>JAYXIM010020051.1:0-654936 GCA_037575425.1 Anastrepha fraterculus | reverse complement strand
TTTCAGAGGAGTTCTTTCATGTCGACAGGCGACCACCGTTAGAAAGTTTTTATATCATTTGGTATTTCATATCAGAGGTTTCGAACCCCATTCTATTGCTGCACTTTTCGGGTTAAAACCTATAAAACTGTCAAACAGCCAATTGCTTTTCAAACTAGGTATTGTTTTTCAGACAGTCGCCTCTGCGGTCATTTCAGTAGCATTTCTCTCAAGTGTATGGAGACTTTCTATGCTGCTGCTATTGGAATAACAACAAAATTGTCATATTCCCCTTATCGTAAAAAACATCAAAAGATAACTTTAATGAAACTAAATATGAAGAGCCATCACTCAGATTTTGTTGTTTTGGCAATTTATTAAATGGCAGCGCGCTCAAATTAATTGTGAATGTACTTTTCCTTTATCTCGTTTGTATGTCAAATGACTACAACAGCTGATTGCAGTGGATTTACAAAAAAAAATCAGCAGAGCGTCAAAAAAAAAAGGAAAAAATGCTTGCACCTTCAAATATTTCTTTATTTTCTTTCATTTTGCGAGCAACTGCACTACATGAACCACTTTTGGTTTGTGCTTAAAAATGCAACTCGTTTGGCACCTTTAAAGCCATCCGTACATCAAAGTGTTGAACGTTTACGGAATGATCCAGTTTTATATTTGTATACTACTTGATGTCAATAATAACATACTATAAAATCAAAACTATTCCATTTTATTTTCTTAAAAAAAAACTTCCTAAAAAATATCTATAAAAAATGAGTATTTGACCAGACTACGGCCTTAAGCAAGAAGCATGTCCCAAGGGGTTTTCGAGAAATTCTCTGTGCCGTTGCAAATATACCCCGATTAGCCATACATCCACAAAAATTAATCTACCCGTTCACATATGACAGATTAGCTGCAAAATTGGCAATCAGCTGTCAAGACTGTTTTGAAAGGTTTTTCTTCATTAAAAATATTTTGGTGGAATATTTCGGTGTTTTTTGGTTATTTTGTTGTTATTAACGATATGAAGAAAAGACAAGGAGAAGCAATAGCTAATTTCATCCGCAATTGGCTGCTAATAATAAACAGTTGTAGCCCAGGCATATTAGGGGTTTCACCTCGGAATGAAAGGTAATAAGCTGGAAATTGGTAAAAACCTTTGTTTGGCCGCCCTAAATATTGTATCAAAAGTCACAAATCCTATTGTGTCCGCGTCTTAAGATATTGAGGTCAAAGGTCACAAAAAACGATTTTTCTCGAATATCTCGGTTCCTATTGCTTAAATGATATTTTCACCTATCATGAAAGTTGTAGAGTATAAAATTCTCTACAACTTTTGTCTAAACTTTTTTTTATACGATCAACCGTTTTTGAGGTAGAGCGCGAAGAGTGCGCAGCGTACATATACCTATGAGCTAATGCAGGGTCAAGCGTGAGTTACGGTTATCAGTTCGTTGTATAAAGTCAATTATTGACAAAAAAATTATAATTATTAAGCAATGCCCATTATTTCTGTACTTATTATTAATTATTTATATTTAATTATTCAACTATAGTATATTATTAATTCTGGATTATCTATTTTAATTATATTTTAAAATAAAGACAGTAAGGAAATATATTTTAGATATACCTTTATTTATCATTAAATATGGCATGTTATACATTTATTAAAATTTGAGTTTAAATATTAAAATAATTTGTGAATCGAATGAAATTGCGAATGGAAGCTAGTTATCTTCTTCTTCGTCGTCTTCTTCTTGTTGTCGCTCTAAAATATTCAATTCATTGTCATCATTGACCCCTTTTTTTACCTGATTTCACTAGGCTATTGGAGGAAATACCTAAACGACGTTTGCTGAGGTTTCAAAAAATTATGGCAGCGATATGCATGCGAAATTCGATATTACATTTTATAGTAAGTAATAAGAGGACAAAACGTTTATGGACACACGCTTTTTTCTGTAAAATGAATCCTTAATTAATAATATATATTAAATATAAATATATTTATTAATAAATATATTTAACAAACATTTTATTAGAACTATATTTAAAGACCTGTTCGCTTTGCCGCCATCCATTTCATTTAGTTTTTATTTTGATGTTTCTCCTTACATTCGTAATAATAATTATCGATAACACAGAAAACTGTTGTATAGTATATTTATAATCTGAAATAGTCTCATATTTCGAGTGACAAATTTTCTATGGGTAATCTGGCTTTTAAATTACGAATTGGGAGTTAAGCTCGAAAAAGTAGATAATCTACTAATATGTGAACCTATTATAAGCTAGAGTATTACTTAATCGTTCAAAAGCACGCTTATTTACAGGTTGATAATTTTTTTGCTAAATTCTATAGTCATTTGTGCAACAGCTTTGTTGTACCGTTGTCTATTTCCATTTTTTCGCCCGGAAGATAGGGGCAAACAATCAAACCAAATTGACGCAGATATGGTGCAATTAGTTCTCTATTGAAAGTTTGTAAATTTTTTTTTTTTTTTTCAAGCTAAAAGTTCACTGCTGTACCACTGTACAGAATTTTATTTTTGGTTCGGCCTTATCGCTATATTTTATTTTTTATAAGTGTTATTAGCACGCGCCTTTCTTTTTCAATGATATTTTTGCGAACACATGTGTATATACATATGTATGTGTGAATGTATATAGTATGTATCTGGTTTTTGCATACAGGTTTATTTGTTGCGAAAAAAAAATGCATGGAATGAGTTGCGATTCTATTGCCAAACAAATGCTTTCGAATGCCAAAACTAAATAATTCTTGACAACTCAGCGGGTATGACGTACATATGGTATGCCATATAGTACATAATTTAAGACAGTCGGGGGAAAAGGGTCATAATTTGCAGTGTCATTGTCAATTTCCGATGGCTTAAGTAACTTTTAAAATTATTTGCAAAGAAAATATAAATACATATTTGCATAGACGAAGGCATTTAATAGAACTCTCTACTAGTTTTTCTTGAAGATTTGTGGCCAATTCCATTTTATATCACCATAAACTACTTTCATACCGACAGAAAGGTAGCTTATCGATTCTTATCAGGTTTAGACTCCCGCTAATATAAAACTTTCAAGTTTTTGATGCAGAATTTGTTTTTTTTTTAGCTACCTGATTAGGCTATATTTATGGCAGTTAGCCCGGATATTGGAAATTAAATAGATGAACTTACCCATTTATCATCGGCTAACAATCCTAAAATACGAGTAGTTATCAGCCTTAAAATTTTAAACAAATTACAGACATTAGGTAGGTATGTAGGTAGGGTGGCTGTCGCAATGACACACTTAGACCTGTCGTGGACCCATTATAATGCCACTGGAACTTATCCTTACACTATGGGTTCCTTTTTAAACCATCCGGTAGCTTTAATAAACGAGCAAAGCTTCGTTAGTTTTAGATGTGCTATGTCCGCTATATCAGTTAAAAATTCCGTACCAAGAATGCTGAGCGAGTACCAAGAGTGGATAAGCTTTCACACGCACATAAAATGTGTCTGACTGTTTGTTCTTCTTCTGTGTTCTAAGACAGCTTCTACAGAAATCATAGCATAGGAGTCCCAACCTTCTAACGTGGTTGCCTATTAAACAATGACCAGTTAATACCCTTATCATGTTTCGAATAACTTCCCTGTTAAATCTTAACAAACTTTTTGATCGACCGCTGTTTCATATCGGCCATGTCTGTCTGCTTAGTTCGCAAATTGAGTATATACCTTGTAGATGGTTTCTCTATCTTTAAGTAGTTTACAAGTGGCTATAGGCATATGTATCAGCGACTTATCCACTTGTATAACAAGAGTTGTACCGATTCGAGCAAATTCATCTGCCTTGTAGTTCCCTGCTATATTCCTGTGGCCTGGCACCCAAATTAGATGTACTTTTTAGTATTTGGATACGTCATTTAGAAGTTTAAAACATTCTATGACTGTTTTTGACAAGTGCGTTTTAGATTCAAGCAACTATAAACTTGGTTGTGCAAGTATATGAAGACCTCGTTTTTATTGCCGTATATCCCTCTTTTATGGCAGTGACTTCCACCTGAAATAAACTGCAATGATTAGGTAGGCGAAATGATTGGCTAACCCCGAGTTTATCGGAGTAGACCCCTCCACCTACTCTGTTGTCTAACTTCGAGCCATCTGTATAGATGTTTATATAATTTTCTTTAACAATAATCCCGTTATCCCATTCCTCTTTCGAAGGAAATACTGTGATGAAGGATTTATTTAAGTTGATGTAAATGGTCTGACAGAAATTCGTTGTACCAGGAATGCAGCGGAATTTTTCTAAAATTGACGAGTGCCCTCTACGGTTCGTTCTAAGTAGATCGATTTCTCTTCATCAGAGAGCTGACTTAGCAGCTGTTTGCTTACCGAATTGCTCTATTGGTAATAGGTTGAGCGGAATATTTAATGCCTCTGTGGGTGTGGTCGTAGATGCAAGGACTGGCCACCATACTAGTATGCGGTAAATTAGGATTGGTCTTACTATCGCTGTGTAACGCCAATATACATACGATAGATGGGGAAAGACCGCAACTTAGTCCCATTAACTGTTTACAAGAGTAGAGTGCTATTGTCGCTTTTTTTACTCTATCTTCGACATTTGACTTCCATCTGTTTTTTCCGTCTATTATTAGATCTATGTAACAGACCTCATCACTAAATGACAGTGCCGTTCCACCTAGAGGAGTTATTTCTGGAATTCTATGTTTCCTAGTAAATAAGATGCGTTCAGTTTTGTTAGGGTTGACGCTTAGCCCATTTGCTTTTGACCATGTTTAGTGAATCCTGCATGATTTCGCAAAGTGTATTGGGAAATTTCCCTCTTACTACCATTGCAACATCATCTGCATAGGCTACGATATGTTGCCCTCTCTCCTGTAGTCCCTTCAGCAAGAAATTTATTGCCAGCACCCAAAGGAGAGGAGACAGCACTCCGCCTTGAGGTGTTCGCCTACTGACTCTTTTCCTGATCATCGAGTCCCTTAGGGTTGCGATCACATATCTGCTTATGAACATGTTTTTGATGAACTCAACCAGAGCCTCGGAGATTCCGAAATCAGTCAGTGCCTTTATTATGGTATGCGGTGGGATGTTGTTGAACGCGCCGTCGATATCAAGGAAGGCTATCAATGTGTATTCCTTATTATAGGTTACACGCATTATTACAGACATTAAAATAATAAAAGTAAAAATTTAAAGAAATAAACAAATTTGACTAATTTACTTCAAATTTACTTAAAAATAATTCCAAAAATATGAAAAATGTATATATTATACATATGTATGCAATCCATTAAATCTTAGCAAAAAAGAAAGAAAATCAATGAGAATCTTATTGGAGAAATAATAAAATGATAGTCAGCATAGTTCATATAAAATCAAATTAAAAATAGACACACGCAAGTCACTGTAGACTTCCAATGAAAATTCAGAAATAGATGCAAATACATACGCACATTTACTATTTACCCATGCACATATGTATGTATGTGTGTAACAGTGTACTTTTATACTATGAAGCCAGATTATTAAGTTTGTCTGTGCAAACTTCTTTACAGTGGAACACTCGTGCATGCGGACTTTGAAATTGCAGTCATAAGGTCTAACAAAGAATTATGCAAAGCTTCTTATAAATAAAAATTATTTGGTTCATGAATGTATGCAACGCTAAAACTTTAGAACGGAGTGACCAATCCGACTCATTCTTTTTTTTTTGTATTTATAGTTACATGAACAAAGGTTGTACGAAAATTTCCCTCCAGATGGCGCGGGAGTCGAGTTATTTCTAAAAACCCTATTTATGGCTCGATTTTATTCATATTCCTCATTATAAAGAGGAAGGTATGCCGTTAATAGTGGAAAATAACATCAGGCAAATGACCACCACGACCACGCTTATATTGTCCTATCCTTTTCATGAAATTTTCCATAACCGAATTGCAAAGTGGCTGCCCTATGTCCTCGATAGCCTCACGAATTCCATCTTTGAGGTCTTGAAACGACCCTGGGCTGTTGGCGTAAGCCTTCTTTTTCACGTGGCCCCAAAGAAAAAAGTCACAAGGTGTTAAATCACAAGATCTCGGTAGCCAATTGTGATCACCTCTTCGAGAGATAACACGGTCCGGAAACTTTTGCCGTAAAAGATCAATGGTTTCGTTGCTTGTGTGGCACGTAGCGCCGTCTTGTTGAAAATAAACGTTGTTCAGATCAATACCATCCAATTCCGGCCATAAGAAATCGTTAATCATCTCTCTATAGCGCCATCCTTACCAAAATAACACCTGTTGTTGGAAAACCCTTTACTCATCCGCTCGGTGGCAACGAATCGGGCTCGACTTGGTTCATGGTCGAAATATACTAGGTTGTTCAATAACTTTTGCGGTTCGATAAGGAAACACACAATTTTATGGTTTGAAATAAACTTATTTACATAACTTATTTACATCTTATTCACTATAGTCTCCCTGAACATCAACACACTTGTACCAATGAGATTCCAAGTTATGAACTCCATCCCTGAAATGAGAATCTAGAAGGGCTGCAAAATACGCCTCCACTGCGGTTATGACCTCATCATTTGATGAAGAACGTTTTCCACGCATGAATTTTTTTAGGTCTGGAAACAGATGAAAGTCGCTAGGAGCCAAATCTGGTGAATACGGCGGATGCTCCAACAATTCAAAATTAAATTCATGGATTTTAGCCATTGTCAAAATGCTCTTGTGACACGGTGCATTGTCCTGATGGAAAATAATTTTTTTTCTTTTGCAAACTGAGTCTTTTTGCACGAATTTCTTCCTTAAGCTGGTCTAAAAGGTTACAATAATATTCAGAATTTATTGTTTTACCAGTTTGCAAGTCATCCACAAACAAAACTCCTTGCGTATCCCAAAAAAAACTGATGCTAACACCTTCTTGGCCGATTTCTGGACACGAACTCGTTTCGGAGCCGAAGAACCAGGTCTACACGACACTTTAGCCTCTTGTTTTGATTTAGTATCATGGTGATAGATCCAAGTCCCATCCATAGTGATTAATCGACGCACAAAATCCACTTTATCCTTTCGAAAACGTTCTTAATGTAATATGTTTTAATAATATATATAATAATAATTTTTTTTGCTAGTCAATTCCTTTATTTTAGAAAAATAAAAGCATAGCATTAATAAATATTATATGTTTCGACTTGACTTAAGCCAAATTTGAAAAAAAATTAATAATTGTAAAAGTTATCGCTGTTTGTGTGGAGTCCGTTTCCCCAGAAGTCTCTTGCGGTCATCACTCAAGTCCTTGGGGATTCATCTAAAATCAATCGGACAAGAGAAATTAGTTGTATTAAGAGAAAATTTTGTGCCTGATCGAAGCTTTTTTTCAAAATTAACAATAAGGCGGCCTCAGGAAATATTTTACAGATTTTCGAGAAAAAAAAATTTTTCAAAAAAAATCGAAATAAAAAAAATTCTTCGATCAGGCCCGAATTTTTTATGTTTTTCAAAAGCAATACAAATTTTATTGAAATCTACCAAGCGGTTTTTAAGTTACAGTGATCACCAGTTCAAAAACATAGTTTTGAGGAAACGTATTTAAAGATACGCTGCTGCTCTCGGGCGCTTCGGAGCGCCCAAACGCCTTTTGTAAATTGTTGAATTGTTGAATAACTCGATTTCACACAATATTTGTAAGAAATGCAAAAATAGTCCAATTTTTGGAAAAATCTGACTACCCTTACCTCCTTAAATCTCTTTCAATTACTCGACGATTATCCAATAAGATGTCCTGTATTTTTTCTACGATTGCTGGTGTCGTTGCTGTTTTTGGACGTCCTTGACATGGATCGTTTTAAAGTTTTGTACGACCACGTTGAAATTCCGCAACCCATTTTTCTACTGTACTAATTGGCGACGAAAAGTCCTTATACACTTTCAATATTAGTTCGTAAATTTCCTTTGCTTTTGAACCTTCCAAAAATAAAAATTCAGTCACTGCCCGATACTTGATTTTTTCCATTGTAGAAAATACTGTGTCACGTTGATGCTAAATGGCTGGTAAACAAAGAAATAATTAACAGATTGAAATTAAACTTGACATACGTGCATATGAAGACATAACAAAAAAAATGTTGGCTAGTAGCAACTCCGTCTTTTATCGAACCGCAAAACTTATTGAACAACCTAGTCTGTTCCGCATTAAAAATTTTGTGAATTGAATTCAAAATTGAATAGTTTCTAATTTCAACCTACGTGACTCATATTTTATGTTGGTTTTTGATGACAATAATACGTTCCGCATTAAATATTAAAAAATGTTGTGAACTGAATTCAAAGGCATAATAATTAAGTTACTGGTGATAAGATGGATGGTTGAGAAAATAAGACCGGATGAAATTGATGTCATCATTTGTGCAGGAATCCCTGATTCCGCTACCGACCCAGAGTTGTATGAAATAGTGAAGCCTGTGATTTATGGATCGTGTGGCAATCGCAACCAGGAATCGAAATGTGTGATGGGAAACAAATAATCCCGAATATTTATCCGCGTACTTTATTGGCTGACACAATTACAAGTTATTATGGTTATCCTTTGAAACTTCCCGGTTTTGTAGAAGATAATGGCAGAACGATAACCTTAAAAGTTATAAATAAGATTGTAGTTGTTGTATCTGCATAAAGATTTCCCTTACATATGCGGGGAATGCTCGTGTAGTGACAGCCCTTGACAGGATATAATCCCGGTAACGAAGAACCGACTGTCGTGGGAACGAAAAAAAAGTTCATTGTAGACGATAGCAGCTGGATTGTTCCATATTCGCCGCTGCATTCCACAATATTCAAAACATTTTGCAAGAAGGCAGTATTTTGCATCGCAACTCCTAATACCAAATTCTCAACGAAGGGACTAGCAGGCCCCCATGAGCATATACAAGGAGGTGCACGATAAAAAAATTTGCAGACACATAAATTAAAAGTCAATCTCTCCAACGCATTCGGATATTCATTCTTGAATTCAATATTAAAAGTTGCATGGGCGACGCATGACACCTAGTATACCTACATATAAATATTTTAAATTTCAAGTGTATTGCCAACTGTGCTAACAATCCTCGACATTCCTACAACATGGGTGGTGGGGAAAAACGCAAAGCAGCTTATATATATATTTTTTTTTTTTTTTGAGGCGTCTGATGCAAGAATTAGTATGCAAGGTGAAGTGCAAAATAAACAAGACTGGCGTCATAAAAATGTTCAAATTTTGTTTTAAAATCGGTAAAACGTTTACCGAAAAATTTGAATGAAAGAAAAGAGTGCATGATTGTCTATCTCAATGCCAGAGTTCATGAGTGGTTTACACGTTTCAGAAATGGTTGTGAGAACATAAATAGCAACGAACATACGGGCCGCCCAAAATCAGTAATCACGGAAAACTCCATTGAAGTTGTTCGTAACTTTATCAAAAATGAACCAAAATTATGATCATTTGGGCTTACGAAAGGTACGGGCATGTTTCACTCCGCACAAGTTAACTGAGGACCAAAAATTGCTCAGAATTGAACATTCGACAGACCTCATCAAAGAGGCGAGAAAAGGCGAGAACTTCTTTTTCAACACTGTAACTGGTGATTAAGGGGTAACACCACTGTAGAAATTTCAAAAAATTGATTTTTTTTTTATAAGCTTAAAAAATTCTTTGAACCTTTTAAAATACAGAACGAAAAGTTTTATACGTTACCGAAGTTTATTTCATAAATATTTTAAGCTTTTAACCAAGCCTTAGTGACTGCTACCTAACGACTTCTCCAAATTTCCAAACTTTAAACGCGTTTTTCTCAAAACACGTTTTCTGAAATTGGCACGCAGCATAACTCAAACAATTTTAAATATTTTTAATCAGATTTTTCACTACGTCTGTATAATAACCTTCTTAAGAGAAGAGCGTAGGGGATTTTCGATAGATTAATTTAAACGATTGTTATAATTATTTAAGTGCCGTTTTTTTAGTCCAAAATAGAGTTCTTTCCTTCAAATGCTTGCTAATTCCACAAAAATAAATATTTTTTAAATCCCCTACGTGTTTCTCTAGCTATTCTTATCTAGATTAAGAAAAAAAATGTTTCTTTGTTCCAGATTAAAATTTCCACCCTCTGTGCTGCGTGCCGCGGAGCTCTTTCAAGAGAAACCACATTACAAAAATGTCTCCAATGCCGCCATTTTGTAAAATTTTTCGATCAAACTTTGTAGTTTTGTATTTTAGTATATAAGTAATAACTTCCCAAATCAGAGTGATTGTTTTCCCTTTCCTTCTATACAAAAAAATTCTTTAAAAATCGTGTTTATTTTACGCGTTTACAGTGGTGTTACCCCTTAAACGTGGTGTTTCCAGCATGAACCTGAAACTAAGTGTCAAAGTGCCGAATGGAAGGCTCCAGACGAGCCGCCACCCAAAAAATCGCGTTTCGAGAAGTCAAAAATCAAGTCGATGCTCATTTGTTTTTACGATTCCAAGGCAGTTGTCCACAAGGAGTTCGTGCCAACGGGCCAAACCGTCAATGCAATTTCCTATCTTGGCACTCGTCGAATTCGCCCTGAATACCGCGAAGGAGGAAGCTGGCGCTTATTGCCTGATATGGCCCCCTGTGACCTATTCGGAAAATTGCATTTGGCCATGAAAGGAAAACACTTTGCGTTCGTAGAGGCCATCCAAAAGGCTTGTACCAACATCCTGAAAGACATTCCGGTCAATGACCTGAAACACTCTTTCGAAAAGCTTTTAGATCGCGCAAAACAGTGTATCGAGGGGACTATTTTGAATAAATAAACTCGAAGTTATCAGAACATATCTCCTGTACTTCCTATTTTAGCTCAGTCTTGCTTATTTTGGACTTCATCTTGTAGCTCGCCAAGTTATGTTATTAGTTAGACCAGCGCTAGTAATTCTTAGATCAGACGATTGCTGCAGTTACCTACTTACAGTCTTGTTTTTGAATTTTGTTAGAACAAGGTAGGGTTCAGACTCTCCATTCATCTTGACGTTATCAACTATTAGACATTCATGAATCTGTTTGGCGCATTTTATTGTACCTGTAGACGTGCTCATGATGGGCATTTAAATGATGTCACGGGTGAAAATAAATTAGTCGATTACCCTTCAAAAAGGCATTTTCAAAAATGGCTTGCTTTGCTCTGCCAGCAGACAGGCGCAAACGAGTATCGATGCGAAAGCAGATTTTTTTAAATAATTATTTTACAGCGTTTGAAACATTTCCAAAATCGAGTTTTTTTCACATTGAACGACCGGTACTTATTTTAGTAAACGAGTTTAATTAAGCTTGCTATTTATTTGAGGCTACTAGAACGTAGCTGCCGGGGAGCAATCTGCTACTTTTTATTAGAAAGCATCTAATTATGTTTTTTTTTGCATACTGCAGCTTGAAGCGTTCAGTATAATTTATGTTTATATGCAGTTTTGCTTTGACCGTCTCAATGAACCACAGAACGACGAGGGTGGCAAAAAGAAAGCAACTTGCACTACTGATAATTGTGACTCTCGCCAAGGGGATTACCATCGCTGCTCAAAGTACAATCAGGTTAAAGGCACCTGAAGACAATCTTACAAGGGACAAGGTAGCATTTTTAGGTGGTAACTGCCGTATTTCTCTGAACAAGCAGATCTCTCTATCCGCAAACTGGAGTTTGAGGGTCGTGCCAGGGCAATATTTCCAAGTAGACAAAATTGGAACGAGCAGAAAATCTGCACCGAAGCTGACACCTCAGTCTTCACTGACGGCTCCAAGATGGAATCGAGAGTAGGAGTTTGGGGTTTCTCTAAATCAGACAATTCATCTATTTCCTTTAAATGCCGAATACTGCTAGTGTTTTTCAGGCAGAAGACTTTGCGATCCTGCAGGCATGTAAAATGCTTATGGAACATGGGAGCGCGGGAGATATTAAAATTTTTTCCCAATAGTCAAGACGCGATCAAGGCTCTAACGACGCCATGGTGCGGATCCAACCTAGTCAACTCCTGTAAGGAGGAGCCTAAATTTCTTGGGTGTGCAGATAACATTTCTCTGGTCTGGCTCCAGGACATAGGAACATAGAGGGGAAATGAAATTGCTTATGAGCTTGTCTGGAAGGGCGCTGAATTGGTCTCAGAGACCTCCTACCGGTCAATGGCATCCCCCTGACAGTTGTTAAAAGGGAATTATTTCTCAGGAAAGCGCAGAAAAGATGGAGCTCTATTTTTTCAAGCGCAATTTCGAAACCCCTTTGGCCCCACTACAATGGGCGGATGACCCAAGAAAATCCTGGGAATTCGGGACCATTCACCATCCAAACATGTAGCCAGTCATTGGACGATCGGAACACTCGCAGAAAATATAGGTTTGCCGACGAGAGCACTAAATACCATGTTACGTTTTCACTGCTTGACAGCAACTGACGCTAGCGACAGGCGGGAAAAAATTCACACATATGCAGGAAGGTTACAGGTCTGCTTATGCAAGCGCGCGTAATTCAAATTTGTCAGGTGTTAGAAAGAAAAAACAAAGTCGGATACTTTTCTAACAGACCTCGTATGTGTATGTGGAAGATGTTCTTATATGGACAGGTGTTAATATAAAATGACATTATAAGAATTAAATTAGCCCAAGACCTGCTTATATTATAATGCAATGACTGCACTATTGCTTTGTAATTTTACATGGAACTGAATGTATTATCTTTGAAATGTAACAGAAGTGAAAACAAACAAACTTCCTGGGCTATCGTCAGGCAACCTGTAAATCGGTAATTGAGCGAATTAAGGGGTAAATCGCTCACATGTCTCGTTCTCACCAAATATGCTAATTAGCTAATACTTTTTATGTGTATGTGCATGTGTGTGTGTAACGCAAGAATGCAAATTGGACTATTTAGTATTATTAACATATCATAATGTGTGATAAAATTATATTGTCATTCGAAGCTCAATATTGATAAGCTGGTAATATATAGAACATACAATGCAATTTATGGCGAAATGAAGCGATTGATTAGAGTAATTTGGTCACCGATTATCGTTGGTTTATCAGCTTATCAAGCCACGCCCACACTTTTGCTCACTTCACCTTATTTATGGCGTTCTGCGATTGTTTCGGTTGCTATTAATAACGAGTATGCACCCGATTTCTCTCACTGCCATTCTCTTATGCAATTGCAATTACAATCGCATGCTTACAAATACTTTTACAATGTATGAATTGCCGTTGTTGGAGGGTGTCTCATAAAATAACAAATAACAATTCTGTTGCCTCTACATTTGACTGTTACACATGACTACATATGTACATACATAACATATATACAGTTGCTTAGCCGATAGCCCAGGTCGCTAGTGCGATTACATTACAATAATCTGTGATTTTAATTATATTTTAATAAATAAATAATAATACGTTTGAAAAATGTATGTAGACATGTTGGCAATGTTAGCGGCAATGGTTGCTAGGTAGAGGCAATTCAACATGCCATGTTATTAAAAAAAATAATCCGAAAATTAAAGATAAGAACTGATTGAATATTATTTAATTAGTTCACACCAAAATTAATGAAAAAAACCTTTAAAGCTGGGCTTAGCTTGTACCAAATAATAATTGGCGCGTGCACTTCTGTTAGGTTTTTGGCCAAATTTTTCTTCCTATTTGTGTCAAGCTTCGTTATGTTTTTCCACAAATGGAGGGATCTTCACTTTTTAACCGACTCCGAATGACAAATAATTTTTGTGAAGAGCTTTTTCATCACAGAAATACACTCGGAGGTTTGCCTTTGGAACTAGCTTATCTCTAAATTAATATGTTTTTTAATCGCATTTATTTAAGTTTAGATGTGGAAACATTGCTCAAATGGAAAAATGTTCTATACTTTCTCAAAATTTCAATTTATGGTAAAAACTAATGATTCTAAAAAATCTGGTTTCCCTCAAGAGTTGTAACATTGAAAGATATGGAAACGATTTATTATCTAAAATTTCATAATTTATGCTTCAAACGAAATATTAGTTAGAAGGAAAAGAAATCCATTCTTTTCTCGGTAGATGGCTGTAGTGATCGATATCTCGTAAAGTATCGATTAAACAGTTTAAAGTTTATGTTCGTTGTCAAGGTGACATCTCACGCTAACAAAAAAATATTTTGCTGTTTTTTGTTTATTCCATTCAGTTGTGAGTTACAGGGTGTCAACAATGGAAATCAACAAAGAGAAAATTCGGTACATTTTACAATTTTTCTTTGACAAAAGCGAAAATGCAAACCAGGCCGCTGAAATTGTGAATGGTGTTAATGGCCCGATACTGTAATAGCCAATTACGTGCGATTTTGGTTTCGACAATTTCATTCAGGCATTTTTGAAGTTAAAAAAATGTCGATAATGTCGATAAAATCACAGAAATAGTCAAAGTAGATCGGCACGCTAGTAGTCGTAGCATCGTCCAGGAGCTAAAGATGGACCCCAAAACAGTTTTAAGGGGTTAGGGTGAGTCAGAGACCTGAAAACATTATTATTTTCAATATATATTTTTTTTTTTTGACAGGCAATTCCTTTATTTTACAAAATAAAAACATAGCATAGAAACATAGACATAGAAACATCTTGTTTCGACTTGACTTAAGCAAAATTTCAAAAAAAAAAATTTATAATTGTAGTTATGGCTATTTCTGTGGAGCCCGTTTCTCCAGAAGTCCTTTGTGGTGATCATCACAAGTCCTTGGAGATTCATCTAAAATCAATCGGACAAGACAAATTAGTTTTATTAATAGATAATCTTGTGCCTGATCGAAGTTTTTTTTTCAAAATTAACAATATGGCGCCCTCAGGAAATATTTTTCAGATTTTCGAGAAAAAAACCGACAATTAATTGTTTAAAAAAATCGAAATTTTTGAAAAACAAAAATCCTTAGATCAGGCACGAGTTTTTATGTTTTTCAAAATCAATATAAATTTGATTGAAATCGACTAAGCGGTTTTTAAGTTACAGTGATCACCAGTTCAAAAAACATAGTTTTGAGAAAAACGCATTTAAAGTTTTGCTATCCATCACCGAGCGCCCGAGCGCCCTTTGTAATTTGTTAAATAACTCGAAAAGTATTTTTCACTTCAAATTTTCACACAACATTTTTAAGATATTATACTTGAAGAAAATGCAAAAAAATCAAATTTTTTGAAAATTCTGGCTACCCATTTGATCAAAAATTCGACGCAAAACTGATGAATTTCTTTCTCCCGAACTAATATTTGTTTGCTTTTCAAAAGGGGAAAATTCTTTAATTTGGACTAAGGTCTACTTTCTTTCAATAATATTTTATGCCTAGCAAGTATTTGTATATAATTTAACTTGAAGAAAGTAATAAATTGTTTCGGGACTCGTATCAACCATGCCGGGATTGACATCCCTACAGCTGGCTTACAAATCCGGACACCAACCAATTGCTGTTGTTGTTGCTTTACTTTTTTTGCAAGCGCACATTTCAATCATTTTAATTTTTTCAGTTCATACTGTATTAATTAACCTGTTACAATTTTTTTTTCAGAATAAATATTATCAATCTTTGTACTTGTATAGGATGTTTTTTAACACTAGAACTACGAACCGGTCAAAATGACCGGTTGGAACATTTATTTCCCATTTCCTCTTAAATATTCCAATTACATTTTTTTCGATAATCTCATGATTTTTATTAAATTTGTGTATAGAATAATATTATAGATTATTTTGTTCTTACGCTTCCAATTTTCAGAGTTAACTATGTGTTATACCTAAATATACGAACCGGTCATTTTGATCGGTCATAAAAATATCATGAATACTTTTTGTATATTCTTGAAATATTCTTTTTGAATATGGAAAATTCCCGGAATTCAAAGATTTTGCGTTTTCCATATATTATGCGAAAATTTGTATAACTGTAATATGGTATATACAGTTATACTAAATCCGTAATATGAATACAATTTCTACAGTCAGTCTGTTACCCCTATACTGATAAGTTATCATAAATCGTAGCATATAAACATTTCAATTTAGTATTCTTACTTACCGTGTATAGTTGCAAATGACAATAAATTGAATATTTTTTATATTTCTTTATAATCTCACATTATTCTTGCATACATTGTAAGTGGTTTCTGATTGAATATTTTTTTCGTTATTAGAAAGAGAAATAAAATTATAGTTTTCAGTTAGAAGTTATTACCCTGAAAATGGCGTCACATTCGAAAAAACAAAATTTCTTGAAGATATAACAAATATATGCGAAGATATATCCGAAGTTGTCTGCAAATCAACAACTATTTTAGCGGTCCAGTTTGATAAAGAGAAAGTCTACGTATCCAGTTATAGTGAAGAGGAGAACATACTCAAGGTATGTAAAAGAAAAAGTGTAAGATTTCCGTCTTATTCCGATGATAGTGAAGATCAGCAAACTGAAATTGCTAATGGAACTATTTGGAATGAAATCAAAGCTAGATCCTATCCAGGGAGACAACCAAAACATACCATTTTCAAACAAAAAGTAGGACCTACAGGATATGCAAAAAAAAAATTGTAAAGAATGTGGTGAGTAGTGCTTTCTCATTACTAATTAATCGTGATATTATACATCATATCATAACATGCACAAAACAAGAAGGTTTACGAGTTACTGGTGAAGAATTGGATTTATCAGAAGAAAAATTCAACGCTTTTCTGGCCATTTTATTTGGGCGTGGCGCTTATGAAGCCAAGAACTTAAAATTATCTTATTATATTTTTTTATGTTATGTAATTACAATAAATGAATAAAATATGTTTCTTTTGCTTGAAAATGTAATTATCTTATGAATTTTTAGTTCTATTTCTAAATTTCTACTGTTTTGTGTAGCTAAACAAAAAAACCGGTCAAAATGACCGGTTAGTTGAAATAGGTATATGGTAAATCTTCGTAGTTCTAGTGTTAAGAGCTTGAGAACTTAAAATGTTAAATAAAAGAAATATTGTTGGAATGATTTTTTTTTTATAATCTGTTAGCTAATTTCATGGCATTTGTTTTCGAACATGATATCCGGCATATGTCTGCCGCGGTAACGAGTTACATGGTCTATTCGGCCAGTCCAATTTTTGACTACTTTTTCCAATAAATCTGGCCTTATAGTGCCAATGGCTTGAATATTTCAATAAATCAAAAAAAAATTGGAAAAAGTGTATAAAAAACCAGGAGTTGTGAATATGCACGTAAAATTTCAAGTTAATCTTTCAAGATTTTTTGGAATTATGAGTCCGACTGACTTGAAAAATGTGTTTAATGTTTCTGAGACGTTACTGAATAGGCAACGCTAAAATTCAATATCAGTATTTATTATTTTTTGCCGCCTTAAACCTTAAAGTACTTCATTTTTATGTCTCTTGAAGGTGTTTCATACGTCCAGAAGCACCAAAAATGCGCTAAGAGAAAAACTGTTTTTAGAAGAGATAACAATAGAAATAAATATAAAAAAATGTATTTTAATTTTTCTTTATAAAAATTAGTACATAAAAAATCACGTGACCCAAAGCACAATGGAAAAAAGTTGCTCCACGGTCTGCATCATTTCTCCTTGAAATTTTGATGGATCTGTAAAAACAAAAAAAAATTCTTTTAAAATAAAGTTGTAGTTATAATCTCTTGAGGCGGATTTTTGAATTTCGATTTTCGAAAATTTTCCAATTTACGGCATTTAGAAAAAAATATGCGTTTTACGTAATAAATTACACACTTTAATTATGTTTATACAATTTTTTAATAAAAATATCAAAAATTAAATCTATGGAGAAAACACTTTCGAATATTTAAAAAAAAACCGCATCGAAAAATATTAAAACCTGTTTGAGTTATCATGTAGACCGTGTCGGAAAAAGCAGTTTCGAGAAAAACGAGTTTAAAGTCTCAGGTGCAGGAGCGTGCGGATCGCACTCTACCTAGTTAATGGGCTGTAGAAGCTATAATATTGGGAATTTCCGCATGAAAATTTCACAGTATATTCTTAAGATACTATACTTTCGAAAAAAAAAAAAATTTTTGAAAATTCTGGACGTATGTAACCCCCTAAGCAAAAGCAAATCGTTTTGTTTTTTTTTAGAATTTCTACTAAGGCCTAACCCTTTAATTAAAATGCATAGTGTCCCCTCTGGATATCCGTTATACCAAACTTACGTATTTTCTTCGGAGTTATAATCAGGTCATACCTATTTCTGAAACAAAATTTGCGTCTTAATAAAATGTCTGAACTAATTTGCCTGCACAAAAACGCCAATCAACGAGATTAAACTTTCATCTAGTAACCTACGGTATTTTCTTCTTCTTGAATGGCGCGATAATAGCTTACTCGATTTTGGCCTTTTGGTAACTGCCCAATGCAATAAATGAACAAAAGTACGTTGAACACGCACGTCCCTATTGCGCTCACCGGCTCGCTTCTTTGCGTACGATATGGCGTCTGAACCAAAAATAATAATTTTAGGCTCATAAAATCACTTTTCTCCCAGCAGTCAAAGCCGAGTTTTGGTGTTGTTTGCTCAATATTAAGCTTTTGGCGCATTTTCGTTGTCAGCAGTTGCTTTTTCACAGGATGCCAGCTAGTAAAATCAGCATCTTACAGACTTCAATAAAAATTCTCATATTCCATTTGCTCTAAACTAACGTTTTTGGCGTCTTCATAGCTATATGTGCACTATACGTTCGGATTAGCGATCAATCCTTGCTCGCGCTAGCCTTTCTGATGCGTATTGAGCCGGTTATGTTCACACACCTGTACTTCTCATAAATCTTAAAACAAAAATCCAACAGTGTGATTGCTAAATTCTACCATGAAACTTAATATGGGCGACTACCACAAACAGAAAAAGAAGCCCGGCGAACATCTGCTCTCGACCTTAATCTCACCTTCCATAGAAATTTAACTAACTTTCCGTTGAAATATTTTTTAGTTTCCCACAAAAATAGATATCTCGATAACTCTAATATATTTTAAACCAAATTCCAATAAAAAGATAAGTTTTCTTTGGCACTTTGATTGTACAACTTTTCTCCTTTTTATATTTCAGGTGACACTGTTTTCGCTTCCGGCGCTGCTGCCACCCCCATCGATTTGCTCAAAGCCATGACAAAGCACGGCAAAGAAAAAAATCTTAAAGATGTCACCGTATGTCACATGCACACCGAAGGCCCAGCCGATTACTGTGCGCCCGAAAACAAGGATATCTTTCGCTCCAACTCTTTCTTCATGGGCGCCAATGTGCGCAAGGCCGTAGCCGAGGGTCGTGGTGATAATATGTCGATTTTCCTACACGAAATTCCACAACTTTTCTACAAGGGCATCGTAAGACCCGATGTCGCGATCGTGCACGTGTCACCACCAGATCGTCACGGCTTCTGTTCGCTTGGTACTAGCGTGGATTGTGTGCGTGCTGCCGCCAATCACTCAAAATTGATTATTGGTAAATATTGGCTCAACTGTTTTTTTTTATTTGCACACTAAATTAAAAAGTGTTTCCAATTTTTGATATTCAGGCCAAATTAACAAGCAAATGCCCCGTACATTTGGTGATGCCTGCATTCACTCGTCACACTTCGATTTTGCCGTGGAAGTCGACTCACCTCTGCCACAACATGGCGGCAAGCCACCAAGCGAAGTTGAAAACAAAATTGGCAAATTGATTGCCGATAATTTGATTTGCAATGGCGCCACGCTGCAGATGGGTATCGGTAATATTCCAGATGCTGTGTTGAATGCTTGTCATAACCACAAGGATCTTGGTATTCACTCGGAAATGTTTGCCAACGGTGTGGTGGAATTGGTGAAAAAGGGTTGCGTAAACAACAGCAAAAAGAAGATGCATCAGGGACGTATTGTCGGCTCATTCTTGATCGGGAATCAAGCTTTATATGACTTTGTCAATGATAATCCCTTCATTGGTGAGTGGTGAGCAAAGAATGGAAAATTTCAGCAATCAAAAAAAACTTGAACACTTTCAGAAATGTACGGAATCGATTATGTGAACAATACTAGCATTATTAAGCAGCAACCAAGCATGACTGCCATCAATTCAGCCATTGAAGTCGATCTCACCGGTCAAGTGTGCTCCGATTCGATTGGTACACGTTTCTTTTCGGGTTTCGGTGGTCAAGTGGACTTTATTCGTGGTGCTGCTGAAGGTCTTGATGGCAAAGGTGTGCCCATTATTGCCCTACCATCCGTAACGAATAAAGGCCAGAGCAAGATTGTGCCCATTTTGCAGCCAGGTTAGTCATTTATACTACATACCCGTAGTCAGTCTTTTATCGATGTTTGTGCTTTTCAGGTGCTGGTGTGGTCACGTCACGTGCTCACGTGCATTATGTTGTTACTGAGTATGGCATCGCTTCGCTCTTTGGCAAAAATATGCGCCAACGTGCCTATGAACTCATACAAATCAGTCATCCAGATCATCGTGAAAAGCTCGAAAAATCAGCTTTCGAACGCCTTAAAGTGATGCCATCTTGCTGAATATGTTAAAATTACCAAATTTTAGACTTGCTAGCTTAGCATCTCAATACACATATAGTAAACAAGCGGTTCTATTCAACTGTTTAACTAATACATTTATATACTCGTATATGTATATGTTACGACCGTTTTTTTTATCAGGAAACATAGGTATATGTAGGAAAGCTACAGCTAGTATTGAGCGCAAAATTATATTGTTAAGAGGATCCCTTCGAAAATATAATAATTAAGTAGCGATTCAAAATTAGACAAAAGAAAATAATTATAATTACATGCGTATTGTAAAAAGAGAACAACAAATGAAAACGATCATTCCCAAAAACAAAAAATATTAGCATTTTACGTAAAGTTAGCAAACATTTTGTTACTACTAAACATTGGGAAGATCAAATAATTAAAACGAAAATATAATATAAAGAAAAAGTAATGCTGCAACTGTTTTGCATTCGATAGACTCACTTGTATACAAATAATTGGCATTGATGTGATTTTTTTAGGAATCCACAAATAATAAAATAAAACATAAAATAAATTTTAAAATATATTTATGTTTTTTTACCGCATGCTAGAAGTCGAAAATTCAGAAAAGTATGTACAATGATTGATTACACAGGCCGACAAAAATTAACCAACATTCAGACCCAGAAACCAGACTATATATTTCCGAAGGTTTATGATGCGCTGAATCCAAATCTGGCCTCAGAATTGCTCTCACACCATAAGTGTGCTAACTCACCAAACCCCTACACTATCTAACCCACGGGTACCGAGTCACACACAGCCCTAACCCCTAGAAACCACCCCTACCATACCACAAGCAGGCTAACCCACTTAACCTTGGAGACAGTGAGTTTAGTCACATATCTTTCTTGAAAAAAAAAATCAAAATTTTAAGAAAAGTAAGACTCAATTCAAGAAAATTAGTAATCGACTATATCATGTCTATGTCATCTCAATCGATTTTCAGGTGTAGGAAAATTTAGAAACATGAAAATTTCAAAATGCGATATCTCAGCGAAAAAAAATGATATTTGAGCAAACTCAACGCCATTTGAAAAAAGAAGGTTTGTATTTAAAGATGTCATCCTTTAATTTTGGTGAAAGAAAACATCTGCAAGGCTACATAACCTCAAATATGGGCAAAACGGTGTTTTTTGCACTTTTAGCTTAGGATATCTCGAAAACCAGAGCTGATAGAGCAATTCTGAGGCCAGATTTGGATTCAGCGCATCATAAACCTTCGGAAATATATAGTCTGGTTTCTGGGTCTGAGATGCTGTCGGCCTGTGTTATGATTAAATATGTATTTTATATTATATTATATTAACACATGGGCTGAAAAGTCGCGGGCTTAACACAAGAAAATACGTGTTTTTTTTTTATTAAGGTAGTAGTCCGGTGTAACGATCGAAATTTCGACGTTTTTTCATGAATCTTTTTTAAAAAGAAAATAAAATGCGATCGTTTTAAAGTTTTTACATGCTTTTATTGGTGTTTTTAAATATTTAAAAAAAAAAATTTTAAGTTAATTTTATATTAGTTCGTTTAAAATTGTTTACGTCAAAGTGGAGTCCTTAAAAAAAAGATGAGTTGGTTCGGGGAAACACACAGCCTTCCAAAGTCATCTGAAATAAAAAATTCAAAGAGATTATTAATCTGTAGACTTTATTTTAGGTCCCGAACCTAAAATATACATAAAAATAAAAAAACAAAAACAAAATGGCGGACTTGTGATAAAAGTTCTCAAAATCTAATTTTTTTCTTCATAAATTGTTTCAACTAAATTTATTTTATTATTTTTTATTATTAAAAAATTAAATGTTTTAAAGGTCCGTGAGCTAGATATGTGTGTCTAGAATAACGGGTTAAATTTTTAGCCAAATCGGTTGAATAGTTTTGAGTCAGTGATTCCCCGAAATTTCGAAAACATGGTTTTGAGAAAAACGTGTTTAAAGTTTCGACAACAGCTGCTGCTGGCGTGTCACACGTTTTCATACACACTACGGTGCGCTCTTTTATTTTAGCTATAACTTTAAAAATTAATAAAATTTCTGTCTGAAATTATTATAGTATATTTTTAAGATGTTTTTCTTCCGAAAAATGTAAAAAAAACGATTTTTTGAACCCGTCACACCGGGCTACTACCTTAAAAATTAGCTTTATTCACCAACGGAATTTCCATTAAGAACAACGCAATCCGCTCTAACGTTTCAAAACCACTTCTGTAGAATTTTGCCTCAAAATAGACCTCTGTTTGAGCGATAAACTCTTCATTCGAGCGAAATTTTGTACCGGCAAGCATTCTTTAATGTCTGCGAACAGCCAGTAGGCGCTGAGAGCCAAATCCGGGGAATACGGTGGATGTGGGAGCAATTCGATATTCGATTCATGTAGTTTTGCTATCATCAACACGCTCTTGTTTTTGGTTAACAGTGAGCAAACGCGACATCCACTTTGAACAGAGTTGTCTCATAGTCAAATGCTCATGCAATATAAACCAAGTTGTTCTTTTGATAGCTTTACAATATCAGCTAACTCACGCAACTTCACTTTCCGATCATTCAAAACGATTTTGTGGATTTTTTGATGTTTTCTGGTGTGACCGCCTCATTTGGACATTCACTGCGTTGTGCATCATCGGTGTCCCTACGACTACGTTTGAAGTTAGCAAACCATCATTTTATTGTTGTTTCTGATAGAGTGGAGTCCCCATAACACTTTTTTCCAGCTATTGCTTCGCTTGAACGGTATTTTTTTCCATCAAGAAGCAGTGTGAAATTTTTTGTTTTGTTGTTTCAAAATAACAAAAGTAGCGTCACTGTAGCACAATAACTCACGAACTAATGAATATCATGAAATTTTAAACCGTTTGTGTTAGGTCCGGGGCTTTTCATCCCATGTACTATGGGACAAATCCACGGGGGAAAATATAAAGGGTGTTTTTTTAGAGGTTAGGTTTTCAAGATAAAATAAAACGTATATAATTTAATGTTATGGCCAAGAATTTAGCTTTATTATAAAGATAAGGGTTTGCCATTATGTTTTAAAAATGATTTCGGGCAAGTGGCCGCCGCGGCTGGCTCGAATAAATTCCAGCCGAGAGGTCCAATTTTCGACCACTTTTTGCAGCAATTGGGGCCGTATGTCAGCAATAACGCGCCGAATATTCTCTTCCAAGACGTCAATCGTCTCGGGCTTATCTGCGTAGACAAGCGACTTCACATAGCCCCACAAGAAATAGTCCAGTGGTGTTATATCGCACGATCTTGGAGGCCACGCCACAGGTCCACGGCGCGAGATAATGCGCTCACCAAAAGTTTCCTTCAATAAATCGATTGTTGCGTTGGCTGTATGGCATGTAGCGCCGTCTTGTTGGAACCAAAGGTCGTCCACATCAACATCGTCCAATTCAGGCACGAAAAAGTCATTAATCACTCTCCATTGACTGTAACATTATGCCGGCTTCATTTTTAAAGAAATATGGACCAATGATTCCCTCTGCCCATAGAGCACACCAAACAGTGACTTTTTGAGGATGTAACGGCGTCTCAGCAATGGCTTGTGGATTATGTTCACTCCAAATGCGACAATTTTGCTTATTGACATACCCATTCAACCAAAAGTGAGCTTCATCGCTGAACAAAATTTTCTTCGATGCGTCGCGCGAACCGAACCATTATTTTCGTAATAAATTTGCACGATTTGCAAACGTTGTTCAGGTATAAGTCTATTCATTATGAAATGGCAAACCAAACTGAGCATAAATCAAGTGACAGCTGTCAAAAAGACCATCTACGAAAAAAGTAGTGTCAACTTGAAAACCTCTAAAAAAACACCCTTTAAATAATTAAGTACCTATCATAAAATAACATAAACCTATTATATGGTTTACATTGACCTTTTTAAATTTTTTACGATAAACGTATTACCCTTCTTCCTTTACTTCCAAGTTGCATCAATGGATTAAGTGACAGCCGAAATCACAACCTTTCATTATTGGGGCTCTTCTATTCGCAATTTCTCCGCTCGCTATCTCTCTGCTCGATTAACTTGTCGAAAAGTTTGCATGCGAAAGGAACAAGAAAGTTATCGAGTAAGATTTGCTCTAAATTTCTATATGTATTTTCAAACAACTTCGGCACGAAATAGGTTAGGTTAAGTTGACCTGGGTGACTGAAAGCCATCACATAGACCTATTGGTCCTTAGTGGTACCAGATGAAGCTTGAACCTCGCGATTCCTTGTTGTGGGTTTCTTGTAATAAGTCTGCGTCTTTTGCGAATCTAAGTAAGATCTGAAGCTCTAGCTCTAACTTCTCATATTGTAGAGCTCCTAAGCATTTTAATCTGGTTCTAGCTAACGCAGGGAAAGGAGGTGCTCCAGCGTCTCCCTCTCTTCCAGTAAATTGCAAAATCTGCAGCTATCGTTGTTTGTATTTTTTGTCTTGTATGCGTGTGCCCCTAACAAGTTGTGGTCTGTCTGTATACCTACGATAGTTCGACGCGAAATAACTTCTGTAATGTTGCGGTAGCTTATCAGTAAGTACCACACCTACTTCATACTTACAAGGTGAAGTCCAAAATAAACAAGACTGAGCTAAAATAGAAACGACAGGAGCTTTATGCTGATAGCTTCGAGTTTATTTATTCAAAATAGTCCCCTCTGGCCTCGATACACTGTTTTGCGCGATCTAAAACTTTTCGAAAGAATGTTTCAGGTCATTAACCAGAATGTCCATCCGGATGTCGGTACAAGCCTTTTGGATGGCCTTTACGGACGCAAAGTGTTTTCCTTTCATGGCCAAATGCAATTTTTCGAATAGGTAGAAGTCACAGAGAGCCATATCAGGCGAATACTGTAAGTGATTGATGGTTAAAATCCGATCTCAAAAAATCAATCACTCGAGTGGATCGATGAGATAGATGGTGCATTATCATACAATAAGCGCCAGCCTCCTCCTTCGCGATATTCAGGATGAATTAGACGAGTGTCAAGATAGAAAATTGCATTGACGGTTTGGCCCGTTGGCACGAACTCTTTGTGGACAATTCCCTTGGAATCGTAAAAACAAATGAGCATCGACATGATTCTTGACATCTCCAAACGCGATTTTTTGGGTAATGCCTTGGCTGAGGCCTTCCATTCGGCACGTTGACGCTTAGTTTCGGATTTATGTTGGAAACACCACGTTTCGTCACCAGTTCCAATGTTGTAAAGGAAGTTCTCGTCTTTTCTCGCCTCTTTAGTGAAGTCTTTCGAATATTGAATTCTGAGCAATTTTTGGTCCTCAGTTAACTTGTGCGGAATGAAATGTGCACAGACCTTTCGTAAGCCCAAATGATCAGTTAAAATGCGATAAATCGATGTTGTGGAGATATTCAACTGCGATTCCATGAATTTCAACAATGATTTCGGTTAATTTTTGATAAATTTACGAACAATTTCGATGGAGTTTTCCGTGATTACTGATTTTGGGCCGCCCGTATGTTCATTGTCATTTATGTCCTCACAACCATCGCTGAAACGTGTACACCACTCATGAACTCTGGCACGAGATGGACAATCATCGCCATAAACTGTTTCCATCAATTCAAATGTCTCGGTAAACGTTTTACCGATTTTAAAACAAAATTTGATATTAGCTATTTGTTCAAAACTCATTTTTGTACCACTGAACCGTTTCAAAACTTGGCAGCATTCACACCTTATGGGACTTTGAACAGCTGATAGGCGAAATGGCGGGCTGCCAGAGAAAACGCGCCAAGAATAACTGACGAAAACACTTCGTTTTTACTCAATGAAGAAATTACGCGATTAAAATGTTTCCAATTATTTGTCTTAAAACTAATTTAATTGAAACATAATAATTTAATTTGAAGGGAGTTTGTACAATTTTCCAAATCTTTTTATATCTTTTTCGAACTTTATACTAACCTCAATGGCGGTGTGGAAACTAAAAATTCCCAATTTTTGTTAAAAAAATACCCATTCAAAGTTTCTTCCGGTGTGGCACTACTGACGAATGTTATAAAAAATGCACATTTTTCAGCGCTCTCACGAGAAAAATAGTTTCCCATCTAGTCATCTATGGTCACCAAGCTTTCACTGGAAGTCAGCTAGGGAACGCACTAATTCATTAAAAAGATAGCGCCATCAAAAACATTGCTATGATGTCAGTCTTGTTTATTTTGCATTTCGCCTTGTAAAATTCAACATTTTATTACAGGTTTTAAGAGGAGGTAAGAAATCATCAATCAACTGTTTGTTCCCCTTGTAAAAATACTTTCTTCGCAAACTGTCTGTTTGATAAATGTGTTACCCACTTCAAATCGAACGGTAGCGTAGTGGTAATAACCCATCCAGAAGCAAATGACAACTCCTGTCTCTTTGCTACGTAATAATTGATGGTCTTATCTTTGTTTGATTGATTTAAAGTTTTGCGATGTCTATAATTGAAATGATTTTTACGCATTTCACTTTTTGCCAATATTTATAAAAGATATCTTAAAATTAATACCAAAGAACTTAATGTCAAAAATATTGCAAACCGATTGATTGATACGTATGTGTGTATGTATGAATGTCTACGACTGTAACTTTTCACGATACCAGGTATTAATGTGGAACTAGAAGGCATTAGCGGACTGCAGATAGTGTTTTTGTTCCAATGTTACTTAAACACAAAAACCCGCACCAATTCTAAATGAAGCGATACAATTAAATACAACTTTACTCAAATTTGGTAGAACAAAAGTCCTCTCCATTTTGGTATATCTATTATTCATAATATAATACACGTATTAGCAAAATTATAGTCTAATTTATATATTTACTTATTTAGTCTATTGATCTATTGAACAAGGAAACGTTCCTTACAGACTATTAACGAAATTCACCTTAGTAACAGGGCTAGAAAATGAAATCGGATGAATGTTTAAAAAGATCTATTGAAAAAACAAATTCAAATGATAAATCATTTTTCAAAATCATGCTTAGTTCTTCATAGAATGGCAGAAAATTACATAGACTTCGGTGAAGAATATTACAATTAATTTTTTCTGCCAAAACAGGGTAGTCTATAAAACCTTTAATTAAATTAAATATAAAAGTGAAATACAGTGAAAGTGGTTTCGGATTTATTAAAGATAACCGTGATACAATATGCCAGGCACCGCGATTATTAATGAAGTAAAGGGTGGTTAAATTTTAAGAGCCGATGTTGAATGTGAACCACGTCGAAACGTTAAGTTGTTTCTGCATTTCGTTTGACATTTTTCATGTTCAGACTAACTCAATTTGAACCATGGAAAAATACACAATCGAGCAACGCGTTAAAGTTACTCAGGCTTATTATGAAAACGGTTCAAATCAAAATGCGTACAATCGGAAAAATTGTAAAAGTTTGAGCGAACCGGGTCTGTAGGAGATGTGAAAACACCAGTGCATGCTCGTACAGCTCGTACTGCAGAAAATATTGCTGCTGTTTGCGATGGTGTGGTTGAAGAGCCGTCCACCTCAACTCGTCGTCGTGCCCAACTATTGCACCTCTCACGCTCCTCGTTGATGAACATTATGAATAAAGACTTGCATTTACACGCTTACAAGGTGCAATTGACTCAAGAACTAAAGCCTCTTGACCATTTCAAGCGCCGTCAATGGTCAGAATGGAGGCAGGAAATGGCAACAGTGAATGACCAAATTTCGAAGATCAGTGATGAGGCACAGTTTAACAAAAACATTACATTTTCATTGTAAAATTAAAAATATTAAAATATCAGTGGATTCGTCAATAAGCAAAATTGGCGCATTTGGGCGAATGATAATCCAAGAGTGATTGCCGAAAAACCAATGCACCCACAAAGAGTGACTTTTGGTGCTGTTTATGGGCCGGCGGCATCATTGGGCCGTATTTTTTCCAAAATGAGGCCGGTCAGACAGTTACTGTGAATAGTATTCGCTATCGTGAGATAATAACGAACTTTTTATGGCCCGAATTGGAAGATATTGATGTGGACGATATGTGGTTTCAACAGGACGGTGCCACTTGTCACACAGCTAACGAAACAATGGCTCTTTTGCGCGAAAAATTTGATGGCCGAATAATCTCACGTCGCGGCGATGTCAATTGGCCACCAAGATCATGTGATTTGACACCGTTGGACTTCTTTCTTTGGGGTTATTTGAAAGAAAAGGTGTACGTCGATAAGCCAGCAACAATTCAAGAGCTAAAGGATGAGATAATTCGTATGAGCCGTACCAATATTATCATAATAAAGAGATATGACAATAATTTCCTAAAAAAATTGTATTTTATTTAAAATCAACACCGGCCCTTAAAACTTAACCACCCTTTATAAAATATATATTTAAAATTTTTTTGCATGCAAGTATGTACAAAACTACGAGTCGCAATTACTCAATAAGCCGTGTAGTCTTCATCGTTGCCGAGTATTGCCTAGCATCTTCTTCATGCTTTGAACCAGCTGCGTAACTCGTCGACAAACAGGACCAGATTTTGCAAACTTGACGCACGAGTTGCTTTAAATCGTGGACTGGTCGTCCGGCAAGATGCGTTTTCATAGTTCCCCACACATTTTCAATGGGGTTGGCGTCTGGGGACTAAGAAGGACAGTCCATTACCGTGACGCAATTTTCTTGTTTTGTTGTTTTTCTGAGAGCAGTGGTTTTGACGATGTGGGACAGTAGGATATGTTCCCCTTCTTCAGTCGACGTTCGATGGTGTTGATACTCACATCTAACGACACTAACCTGAGTTAGCACTGGCGTCGTAGCCATTGAATGGGACTGTTACGCATCAAAAAGCAGCACGAAATATATCTTGAAGTAACAAGAAAAACCCCGGTTATTTTCTTCTGACACAGACTGCAGACTTATATAATGGCAGAGGCTCCCAAAAATTTGGGATACGTAGTACAAACTTCGAGAAAGTTGTTTTTTTAATCAAAATGTTCAATGTACTCCCCATCAATTGCAACGCACTTATGCCAGCGTTTGATCCAGCTCTTGAAACATTTCTAGAACTCTACTTTCGGTGTAGTCATCAGAGCCATCTTCGATTTTTCCATTACTTCCTTTCGGCCCCTATAGAAGTTTTGAACTTGATCAAACAGAAACCCATCGAAAGGAGCCATATCACAGCCAGTTCTTACCACATCTCTTCATCTTCATGCAAATTAAAAAAAAGTTTAATAATTTTTCATCAAAATATATTTTTTAATGAAAATTTTAGAAAAAATTCGAGTATACCGCATTATTTTCATATTTTTTCATCAAAATATTATATTTTTTAATAAGAATTTTTAGAAAAATTGTTAGAAAAATGTTTGGGTATACCATTTTATTTTTAACACACTTTTATTAGGTCGGGTTGTATGTATGTATGTATGTATGTATGCATGTATGTATGTATGTAACGGAATCTTTGAGCTTAATTTTCACTGGCTTCTAAACATCTGATCGACTTGAAATTTTGCACACCTATCAAGAACCGATGACAATGCAATAATTTGATAAAAGTTTTCCATTATCCATATTGGGATTGCCAGGATTAATATTTTCTGTTTTTACCTGTGGGCAAAAAGTAAGGTGAATTTGAATCTTTTTAACACACTTTTATTAGGTCGGGTTGTATGTATGTATGTATGTATGTATGTATGTATGTATGTATGTATGTATGTATGAATGTATGTATGTATGTAACGGAATCTTTGAGCTTAATTTTCACTGGATTCTAAAAATCTGATAGACTGGAAATTTTGCACACCTATCAAGGACCGATGACAATTCAATAATTTGATAAAAGTTTTCCATTACCCTTATTAGGATTGCCAGGATTAATGTGGGCAAAAAGTAAGGTGAATTTGAATCTTTGAATCTTTTTTTTAACACACTTTTATTAGGTCGGGTTGTATGTATGTATGTATGTATGTATGTATGTATGTATGCATGTATGTATGTATGTATGTAACGGAATCTTTGAGCTTAATTTTCACTGGCTTCTAAACATCTGATCGACTTGAAATTTTGCACACCTATCAAGGACCGATGACAATGCAATAATTTGATAAAAGTTGTCCATTACCCTTATTAGGATTCACAGGATTAATATTTTCTGTTTTTACCTGTGGGCAAAAAGTAAGGTAAATTTTAATCTTTGAATCTTTTTAACACACTTTTATTAGGTCGGGTTGTATGTATGTATGTATGTATGTATGTATGAATGTATGTATGTATGTAACGGAATCTTTGAGCTTAATTTTCACTGGATTCTAAAAATCTGATAGACTTGAAATTTTGCACACCTATCAAGAACCGATGACAATTCAATAATTTGATAAAAGTTTTCCATTACCCTTATTAGGATTGCCAGGATTAATATTTTCTTTTTTTACCTGTGGGCAAAAAGTAAGGTGAATTTGGTTGTAAAATGAAAAATCTTTATTTATTCTTGTAAATCAATTTCATCCCCTTCAAAATAATCCCCTCTCGATGAAATACACTTATGCTAACGATTTTTCCAATCCCCGAATCATGCTAAATAGTCCATTTCCGGTATAGCCATCAGCACCTTCTTCGATTCAGCTTTTATCTCCTCAATCGACTCGAAACGCGCTCCTCGGAGGGGTCTCTTGAGTTTTGGGAATAGCCAGAAGTCACACGGAGCCAAATCAGGCGAATACGGTGGTTGCGGAACGATATGCGTGGAATTTTTGGCGAAATGGTCGCGAAGAATGAGTGCAGTGTGAGACGGTGCATTATCGTGATGCAAAAACCCAGACTTGTTGGCCCATAATTCTGGTCTTTTTAGTCGAATTGCTTCACGTAAACGACGCATAACGCTCAAATAATATTCCTTATTAACAGTTTGGCCAGGTGGAAGGAATTCATAGTGCACCACACCACGAAAATCAAAAAAAACTGGCCAATGGAGTGGGGTAGCCGTTTCTCGGGCTCCCTCCACGAAATAAGTTCTTCATCCCGATTACTTCTTTATCACGGCCGATAACTGCATAGCTTTAGACTCACAGTCGATAAGAAAGGAATTAAATATAACACGAATATATCGAATCATTAATTCACTGACTGCAATGATAACAATAATTTTCATTCATAATAAAAAATAGTTAAAAAAAAAACTAAAAAACACGCTTTTTTGCTAATCGAACTAAAAAGTAGAAAATAAAAAATAGTTTAAAAAAAAAATAGTTTAAAAAAACTAAAAAACACGCTTTTATTGCCAATCGAACTAAAAAGTATAAAATAAATTTTAATGACAAAGAGACCTATAATGAAGTAATAGCAAATCGAACGATCAGTCATAGTCAACTACCTAAGAACAGAATTATAACAAAAATTAAGATACAAATAGAGTAATTCAAATTAGAGTTAAAAGCGTGGGATGCATTTTGCTTGACTTTCATAACCCTCTGTACATAGGTAGTTGCCAATAGAATGATTGTAATATTTACTATATCAAGCATCCCACGCTTTTAACTCTAATTTGAATTACTCTATTTGTATCTTAATTTTTGTTATAATTCTGTTCTGAGGTAGTTGACTATGACTGATCGTTCGGTTTGCTATTACTTCATTATAGGTCTCTTTGTCATTAAAATTTATTTTATACTTTTTAGTTCGATTGGCAATAAAAGCGTGTTTTTTAGTTTTTTTAAACTATTTTTTTTTAATAAACAGATTCTCCAGATAATAGAAATTTTTATGATCCACCTCATTTTCCCTAATTCAAAACCTTTATTTTACGATATCTCGAAAATTACATGACGAAAAAAAATGTTATAGACTCAGCGACCGATTTTTCATAAGAATCAGATGGTTCTTGAGTGTTTTTTGCTGTTTTCCTTGTTCACTCCGCTCGAGAGCACAAGTCCTCGACAAGCCTCTTCCATCGTACACGATGCTGGGCTGCTGTTTTTGCGCCGTTCGATGTGATGTCGGCATCTGCTAGCCCGCCCAACATCGACCTCCTCCAAGTATTCTTTAGCCGACCGCGAAGTCTGCTCTCTTGCGGGATCCAGTCCAGTGACATTCTCGTCCTGCTATCTGGTGGTTTTCTAAGCGTGTCTATCCATCCACTTTATGCGTTTGATTTGTTATAGGATGGGTTCATCATTCGTTAATCTCCACAGCTCCTGATGGTGATCTTCCTGTTAAAAATATAAATAATTAAGTAAATACTACAGATGATCCGGAGGCATTTGTTGACGAAAGATGGTAGCCTCTGTGTGATGGAAGAGACAAGCCATGTTTCACTTCCGTACAACAATACTGCCTTCACTGCGACCGCTATTGCAAAGAAACCTTCTCTATAATTTTTGCTGTTTCATGCACGGAGATTTGAACCCACACACTCTCACATCGCACAGAATATCTTTACTGTTTTCCACGAATTTGGCAGATCTTTATCATGCACAACCCCCCATTTTTTATTGCCTCTTAATTAATATTAGGTTAGGTTAGGTGGCAGTCGGTTTAGAATAGCCAACTCACTTGGACAATGTAGGTCCGTTGTGGTATCACTGTGTAACACGCGAACCTCTGTGCTTATTGATCATTGGAACCATTTAGACGCTCTTATGAAGCGTGTTATTCCAACACCGGATAGCTCCGTAAGGGTATCAAAATAGTATTTTCCCATAACCTTGCCCTACTTAGAGTTAAAGCTGGACAACTACAGAGGAAGTGTTCTACTGTTTCTTCCTCTTCCTCGTCTCTACAACTTGTGGAGTATTCATGAGAAAATACTCCTAGCCTAGAAGAATGCCTACCTAACAGCCAATGACCGGTGACACAAGTCACGACCTCGTATGCAGTGGAGTCTAAACGTAAACCTGACTAAATTTAAATTATGGTTAACAGAGAATGTTAAAGAATTAATGCTGGCTGTCATTGGTTTTAAAATCGTCAATGAATATAAATATCTTGGTATTATGTTAAGCTATAACCTTAGTTTCATGAAATATTTGGATAAAAAACTTTCGTTTCTACTGTTTGCAATTTAAATTTTGCTCAAGAGATGTTCCCTTTTATCGGTGTGGGTCCTATTTATTCGAATAATCGTGTAAAGTGTTTTGCCGAGAATGATTTGCATCTACCGCAGGTCTTCAATATCTTAAGAGGAAATAATTATTTAGCTCTTTGTAAATACATTTATAATTGTTTAAACTTTAAGTTATAGAAAACTAATTCTGAATGAATTTTCTTAGTTTAGAATTGAAATGCTTTGCAGACATAGAACGTCAAACGTTAAATATCTATAATTTTATTTATCATTATTGGTATTTCAATTACAGAAAAAAATCTTAAAAAATATGTTTTATTGAATAACAAAAAATGTTTCTTCATAACAAAGATATGGCAAATTAAAATAATTCAGTTACAGTTTTGAGGTCACAGCTTAAATGATGCAATACATTAAAAGTATTCAAAAAACATAAACACACTAATATTTCGATTTCATGATTACGACTAAGACTTAGTGGGGTATTCCTTTTGATTCAGGACAGCTTTTAATCGGGAATTCATAAATTCTTCAAGTTTTGCTGTATAATCGGAACTAATTTTTTCCCATTCTTCTTGTAGTGCCCGTTTCAGATCAGAAGCATTAGAAATATTGTGCTTTCTTATTTTATTTTCCAGCACTGACCACAAATTCTCAATAACGTTGGAATCTGGACTCTGTGCAGGTGTCTGTACTACATGAGGGCAGTTTCAGATAAACCAAGTTTTTACAATACCAGACGTATGCTTGGGATCGTTGTCTTGGTAGAACCTAAACGAATCCCTAATGCCCATTTTACCCGCACTTTGTACTAAATTATCTTTTAGCATATCCAGATACATCTCTGTATTCATGTTCCTTCGATAAATGTTAAATTACCGACGCCTGAATAGGTCATGCAACTCCATACCATCACACTTCCCCCGCCGTGTTTAACTGTACAGCGCAAAATACATGGTTGAAGCGCCGTGTTCGGTTTTCTACAATGGACTTTCAGTCCGAAATGGCTTTGTTCAAATGTTGTCTATTCTTTGTTTTCTATTACGAGCACAAATCAACGGCTTATTTTGGGCAGTTCTTCCATGGAAATTTAGTTCGCGCAGAACTCTACGAACAGTTTCAGGGTTACAGATCTTGCCTAAGTATTTTTCGACTTCGTTCGTTAATTTTGGAGCACTTAAATCAGGGTTTTCCTTAACTTTGCGAACAATCCACCTCTTATCTGCATCATTAAATATTTTATTTGGCGCAGATCTGCCCTTATCTTCTATCCTGATTTCGTGGCGAAATCTTTCTATAATGTACCGGCCAGTTGAGGAACTAATAGCAAACTTTTCTTTACAACATTTTTTTGAGAATGACTTAAGACGTTAAGCTAAATAGAAAAAAATACATTTCACCGTTATTGCATTCACAGAGAAAATATAAAATACACTGCATCATTTAAGCTGTGAGCATATTCTGATGAGAAAACTATAATATTTGTTTCTATATTTTCTCAGCAAGCTCTGTTTTTGTTATTGTTCTTTCTACAGTGGTAAATAGTACATACATATCTTATTACAAGTCGTATACATTTTTTTAAATTAAATTTAATAAACATCGAGTCATTTTCTTTTTTCTAAAAAAGTTTACCTGCATCAAATAAGCTGTGAGTCACTGTATGTTACTACTACTACTATTTACGTATATTTGCTGTCCATATAAGTATGTATGTATGTGCTTGTACATTACCTTTCGAATGTAAAGCAAAAACAAAAAAATAGGAAGTTTTTTCTAATGGTGGTCTTACATCGACAGATAATTGCAATTTCCGATTGCCACTCGTCGGTGACATGAAACTGCAAATAGTTCACTATTCTCCTGAATATCATTATTATTTTCTCTACAGAGAAAACCAGACCTAGCTTATAAAACTACAACAACTAATGATGATTTTGTTAACTGGAAACTAGCCAGGCATTGACTACATTTCCACTAGTTGAAAAGAAAGCAAGAGTTCAGGAGGTTTGAACAAATTCGCATATTTTTGTTGACATCCAGATTTTTTATTTAACACTCTTTTGCAAATATTGTTTTTGTAATTGTAAACAATTTATTTGCTTATTCTTTAATAATTTTTTTATTTTTTTCTCTATTGAAACAGGTGTAAAACAAGGAGATGTCCTTTCAACTGTCATATTTAATTTGATGCTGCACTCCGTCGTTAAGGAAGTCAACAAAGGTGGTACCTTGTTAATTAAAACCGCCCAAATATGTGCTTACGCAGATGACATCGCTGTTCTCTCGAGGAATACGAACGATTTAAAAGAAACCTTTTTAAAAATTAACAAAATGGCGAACGAAAAATGGTCTGTTTGTAAACGAGAGCAGACCAAATATTTGCTGAACTCGAGGCGGCCTACCCAGGTGGAAAAATTGTGTGGGAGCTTATACTTCTGAAGCAGTTCAGCATTTTAAGTATTTGGCAGTTATGTTCGCGTGTAGCGGTGATTCAATTTATTCAGTCAGGGATCGCATCAACGCCGCCAACAAAACGTATTATGACCACCTTAACTTGTTCAAGTTAAGGCTCTTTTCTGGGACTACAAAGCTAACTATGTACAAGGCCCTTATCCGACTAATCCCAACATATGGCTGTGAGGCATGGACTCTTAAAGTTGCTGACTGTGCGCTAATTGAATAAGAATGGATGATGGTACTTATAGAATCCGGTTCAACTCCGAACTAGACGATCTCACTCAGAACGAGACAGCTGTGCGTTTTATTAAAGCGTAGCGCATAAGATGGCTGGGTCATGTTATCCGTATGCCTGCTGACTCTAATGTGAGAAAAGCCATGATAGGGAAACTAAGGCGTAGAGACCAAAGCAGACCGAGAAACTGATAGATAGGCGCAGTGGAATACGATCTCAAGGATTTGGGAATCATAAAGCGTTTTCCAATAACAGGTGTTATTTTGAATAGGATTGCGCTATCGACAGATGATGAACGATTTTTTATGGCCGGAATTGGATGATATTGATCTGGACAACGTTTATTTTCAACAAGACGGCGCTACGTGCCAGACAAGCAACGAAACCATTGATCTTTTACGGGAAAAGTTTCCGGACCGTGTTGATGTGGCAACGGCGAATATCGCAGGCGATGGAACGATAAGCTGTATGAGTTTTAGGACGACATAGAAATAGCGCGGCGAATAAAGATCCAGTGACGACGCTGGCTGGGTCATGTCGTCCGAATGGATACAAATGTTCCGGCTCTGAAAGTATTCAATACTGGTACCGCTGGTGGTAACAGAGGAAGAGGAAGGCCTCCTTTGCGTTGGCGCCGGTTAGCACGAGAAAGAAACGACTGGCGCGCTTTGTTAAACTGGGCCAAAATCGCGTAAGCGGTTATCGCGCCAAGAAGAGGAAGAAGAGAAGACTTTTTTCTTTGGGGCCACGTGAAAGAAGGTCTACGCCAACAGCCCAGGGTCGATTCAAGACCTAAAGCATGGAACTCGTAAGGGCTATCGAAGACATAGGGCAGCCACTTTTCAATTCGGTTATGGAAAATTTCATGAAAAGGATATTGTCCTGTAAGCGTGGTCGTGGTGGTCATTTGCCTGATGTTATTTTCCACTATTAACGATATACCTTCCGCTATAAAATAGCATTTTTCTTTGAATATCAAAATAACACCTCTTATTGGGAAACCCTTAAAGAAGCAAAAGCTCAAGATTGACCCCTTTGGAAGAACACTGTGAAGGAAGATTGGACGCACCCCGCTTTGTAATGCTGTGTAAGAGGAAGAAGAATTTTATGAGATATATATGTATGTGCATATGAATCTATGTCAGTTTCAGCCTTATGCACCCCATCACCCCAAACTGTCAGAAGTTTTGAAATTTGTGTGAATGCGCACGATGTACAGATTGCAGAGGTGTGGCCAGAATTAGACCGTTAACCCACGTTCAGCGCTTTTGAAAGGATCAATTGATTGGCTGATGTTACCAGGATCATCTTGGTGAAACAATTTTTTGAGGTGTGACCAAAATCAGACCGTTAACTGGCGCTCAGCGCTTTTGAAAGGATCAGCTGATTGGCTGACGTAACTGGGGTTTGTTTACGAAAAAACTGAGATTGTGTTTGTGTTATACGAAAAAAATTAATGCAGCAATGATCATCTTACTTCATCACCGTCTGAACAACGATGAACGATAATGGGACTAGTGTGTGAATACGTGTGAAATAAGTAGGCAGAATTATACTGCCCCGTCACCGGGTGCTCGGCAGCCGAAGTTACTCTCACGATTTTAGTTCGGATGAGCAAACCAAGTAATCTATCATTGCATTGCAATTTTGAAGTCTATTACTAAAACAGCCAGTGAGGGCTTTTCTTCACAATTATATCTGTGATTCTCTTTCTTATCCATTGATCCCATTATTCCAGGAGTGTTTAGACAATGGCATTTTTATTGATTCGTGGAAACTCTGATTGAGCCTGACTACAAATCAAGTGGTTTCATGCTTAGTAGATCAGCTTGTTCCAATCTAATTCTAGCATCTAATGAAGTACCAAACGCATTTAATGACCATGCCCAGCTACATAGGGCAAATGCAAACTCTACAAACGCGTTTGACAAAGTCGGTCACTCAATACTTTTACGCAAGCTCAAACATTATGGCATTAGGGGAAAACTCTTAGAATTCTTCGCCAGCATCAAGTACAGCCAAGTCCTTCTCCAACAGACCTTTCCAACGTAGAGGAGGCCTTCTTCTTCCTCGGCTACTACCAGCTGGTACCGCATCGAATACTTTCAGAGCCGGAGCGTTTGTGTCCATTGGGACGACTTCTTTATTCGGTGCGCAATGTCTTTATTGCCGGAAAGCTCATACAGATCATTGTTCCAACGCATACGATACTTGCCGTCGCCAATGTGAAAAGATCCAAAAATTGTCCGCAATATCTTTCTGCCAAACACTCCAATAGGCACCTCATCGGATGTTGTCATCGTCCAAGCTTCTGCACCATACGTTAGGAGGGGCATGATGAGAGCCTTGTAGAGTGTTAGTTTTATTCGTCGAGAGAGGACATTACTGCTCAGTTGCCTACTTAGTTCAAAGTACCACTTGTTGGCAAGAGAGATTCCACGTTGGCTTTCCAGGCTGACATTGTTATAGGTGTTAATGCTGGTTCCTAAATAAACGAAGTCTCTTACAACGTCGAAATCATAACTGTCAACAGTGTCATTCACCACCAAAGGCTAAGCGAATGGCCTCTTTATCCAGTTTGGAGAAGGCAGAACTAACAGCGCATTTGTTAAGGCCGATGATGTCAATATCATCGGCATACACTAGCAATTGTGCCTGAGCGATTAAGTTCTGCGGCTCGTACGATGCTCGCCAACATCAGGTTAAAGAAGTCACACGACAGCGGACTCGCGGACCCTGTCTGAAACCTCGTTTGGTTTGGAGAGGCCCTTCCCAATTGTGACGACGCTGCTACTATTGAGCAACGTCATCTTGCATAACCGTATTAGTTTTGCGGGGATACCAAACTCAGATATCGCGGCATATAGACAACTCCTTTTCGTACTGTCGAATGCAGCTTTAAAATCGACAAAAAGATGATGCGTATCGAATCTCTAGGGGATTGTGGATTTTCCAGGTACAAAACCACACTGAGTCACATGCATATAATCTATTATGAAGTATTGATCCATTTATTTCATTCAAGTTACGTCTGGTGGGTTTGTGACAAATTGAAGGTATAGTGCAACTTCCGTAAGGGAAGCAGGAACTATTTTACTAATTCATCTTGTCAAAGACTAACTCCTAAAAAGTAAAAAAAGAAATAGGAAAATTTATTTTACATTGTCGTATAAAATTCTCAAGTTACTTATATAGCAAAAATCGACACCTAAGGAGGCGAGGAGCTTTTTTATGGCAGAAATACACTCGGAGGTTTGCCATTACCTGCCGAGTGGCGGTTTTATAAAAAAAAACTTTTTCTTAATTTTGCTGTTTCACCGAGATTCGAACCTACGTTCTCTTTAGATTCCAAATGGTAGTCACGCGCCAACCTATTCGGCTACGGCTACCTATCCTATAAGGATATTCTAGTCCAGTATATTGGCGAATTCAATAGAAGAGGACCAGTTGAATCCCCAACAGCACTTGCTTATGCACTCCATATGCATTGATTGAATACTCCCTTTTTTTTTATAAAATTTTATTATTTACTTTGGTTTTGCTCGTATTCGTTCCATCATCGACTTGGTTCTTTTAGCGTTTATCAATAACTACGAATGCATTATCATTCGGCTGTAATTCGCATTAATTCATTATTTAAACACATGTATGCTTATCACTGTTATCGTGCCGCAACAGATTTTTATTGATTCGTATCGTTTTGATGAACTTGAAGCAATTTAAGCAAATGCACACATACATTTTCGGCCGAGAAAATATAGCCAACATATTGGCCTCTGCTTACATTCACTCAATAATTATCTAGATTGATGACACTTATAAATGACACGAATGAATTATGAAGTTAGATTTATGGGCATGCTTTTATGGTATTTGGTTGTACTCATTGGAGACGAAAGTTGCCTAATCTTGCGCAGTTGTATTACCTCGATCTGAGCTCAAAAATATGCATTTTAGTGTATCAAGATTTGAGTACTTTATTTATTTATTTTTTGTTGTAATAATTCAATACTTCGTATACTAGTCCTGTGTCCTGCTGAATTCTGAGAAAAAATTTTAGTAGCCTTTGAATTTTATGCCAAATTTATGTTCTGCGAAATATAAATAATATAAGTTTACTTTTAGAAACTCAATAAAGTAGTTGTATATTATCTTTGATTGTATTTTTGGCTTCAATTAATCTGGAGTGAGTTTACCAAAAATGTAGAAGTTATGGGTTGAAAATGACATGGCTTGTGGGTAGATTTATAAGTAGATTGTAGATTTGAGGGGGTTTGGACAAGTCCAAGCACTCAGTCAAGAAGATCATTATACTACACCCGGATAGATTGCAGTGGAAGGTATAGAGATGCAGGATAGATACAGTATGGATGGTAAGACTGAAAAATTTGGTTTGAGGTCACTGTTCCGTGAATCTTTTGGATTCATGGATGAATGACTGGCATTTGACTCATTCATGAATTGAGGTTTTTGGATAAGTGCTGCTGTTGAAGTGGAAAGTAACAGAAATTGTATATGCATTTCTCAACCGGTATTGTTACAAAAACGCAAAATAGTTCAATTTCTTTACGTTGCCTTTAAATGACCAAATTGTTTGAAATACATACGACACGTTTTTTTAACAGTGTCTTTATAATAAAGGGAGGTTAAATTTCAAGGGCCGATGTTGAATGTGAACCACACCTAAAGGTCAAGTTTTTTTCTGCATTTCATTTGATATTTTTCAATTTCAGACTAATTCAATTTAAACCATGGAAAGGTACACAATCGAGCAACGCGTTAAAGTTATTCAGACTTATTATGAAAACGGGCGTTCAAATCAAAATGCATATCGCGCACTTCGTGATTCAGTGATGAGGCACATTTTCACCTCAGTGGATTCGTCAATAAGCAGAATTGCCGCATTTGAGCGAACGATAATCCAAGAGTGATTGCCGAAAAACCAATGCACCCACAAAAAGTGACTGTTTGGTGCGGTTTATGGGCCGGCGGCATCATTGGGCCGTATTATTTCCAAAATGAGGCCGGTCAGGCAGTTACTATGAATAGTGTTCGCTATCGTGAGATAATAACGAACTTTTTATGGCCCGAATTAGAAGATGTGGATGTGGACGATGTGTGGTTTCAACAGGACGGAGCCACTTGTCACATAGGTAACGAAACAATGGCTCTTTTGCGCGAAAAATTTGATGGCCGAATAATCTCACGTCGCGGCGATGTCAATGATTTGACACCGTTGGACTTCTTTCTTTGGGGTTATTTGAAAGAAAAGAGCTAAAGGATGAGATAATTCGGCACATTAACAGCATGGAGGTGCGCCGCCGAGGCCGCGGAGGCCATTTGGCCGATATTTTGTTCCATGCTTAATTGAGCCATACCAATATTATCATAATAAAGATAAATGATAATAATTTCCTAAAAAAAATTGTATTTTATTCAAAATTAACACCGGCCCTTGAAACTTTACCACCCTTTATAAATATTTAACTGCAGCCGTTGAAGTTGAAGTCGTCGTGTAAGCTTAACTTTTTGAAATAGCTAATTTTGTAAAACCGGGCATTTACAGACAGGTTTCTGGAATACGAGTGAAAGTGAAAATTCTGCAGACGCGAATCCGATGAATTATTCTCTTTGGGCCATTTTGGAGAGCAAGGACGGAATTAAAAGATTTATAAAAGGTTTATTTACCTGGATACAAATGCAGGTATCCCAATAAGCCCTAGGGCCACCGAATGTCTTCTCTTATACAAGCAACCTGCCTAGCCTAACTTAATCTAAACCAACACTAAATGCTAAATATTTTCTGCATTAAAAATTTAAATACCGAAAGCATTGAAACACTCTGCGATCTGCAGGATTTATTCAACAAGTGCAAGCGATCATTGACTGTCGAGGGCGCCTGCGAGGGAGCTTAATGCTTCTTATCCGTCAAATTGTCCATGAAGATCTCAGTTTTTATCCCATCAAAACGCCTTCTAAGCAAAATTAAAAACCCTGAAGCGACTAAGATAAAATGAACTTTTTTGACGAAAAATTTGTTTATCAAGACCTAAAAAGCAACCACAAAAATAATAGATGGCTATGTTCCAATCCTACACAGGCTCCTGTTGTCATGCACCTGAATTTCCAGCCACTGTTATCGTTTTAGGTGTGTAAGTAACAAAGGACATGTCATGCCACCCCACTTCTTTACTCAAGGATTTCAAGTGAATTCTGCTACATATATCGAGGTTCAAAAGACACTATCGAGGTTCTGGATTGATAGTGTACGCAGTGAAATCTCATCCGTTTTTCAGCAAGACTCTGCTCCTTCACGCAAAGCAATGGCGACACATGATTGAATTGCTGAAAATTTCCATGACCACATAACACCCAACTTATGGCCGCCTAACTCTCCATATCTTAATCCCCCGAATTATTATGTATGGGGCGTAGTTTGAACGTGAACCCAATAAACACCCTCATAACACCATTTCTTCTTTGAAGGTTGCAATTAATACCTCAATTGACGCTTTCCACACTGATTTCAAAATGAAGACACATCTCACAAAATTCAAGCTTCCTACCTCTCGCCACATATCGCTCAAAATGTTATGTAAATCCGTTGCTTTCAAAGCCTACCGCCTGAAAATATGCATTGAAAAATTGTAAGTGCACACAGGGTTTGATTGGAAAGTAAGGAGCCTTCCCGCACGGAGCGTCTGCCAAGCGATCAACTGAATCGGCTGGTGGGGGAAAATTATCGTTGGACTTTCCCCTTCCACTAGAAACCGGTCCCAGTTCGCTGGCAACAGCGGTGCAGTCAACATCGCTCCGCGCGTGAAAGCTGTTTTAAAAGTGTGTTAGGATATTGCAGTGGCGAAAATGCAGCGATCGTTCGAACGATAAAGTAAAACTAAACAAAACGAATACCGAAACCATTGAGCTACTCAAGGAGGCTTACGGAGACCAATCTCTGTCCAATGCCCAGGTAAAACGGTGGCACAAGTCGTTCAAGGAAGGCCGGGAGGACGTCGTCAACAATTGGACCCTTCATCACGGCAATGCGCCGGCGCACACCGTCTTCCTCTGCACCACTGCATTGGCCAAGATGGGGGCTCCGGAGCTTCCCCACCCTCCGTACACCCCAGACCTGTCCCCTCCGGACTTATTCTTGTTCCCGCGAGTAAAAAGAAAGCTGAAGGGGAGGCGTTCGACTCCATCGAGGCGATCCAAAAACCTGTGACAGCCGAATTGAACTCGATTCCGGCGGATGAGTTTAAAAAATGTTTCCTGCAGTGGAAGGACCGCTACCAGCGGTGTATTGACGCTCAAGGGTCCTATTTTGAAGAATATTAGTTGTTTAAGCCAAAAGGTTTAATAAAACTGCTTAAAAAAATAAGGCTCATTACTTTTCAATCAAACCCTGTATATGGTATTTTAATAAGAATAAAACTATAATTTTGAAGATGAGTAAATGCACATTTAATAAATACGCCACTATGAACATACAGCGTAAATGCTGCATAACTTTTTATGGGATGTCATCAAGTGTTGTGACGAAATTTCTGTAGTAGGTAATCGCAACGTCACGCTTTCTGTGAGTAAAATGTTGACAATCTCATGGTATTCATTAGGTAGTCAAGCGCAATATAAAAATTTTCACAGCAGATTTGAAATGGAACAGGAAAAATCAATTTTCATTTAATAAATACTACTTTGAAATTTAATATTGTTTATTTAGAGTTTTTAGCGCAAAATTGACAACAGCTAGGCACAAAACAACTACTGTAATATTGCGGCCTAGTATCAGCAACATCAAAAAAAAAAAGTAGCATGGTCGTAATATTACTGTAATTATTGAGTGTGGCGGACACACCTGTTATTACACATTGTTGCTTCCCATTTAAAAGAGGCATCCATCCATGTTCAAGGAAGCTTTCAAACGAATATGGGAAAGATAGTTGATTGATAGACAATGATGGTCTTAACATACGACACACATGGCTGACTTTCTACAGGTAAATTGCGCTGCAAAAGCACAAAGTCAAATGACTCTAAATTAAAAATACCTATAATGCGAAGTTCAATGCATAAATTTCCCCATTTGGAAGACCTTTTATAAGGTAGGTGGATGTAATGGTTCTACTTGCGTCACACGTGGATTTTTAGTGCCCCAAAAACGGATATTTTGCTTATTTACGTAACCGTTTAAATGGAAATGCGCCTCATCTCTCATTACGATTTTCGACAAAAACGTCCCCTTTCGTTGTTGAGACTTAGGACGGTTTAACAATAATTCACACGCGACTGACGGTCAGTAGTTATTAACTGGTGCATTGTTTGCACTTTGTATGAGGCCATGTGTAAATATTTCACTAAAATCTGCTATAGGGTCTGTCCGGTGATGCCCAATTGCGTGGCCCGTCGTCTGATTTATGTTTCTTCGTTCTACGCGTCATCGGTAGCAACAGTTGCGATATTCTCGGTTGAACGACCTATCCGGTGGCCGCCACACCTTGTAAGCTTTCGTGTGGTTTAAGTGTTCATTGGCACGACACCATTATTAAGTCGACGTCGATATTCACGCTGTGCCAACACTACCGACCGATTATTAGCCATAAAAACCCGTCGCAATTATTGCACGCTCCTGAGAAATAATACCTTAGACAGATGGCGTTAATCGGGACTAACGATTTAATTCGAATTTCACTCAATAATTATGCGCAACTAATGCGGATTGACAACTAGACTTAATTCTCATGATTTGAGCGGATTAGGGGAATTTTCGATGGCAACATTTCCGAAAAATTACAGTTAATATCTATTGTGAACGAAAAATAATGAAAATTTTAAAGAGAAGTACAAAAAAGACGATGAAATGCGCTAGTTTGCATTAACACGTTCGAAATTACATTAATTGTTTTTGATATTGCGGAGCAGTTTGAGATATAGAAATCCAAGATTTTTTTAAATAACTTATTTTTTTTAGTTTAGGACAACCCCGTATTTGTTACCTCCGATCCATCATTTATTGACAAAACTATCCAGTAAGCAAATCAGATATTCATTAATCCGCGTAACAACCGTCTGTCACACTGAAATTTTAATCAGAATTAACTGCGCCGGTAATCGCGTTTAACGCCGCGGACTGTCTAGGCTACAAGGCGCTGCAGTCGTGATCTGTTGGTATTCTGCAGCCATTTGCAAAAATTATGACAGGGTGATTCATTATGCGCCGCCTTGTACTATATAATTTAAGCTTTTGTCCTGTTAAATGACATATTTGGACCATAACGATTTTTTTCAATTGCTCTTGTATACATTTAGTCAAGCCGCAATCAAGGCTCTGACGACCCCACGGTGCAGATCCAAACTAGTCAACTAATGGGAGATCAAACCCACGCAAGAGGTAATATTTCTCTGATCTGGATTCCAGGACATAGGAACATAGAGGGCAATAAAATTGCTGATGTGCTTGCCAATAAAAGGACTAAATTGGTATCAGAGACCTCCTACGCGGTCATCAGCATCCACCTGATTTTTGTTAAGGGGGAATTGCACAACTTATTTCTCAAGAAAGCGCAGAAAAGATGGAGCACCGTTTTTTATGTGCTATTTCGAACACCCTGGGCCCCCAATACAAACGGAAGACTTAGAACCTCATAAGGACTCCACGCCATTCAATTTCCAAACACGTAGTTCTGCTTACCGGTCATTGAACGATCGGCACACTCGCAGAAAATCTAGGTTTACCATTTAAACCTCATTGCAGAAGCTGTAGCTACCTCTCAGAGAAGAAGACTGTTGAGTACTTTTTTTGTAAGTGTTCGGGTTTGGCATCTAGCCGATTAAGGCCACTGGCTGCTCCTTTCTTTGACAGCCCGGCGCAGTGCGCCTACCTAAATCCCATCAATATTCTCCATTACCTCAAGAGCTCTGGCTGGCTGTAGACATCTGCCTGTTGGTGGTATCTTAGTCGTATCAAAACGGCGCTTTAGTGCTACTTGGGGAATGCCAAAGTGGTACTTCAATCATTTCACCTATACCTACCTAACTGGCACACGCATATGCCTCAATAGACTGCCAAAGCAGAGAAAGTTTGTATGTATGTGCATACATAGGTGTCAGATTTTAAGCTACACACACATAAGCAATCACAATTTCGGTTTCAAGTGAAAAACCCCGAGCACTATTTCCATGCAAGTTAATACAACAGCGCAACATTGAAAGCAAAAACTTACAAAATTTACACTTTTAAAAATAGTAAACAAACTTTATTTGTTTTCTTTAGTTTTTCTTTGTTTTTGTGTATTTTCTCTTTTCGAAATGCGCATTCAAATTTGATTGCATGTTAATTACTCCACAATTTTCTATCACTTAGGTTGGTATGTACAAATTACAATAATGCATACAAGATATCTCTCCATTTATCGTAAGTTAGTTTTTTAGTTGATTTTAATATTTAGACCTCATTATTTCATATTCATGCTTGTGTTTGCACCTGCTTTGCCAAGCTTCAAGGTCCACATATCGTCAGAGGATTGTTAAGTGACTTACTACCGTAGGTGCACAATTGTAATTTGCTGTACATAGTTTGTTTTTTTTCATTTTTTCGTACCTCGTCTTTTGTATCTATGTGTGTTTGCATGCGTTTTTAGTTGGTTTACTTTATATGTAACTTCTGAATGCTACGACTCTACTTATTTCGGCAATCAATTTACGTACATATGTATTATGTTGGATAAGTTGAATATGGAATCATTTTTTAATGGTTACGTGTATTACTCAGTGCCTATAGAAAGCATCCCTGATAAAACGCTTTTTATTAATCAGCGCAGAAATTGATTTTTTTTTTGTTGATTTCCTACACAATTAAGACGCCAGCAGCGTTGTCTAAAACTATTAGTTGATAACTGTTGCATAATGTGAGCAAGTTTAAGTGAAAATCAGTTCTTACATTCTGGCAGAAATCGCGGCTGATCTTACTGCATCTGCATGCTAACCGACGTATATAAATAACTATCAAGGGTTCGGAAGTTATAACTGTATTACTTGTATATAAAGGAATCACTAGGGTAGTTTGAGTAAAATATTATGAACTAATTAAAACAAAAAGAAGAAACCTAGCCGAGGAACTCGAGTAATCAATCAAACTCGTTCAACTGAACTCTAACTCTGTTTTTTTCATCGTTTTTTTAGCTTAAAGTGAATTATAAATTTGAAGAATGTATAGGATTTATGTTTTCTGACTGCTAAAAACTCGTTTATTTCTTCTTATTTTTAGCATTTTTGCCATCTGAATTATTTTCCACTTTCTGCTTCTTCTTTTGTGGTTGTGCCTCTTCCTCCTCTTCCTCGCCAGTCTCCTCATCGGTCTCTTCATCTTCGATGTCGACAACGTCGTCCTTGATATTCTGGCCCATTATGTAAACAGGTCCATTGCCCTTGATCAACTTAAATGTCACAGATGTTTCGAAAAATTCCACATCAGGATTTACGGCGCGTGTTTCACCAGCCTTTAGCACGGCGATAGGAATCTGGAGTGCGTCCTTAACTGTGTACACCTGCAAGCGAAAGAAGAGAGCAAATATTATATTGTGGTGAAATAGAATAGAGAAATATAGAACATATCTGTTATATCTCATAAAACTGGAGAATTACCGGCACATCTACATACATATCACATGCACCCATACATACTACATAACACAGCGGCCAATAAGTCCTGGGCCTAACCTCTAGATGGCGCCAGTAATAGCATATCGATTTTGTTATTTCATAATGCTAACCTCTAAAGGTATGCAGTCAAAATTTCAAGACATTCGGTTTATTATTTACCAAGTTACAGTTAGCTTTAAGTGACTCTACTTTTGCTATTTTTAAGAATAATGAATTCAAAGCAATTTCGTGTATTGATTTGATTTATCATTACTTTCTTATGAAAAAGAACACCGTTGAAGCAAAGCAATGGCTCGATAAACTTAACCGGACTCTGCTCCATCGGAAACAACCATCAAACGATGGTATGCCGACTTTAAACGTGGCCGTACAGACACCGACGATGCTGAACATCCTGGTCGTCCAAATGCGGCAGTTACTTCAGAAAATATTGAAAAAAAAACCCTCAAAATCATCATGGGCAATCGCAAGAGTGAAGTTGCAAAAGATAGCTGACATCCTGAAGATATTAAAAGGCCGTGCGTTCACTGTTTTGCACGAACATTTGGGTATGAAAAACCTGTTGTCGAAATGGGTACCGCGTTTGCTCACGCCGAAACAAAAACAACAACGAATTGATGTTTCAAATCGCTGTTTGGACAATATTAAGCGGGATAAGTCTGAGTTTTTGCGTCGATATGTAACAATGGATGAAACATGGATCCACCACTACACACCCGAGTTGAAGCTGCAGTTATCTGAGTGGACTGGGCCCGGTGAAGGCCGTCCAAAGCGACCAAAGACGCAACAGTCAGCTGGAAAGGTTATGGCGTCGGTATTTTGCGATTCGCATGGTAAAATTTCCATTAATTATTTGGAGAAAGGCAAAACAATTAATTCTGATTATTACTGCGAATTATTGGAACAATTGAAGGAGAAAATCGCAGAAAAAGGGTCCCATATGAAGAAGAAAAACCCCTCTTTCACCAAGACAATGCACCTTGCCAGAAATCGATTAAAACGATGGTCAAATTGAACGAATTACGTTTCGTATTGCTTTCCCACCCACCGTATAGTCCAGATCTGGCTCCCAGCGACTACTGGCTGTTTTCAGACCTCAAAAAAATGCTCCAGGGAATGAAATTTCTATCAAATGAGGAAAATATCGCTAAAACTGAAGCGTATCTTGAGGCCAAAGATAAATTGTTCTACAAAACATGCATAGAAAACATAGAAGCTAGTTGGAATGATTGTATCATCGCCAAAGGGGACTACATTACATTGATGAATAAAGAATTTTTGAAAAAAAAAATGTTATTTTCTTATCCAGTCCCGGGACTTATTGACCGATGTGTTATACCCATGGCCAAAATAATAAATACACGATGCTTTCACCAGTTTTGGCTACTTTTCTTTTGTTATATAATATTAATTTTCATAATTTTTTTATAAAAATATAGTTTATTCTATTATACAACAAATACTAGGTTGTTCAATAAGTTTTGCGGTTCGATAAGAGAGAGTTGCTACTAGCCTAAATTTTTGTTTTGATATGTTGTTGCACTCTTCATATGAACGTATGAAGTTTCATTTCAATCTATCAATTCACTCTTTGTTTACAACCCATTTAGTATCGATGCGTCACACCTTTTTCTACAATAGAGTATCGGGCAGTGATTGAATTTTTATTTTTGGAAAGTTTAAAAGCAAAGTGTATAAGGAATTTTCGAAATCAATTAGTACAGTAGAAAGATGGGTTGCTGAATTTAAACGTGATCGTACAAGCCTTGAAGACGACCCACATCAAGGACGTAACAGTAACAAAATTCAAGAAATCTTAGTAAATATACAGGATATCGTATTGGAAAATCGTCGATGACAGAAACAGATTTAGTAGAAGCCCAGGCATCTCATTAAGCAGTGTAAGCAAAGATACGAAAGGAATTTCGTTTGTGGATGACTTGCAAACTGGTAAACCAATAAATTCTAAATATTATTGTAAACTTTTAGACCAACTGAAAGAAAAAAATCGTGAAAAAAGACCAAATTTGCAAAAGAAAACAAATTTTTCATCAGGACAATGCACCGTGTCTCAAGAGCATTTTGACAAAGGCTAAAATCTATGAATTAAAGTTCGTATTGTTGGAGTTCCTGCGTATTCACCACTAGTGACTTCCATCTGCTTGCAAACTTAAAAAATATTCAAGCGTGGAAAGCGTTTTTCATCAAATGATGCGGTCATAACAGCTGTGTCAGCGTATTTTGCAGCCCTTCCAGATTCTCAGGGACAGAATTCATAAATTGCAATCTCGTTGGAACAAGTGTATTGATGTTCAGGGAGACCATACTGAATAATAAAGTATATGTATTTCAAAACCAAAAAATTGTGTTTTCCTTATCGCTGGCAAAACTCTTTGAACAACCTAGTAACATATATGTAAATCAAAATTTTAAACTTTGTACACGATTTATAAAAATTCGACAAACTTGGAAACGCACTAAATTTTAGTATTGGTATTATTAAATAGGGATTTAGCACTGTGACCTGAAAGATCTACAACTAGCAGTGGCTAAAACTTTAAACCACCAATAATTATCATGGACCAAAACTTCGCTCTACCTTGACATTTTTGAGTACTTATTTTAGTTTAAAGCTAGGCGCATCTGTTGAGAACCGCTCTTGTTTTTTGAAAGCTACAGGGTAGGCCATTTAAAGCGGGCCCATCGGGCAACCCTATAACTTTTGACAGGAACGTCAGATCGACTAATGACATAGCGCGTTGGAAGCGTCAGTCCAAGACAATTTTTACCATGGAGCAGTACACTCCAAAAGAACGCGCTGAAATAATTCAGCTTTACATCCAAAATAACTTCTCAATTGTGAAAACTCAACGTGCGTTTAAAAAAAAAAATAAAGTTAAAAGTGCGCCATCCAAAAGCACTTTACAGCGTTTATACGCAAAATTTATTAACCACGGTAGTCTCAGCAATACCAGCCACGCATCCAGACAACGTACACGACGTTCTGCTGAAAATATCGAGGCTGTACGAGCCAGTGTTGAGGAGGCTCCGCGAACATCGAGTTATCGTCGTTCTCAGGAATTAGGCATCGCCAGGACAACACTCAGGCGCATGGAAGGCTACTGGTTCCAACAGGACGGGGCTACATGCCACACTTCACGCGCTACAATCGATTTTTTGAAGCCATTGTTCCCTGGAAGGTTGATTTCGAAAAATGGTGATTTTCCGTGGCCACCGAGATCACCAGATTTGACGCCACCGGACTTTTATTTGTGGGGTTATCTGAAATCCAAGGTATACATCAACAAGCCAAGGACTCTAACTCAACTTAAAAACAATATCCGACGCGAAATCGCCGCCATACCGGCCGAAATATTGGCCAAAACGATGGAAAACGCCGAAAAAAGGACACATTTGGCCATCAAGGCCAGAGGCAAACATTTGAAGGATATCATTTTCAAAAACTAGCTGGAACAAATCTCCTTGAATCAAAATAAATGATTTTTCATATCAACACAAAAAAAAATGTTTTTTTCAATGTTTTTTTTCAGAAACAAATGGGCCCGCTTTAAATGGCCTACCCTGTATATCAACTGGCCCGAACGGCAACACGAAACGATCACAGAAATATGTAGGCCGTTCAACTCAAGCGTAATACGCGATTCCATTTTAAGCGCAACTGACTTGTGCTTGTGTATGGTATACCACCTGATGTCAATAACATTCGTAATTCTATTCAAATTGTTAAGAATTGTCAGAGTAGTAAGTACCATTTCATTTCGTCTGTAAAAGCCAGATGGTTTCATTGTGAAATGTTTCTTCCTGGCAAACAAAAATTTTTCTATGACTTGGGGTGGGAAGTCAGCGTGCCGAGCTTGGAGGCAATAAGTATATAGAAGTCAACGGGGTAAGCATGCACGCACGGTCAGCGATATCGAGTGATTTTTTGACATTTCGCTTTCATCGTTTTCACATTTACGTATTTTTATTCAATTGCTCTTTGGGCTCGCGCTCAACGAACAAATGACCAAATTATAGTGCGCTTAAACGTCAAAATCACGCAAGAAAAACCGCAAACAAAAAGTCATTGTGTAAACGCAAGAAGATTCCAGAATTTTTTGAAAGGAATATGCCAAAAAAAAAAAGCAAAAACAAAAAAACAGGGTGACTCTTTCATTTTTAGAATTTCGACATTATGTTACCGGAACGCTCCGGATTTATATCTATCCACGGAATGTCACCACTTCCGCAATGTTCATTCCTTAAGGACGGTATAGAAATTTCAAAAAATCAATTTTTTGTTTTTTCGATATTTCGAAAGTATAGTATCGTAGGAAAATTATCGGAAATTCAAAATATTATAGCTTTTACATCCCATTAACTAGATAGAGAGCGGTCCGCGCGCTCCTGTACCTCAAAATTTAAACTCATTTACCTTGACCAACTTTTTCCTGCCTGGTGTTGTGTTGAATCATCTGAAATTTCAATATGTTGTTCACAACATCAATGGCCATCGCCCGTACTAGAATCATATTATTATTTCAATTATTTCGTATTTTTTGATTAAAAAATTGAAAAAAACCCCGATTTTTCGAGTGTCAAATTCAAAGCCGCGCCATTTTGTAATTTTTTTTTTTTATTGTAGTAGCAGGACATAGCTACAGTCATACTGATTAATAATTTTTTTGGTTTTTGTGTTTCAGATAAACAGAAAAGCTAAAATGGACAACACAATCCAGGTTCAATTTCTCGGGAGGGTCAACTTCATCAGCGCCATTTTCAAAATTATTAATATTTAAAAACAAAAAAATTTATTTGTATATGTAAAAGAAGTTACACAAAAAGCGTAAAAAAATTTAAATATCGTTTTTAATTTTTTTATTGTAAAAAAAATCCTGAAAATACCCTAAATTTTCGAGCTCTAGACCACTTAACGTTTATGGTAGATATTTCATGCATTTGCAAACAACAAAAATGCGGCATGTGATTTAATATGAAATGAGAGACAGCAAATTTATTCCATTAATTAAATTTTCCAATTCTGTGATGTATTGATGGAACTCGTAACTCTCACACCAACAGTCAAGGCTGTGACAAGCATAACTCGGCTACCGTGAACGCATATAAATAAACGTCATTGGTATTAAAAATATAGGTTGTGGTATATGTGTAAGTCAATATATAATCACACTTGACCAGACGTTGCCACCAAAAGATAATTGACATTTTGAAACATTGTCGAGTGATCGTCATAAAAACCTAGTCAACATAAACGGTTTTAACATTTCGCGACACATGACCAAATACCTTGACGCTTTCATTTGAGAAACCTTTTTGAATGTAGCAAATAATATTTACCCACTTACTGTATTTTGACTTAATTAACGAACGAACCAGATCAATGCAAGTGACAAGCGTTATCTAGAGTGCGATATTTCAATATGATAAACGCAATTTTTATTAAAGACTTTTTCCAAATGAAACGTTTTAATTTATGTTTTTTACATTGAAGATTCTTTGCACATACATAGACAGTTATTTTAATAAAAATCATGAATTTATTAGTTCAAATGTCAGCAAAAAAAAGTGGAGATTATCTTGGCACTTAAAGATATGCATGAGCGAGTGGGATTGACGGTTTTTTCCAAAAATCGGTGTATCCATGTGAAATATTCTTATTTGCTCTTATTCTTATGGTTGTGCAATCAGATTTTCAATAATGTGTTTTTATGCCGTCAATATTACTTAAGTCAAGATATGTCATGCTTATATCCGAAAATAATATTTTTCAAATTTCTAAATGGTCTCCCTCGACGAGGTGCTTCTCTATGACGCTGAAGCCTGGGCAGTGAACCAATAAGATGCAGCCGCTGTTGGAGTTTCGCAAGATTTTTGGCGCTGCTCGCGCATATGACGGTTACCGCGTTCGCATAAATCACGATCTGTATCAGTTTTACGGATATATTGGCATAGTCAAACGAGTCACCCCGCAACGACTAAGGTGGTTGGGTTAAGTCGTCCGTATGGAACTGCTCCGGCGAAGAAGGTGTTTGAAACGGTAATTGGCGGTCGACGGCTAAGAGGATGTTCCCTTGTCCGGTGGAAGACCAAATTGAATATGACCTGTCTTTTCTTGGCTTAAGAAACTGGAAGAAGTGTTCGGGAAACCCAGACACCTGACGAGACATTATTCGGCAGGCTGTGCAACTCGACAACGGGTTGTTACGGCCAATTAAGTAAGTAGTAACAAAGGTTGTAAAGTAAAATTGTATTGAAAAATATGGCGGCCACCGCAGCCGAATGATTCGTTGCATGACTACCAGTCGGAAGCGCAGAGATTCGAAATCCCGTGCATGAAACAGCAAAATGATAGAAACAGTTTTTTCTATAGGGATCGCCCCTCGGCAAGCAATGGAAAACCGAATGTATTTCTGCCATGTAAAAGCTCTTCATAAAAAAACATTTGCCGTTCGGAATCGGCTTAAAAGTGTAGGTCCGCCCATTTGTGAAACAATATCAAGACCCACGCCACAAATAGGAGGAAGAGCTCGACCAAACACCTAACAGAAGTGTACATGCCAATTATTTATTTATTTATTTATAGTACAAAAAAAATTAAATGGTAAAACATTATTTTAACATACAAAATTGTATTTGTGTAATAATTTCCTTTTACTTAAACTATTCTCAAATTCTGCTATTTAGGTGCCCTCTTGTTGGGTAAATTATCAAAATTTTCTCTTGTTAAAATAATTCGTATTATTTTAACTCTTTTCTTAATATGGAAATTAATCATTTTTAACTCAAAACAGTGCTAGTCTCGTGTCGCTAGTATTTGTTTTTAATAATAAATCAGCTTTTTGTATACAAAGACCAAGTGTTCTATTTATGCGACCATGGCTGTGTACACATACATACATTAGGGTACCTCAATAAAAAACAATTGCGGTTTTTCCAATGGAATTACAAACTTTATTATATTTTAAAATTGCCGCCAGAAAATTTCAGAAAAAATATCGAGATTTACGTTATTTTTGGAGATACTTTATATATTATCTTAATATAATGTGTTGGCAAAACCCTTAAAATATGACAAATTTTATATACCGATGGAATCGGAACAAATGCGCTTTTTCTTTTAATTTTTTTTTTATATGGAGAAACTGCGGAAAAAAATTTATCAAAAACCAACAAGAATTTTGAGCCATTTCGAACTCACACTTTGTTATAAAATAAGGAAAAATTTTGTTTTTAATCCCACTTAAAAAGTTGGAAATGTTGAAGAAAATTTTTCGAATTTTTATACTAAAAATTTATTTTAAAAATAATACTTTTATAAAAAAACGTATTTTTTTTTTAAATTTATTTTTATATAAATATAAAAATGTACTTTTATAAAAAAAAATATTTAAAAAAAGTTATTTTTATACAAAATTAATTAAAAAATAATAATTTGTATAAAAAATTTATTTAAAAAAAGTTATTTTTATAAAAAATTAATTTTAAAAAAATAATCTTTATAAAAAATTTATTTAAAAAAAATTATTTTTATAAAAAGTTTATTTAAAAAAATTATTTTTATAAAAAATTTATTTTTATAAAAAATTTTTGAAAATTTAAAAAATAAAATAAAAGTAATCAAAACTGCTCTAACTATCGCGCTTCTATTATTTTGGCCGTGAGTGTACACACATGTCCAACCACCAACGACAATATTTATTTAGTAATTTCACTGTTTCACATCGTGTATGCCATCCATATGGTAATTAAAAAACTGGCATTAGTGAAAGTAAAAGTTTTAAACGAATCACTTTGAGAATTGATAAAATTTTAAGTATCCTCCTTCAAGTATCGACCTAAACAAATACTTAAATCTTGCTGATAAGCAAATATTAGGCGTAAGAGCGAAAATTTGGCGCCATTTATATATCAAAAAAAAACAAATCTGTAACTAATCAACCAAGTCATTCAACAAATTACTGTAAATTTTCGCACGTGCATACATGCACAAACGTAAAGTAGTTGTAAATTACTGATACTAACTGCAACTAGCTGGGGAGTAAGCTATACGTTAGGCAGTCGGGTGACCACATAAACAGACTTACTACAAAAACGGTAAACACGAGACAAACATACATACATACCTACATACCTACATTCATACTTACCTACATACCTACCTACATACATACATACATACATACATACATACATACATACATACATACATACATACATATGTACATAAATACATACATACATACCAACATATATACAAAAAACTCTGTTGAATCGTCACATTCGCGCTGCATGCTTCAATTGGCCCAAAGTAAAAAACGGTCTCCAGCGCGGAAACGTTTCATTCCAAATCAGTCGGTTGAAGCAGTAGCAGCAGCAACGGATATTCGAAATTTTAACCGGAACAAATATTCGAATTCCGAGTGCAGTTCATAAAACAAAATATAATAGTTACGAAAATTTTAGACGAAACCAATTTTAAAAAACGGAGTTTAGTTAATAAAATAATTAGAAAGTTGCAGTGAAATACAAAACGAAGATTCAGAAAGAATGTCACAAGTCAAAGGTGCGAACACAGAAAGTGATTGTTGAAGAAGCTAAAATGTATAATAAGAAAAATTAACAACTTGAAATGCCACTAACGGTCTAAAAGGGTGCAAACAAATTTCGCAGTACTCAAGTTGCTTTGTGTTAATATTGACAATACAAAACCATTAAGTGATTAATGTAATATAATGATATCTGAAAGCTACATACAAACTGTTTATATACTTACATATGTACATAGATATGAATACATACATATGTAGATATTAAATTAGAAACATACATATGGACATTTCCATGAAAAACCATGAAAAGTGAACCACAGATGAAAATGCCGAACACATTTTTTATGCTTCTTTAATAGTAGAGGCCACAAATGCACACGAAACGGAGGAGAGAAGAGTCGAAAAAACATGATACTTAAGCTTAATAAAAAATTATATTTGCGGCGGAAAGGTTGAAAATAAATAAAAATAATAAAATAATATAATTAATAAAATAAAATAATAAATAAAATAATATAATAAATAAAATAATATAATAAATAAAATAATATAATAAATAAAACAATATAATAAATAATATAATAAATAAAATAATATAATAAATAAAATAATATAATAAATAAAATAATATAATAAATAAAATAAAATACCTATTACTAAAATATTTTATTAGGAAAAAGTTAGAGTCACGTCCGACATCATATTTTAATTCAAAATACATATGTATGTAAGAAAACATCTCAAGATTGGCAGAGTTCTGCCTATTCTTACGTGTACCATGACCCTACTTCCGTTTTATATAACCTTAAATATCAGCTACTTTTCATCGATTTTTCAGAGACCGAGATTTCAAGCACACCTAATATTTTTCAACCAAAACTAATAATTATACCATAATAGCGCCTACAATTAGATTCAAAACTTTTACTTTCCTATACACCCTCGAAATTTTATCAATTTCAAATTCAGTTTGGATAAGTAAAACATTTATCTACTATATAATAAAAAACTTCAAATGTTTATAAAATCATTGACTTTGCTTTTGAAATCATTTGACACCTTATTGACGGACACCTTGATTTTCATGAAACCCTCAAGTTTGACTGATTTTAAGTTAAAAATTATAATTTACTAAAATGAATTTGATTTCACCCAAAAACCGTACTAAACTAAAAAACTACGCTACGAAAATATCGGGTCTGTGAAAAGCACTTTTATAAAAATGTTCCCATGTTAATATTAAAGTTAATGATGTTGTTGTTATTGTAGCAACATAAAATGTTCCCCATACATTTTTAAGAAATTCTACTATAGTAGAAATCTTTGACTGGATATAAACCCGGGTCCATTCAACTGTCGTGGGGAAATGTCTGACCGTTTGCCTCGGACTCCCCAGTAAGTCTAACACAGTTCAATTGAATATATCGCTATGGAATTTCAACCAAATAGTGTAACAACCAATTTATTGCAAACGAAATTCCCAGAAGGAATGCTTTCACGATATTCTCTAGCTAATGTGGCCCTATTTGCTAGATAATGCCTTTGGATTATTTTTCGTATGGTCTTCTCAAAGATAAAGTTTACGTGAAAAAACAGGAAACAATTCAAGCTTTGAAAGATATAATAACGGTGCTTCAATTACCGAAATAGAGCCTAATTATGCCTAAAGGCCATATAAAATTTCACCAAATGAATCGGAATTTGTAGGCGACCTTGAAGGTTGCGGTATAAATTTTATATTCATACTCGGCCGTATCGTGAAATCCGTGCGAACAAATCATTTCTATAAAGTACAATTGAAAAAAAAAACACAAAACGGGTACAAATTCCCATACAGTGTTTATCAAAAGTAATCGGAACTTCAGTTTTGTAAAACGAAACCTCAAATAAATTTAGTTATAGGAAGCAAAACTTAAATTAAGGCATTTATCATCAGAAATCCCCACCAATGATAATCAGCAGGGGAAAAGAATTACATTATTTTTTCGGTAGATGGCTGTAGTAATCGATATCTCGTAAAGTATTTAAAGTTTATGCTCGTTGTCAAGGTGACATCTCACACTAATACAATTCTTTTGCTGTTTTTTTTGTTTATTCCATTCAGTTGTGTAAACAATAGAAGTTAACAAACAGAAAATTCGGTACATTTTACAGTTTTTCTTTGAATAAAGGTGAAAAAACAAGCCAGGCTGAAAGCCGCTGAAATTGTGTATGGTGTTTATGGCGCCGATACTGTAATAGTTAATTACATGCAATTTTCGTGGATCCATTCAAGTATTTTTGATGTTAAAGAAAATATGGATAATGTCGAAAATGTCGATAAAATCACAGAAATAATCGAAGTTCACATGTTAGTAGTCGTAGCATCGCTCTGGAGCTAAAGATCGACCATAAAACAGTGTAAATTATTTGCGTAAAAATTGTTCGCGAAAATAATGACATTATTTTCCTCCACAGTAATATAATATCTAGATATCTGTAAAAATAAAATTATTTCACATTCTGATATTTTTTAGTTATAAAAAGTAGAAGAAAAAGGGAAGTTTACAATTATTTTATCATTTTTTGTGTGTATTTTATACGCTTTTTCTCCAGCTTTAACTTTTGTTTCACCGCTAGAGGAGTTCTGTGTGACAAACTATTTCATGTAGAATTAAAAACGCGGTTGGGGAAAAAACTGTAAAAACTAAGCATATTACCTAAGCTTTAAACTTTTTACTGGTACGTATAAAATTAAAATCGAGGCCGCCGTAGCCGAATGGGTTTGTGAGTGAGTACCATTCGGGAGTGCATAGAGGCTCCAAACTCAGTGCATGAAGCAGCAAAATAAGAGAAAAAGTTTAATCTAATATCGATCGCCCCCGGCAGGCAATGGCAAGCCTCCAAGTGTATAGTATTTCTGCCACGAAAAACTCCTCATAAAAAAATATCTGCGTTCGGAGTCGGCTTAAAACTGCAGGCTCCCTCCATTTGTGGAACAAGAATAAGATACACGTCATAAATAGGAGGAGGAGCTCCGCCAAACACTTAAAAACAAAGTGTGCGCGCCAATATTTGTTTTTCTTTTTCGCGCAACAACTGATTTATAAAGTTTCCGAATCACATTTTTCAGTTCTATTGTTGAGGCTCCATACAATTTGGTTTTTTTTGTGCGAAAACTTTTTATTACAAATGACTAGTTACATAAAACAATTGTATGGATTAATTGAGTGTGACTGCAGAGTTGTAAAAAAAAATTGTTTTTTTTTAATCAGTGTGCATTTTAGATGATAATGTTAATAGCCAAGTGAAGCAAGGAAATTCATATACATACATAAATTAATTGTGCTATACTAACATACATACAGTACAACATACTTCAGTACAAATACAAGCGTAATTTGGTTGTACTTTATGTGTGATGAGTGAATATTTAAATCGTATAATAAATCAAAAATTGTCCCATATCTAAAAGAGTATTTTCAAAGATAATAATATTTTACTGATATTGCTAAATTATCAGTAATAAGAGGAACAAGTATTAAGAACACAAAAGAAAAAATCCAAGTACATGTCCTGCGAATGTGGTTTGCCGTACTAAGTGACAAGAACCATTTCAATAAAATAAGATTAATTTATTTTCAAGTAAAAAAAAAATATGTCAAAAGAGAACTGAATTGACTTAAAAATTGTGTTTGTTTCTTAACCTAGACGAAGATGACATCTATCACGAAAAATTACCGAATGTTTGTGATGCCGTCAAGAAATCGGCGAAAAATTGTTGCACGCCAGCCACAGCAAAGAAGTTCCTTCCCATCATAAACTGGTTGCCCAAGTATGAATGGAAATTTCTTATACAAGATTTTGTAGCCGGTCTAACAGTGGGCCTTACCGCCATACCACAAGCGATAGCGTATGGTACAATAGCGGGACTAAACCCACAATATGGTTTGTATTCGGCATTCATGGGTTGCTTTATATACATCATATTTGGCACTTGCAAGGATGTTACCGTTGGTAAGTGTAAATAAAGAGAAGAAGAATATAGAAGAGGTAGAGAAAGTGGAGCGTGATGCTTTCGTATTAATATTGTTACAATTAAAACTTCTAAATCCACTAACCGCGAAAGTAGTTAATTGTAAAGAGTAATGCCTATCAATAATTTCAATCTTCCCCATATCAGGTCCCACCGCTATTATGGCGCTCATGGTGCAAACAAATGTAGCAGGCAATGCCGATTATGCAGTGTTACTCTGCTTTCTATCTGGTATTGTCATACTGCTAATGGGTATCCTAAATTTGGGCGCCCTCGTACAATTTATATCGATACCAGTGACGACAGGCTTCACCATGGCTGCAGTAATAACAATAGCCAGTGGGCAAATTAATAACCTGTTTGGTATACCAAGTAAGTTTTGAAAAAAACAAACAATTAAAAAACACCAATTAAAAAAAAAAAAAAAATAAATAAAAAAAAAACAAAAAAAAATTTAATAAAAAATAAAAATAAAAAAAAATTAAAAAAAAAAATAAATAAAAAATTAAAAACAAAAAATGTTAAATAAACAACATTAAAAAAATGTTAAATAAAAAAAATTATTACAAAAAATTAAATAAAAAAAAAAAAAAAAATTTTAAATTAAAAAAAATGTTTATGAAAAAAAATTTAATTAAATAAAAAAACAAAACAAATTTATAATTAAAAAAACAAATTTTTAATACAACAAAGTTGAAATTAAAAAAACTTTAATTAAAAAAAAAATGTTTAATTAAAATTATAAATAAACAAATTTTTAATAAAAAAAAGGAAACACATAAAAAAAAATTTTAATAAAAGAAAATTTTTAATTAAAATTAAAAAAAACAAATTTTTAATTAAAATAAAAAAAAACAAATTTTTAATTAAAAAGTAAAATTTAAATTTAAATTAAAAAAAAAATTAAATTAAAAAAAAAATTTTATAAAAAAAATCAGAAAATTTAAAAAAAAATTAAAAAAAAATAAAAAAAAACCCTAATTAAAAACCTTCCAACCTATAGGTTCTTCCAATGAATTCATCGAGTCGTGGGTCAATTTCTTTACACATTTAAATAAAATCCGACGCAATGATGCTATACTGGGCGTAGTAACATTAATTGTGTTGATACTTATGCGAGTAAGTGATAATAATGAAAAAAAATAAATAAAACAGTCTTATTTTAATTTTAATTTACGTTCACCATTCGCAGAAAGTCAAAGACATACCCTGTTCATGCAAAATGCTGACCAAGTACATCTCATTATCTCGAAATGCGTTGGCAGTCATTATAGGAATTATACTATGTTACACGCTCAGTAACGACAATTGGTTGGCGTTTAGCGTGAGCGGCGAAATTGTACCAGGCATTCCATCATTTAAGTTGCCACCTTTTCATACCGCAGTGAATGGCACATATGTTGGTTTTGGCGAGATGGTACAGGAACTAGGCGCCTCGCTGGCATCGATACCTCTAATTTCGGTGCTCGAAAGTATTGCTGTGGCAAAAGCATTTTGTGAGTACATAGCTTATATGCACACAAACCTACTTACAACATAATTTAGTTATTCTTCACTTCAAAGCATTAATTTAACGCATACATTGCAGCAATGGGACAAATTGTGAATGCCTCACAGGAAATGATAGCACTGGGTATCGCCAATATTATGAGCAGTTTTGTCTCATCCATGCCTATTACAGGCTCATTTACGCGTACAGCAATCAATAATGCGAGCGGTGTTAAAACTACACTTGGCGGTGCTTTCACCGGCATATTGGTTTTGATGACTTTGGCGTTTCTTACGAAAACTTTTTATTACATACCGAAAGCCACGCTGGCTGCCATTATAATTGCCGCCATGTTATTCATGGTGGAGTATGAAAGAATTGGCGAAATTTGGCACTCAAAAAGTATGGGCGTTCTGTCAAAGGATGTATTCCTTTAATCAAATTTAATAAGTTTATATATTTTAAATGTATTCCAGAGTTGGATATGGTCCCTTTTCTAGTTACACTGCTTGTTTGTGTATTTTGGACACTAGAATATGGTATGGTTTGTGGCATGGGCGTGAATATGTTGTTCATTTTGTACAAAAGCGCCAGGCCTAAAATAGTCATTACAACGGAAAAGGTTCGTTGTTGCTGCCCTGTAATTACAGAACTGGAAATTTTCATACCTAAAAGATTTTCGTTTCTTTGCTTTTAGTTGCAAAAAGACATTGAAATCGCTGTTGTGGATGTGCACGAAAACTTAACCTACTCCTCGGCGGAATATCTGAAATCAAAAGTTGTGAAATTCGTGGCTACGTATGGGCAGAGCATCGAAATGGTAGTAATAAGGGGAGAGCAAATATACACAATTGATTCTACTGTTGCGCTGGTAAATGAAATTTGATTGTCACTAACCAAAACAAAACATAATGACTACCTTCTCGTTTCGCAGAATATTCTTGGGTTGAAAAAAGACTTGGCTGCTCTAAATTGTGAATTGGTGTGCTGGAATTGGCAAATATCTTCGGCTGGCGTCGTTTGTCGCTTACATCATGACGCGCGCAGCATGTTTAAATTCAGCAAAACACTACAGGAGATTGTGACGGGAGAAATACAAGAGAGTACAACAACAATACAAAGTGATTGTAACTCAACTACAATACCGTTATAGTCGAAATGTAAAGATGTTTTAACTTTAAGTTAGTTCCATTACCAAAGGTTACTTCAAAGTGATAAAACTCAATATAAGTTAAATTTTTTTAAAATAGATTTGTAAAATAAAAGACTGCTGGTGAGTGTTGTTACAAATTAAAGATTCTAACATTTAGAAAAGAAAGAAAAAATATTGGAGGGTTCATCATTACAATTTTAAATTGTATTCAACCATAACTATAACCTACAATTCATAATTTGTCGGTTATAGTTAAAGTGTAGCACCACAAAAACGCAAAAAAATGCATTCAACTAAACAAAAATGAACACATCTAATAAATATCAGCTTGTGCGCAGTAGCAGTAGCTGGAGCATACATGAATGATTTCGCAAATAGCGCTCCGGTCGACTCCAAATTTTTGTTACTACTCCAACTACAGAACGCACTGAACGCACGCCTCTACCTCTGGACCCAACCTGTCGAAACAGCATATTTCCTGGGCCTACCTCTAGATGAGTTAGACGAAGACGACCGGTGATATACACTACACTGATGGGGCTTAGTATTGCTGCTACAAGAACAACAACAAAAATCACATATTTTCGAACCTAAATTATATATTCTCTTACGAGAAATAGGGAGGGTATCTTCAGAACTTTCATGCGCCTAGTACAAGCTACAAGACCAGCGGGCCTCAAGATAAATGAAGAAAAGATGAAATGCATAACACGATCCTTTCATAATAGTCAGTAACATCAGAATCGGAATTTATATTTTTGAGCTCATGCAAGATTTTAAATACCTAGGCATAGTACTCAGCATAAATAAGAATCCATCCATATCAATACAACACCGTATTCAAGCATCTAACTGAGCATACTTTGGCCATATCAAACTTATGAAGTCTTCATTAATATCAAAGGAACAAAAGCTCCACATGTAGAAAACTAACGGTTCTCACCTACGGAAAAATTCAGAAAAATATTCGGCCCTTTAGAAGACACTATATGAAAACCGATACGGTACAACCGCGAGCTCAGTATTTTAATAACGGGGCGGTAGTAAAAAACGTCCTAAGAATGAGCAGCGAAAGAGCGACCAAAAAAGTTTTTGAAGCAAATTATAATTTACCACGTTTTAGTGTCTTCGTAGTCAATAAAAGATGCAGAGGAAAAATTTATAGGGCAAAGCCCCAATTCTTCTTATGGAGAAGTTGTAAGTTCTCACTGAATAAATTTTTGCTTGCTAATTACTGGCTACTTTTTACTCGACAAGAAAGTCCAGTGAACACCTATGATTGTAAAAACATTGGCCAAACATTAACTTCTACCTATGTGCATATCTATGCTATGAATAATTTAAAACTTCAATAACGGTTAATGATCAATTTTTTGGTTTCCGTCTGTACCGGATGATCCATCTATACTCGAGAGAACTAAATATAAAACTATCTACATTTCTTTCCGCCTTGCTTCTTCTATAACGTTTTAGAGTCGGTTATTGAGTAGAACTGTAAAGATGGAACGCTACGCCCTCAGAACGAAAAAAATTGTGATATCTTATGTGTTCTTCGAATATCTTAACTCGGCATGCGTACCGGCAGAAATAGCGTTAACGCCCCTTGTCTTCAGAGAACACAATAAAGCCTGTCGTTCCCAAAAAACATGCTGTCTCAAAGGCGTGAGTATAGACGGAAAAAGAATGTTAGGTAAGTGTGTTTGAGGGGGGCAGGTGAATAGATGGTTAATATCGTGCGGGGTTCCTTCACATGCCGGGCATAGTTTATGTATGTCGGAAACAATTCTGGATAAATAGGAATTTAAGCTGCTATAATATTCGAAACGCAACTGTGCCATAGTAAAGCGAGTTTCACGAAGCAGCTGAAGTCCCCACGACAGTCGGTTCTCACGAGGAAGCTGCCGTTGCCACGACAGTCGGTTCTTCGTAACCGGAACGACCTGGATTTACATCCGGCCAAGGACTGTCACTTCAGTAGCATTGCACGTACATTTACATATGGGGAATGTTTAGACTGCTACAACAACAACAAGAACAAGGCCGCTGAAGCCCATCTACAATGGGTGGTGTTTGGACTCTGATTACATTCGGGTTGCGCGAGTTCTCTCAATTTCGAGGGGGCAGAAAACTACCGATGAATATCGTTGATAGCCCGTCTGTATACTGAAAAGTCCAGTGGTGGTCGTATATAGTCCTTTATATCATCTGTGAAGTCAACTAACACAGTTAATGTGGTGAATCGAGGCTGTTCGTTCGCATCATAAAAGAAATGGTTGAATTGAAAGTTAGCTTATGCTGGTAGTCGGCCTGTACGACCAACTCATTTTGACTTTAAAGGTCCGTTGTGATACCACTGTACGAAACTGGAACTTCATTTATTTATCTTCATGAAACCATTTTGAGGCTCTTATGAAGCGCAGGATTAGTCCAGTTCCCACGCCAGACAGCTCCGTTGACAGTTTGAATTGAAAAAAAGCGATTACGACTGGCCTCTTTGCTTGTTCGATTTGGTCGCACCGGTCATTTTTCCCGTAGGGCAACTTAAAGGAAAAGAGGTACATAGAAGATTCCACGCTCATTGACACAATAAATTGTATTTGACCGGTGCAAATCGATATTCAAGCGCTTTTCACTATGTAATTCATAGTTATCATGTGTTGAAATGCTCATATATGGAACCCCGTCTACATCCATACCTTTCAGTAATTTGTATTTGAATATTTCTATTTTTCTACAAATAAATGTTTTTTGTGTGAACTTTTTTAAATTCTCATGCCTAAGTTAAAACATGGTAAGTAATAATAGAATTCATGGTCATTAATGTGATTCATGTTTATACAAGTGGCAAAATTAGTAAGTTGCTAAAATCAAGCATATAATAATAAAGAGAAACAGCTTCAAACCATTGTCGAAAAATTTCGAATAACGTTCACAATTTCTTTATAATGGCATTGTATGTACACGTGTACGCCCAAATGTATTGGGAATGCAATACTATACAATATTTGCACTATGATACACAAAACTTAAGAGCGCGAATCTCACATGCTTCATTTACGTCGGTAGGTATACATACACATGTGATATGCGTGAAAGTGCCTACTACTTAAATTACAAACTGCTTTTATTAGAATTCGGCTTACCTGTACAACATTAAATTCGTCCTCTTTCGCTTCAGCGCCCAAGAGGATCTGTTTGATAATGAGCCTTTGGCCGCGGGGGAAGTCCTCATCGTTGGAAAGCACATCCCATGACACCGTGCTGTCCTGTCCAGTAAGTGTAACGCCTGAAGACAAGAATCACAATTTAGTACACAGTCAATTTTTTATGCAGTACACAAAAGCTTTGGAGCGGCACATAGCAACGAAGAATTAAATATCTAAACACTGCCGGCATCGATGAATACTTTAGCAGACGGCGCCATTTTTATACTCGTGAATTTGAGTTGTAATTCTTGCCCAAATTCACAAAATAGAATCTGCTTGCTGTTAAACAATATTGCATACTTAATATTTACCATAAAACGATTCGTCGGACATTGTGATTGCTTAGATAAGTTTTGATTTTTTAGTTGAAAAATTCACGTCTAGAATTTGCAGAGAAACCCCGAACGGCGGTTGTGTAAATCGAACGAATGAGCGAGCAAAAAGGAAGTGTTTAACCAAAAATCAAGCCGGTCAGACGACGAAAAGAGAATGTGAAAAAAATGCCGTCAACTTCAATTGCTTCGAATTCGCACAGCTAAAGCAAACGTCAAAATATTAACCGATTCATGTAGATGCCACATAAAACCATTTGTAATTAATTTATGTAAAAATAATATTTTAATAACACAAAAACAACCTTATTTAAAATGTCAAACTTGCAACGGCGGTAAGAATAAATAAAAGACGTGAGAAGAAATGAATTTGACTTTGATTTATATGAGGGCACGTCACATGATACCTTGAGTTTGCACAAGGCAATGCTCTTCAGACAATTGAAAATCGTGTTAGCTATAAAAAAATAGAAAAAATGCAACTTATTTAACCTAATAATTTATATTTACAATCATTTGACTAAGCCGATAGCCCTGGCAGCTAGTGCTCTTACAATAGACTAGTCTGTAATATCAATTATATTTTAATAATAATAATAATAGAAGAGGTGTTTGTGTAACGTAGGCGTCCGTTAGTGTCTTTTCGTTAAAATTACTTGTTCTGGCTTTAATTTATTTGGGTTTACATTTGAGTGAAGCATAGATTATTACATTTTAATAACACTTAATAGATCTCCAAATTAAAATAGATTTATGCGAACTACGCGCTCTTTTGTGATAAGTTTTTGATTTCTTTCACCGAAATGGACATTTACGTCAAATCGTTTGCGACAATTAGCGTTTTGGAAAAATCAAAAATTAAGAAGAGGACAATGAAAGAGTTGGGAATATATTAAGAAAAAGTGAGAATGTGTTGCAATTGCCTGCGCAAACTGTTGCGTGTAAATGCCAAATTATATTTAAATTAAATTAATAAAAATAAAAATAAAGCAAAAGTGAGTGGAAAGCCAATATACAAAAAAATTATGCACGTGCATACATTCGCAGCATACAATACAAAACTGCTGATTGATCTCTATACAGCAATATTTTAACTGTGGCATCTCTCTGCGTTTTGAATGGCATGCCAGCCGTACAAAAAACGTAACGGGCTCATTCTGGCAAGCCTAAAAGAAAATAGAAGATTGCGCCAGTGAAACGTTCCACTATCTGTTTCGGCTTAAGTTTGACAGTCGACTGTTTGGATGTGACGTCAAGAAGGAAAAAAAGTTTAAGAAAAAGAGCAAGAAATAAAAATTTAAAAAGTGCGGGGTTCGAGTTATATGCATATATTTTACTAAATTAAATATATATTTCATGGAAGTAGCGAATTTTTCTTACTCCATTTCATTTAAAATACACAACATTTTCAAAAGGCGTATGACAATATTTTCATAATTTCGACATTTAATAAGTTCACATATTTTTCTCGAGAAAAGAATAAGACAATTCGGTCAATAGCTATTCCAAATATCCAATTTCCGATAACTTTTGGTTACATATATTCACGGTATACACGTTTTTTCTTTTGCTTTTGTTAAAATTTGTTCATAATAGTTTTACAATTCCAGCTGAAAGACTCCGTTGCTAGCGCTGCGTTATCTTTTTGTTTATTTAACAATTCTATTCTTATTTGAACTTTATAAAAATATTTTAAAATTTTAAACATATGCTCACAAGTTTGTTCATCATTTGCATTATTCTTGCATTACTTTGACCATTCTTGTTTACTTCTTATTCGTACTTGCTTTACTAACGTCAAGGCAAGTCTCATGACATAATTTTCCATTTAATCATTTTTGGGAATCATTCTGGCAAGTCCTCACAAAATCTCCCTTAATTTTTAGGATTTTTAGAAAAAGTCTTGATTGCAGGGATACTGTATACTTTATTTGATATTATGTTTATTCGATAAAATTAAAAACGATAAAATTTAAAACGTAATATCAATATTTTCAGTACGTCGATGATTTCCAATATCTCCACTTTGGTATGATAAGGTTATACTCGCTCTCAATGAAAATACAGTGATTTTATATTATTTCACTTATAATATCTCCAAATTTCTTTACATCTTTATATTGCACAAGTTGTTGTTGTTGTTGTAGCAGTACCTTTGCCCTGTCAGTGTAGTGTAATGACCGGTCGTCTTCGTCTAGCTCATCTAACGGTAGGCCCGGAAAACTAGCTGTTTCGACGGGTTGGATCCAGAGGGAGAGAGGTGTTAGATGAGTGGGTTTGATAGGGCATGTGAAAAGGTGGTTAGTGTCGTGCGGGGTGCCTTGCACAAGTATTAATCTGTGCTATCCCGTACGCAAAATCAAATAGTATGAATGCCAGTTATTCATTGCTAGTTTAACTGGAAAGTATAGATTAATTATTTTATTTACAACGAGGAAAAAAAATTATTTTTGAACGAAATAAAGATAACTGGCTGCCTGGGCCTTCGGCATAGCTAAATTGATGCTGAACAACTGGCCCTGAGTGTGCCCAGCACAATTTTAGTTGGGCCTTTATAAGTACTCTGGCAGCACTACGAATTTAATGTTTCTTTTGCCGCCATTATTATTCGTGTTTTGCTTTAAGGCGGCTTTCCGCCTGTCATTTGAAAACTTGCCTTGCACTTGAAAAGTTTTGATTTGTACTGGGTTTGCATTTACAGTTTTTGCTTTCTTCGTATACTAATTCGTGCGTGGTTGCTGACCTTACTTAGTTTGGCACGTGTATTTTCCAACGAAAACTATCGTAGGAAACCAAGTATTCTGCATTTACCAATTAATTAAAATTTGCATTGAAAATGGAACAGGAATCATTTTATGGTAAGCAAATATACTAAATTTTATATAATTCCATTTCGCAGCATTGAACGAATGACAGTCATGGAGTTTATTGCAATCTTGAATACTTGTGTATAATTTTTTTTATTGGTATTCTAGGAGAGACGCTGACTGGAGAAGAACCTTTGGCTCAATTTGAAATGGAAAAACCACACTCAAATGCGGACGATCAAAAATTGGTCATTAAGCAGATTTGTCTGGGCGCTGAAGCCAAAGAAGGAGAATTTAACGTAGTGCAGGTGAGTTTTCGCTTAAGGAATATTTCTTAAAAAGAAATCAGGGATTTCAATGTTCTTCAAATAATTTAGTTATTTCTATGTACATACTATACAGTAGATGATTGGCTATTTAACCATATTCTTGGTCAATGTCAGCAAAAAAATAGTTTTGTCGGTCTCTTAAACCGCGAAAATTTAATTATTGACTAATTAGTTGTATCACAAATTGACTACTGTTCAGAATGTAATCCGAATAATCTCGCGCTAAAATACATATTTATATATGGTATATGTTTATGTATGTAAATTTGTTTGTTTTTATAAACTGAACTTCTTTGGGGATGGAAAAATCTAAAAATATTTACACGGACATTTCAATTGGCGAAAACGTTTTGCATGGAAAAGTCTAAACATATTTACATGGAAATCTCAAATGTTGAAAACGTTTTACTAATATTTTGAAACAACGATATTGTGAAAAAGCAACTTGTTTATAAATTTATGAGAGTATGTTCGCGCAGTAGTCAATTTAATATATTTTAAATACATATATATTGGCGCTTACACCCTTTTTTGAGTGCTAGGACGAGCTCCTACTCCTATTTGAGGCGTGCGTCCTTATGTTTTTTTCACAAATGGCGGGACCTACCCTTTTAAGCCGACCCCGAACGGAAGATGGTTTTTTATGAGGAGCTTTTTCATGGCAGAAGTACGCTCGGAGGTTCGCCATTGCCTGCCGAGAGGCGACCGCTATCGGGAAAACTAGTAAACTAGCCCTGTCTAGTGTACCGTATCCCACTCCCAGGAAAAACTTTTTCTTCATTTTAGTATTTCACCGAGATTCTCTCTGAATGTTCGTCTCGCACCGACCCATTCGAGTATATTGGCAGTTTAATATATTCCAAATATACATATAGTATGTATGTATGTATTGGCGCTTTCACCCTTTTTTGGGTGTTTGACATTGCCTGCCGAGACACGACCGCTGTTAGAAATGTTATTCATTTGGATGTTTCACGGTGATTCGAACCCACGCGCACACCCATTCGGCTACGGCGATTACTCTCACTCGAGGAAAATCTAATATTTTAAATACATACGAGTATATATAAATATGTATTGTTGACTATATATCATTTCACTAACCATACTTTGTTTTTTTGTCTATTCGCAGGTTGAGGTCCGAACAAATCACAAAGAAACGCTTAAAGTCCCTATTGCAGTGCTCAAAGCTGGAGAAACCCGCTCTTTACGTCCCAATGTAGAATTCCTCAACACTTCAGTTACATTCAAATTAATTCAAGGCACAGGTCCTGTTCATTTGTATGGACAAAATTGGTATGGTCAAATCGCGATGGAAGAGTGCTACGAACCCGGATGGGGTCCAAATGACGAAGAAGAATATGATGATGAAGAGTACGAAGAAGCGTTGCCACCACCACCACAGACAAACGGCAAAAATAAAAGGAAATGAAAAACGTTTACGGAACAACATAAATTTAATAGGAATTCAAAAATAAAAATTAAAAGTTAAAAATGTATTACATAAATTCATGTATGTAATAAACAAACAAACAAAACTATTTTTGTACACCTAAGATAAGAGTAATGACCATAGTAGGTAATTCTTAAAATAAATAATTTCCAACATCCAAAACAAATTAAATGAATTTTTGTGATTTGAGGGATAAAAACGGCGTACATGAAAACATCATAACTTTTTAATAAAAAATATAGATATAAAATTGCACCGCTACCAATTTTTTTTTTATATTAGAAAAAAAGTAGTTCAATTTTACTGTACAACTTGCATTTATTTCCTTTTATAGTAATATAGAAATTCTATTTAATAAGAGATTTTCTTTCGAAACGTAAACCGGCTATGTAGTATTTATTCGATAATTACTATTAATTACTTGAAAAGGTGTTGGAGACAGAACGTTTTCCTTTTGTTTTGTTACCAACTCCTAACTAAGCTAAATACAAGAATATGCCACGAAAGAAATATATATACATATATTCTTTAGAATAAATAAAACAATTTGATCCTAAAGAAAGATATTCTTAATATTGTTGAACACGATTTATAAAATTTGTTGTGTACATACATATGTACAATATACTAAATACAGCCTTGACAAACAAGTATTTGTACCTTGATAATTTCACTTCGGAAATCACGGTGAGGTGGTAAAAGTTAAGGCAATTTGGCTACCGTGATTGGGTTGTTAATGAAGATAGTAGTATTTTTATAAGATAGGGAATATAGAGTATAATGAACCAAATGCAAAAAAGTTAGAAATTTACTGATTCACTGATAACAGGTGTGAAATGATACTGAGTTAGGCAGTACAAAACGAAGTGAACGAATTCAGTTGAGAGCTACGTAATAAAAACAAAATAAGCGAAAATTATGTTTTCGAATTTGTAGGGGGGAAAAAATAATGGGTAACATATTAAATAACCAAATAGTCCAAATACTTTCAGTCAAAGCTATAAGCTATTTACACGTACATATTTGTAAAAGTTGTGTGCGCCTCATCTAAATCCTATTTACAATGATTTTGATAATTTGCATGTACCCGTATGCCCGCCGAATTTCAAATGAAGTCCCTTACATTTAACAAAGCACTCCGCTGCACTCCATTCGCCGGAACAGTTTACATGCGCGTCACAGATATTTTTTGACGCGGCACTCTGGAAACAATAATAAACCAAATTTTCATTTTCAACATTAGTGTCTTATAAGTATGAAGCTATATTTGAAGTACATATGTATGTTAATTGCTTTCGCATGCAGACCGCGATGCATGCGCACGCGCACACACGCACCTGATGTGTATAACGCGTCGTCGGTCGCTGGGATGTATTAGATCGAGCTTCTGACTCCATTCCAACCGTTTAATTTCATGGCGCATTTTTTTCCGATCGAAATATGAAATCACACAACTGGCAGGTATCCAAAATATTGATGTGATGACAACAACGGCCACTGGGAATGGTAAGTAGGGTAAATAAACAATTTAATTTCCAATATTCAACATTTTACTTACTGACAATATTGTCTTTTAAAAAGCGCAAAACGCGATTAATATTTATCTCTTCGATAATGTCCCAAAATCGTTCGACTACATCTTGTATCGTTTTCTCGCATACACCCTGAAATAGCACACATTCGATTAAATCAAGAGCATTTTGATAATGCTTTGATAATTTACTTTATTGCAGAATCCTTGTATACACGGAGTGCCGTCAGGCAACATATCTGGTGGCTCTACCGGAAAGCATGTCTCATTTATGCTCATGCGGCAGCAGCTGAAATTTTTGGGAAAATAGTTATTAATCTCATAATAAATAGCTGAATTTTGTTGCTGCATAACATGTTATGTTTGGGTTGGGTACGTAATGCTGTATGATACAATATTCTGTTTACAAAATGCTGTATACAAAATTCTGTATTTCAGAATTCTGTATTATAGAATTCTGTATTTCAAAATTCTTTAAAAAATATTCTGTATTGCCGAAATGCTGTATTGACGAAATTTTGTATTGACGAAATGCTGTAAGTAAATGATAAGAAACTCAACAAACTTTATAAAAAAAAGTGCGCACTTTAGAATCCACCGTATTTTTGCGTAGAACTCCTTTTCGCGTGGGGGGCCTTCGGCCGCGCTTCAAAAAAATAACCCTTATCATTCCGACTCCGGCTACGCAATCCACCGCATTTTTGTGTAGAACTCCTTTTTTCGTTGACTTTTGTCAATACAGAATTTTTTTAAGACAGTACAGAATTTTGTTTTTAAAGAATTTTGTCACTGCAGAATTTTGTTACGTTAATTTACAGTATTTCGTACGAAAAGAATTTTGATATACAACATTTTGTAGGGATCGTGTTATATTTACCGTTTACATGCATCCTGAATGATGTCGCACATACAGCTCTGCAAACCCTGCGTCTCGCAGTACGGTATGCACTTGCCGTTTCGACATTGGCCACGCTCTTGGCATATTGTGCCGTCTGGCATTGGCGGCGATTTTGGACACTCGGCATGCGTGCCCGAGCAACGTGCCTCCTGCTCGCAGGTGGCATACTGTGCGTCTCGACAGTTCATACCGGCCGAGATGAATTGGCAGTTTTGGCAGCAAGGCGAATTTTTATCGCTACACGTGGCACCCTGATTGCGACGCAATTTGCAGTTCTTATCACAACACGCATCATTGTCTTCAGTGCCCAGCAGACCGGCGTCACATTGCTCGTCACCCTCAACCCGCAAATTGCCACAAAATGATTCTTCGGGCTCAGAGAAGCAACGACCTGATTTCGCTTGCAACACTTTACGTATCGAACGCAGAGAACACGGGGAGAATTTCTATTCAAAAAAATATATATGTACATTAGTATATATACTTAGAGATATGTATGTACATAAGAGTATTTAACAAATTCATTCAATAATATAGGCTCTTTTTTTTACCTTATTATTGACGTCATATCCGCTCACAGAATAGGTATACATGAGAAAACTTCCACCTTGTGAGGCACTGGGTGAGCATTCTGGTATATCCGGATCGTGCTCGGATCCCCAATTATGACCGAACTCATGCGCAGTCACCAAATCTGCTTCACGCGTAATGACACGCTGTCCATAGTGATTGCGCGAACTACTCAATCCAGAGTTTAAATACAGGGTATAACCATTTTTGAAATACTCTATTGGATAGAAAATAAAAAGTGTTAACATGAAATTAATTTGCATCTTAAGGCATTATATTCATGCAGTAAATAGAAAGTAAATAAAATTAAAAGTAAATTGTGCTTAAAAAACTTGTTTAAAACCATAATTAAGTTGCAAATTGTTCACACATTTTTCCAACATACGCAAGAATACAAATTAAACAACAATTTCAATTTCAATATTGACCACAAAATTCATAAAAAAAAAGTTTGCTAAGCCAAAGGAAATAATATTATTTTTTTTATTTAGTAACCTGGTGTACAAATTCCACCAACGGAATTGCGACGGGGAGAACCCACATAAGCCAAACCTAGTATACCGCCTTCAAATTTTAGATCAGTAAAGAGATGTGCTAAGCAAAAATCTTTATGACTATACTCCCGCGAAAACACCTACGTATATCCATATATTGTAATGTTATGAGATGAGAAGAAAGAGCAGAGAAAGCATTTTGATTACCTCAATGTCATTAAAGCCTACAGTGAGTCGGAGCCTGTATTCTACATATAAACCAAATTGCACTCACCTCTAATAAATTGCGTACATCCCATTTTTCGCGAATCATATTGTAATGAGCTTCTCCGCCACGCAGCCGTGTTGGTTCCGAGTGCACAACGATTTTCTTTATCACGAAACCCATGCCTTTAAAACCTTCCTGATCCTAGAATATAAAATATATTGGAAAATTAAATATAATATTAAATTTGAAAAATGTCACTTCTTTCTGCTTACTGTTCGATCTTGCCACACAGTGTCGTTATATATTTTATGCACACGATCAATCAGACTTATCTGATATAAGAGAGAAGAACGACAAATTAAAAAATGCGGCTTAAACTACTTTTATAACAAAATACCAAGTAATTTATTGTTGTTTTTGTGTTCCCACCACCCATTTCTTGAAAGAAACGGTAATCGGCCACCAGCAACAGGGGGCAGCGAGTTTTTGTGGGCGTGTATTCATACTGATCCGCCTGACGTTTTTTACGTTTACGCGCATTGCGCCCTCCGTTCTCCTTATGTATCGTCCGTGTGTTTTCGTCATTTTCATCTTCTTCGTCATCGGTTTCTAATTCTGTGTAAAGAGGTCATTAGTAATTTTTAATACCATCATATTAAACATTTTGGTCATACCTAATCCTTCTTTGACATAACCGCATGTCATAGGTGCCCCACCCTGGCCATTCTCATTCTTATTCCAATTAAACTTCACATCAGATGTTCTGTAGGCTACCATAGTTTTCCTCGCAGACAGTGGCAAGTGACGCCAAGATGGCTTTAGGAGCAAAAAATTAAAAAAGAACTAACAACCAAACTTCAACTCACCTCTACGTGATATGTTTCGTCCGGTAGATTTATGGACATGGTCATCAAACCATCGTCAATATGCGCCCGAACAGACGATTCCATTTCACCGAATACGCGTCCGGTGTAAAAACTATCATGATCTATATAAAAGCACGGGATAGTTGTAATCAATAACAAAGTCATATCTATTGAAAATGTATTTACCTAGATGCACCACTGTCTCGTTTCCATCGCCATCTACAGTGTACGCTTTGAAATTACTGTGCAAGACCTCCCGATGCGGGTGCAATATTAATCGAAAATTTTTGCCTAACGTCTTGAATTCTACCTCTTTGATCACGTTATAGGGGTGTGAACTCTGTTTAATTCCGCGCTTAACGATTTTGTGTCTACAATCTTCGCTGCGAAGTATCTCATAATGCCGCAGAGTTCTATGAAGTGTGGCTGCGAACCAATTTTATTATTAATGCAAACTTTAACGCTCATAGTGTCTACTTACATGCATTCTGGAGAAAAATTATCAATAAAATTACTAATAAAGCACAATTTCCATGAAAACCTCTAAGAACTGTTGTCATTTTCACTAATTTTCGCACAATATTGATTTTTTGCGCAAACTGCTTTGTTGCCACCTGATATGTGAAATCTACATATTGTGATAAGTGAGAAATACACAAGTGGCAGCACTTTCTTTCACTGGAATGTGTATATTTAGCGTATGTGCGCCCGCAGCCAGTTATTACATACGACAAACGAGTTTTCAGTGAAATGATTGTAAACAAAACAATTTCAATGCAAAGTGGCAAAAAGAACCATAGCGGATATAAACAAAGACTTTTGGTGTAAATGTCAAAACAAAACAATAACAGCTGCTACACACATAAAAGAGTAGAACAAGGAATGGAAAATAGAGAATACAGTGTACGAATTCTCTAACATTTGTATATCTCTTCCTGCAAATGCAATTAAAATTAGAATTTCAAGTAACTGTAACATATTCTTATAACCCTTGTAATCGCATTACCGTGCATACCGGTTCTTTATTGGCTTAAGTTTTTATTTATTTATTCAATTAAAGAGTCAATGAATCATCATTTGGTGCTGTAGCTCTTTGAGCTTTGGCCTGCAAGACGACCTTTAGCCATTTCTTGCGTTCGCGTGCTGTCTTCTCTCAATTTCTTACTATTGTTGGAAAGATCTCTGCTACTTCGTCTTTTTTTCTGTAGATGCAGATGTATGAATGTGGTTTGTACTTCGACCTCAGGGTTTTTGTGCCCTCTACTCGTCACAGTACCTCATCTAAGCCCAGTTCCCTTATTAAGCTCAGAATAGAGCTGGGTTGGATTGAGCGTATGTGCCTGTCCTCTGGCTGCAGTTGGCCAAGATGTCTCAATCTTCTCCGGGCTACAGCGCTACATTCTAGGAGAAGGTGCATCTTCTGTAGTCTAAGTTTTCCTCAGCTTCGTGCGCTTGTCACCTTCGTATCTAGTAATCTCTCCTGTGTGTCACCTATCCTGCACCTCTTCTTTTGGGACTTTATAAATCTCACTACCAGTGAGTAGAATATAAAAATTCTAATAGAATGAAATATTTTATATGCAAGAACGAATCAGAAAAAACGTCAATTAAAATACTTGTAAAGGAGATTAAAAAAAATCATAAACCAATTGTTTGAAAATGAAAAACGAATTTCAAAACGCTTAAAGATTTCTGGTGGGAATATTGAAAATAATCCTTTCTGGGAGCACGGGAAAACCAAAAACACGAAGAATATCGTAGACGAAACAGATTAAGGATTATTCTCGTCTCTGCAGGGATTTTAAATTAATTAATAGGCATCTCAGTTCATAGGCGGTGTTGGAATCTAAAGCTCATAGATTACGTAGTGCAAAGCATAATCATATGTATAATATGGAGACCAGATAAAAGAAGTGTATACAAGCTTCGAACAAGGAATGACATATACAAAAGCTTTGGCGTATGCGGGTCAGTGAAATCGGAACTGTGACGCCTAATAAAAGAAAGCGTGCCACACAACTTATATATAATAAAATTAATAAGTTTAACGAAAGTATATTTTGTATCGAAGATTATATCCAGGCCTTTTATATAATTTACTTGTAATAGGAGCAACACATATAGTATATGTGATTAGAGGTGCTAATGATACTGCAGCATTTAGAAACGTCGCACTTGGGATAGATAGTTTTCCCCACTTGCAAACATTATTAATAGCGATCTGCTTGATTGCGATTGATAAACACAAAAAAAAAAATAGCTATATGAGGATGCTACCATGCGGAACACAAGCAAGAACAATTCAACGATGATTGTGTAAGTAAGAGAGAAACCATCTTAAAAAGACTGACTCAAACCAATAAAGGCTATTTTTTTTAGAGAATCACATGGGAGAACCTTTCGAAAGCCGTATAAAAGTCAATATAAATGGTGTATATGGAAATGTTTATAATATGAATACTTGAAGTTTGCCTTATTCGATTCGTTCCGTCAACATCGGTTCGTCCATGGTGACTTCCAGCGGCAAATTGTTATTATGCAAAGATTTCAGAAATTAATTCGAAGGATTGATATTGCCTTCCGAAGGGCGATCGAATTATAAAACCTGGCAACGGCAGCCGCCACTGGTGCAATTAGTTCAATAGTATGAACAAAGTAAAAGTATTTATTTTTTCATTGTTTCAATAGAATTAACTAAATGCCCCACTGTACTGAAATAATTTGAAAAATGAGAGCAAACGTGTTCTCGCATAAAATTGTGCTTAACTTCCCAGCAAGTAACATAGGAATGCATTACATTTAGAACTAATTATGTAACTAAATATTTCGGCCTAAAAAAATAGTGCTTTCTTTGGAAACGAGGAGGTAGTGTAATAAGAAAAACAAAAACCATTTCATATGCGATTAGCGCATGTATTTCCATTTCCGTAAAGGTATAACACGGAATAATATAATAATTGTACGTTTTTGTTTTGGTACCGTTATATGCGCTTTCATATCGGATTCATGATATTTGTTTCGGAAAATTACAATTAATAGCTCATTATGTGTTGGAACTTGAAATGGTGCCATGCTTCTTTCAGTTGATTTGTTTAGAGCTAATAAAATATAAATAATTAATTAATTAATTTAATTTTAATGTTATATTACTTTCAGTTTTAGGCTCAAAATGTGTTTAAATCTAATTAGAATTGAAATTTTGAAAAACCGACACCGGCTGTGTAACCAACGACCTCAAAAATGTAATAGAAATAATTTGCAATTTATTATATAATTCTAAAACGTATCAATATACAGCCCAAGCCAGTGATGATACTATATTTTAAGTAGAAGTGTACGTATTCCAGTACCTTTTGACGATCCTGATGAAAATAAGCTGATTGACTAAATCGGGTTATGAATTTATGTCGATCCGAGTTTCTTAATAATGAGATTTAGATATTCTCAGTGAGCCCATTTTCTTTGACTTTTCTTTCATTAATTCATGATCTGCTGCACACATTTTGCAAATCTTATTGTTTTCTTTTGCTATGTTAAACAAACTTTCAATATATCTGAGTATTAATAAGAAGTACAATAACAACATTGTTAAAATGATTTTTTTCCTTTGAGGAGGGTATGGTTATGTAGTCAATAACGTTGCATTGTGTTGAAAGTACATTTTTTCGGCGACTTGGTACAATTTTGAAATGTCAAATACCGTCACTGCTACAGATTATTGACTACTCCTCGTTTCTCCTTTAGTGTGTTTTTCTACTGGGTTTTTTCGCTACCATTTTGCATTCGCATTAACATTCGCAAATAAATTTTTGGGCAAATTTTGGTAAAAAGTGCTAATTAATATTCATAGTATTCTTATCACAGAACAACACCAACGAAGAGGCGTGGAAAACAAAAATACGCATACACGAAACGCAAACAAATTTGGTAATCAATTAGAAGAGGCGCATCGGGCCAGGTACTCTACATAGCAGATAAGCAGGAACAACAAATGGTATGAGAAATATTTCATATCTATAAGATTGGTGTGTTCTTCATTTTTGAACAATTAGTCACTATTTAAAAAAAAACTATTTTAAACAAATTTCCGATTACACTATCTGAAGCATATTCTTGAGTACTATCGAAATTTTTACACAGATGAGCTACGATGGATTACTGTCACTGTCGCAGTTGACAGACGAGAAGTTAAACCTTATACAAGGGCGCGATCCTCCGTCAGCGGCCCCGACGACTGGAAAAAGTGCAACAAACACGGAAAATAATCATGCTGGTGCGAACAAAAATTTAGGTACTCAGCCCGCTGCACCTACACTTGTCGATGTCACAGTCGAAGAAGAAGAGCAAGCAGCAGCAATACAAACGATTCAGTTGCCTTTAGGCAGTGGCGAGAGCAACAATGCTGATTCAGGTATGAATTTGAGTACAACGACCGCAGCAGCTGCAACAACATTAACACCACTTACCACATCGGTAGACGTATCGAACGCGGAAACGTCAGCAGCACAGCGAAAGGTTTCGGCCTCATCCCGATTGATGAACGCATTCCAGCTATTATATTCGAGTGCAACTACTGCGAACCCATCCACTGACACGGACGAAGCAGATATTGGTATGAGTTCAACAAACGGAATGCCTGTTGGAAGTCGTACACCGCATAAGGGTATGGAATCCAAACTACTGTCAATGTGGCATAACGTGAAATATGGATGGAGTGGAAAAATAAAGCCAAATTTTTCTAAAGAGCAGCCTGTTTGGCTTCTAGGCCGCTGCTATCATCGTAAATATACGCCACCATCGTCCATGGAGAGCTCAACAGAATTGAATACAACTGCTGGCGTTATCACACCAAATGTAACTAGCAGCGTATGCGAAACTGCTGAACAATATGTGCCTGTTGATAGCACCATACTCGCTAGCAATGTATATCCAAGTCTCAATCCACATGAAGTTGATGAGATAGTTGTGCCGCAGGAATTGGGTATGGATGCAGTTGAAAATCAAGTGGCTGAACATCCATGGGAGGAGGGTATCGAGGGATTTCGACGTGATTTTTACAGTCGAATTTGGATGACTTACAGGCGGGAATTCCCCACAATGAATGGCTCAAATTACACATCCGATTGTGGTTGGGGATGTATGCTGCGTAGCGGGCAAATGTTGTTGGCTCAAGGCCTCATTTGTCATTTCTTAGGCAGAAGTAAGTGCAAAACCAAAGACAGTTTTTCATATTTATGTACAAAGCTAGTAAATTTAGATTAAAAAAATGTTTTATAACAAAAAAATATTTGTAATCCGATCTTCTTGTAAAATCACGTCAATACTTTGCCTTTTGACAGGTTGGCGTTATGATCCAGAAACACAATTGCATTCTACGTATGAAGACAATGTGCATAAAAAAATTATAAAATGGTTCGGTGATAGTTCTTCTAAGAGCAGTCCCTTCTCTATACATGCGTTAGTTAGCTTGGGAGAAGAAATGGGCAAACGGCCAGGTGATTGGTATGGTCCAGCATCGGTTTCATATCTCTTGAAGTAAATATCTCATCATGTGCATACAAAGTCATGAATTGCTTAAATAATCTTTATTAAACTAATTTACAGGCAAGCGCTAAAAACGGCGGCTCAAGAAAATGTTGACTTCGATAACATAGCAATTTATGTAGCTAGGGATTGTACAAGTAAGTTTGGGACAATGTAGCTTATATTTTTTTACGTTTTTTTTTTCAATTAAATTTTAATATTTTTCGTATGTGATTTAATAAGTGCGCTATCAATATCAAACTCCATGTAAAGAGTATTGACATAAATACATTATTAATATATTTCATACACTCATGGAATAGTTCTTCTTTGAAGCACTTATCGCTGATAATAAATGATAATTTTCGATACTTATGTATAAGTAAATATTAAATTGTAGACTTTAATCAATCATTACTTATCTTTCGTAGTTTATATGCAAGACGTTGAAAAGGAGTGCCGCATTCCGGAACCATCCCCAAAGAAACATGTGCCGTGGCAACCAACACGTCGCACTGAAACGCCGAAATCGCTGAAACAACAATGGAAATCGTTAATTTTATTAATTCCACTGCGTTTGGGTACAGACAAATTGAATCCCGTCTATGCGCATTGCTTAAAACTGCTACTGAGTACGGAATACTGCATTGGTATAATCGGTGGCCGACCAAAACATTCGCTATATTTCGTTGGATACCAAGGTACACGTGTATGTGTGTATTAAATGCTTTTAAAAAACTAAATGTTTTTTTGTATTTTATTTTTTAGAAGACAAAATGATACACCTGGACCCCCATTATTGTCAGGAGATGGTTGACGTTAATCAGGACAATTTCTCTTTGCAATCATTTCATTGCAAATCACCGCGAAAATTAAAAACATCTAAAATGGATCCAAGTTGCTGCATTGGCTTCTATTGTCCCACAAAAACCGATTTCGATAACTTCATGGAAAGTGTACAACTCGTAAGTAACTATTAACTAGTAAAAGTATAAATGTATTACTTTTATACTTAATTGAGCCAACGTGTTAAGGCTTAAAAGTCCCGGGCCTAAGAAAGAAAACATGTTTTTCTTCAACACCTTCAGATTTAGATTTTGTTCATCAACGTAATTTCCATCAAGAACAACGCAATCATTCCAACGCCTCTCTAATATTTCAATACCACTTTTGTAGAACGATTTATCTTTTGCCCCAAAAGAGGCCTCAGTTTCAGCGATAACCTCTTCATTCGAGCGAATTTTCTTACCGGCTAGCAATTTTTAGGCCTGCGAACAGCCAGTAGTCGCTGAGCGCAAAATCTGGCGAATACAGTGGATGTAGGAGCAATTCGAAATTCGATTCGTGTATTTTTGCCATTGGTTTGATTGACTTGTGACACGGTGCGTTGTCTTGATGAAACAAATTTTTTTTCTTTGCCATATGCGGACGTTTCTTTGGAATTTCGGCCTTCAAATGCTCCAATAGCGCTATATAGTATTCACTGTTCATAGTATTTCCCTTCTCAAGATAGTCGATGACTTTTACAAGACCATCCCAAAATACCGAGGACGAGGTTCGCCAGTTGCTGTTCACTCAAATGACGATCGTTTTGATTCCGGAATGAAGTGATGGATCCATGTTTCATCCACTTACATATCGACGCCGAAATTCCGGTTTATTACGTTTAAACATGGCCAAACACTGCCCAGAATCATCAACACGTTCGTGTTTTTGGTCAACAGTGAGCAAACGCGCCACCCACTTTGAACAGAGTTTTCTCATAGTCAAATGCTCATGCAATATAAAGCCAACACATTCTTTTGATAGCGTTACGATGCCAGCTAACTCACGCAACTTCACTTTTAGATAAAAAAAAAACGGTTCTGTGGTTTTTTTTTGATGTTTTCTGGTGTTACCGCTTCATTTGGACATTCACTGCGTTATGCATCATCGGTATCCTTATGGCCACGTTTGAAGTTAGCAAACTATCATTTTATTGATGTTTCAATACTTTTCAAGTCATTGCTTCGCTTGAACGGTATTTTTCCCATCAAGAATCAGTGTGACATTGACACAGGAAACTCTTTTTGATCCATTGTTTTGAAAATAGCAGAAGTAGCGTCACTCTTAGCACAATACCTCACGAACTAATTAATAGAATGTCATGAAATTTTAACAGCTCTTTTTTTAAGGTTAGTACTAACTGAAAAAGAGGTGAATGCAATAAAACTAGTGCCATCTATGTGCTAGGTCCGGCACTTTTCGACCCATGTGTTAGTTGATCTACCCTATTTGTTTGACCGCATATAACCCATATAAGGAATTACTTATGTTTGCTTTTTTTTACAGTATCTGCACCCAATGCGTTGTGCCTCCGGAACCGTTCAACCTATCAACTCGTCCAATACCAGTGGGCAAAGCGAAGGTGCTCAATGTGTTGAAATAAACTACCCGCTCTTCACATTCTCACGCGGACAATGCCTAGATGAAGAATGGGATTCAATCGATGAGTCTCTTTATAAACCATTGCAACGGCAAGTTACACAAATGAAGCAGGAACTCGATTTACAAAGCAATAGCGTTACTTATGTTAGTGCACACGATGACGATGATGAAGAAACTGAGGAATTTGTGTTGCTTTAAAAGAAAAATTTCGAATACCTTCGTCCAATGTGTAGAAGTGCAGAGTTCATCCCATTTTCAATTATTTTCATTAGATTTATAAAAATTCTTTTTACGGGTTATTTCCTAATATTTTAGATGCCTCATGTACATGCACACATACATACATACATATTAGTATTTTATAAGTCAAGCGCCTGCATTATGTAATTGTACAAATAAGTTGTAACCATAATAATTATTTATACTAACATTTATATTGTTTATAATACAATAACTAATTATGTTTCTCTTACTCCCCTGGATCCATCCTAAGAGCGTACCGTCGAAGTATCTCAAATTGAAAGACTTAATTTTTTTCTCATATCTAATTTAATATACACAGTTACAGTGTGACCTGTTTACGCATTACAACTGGAATTCATTTGCTTTCATTCAAAATATACATATTTGTTTCATTCATATTCCAGAAAAATACGAGGGGAGTGTGCGTAAAACAAAAACAATTAACAAGTAGTTTGCCAAGCAATGTTTAATGAAAAATTGTGTGATCACTTCTGAGTTTGTGCTTGAGATGAAAGTATTGTGCATTATTAATAATTAAACGTTAGTGCAAGTTTGTGATCCAAATATTTATTGTACTTTATTGATTTAGTGTAGTAATAGCAGTTTCGGTAAACGCTGAAACTAATTCCATCTCTTATTTTGGCTACATATTTCTCTAGCTGAATGTGGAGCCATAAAGAATTCAACATTTCGTTTTGGAACGTTACAAATTTTTGAAATAGTACTACAAATATACATACATACATACATATATGTTTAGACCATAATCACTAGTTGTTAAATTTGCGGTGAATTAATATTTCTGCGTATATAAATCGCCTTTATAGGTATGAAATGCATTCTCTCAAAATTAAAACCATTGCATTGTAAAGTGTTGTATTTGTTTTTCATTTATGAAAAAATTTATTATTAAAAATAATTACTATTATTATTATTATTAATATTATTAGATTAAAAGTACTGACATATACTTATTAATGTACATAATAAGTGATAAATAAATTAACTATATACTGTATTTGCTCGGCTTTTGACGATTTTCGTATAAGGGGTTAGGGGTAGTCAGAATTTTCAAAAAATTTGATTTTTTTTTTTACATTTTTTTAAAGTATAATATCTTTAAAAAAAAGTGTGGGAAAATTTGAAGCGAATCCGACAAATATAGGGTTTTTAATAAGAGGTGTTATTTTGTTTTGTTATCGAGAGATAATACGATCCGGAAACTTTTACCGTAAGAGATCAATGGTTTCGTTGCTTGTGTGGCACGTAGCGCCGTCTTGTTGAAAAATACTTTGAAATTCCGGCTATAAAAAATCGTTAATCATCTCTCGATAGCGCTATCCATTCACCTGTAGCCCCTGTTATTTGAAACCCCTTTACTTTTCGAGCTATTCAACAATTAACAAATGAGCGTTCGGGGGTAAGTAGCTAGCATCAGCTGCAAGCAATCGACTTATGAAGGTGACAGATAAGCGCACGAACGCTGCTAGGCAATAGCAAATCGATATTTTGGAAGCTGCTATGATGGCCGAAGAACTTATATGGTCCAGGAATAGATGACACAGGGTAAGTAATTAAACAAACCGTGTAACTCTACATATATCGATAGCAAAACTTTAAATGCGTTTTTCTCAAAACTATGTTTTTTGAACTGGTGATCATTGTAAATTAAAAACGGCTTGATAGATTTCAATAAAATTTATACGGCTTTTGAAAAACATAAAAAACTAGTACATGGTTGAAGGCTTTGTTTTTAATTTCGATTTTTTTTAATTAATTTAAAACTCCTCCATTGTGACGTCATTTCCGGCGACCCCTCGAAAAAAAGGTGCATCCGCGTTGTCAGCATAACTCCTGACAGGCTCATCAAAAATGAAAAAAACAAAAATAAGTGTTTTAGTTAAGACCATAAACTCGTGCTTGAATGAAGGAAAGAAAAACAAAATAAAATTGGAATTTTGGCAGACATTTTTCCAAAAAACTGAAAATTTCGGTCAAATTTGCTTGACATTTTTTTTTTTTTTTTATAGTTGTAATTGAAAAAAACACAAATTCTTCGTTCAAGCACGAGTAAATTGTATTTCGAACACCTGTGTAAAATTTCATCAAGATCGGTTGAGTAGTTTCCGGAACATTTGACAACCGACTTTGAAAACACGGTTCCGAGAAAAACGCGTTTAAAGTTTTGAGTAACAATAAAAGTGGCTTGGAGCGCACACATTCCAAAGGCTGTATTTCCGAATTTATTATTCGGATCGACTTGAAAATTTAGGATAATATTCCTGAGATGTTGTAGAAATTATTAAGCAAAAAAAAATAAATCGATTTTTTGAACCAACGAAACCCATGTAACCCCTTAATAGCATACATATGTATATGTATATACTATACTCATACTATACCGTTTTTGTTGTTAAATAATTAAAAAAAGTATATAAAGTAAGACTCTTATTTGTGTAGATGCTTAAGCTTCAATATAATAAAATTATTATTAGTTTGACTAGCTTGCTTTTAAAACTAACGAAGTCCTCCATATTGTTTCTCAGTGAAAGCAAAACTCACATACGAATACATTCCCAAAAATCTTCCATATTTCGTGTCAAGTGATTGTCACAGTCCTTGCGTTTACTCTGAAAATGGCTGGGATTTACGAGATTCAGATGAGCACTCAACACTGTTAGAAGAAAGATTAAAAATTAAATTAGCTATAAAGATTTATAAAAAAAAATATTAATAAAATATGGAAGCCCTCACTTTTTAACTCCACAAAATATATACCAGAGGTATTATTTTAAAGAGGTTTTGAAAATGAGCTTAAACCAGTTTTTCGCTCAAAATATTCACGAGTTTTACATAGCAGAAACAATTAATGTACACTAAAAACACAAAATTGTCGATAACATACATAAAAACTTCATTAAAAAAGTTTTTGAGTTCGCTTCGGCTTCGCTCGAATATACAGTCGATTTTTTAGAAAGCCTATAAAATTAAAATTAATTAAGGCTGATGGCCTAGCCGCTAATGCTTTAAAATCATTGTGTTTGTAATTCATTACTTTTTCCAATTTTAAATAAAAAAAAAAATAAAATTAATTAATGAGTTTATTGCATACCACAGAAAGAACTGAGTGCTCATGCGTGCAAGAAATCGTATTTCTCTACATGAAATATAGGAAATGTAAAGAAATAAAAATAAATAATTGGCACGTACACTTCTGTTGGGTGTTTGGCCGAGCTCTTCCTCCTATTTGTGGTGTGCGCCTTGGGGTTCCACAAATACAGAGACCTACAGCTTCAAGCCGACTCTGAATGGCAAATGGCTTTTATGAGGAGCTTTTTCATGGCAGAAATACACTCGGCGGTTTGCCATTGCCTGCCGAGGGGCGACTGTTATTCAAAAAAAAAACTTGTTCTATTATTTAATGTCCATGCACGAAGATTCGAGCCTACGCACTTCCGAATGGTAGTCACGCACCAACCCATTCGGCTACGACAACCTGTAATAAAATGAAGCTCATATGAAGATCAATATTTTTACCTGGAAGCAAATCACCGCATGAGATTATCGCCACTTTTCGGCAGACTACAGAAACCGTTTTTATATTAAATCATAAGTAAATCCTTCGTTTTCTTGAGGGCTTTCACAATTTAAATAACCATACACTGCTTATATAGCGTCGGTTTTATTTGCCTTTTCTTTTCGTTTTCTCTTCAACAATTTAGTGAGGTTTTCACGCGCAGTAACAGCCTTTTCTGGACTTAGTTTTAATGCATTTTGATAACTTTCAATTGCTTCATTCAGCTTGTCCCAGCGATGGTATAAAACACCCAAATTGGTATGTAAGAGCACATTTAATGGTTCCGATTCTATAGCCATTTTGTAAAGCTCTTCTGCTTCCACATAACGCTTCAGTTTGCCGAAAACATTAGCACGTATAAACATAATATTTGTGTCGTTTGGTAAATGGCTTAACGCCTGTGTGGAAAGCCTTATGGCATCTTCGTACAAACCTCGATTATCCAGCATTGTGAGTATATTAGCCCAAGCTTTGGGCTGGCGTGGACGTAATGTTACTGCCTCTTGCCAATGATGCATTGCTTCGGAATGCATTTTCTTGTCGAGATAAAGATTACCCAAATTGTAATGACATATTGCATAGTTTTTGCGATATTTTAATGCATTTTTGTAACTTCGCAGTGCATTTTTATAGTCTTTACGTGCTGATTGAACAATTCCCAAATTCATCCACGCCGCCGCAAAGTCAGGCAACACTTTCAAAGCTTCCGTAATGTACTTTTCAGCGTTAGCTAAATCTCCCAGTTCACGATATAAATTTCCCAAATTCATAAGCGCTGATTCATATCGTGGGTACAGTTCGATCGCTTTGTGGTAATGTATCAGCGCATTGTCACGATCTAATCTATCCGTTGCTAGACGTGCTATATTATAATGCACCTAAAAAGAATTTATGTCAGTAATAATTTTTTTTTTATATTTTATTTCTCAAAAATACCTTTGCATTATTGGGGCAGACTTTTAATGCAGATGTAAATAATCGATCCTCTGATAACCATTGATTGGCGCGTTCGCGTGTACGTAGCAATAAGCAGGCGAACAATAACATTAACATCCACTTAAACATGGATATTAGCCAAGGCTTTGTATTAGAACAATGGGCATAAGACAAAGCTTGAGCCACTAAGAAACAAAATCCGATAGAGGGAACATAAAGTACGCGCTCAGCTATCACGAAACCGACTTTAATAATGCCTGAGGCAGGCAGGAAAGGTATTACCATCAAGGCCAAACCAAATACGGGTGCAAAATTTTGTTTGTTATTGATAAGAGCAACAAAAGTTAATGAGTACATTGCCAAAACTGCCTGCAAGCGTAAATCCCAAATGTTTGTTATTAGTTCAATGCAGCCCAATGCCCAATCAAAGCTAAGCCACTGCGGGTATAAAAGTATCCACCAGTTAATTACATACAGATAATTTTGAGAAAGAATACGTGTTAATGGATTGGCAGTAAACGCTATCGGATTATCCATTGGTTTGAAATGTGGACTCTGGAAATCTTGTAGCCATAGACGAAATATAATTAATCCAATATTTCCGGCAGCCAAAACGAAGTTACGAAGTGAGCATACAAGCTTTAATTGTGTTCGCCAGGGATGTAAGTAAACTTGTGCACGGACGTAATCGACAAAAACATACGCGACTGGAATAGTTATAGCCGTTTCTTTGAAAAATATTCCCACGGCTGTAAGTATGATGACGACCATATCGATTACTGCGCCAAAACGTGTTCTCACAAATGCTAGTAAAAGTGCCACCAAATACAGCAAACAGAATAGAAGTTCAGCCCTGCCAACCACACCGCACACTGCTTCAGTATGTACAGGATGTATAGCGAAGAGCGCTGCTGCCATTGTGGCCACTTGAATATGATTAGTGAATTCAAAGCGGAACTGACGTAGGAGCCACCAAACTAGCAGGGTATTGATACAATGTAAAGCTAGATTAATGGCTTTCATGTGCTTGGCGCGCAGTCTAAATTGCCCATATTCTAAATGGAAGAGCAAGTTTGTTAGCGGACGATATGACTTATGCGAGTCGGCATTAAGAAGTGGCGTGCCCCAAAAATCATTCTTGAAAATCGCCGTCCAGTTAGTGGGATGCGTCGTTACATCTGCATTCTTTACAATCGCTACGTTGTCATCAAAAACAAAACTTCCATTCAAAGCATGATAGTAACCGGCGAAACATAGAAGAATGAGCATGCATTGGTAGAGTAAAATCATAGCGGCGGAATCATTTTCAACATCTTTACAAGTTAGTTGCGGCTCCTGGCCGAATATTGGTTTACACTTCGTCATTGTAACCACAGTTCTTTCATTGCGCGTATTATATACACATTATATTATATACACATATTTTTTTACTTTTTAGTGTTCAAAAATGTACACAATTGTTTTATTGTTTACGCCTCTTTATCTGCTTTCTCGTTTAGTTTATTTCAGTGACGGAAACTAGAGATCAGTAATTTTCGATATTTCGATTTCCAGGTTATGCCTTTCGTTTTATATCTATGTATTATGTATAAGTTAATTTGTAATGACAACAATGCGCAACTTAACAGTTAATTTCAGTTTTTAGATGCCACCGTCAAGGATACAATTTCAAATTTTCGCCTCATTGACAATGTTGTAGGAAATAAATAATTTAAGGGGTTATATACAGTTAGAATTTTCAAAATCGATTTTTTTCTTTTTTCATTATTCTTAATAGAAAATGAAAATAAACGGAACGTGTCCGAAATTTTTTTGTAAAATCGTTATTTTTAACCAGATGTGTAAATTTTCATAAATTTCATGTATAAATTTATTGCGGTTTCATTTAAAAATGACAGACTATATGGGCAGCACGCGTACTAAATTTTTCGTTTTTTTATATTGACGGTTTGACGTCTTGCCGACGAACCCACGTTTGTACAAGGTGGCACAAAATTAATCATCATCATTAATTATTTCGTTTTTGAATAACTTTTTTACTAAATAAAAAAAAAAATTTATTGAGTGATGGAAGTCTTAATTTTGACCTTTACGCGCTCCATTGCTTTTTTGTTCATATACTTCAGGTATTTAGTTCGCAAGTGTCAAATATGAATGACGTATTAAATCATTTGCAAAAATTAAAAATCCTTCACTTTTATACTGTCATGATGTATTTCACTTTTATACTGTCATGATGTATTTTTCAATCTGAAACAGTGGGCAATTATACAAAACAATTGTTACTTGGCCTTGTTGCAGGAACAACCCGATACAAATGCATTCAGCAAATTACGGTTTACCCCAAAATGATAAACTACAAGATTTGGCCATAGGAAGCAAAATTGTGATAGTATCTTTGACTGCACAATTGGACGCTCATGTCACAAATAATCTCACGCTTTTCCCATTTGCCGTTTTTCAGACCATAGATAATGTTCAGACAATGGATATGGCTGCGTTGATTTTTCCTTACATGACCAACAAAATTTCAATTTTTGCCAACCTCTGTTGTAAACAAACTTTCTCTGGTATGCCCCTGGTGGAAATATGGCAAAGCAAACAAACCTTTATCATGATCAGCTGTTTGAAGCTGTTTATGTTTTGTAGGAAGTAATTTCTTTAGATCACTTTCTGTTCCAGAGAGTCATTTATTTATTAATTAAAATAAATCACTCGCAAAATGTCTGAGGATATATTATTTGATTTCTTGCACGCTGAAATCGTAAATTACTGTCTAAATAACAACAACAAAGTGAGTCCAATTCACATAATTTGTGCACGTAAAACTGATTCCATTTAATAATTTTCATCAAAGGAGAATGACTTTTCCGCCTTGGAGTATATTGGATTCAACACTGGATATCGCCTAATTGAGCGTTTAACACGTGATGTGCATCGATTTAAAGATGAATTGGAGACAATGAAATTTATATGCACTGACTTTTGGACTCTTATCTACAAGAAACAGGTTGATAACTTGCGTACCAATAACCATGGCATGTATGTGGTACAAGATAAAGCATTCCGATTTCTTACACGAATATCGACAGGCTCAAAACAATTAGAACATGCGCCCAAGGTTTGAAAGCGCTCCAACTTAAGAAGCTACACATACTAATATGGTTTTTGTCTTACAGTTCGTATTTTTCACTTGTGGTCTGGTGCGAGGAGCATTAACGAATTTAGGTATAAACAGTACTGTGACTGCAGAAGTGCAAGCAATTCCAGCATGCAAATTCCATATAGAGATAAATAGAAACTAAAGCCTTACACATTTATACGCTATGCATTTTAATTACAATTTAATGAGCTTCAAAATTATTATATATTCGCATAAAAGGCTATGACATCTTTTTTGCCAATGCATATTCTATCTTTTAGTCTCCAATTTGATTTCTCGGGAAAATGTGGTTCTAGTGGCAGCGGATCAGTAAAAACATCCATTCCAGTAATCGGTCCAATTATAAGCAAACTATTTCCTTTATAGATTTTGAGGTAGTTGAGGAATGCAGTACGATTATTGAAATAACAAAACATTAGCGCGAAATTCCAATTTTGTAATTTACAACACTTTTGAAGGTAATCGACTTGTTCAACGTCTTCTTTTTTCAAATCATCAATATAATTAAGGTTAATGAAACTTTTGGTTGAATATTTGCTTTCCCACCAGGCTCGATCAATTTCGATGCCATTGACCGAAATACCTATTTACACGAAATTAATTAATTTAATTTATATAAATTTGTTGGTTTACACACCTAAACTTTCTTGCACTATCCATTCGAGCAATCCGTTGCCACAGCCTATACTAAGTACATGCTCTACTTTATGTGCCGCCAGTAATGAACCAAACTTAAGTAATTCATTTTCGGTGGGCCAAATCCACATTAAGATGCGCCGTTTGTCCAAATCAAGTGAACTACCTAGTGAGAGCCATTCTCGCCAATTCTTTGTTGCAGGGTCGACCAAATAATTAAATGTTGACTCGTGATAAGTATTTTCAAGTGCATCGCCCATAATAAATAAACTTATTCTGATCTATTGAAAATCTTTCAATGATATGAGAATTCGCGCATATGTTTTTTCTTCTACATATGTATGTATGTATGTTGTAAAGAAACACAATAGATCAAAGCAGGCAACGTCACATAGCTCTGCCCACGGTCATTGCCAAATTTCACCCTGCATGCGCCGGCAGAATTTGTATACTTGTCAAAGTATATAATAAACTAATGGCATTGAGCCAAATAATTCTCTATTTGTAATAAATGCTTTTATTCTTTTTCATTTTATGAATTTTTATTTTATATATGTACGTACCTTCTAAAAGGGATACAGTAACCCATAAAATTAATTTTTTTCTCGGAAAAAAATAAGATTATGAATAGAGTGCAACAAAATTATGGTTGTGCGTAAAATTTAATACACTTCTTCAGCAAAATGTAAATATTGTTTGTAATATTGTTCGCCCCTCGGCAGGAAATGATACCCTTTTGAATGAATCGTAAAACCATTGGCCAGAATCTTGGACCCTCTGCTTGTTGAAAAACATAAAGACGACACCGCGAATTTCAGGAGCAACTGGGCCAAGCACATAACTAAGTATTTATGCGCTAATTACAAATAATAATAAAATAAATATCCGTATGTCCAGCAAACATTTAAAAGTCCTGATATTCATAGGTATATTTGAAGTTTTTGCGCCAGTGCATTTCACTGAAATTCGACGTGCTGAGCGTTACTCGCTTTTCTAATACTGGTGTCATATCCACACCGGAAACCGAGTTAGTTGCGCATTGCGGCTGTATGTTGTACATTTCTTCTTTCTCACTTTCACTTTCGTTAACACTTTCGTCTTTGCAGTCTGAATTCAAAATCTTGCGATACATTTTGATTGGGTCGTACTTCTTTTTCACTCTCTTTTGAACAACTTTAGGGCCTCCGCTTGCGGTGCTGTGTATATTTAATGGCACATTTCGCAATGGAGTAAACGTTGAGATATTCGAAAATGTATTGGTGTTTACGTCAGTTTGAGAAGAGTTCGTATCTAATTCGGGAGTGGGCATAATGGAGACTTGGCATGTTGGCACTTTCATTGGTGCAACATTTCCTATGCACTTGATAACGGCGCTATTCTCTACAGTCTTTGGCTCGGTTACTGGTGGCTTATTTACTAAAGGATCTTCCACTTCAATTTCTTTATGCGCATCGGAAAGGATGGGTTTTGTAATTTCAACACAATTTTCGAAGTTCCTATCTGGATGTAAGGTGCGAAGATGTCGCAACATATTATCCTTGCGCATTATGGTAACGTCACATTCTATACAGCGGTATTTAATAGTATCTGAAAATTACAACAACAATTAATTTTTTATATTTCACATTGTAGACACACATATTTACCTTGATGAAGTTTTACATGCCGCAGCAAAACTGCTGAGTCACTGAATTTGTTGAGGCATATGCCACATATAAAACAATCAGTCTTTGTGTGTTTTTTAAGATGAATTTTAAGAGTATAGTTTCGTTGAAATTGTTTATCACAGTATTTGCACGAATATTTTTTATCTATAAAAATAAGAGTTTGTATTAAAATTACAGTTAGGGTAGCGACCTCCCTTACCAAAATGCTTTTGCATATGTTGTTTTAAAGTAGATTTCAAAGCATAGCTTTTCTGGCACTGTTCACACTTGTAAGGCAAATCTTTATCATCATGCATTTTCCTGATGTGTGCAGACAACGAGTCCTTGCTACGAAATTCTTTGCCACATTCAGAGCACTGCAATGGCGTCATATAGTGAAGTCTTTCGTGCTTCCGTAACACCATTCGATTTGTGAAAGATTTATTACACTGTTTACAACAGTATGTGCGTTCTGCGTGTGTTTCCATATGATAATTGAAATGTGAACTTGTAGCAAAAGCCTAAGTATAAAAATATGTCGTTTAACAAAGTTTTGAAATTTGAACTGTATTATTTACCTTATCGCAATGCTGGCACTTATACTTTTTGGAGGCATCACTACCGCAAGTTAGGTGGTAATATTGTTGTGACCGACTGGTAAATTTTCGGCAGCATCGTGTACAATAGTAGTGCATACCAGAGTCCGAATCATTTGCTACCCGACAAATATGTGATGGCATGGAGGCCACCTTTCTACCTTTCTTCCTGAAATTTTTAGCTAAAACACCAATATTCACTTCAGGAGCTACTTTACATTCAGCCGCTGTATTGCTGTCGATAATTTGGATTGTTTTATTTTTAATATCACATTGCATTTGTTGTAGGCATTCCATACACTCATCGTCAGTAAGTAAACAGCGGCGACATTTTCGATGACCACAGCTATCAGTGACCAACCGATTTGCAGTTTCTGTCACCAAGACTCCACATCGGGGACAATGAGCATTGCTGATGTTTGTGATGCTCATTTCACTTTTATTTCGCTCGAGGTGACGAATAATGTCTGCAGTTCAATAGCGTAAAAAAATAGATCGGCAAAATAATGTAAACGAGAAGCAGCTGTTTCAAACAGGTTTGTTTATTTTTGAGTTACTAACGAGAACTCATTGATGGGGTTTCGCATAAAAAAGTCGATTACTAGAATAATGTAATGGGTGTTTGATCTTAAGAACTTAAAATGGTAATACAAAACAGAAATATTGTTGAAATAAATTTTTTTTTATTACAATCTGGTAGATGATTTTTATTCGCTCAGTCCAATTTTGGCCTTATGGTTGTTGTTGTTGTATCAGCAAAAACATTCCCCATACATATATGGGGAATGCTGCTGATGGGACAGTCCTTGGCCGGATATAAATCCGGGTCGTTCCGGTAACGTAGAACCGACTGTCGTGGGAACTGAATATATCAATAAATCGATTGTTAAACGCGCTGTATGGCAAGTTACGCAGTCTCGTTGGAACCAAATGTCGTCGTTTTGTAAACAAAAATTCAGTCAGCATGGTTCGATAGTGCTTGCCATTCGCCGTAACGGCAGCTGCTTTTCTCATTTAAAAAGAAATAAGGACCGACGATGTTGCCAGTGCTCTATGAAATTCGCGAATAGTTTATTCTTTTTAAAGTAAATTTCCACAATTTGTTCTGGCGTACAGCTATTCATGATGACTTACCAAACCTAAATAAACTGAAATGCCAACACAGTTTGCCATTCTCAGCTGCCAAACCATAGCCATAGTTATCGATATTTCTTACGCAGTTAAAAAAAACACCCTACACAAATAATAGGTTTGTTCGTAACACAAATAACTTGTACAAGCTTGTATATAAAAAAATTTGAGTGATAAAAAAACAAAAAATGTAGCTAGTTTTATTGATTTAATTTAATAAAGGAAGCATCGCCGGCTGATCCAGGTTTGGTGATGATATTGATAAATACATCTGCATTTAATTTTCATAGAAATATTTCGAATACAAGTACAAAAATAAGTGAAAACACGTAAGTGACTGTATATTTTGTGTATTTAAGTAAAGTTTACAAAAAAATGTATTATAATGTTCCAAACTAGAGTGAAGTTTCCGAAGGCAAATTAACGCAAAACTATTATTTCCGGAATATTGGGAGTTATAAAGGTTGTTCCTGAACCAAGTTTCATTAAATAAGTCATTATATAGTACTTTGCCTAAAATTGTCCATGTCGCATTATACTATTGTTGTATATGTATATGGTATCTTCCTTTGAATTTTGTTGCATGCTTATGCTTGTTGACATTTTAAAACGAACACTCCTAATGAAGCACACAGAAAAAAATTAAACATGACAGTCAGAAAAGGAAAGAATGTTTGAAATTGTATACTGGGGTGACGTTATTTCGGAATATTAGAGACGTAAAAAAGCATTTGAAATAAAATTATACAATCCATAAATATATTATCAATCCTCATGTATGGTTGTACGATTGTACAGCAAATTTGGTACAGATTTACATTCAAATCTATATGGGTGGTATGCCCGATAATTTCTTATCAACACAAAATCTAACAAGTGGAATGCTCGTTTGACGATCGCGTTTTACGGAACAAACATAACGTGGTCTTGTGCGGAACGAGTGCATAGTTGTGTGCAATAAGTAGTCTATTACGAATTGTTGTATACGCGTCTTCAGAGGTTGAAACATGGCAAAAATTTTCTTTGGAAAAATTATACATACAAAATCCTTAAATGAATTTGAGTTGTTTACATCTGGATTTGTTGCTGTAAATCAGAAAGGCAAAGTAAGTTTAAAAATGTTTCGCTTAATAACTAGTGCAAACAATATGTGTACATACGTATATTATATTTTTTGTAATAAACTTTTATTACGTATGCATGTGTACATGAGGAATGCCAGTATTATCTATGATGCCAGTCTTCAATAACTCAGCATATGTATAACTGTCTCATCTGAAGTTTAAAGTGCTTTAGACCGTTAAGAAAATCATGTACTTAAACGGGAAGCTTTTGCAAATTTAGCAGTGGGAACTTATAAAATAAACATAATAGTTAGGAAGCTAGGCTTAGCTTTTACATATTTACTTCTAAGTCATGGAGGATGGAAATTGCCAATACTCGTCATTTGTGCTATTGAACTCCATCTACTATAGTTAGCAAACCAATTAAAAGAATTCTGCTAAAGTGCAGTATTTTGGGAGATGTGAACACAAGTATTAGGGATCCCCATTTGGAGTTCGAAATAATGAGCAGACAAAATGAGAAGAGCATTTAAGGATTTGCACTTGCAATTTTACTTCTGATTTGAGTAAGCTCCCGTAGATCGGTATATGCTTATCAAACCCTACAAAGCTTAACGTGAACTCATAATAACAACAACAACAACCAGGTGTCTATCACAATTCGGTGGTGCAATTCTTGTTTTTTGCGGATAATTTATTCTGCATCATTCGGTTGATCGGTCCAAGCATCGTAGGTACATAGAAGGTGGCGAAAATAGTTAAATATCAAATTTATGCTTTTCACAATCATAATCAATCGGATGCCCATAAGGTCGGCGAAAGCTTCCAAAGTCCTGAAATCTACATGATAAAACTCAAAGAGCTGGGCAAAGTGGGAAAAAATTACCTCACCGATGTCGTCAAAATATCGCTCTCCACCGCAGACATCCCTTATATCTCTTCCTCCCCCAATTGTGAAGAAACTTAGACCCTTCGACACGGGTATGTAGAGCTGCTAGAGCTTGAAAATTTGCTCGCTTATGTCGAATTAAGTGATGGACTGCGAATTATCATTAATCATAGGTAATATTATAGTGTAAAGCTTTCAGTATAGAAAAATTAAACAAGGAATACCACAGGGAGGCACCACCCTCCATGCTACAGGTTAACTTTATCTTGAAGCTTCCTTATACACCCGAGAGAGCTTGTTATTTTTCTTATAGCAGCATAAAGATTCCCATAAATACATATACGGGGAATGCTTCTGAAGGATATCAATTCGGGTCGTTGCGGCTGCGTAGAACCAACTGTGGTGAGAACGCCGAGAGAGCTTGTCTCATTTGCTGATGATTGTTCGATAAAGTTGACCATTCATGGCATAAATGATTTTTGTTCGAAAGTAAAGGATTAATTTGGAACTACTGTTATGAGAAAATATAGCCGAAGGGACATTCCGGCGTTGGGATGGAAGGGACATCTCCTGACGTGGCTACAATACCACCTCCAATTCCGGGCCCCTGTGCTCTCCGTTAAGGAACATCATATTTTTCTCACCAAGCAGCTTTTGTCTGATTGTTAACGCAGAGATCACCCCAGTAAACACTTGATAGAGGAGTGGGCTCTACCTGAAGACAGAGTCAGGATTTAATTCTAGAGTAAGACATCCAGATAGAACTTAGTAAGGCAGCTTCTACAACAACAACTCCTGATAAACTAATACATGCAGAGTAATATCAATATTTCTTTTTTTGTTAGATCGCAGGTGTTGGAAATGAAAGTGATTATTGCGCTTGGCTCCCTCAACATGCAGACTTTAAAGGTGCTCATGAGGAACATCTCTCGGAAGACCAGTTTATAATGCCTGGTCTTGTTGATTGCCACATCCATGCGCCACAAGTAGCGCAAATCGGACTTGGCTTGGATATGCCCTTATTGGATTGGCTGAATACGTATACGTTCCCATTGGAGGCGAAATATACTGATCAGAAGTTTGCGGCCAAAGTGTACGCTAAAGTTGTGGTGAGTAGATATGTAAACTGAGTTACACTGAGTTAACGGAGCGTTTTCTGCATTGATATGGAATAGCTCATTATCAACGAGCATAATAAAAATATTTCTTATTTTCTTTTTTTTAGGAAAACACAATAAAATCGGGTACCACGCTCGCATCCTATTTTGGTACAAACAACAAAGACAGCACTTTAATTCTAGCGAAGGAGGCACTGCGTCAGGGCCAACGGGCATTAATTGGTAAAGTTTGTTCAAACTGCAATAGTCCTGACTTTTATGTGTAAGTTTACCTAAAACCAATGTAATGAGTTGATTTCTAAGTGCTTTACACAAATTTCAGTGAAACCACGGAAGCATCAGTAGCAGACACTGAAGAATTTATCGCTGCAATAAGAAAACTGAATACTGACCGAATAAAACCTACAATTACACCAAGATTTGCATTGAGCTGTACGAATGAGTTAATGGTCAAACTGGGTGACATTGCACAGAAAAATGACTTACATATACAGGTAAATAATTATGTAGTTGTGTATGTATGTACGTATATGCCTTTCAGCAAAAAAGTTAGCATAGTCTGTTCTAGGCATCCATACCCCTGTTAACCGACATAATTTTGAGGTATTTAATAGAGCAATTCAATTAGTTGGAAACCATTTTCAATGCTGATAATTAATGTCAGCTTCGAAATGCAACGGAATATTCCATTAGCCAACAAGTACTGCTCTGAACTGAAGAATCAACTGAGCTCACAAAACCCCCTTTTTATATTGTAATTCTCTTATTTAATTTTTTCTTCCTATTGTATGGTGTGAATTATGAAGGAATATTTTGGAAATCAATTTTTCGCCGTCACTTAAATATGCAGATGTTTGTATGTACCGATTATGACTCCAAATGCTTCTTTTCAGAGCCACATAAGCGAAAATTTGTCGGAAATAAGCAGTGTCAAGCAGATGTACAACTCGAGCTATGCCAAGGCCTATGATAATGCTGGCTTGTTGACACCGAAAGTAAGTATCAAAGTTATGAACTTAATAAAAGCGTGAAATTAGAAAATTGTGCAATCTCCGGAGCGAAAGCTATACGAATCGGGCAGATTCTGCAATTCACCTGCGAGTGAATTTCATTAAAATTGCATTGCATTGAAATTCACTCGAAAGTGAAATAAAGAACCCGTCCGAATGTTTGCAACCAAATTTAAATAAGAATGTGCGCATTTAACAAAGGCTAATAAAAACAAGTAAGGAAGTGCTAAATTCGGTTCAGATCCCCGCGCACGTTTCAGTAAAACTCAATTTAAAAGTTATAGCTTGTAACATCAGAGGTATGGACGAAAATTAAGGCTTCACATATAAAAAGTGGGTGTGGTTTTTGTCCAATACGAGTTATTTTGTTGTTGTTGTAGCAGCAAAAACATTTCACATACATTTTCGGGGAGTACTGCTGGAGTGACAGTCCTTGACCGGATACAAATCCGGGCCGTTCCGGTAACGTAGAATCGACTATCAGGGAAGCATCCAATACGAGTACGAAGTTTGGGTAGTTAGTTGTATTAAATCCTTATCAAGATACACTCGTTTACCCAAAAGTTGGTAATTTGAGTAATAAAATGTGATTAATTTTGCATTATTTATGTTTTTTCTTTTTCGCAATGACGGTGCACTAGATAGGGCTAGTTAACTGGAGCGGCAGCCATTGGTCAGAAAAAACCTGAGTTATAAGGGTAACGTGGAATCGGCTGTCATGGAAATTTTATTTTTTTTTAATTACCGTTATATGGAAGACGAGCGTGGTAATTGACCGATTTCGCCTATTTCCACTTCCAGCCTATCTTGGACAAAGAGTAATGGGTGTACTATTATTATCATTGAAATATATTCATTTTTGCTGCACGGATTTTGGGATATAATAGAAGTATACATTCTTAAAAGATTTTTATTTTAAGGAGCTCCTTTCATTTGTGATGATTGGAATTTAGAGGTCCACAATTTCATAGCGCCGTGCAACAAAAGAATTAGGTGAAAACAATATTAAAAAACTCTTTTTAGAGATCACTTAAGAATTTATTTCGTGCCTACACATTTTAATTCATTAAAGATATTATAAGAAATAAATTGTTAAACGGCGAGCGCAAAATCTAACGAGTCTCTAATTTAAACGCTTCGTACATGCGTCGAAAAATCTCACTCTATTTGCTCCATGAGATACAAGAAATATTCATAAAATATTGAATAGTCTTAAAACAAAATAATTCGTGTAGAAAAATAATTGTTTTCTTTTTAACTCGTGTTAAGGGGTTATATACAGTCAGAAGGTCGAGAAAAGCGAATTTTCTAAAATTTTTTCTGAGAATCTTTTAAATTTATTGATCTAAAAATTTGTACACATAGGTATTATGTTATCTTTTAACTGTATTTTAAGACTTAGTATGAGTAAACATATTTACATATCTCAAAGGAGACGTTTTGCTGTGACCACTATATCTCTGAACTGGATCCCCTGAAATTAAAAAAACCACACAGATTTCCTTAAAGTAATGTTAAATCTAGTAATCATTTCGGCCTTAAATTGCTTAAAAAAATACATATTTATCAGTGAGAAAAAATCTTCGATTAATTACTGAAAAATATATTAAAGAAGCTCGTGTTAAAATTTGAGAGTAATCGATTTAGCCGTTTTCGAGTAATGTTGGGCATCGACTGTGAAATCACCATTTTGAGAAACCCCCGCTTAGAGCCCGTCCTTGTCCTTCAATCACTCTGAAACGCCTTTTCAAATTTGCGTGTAACTTCGAAAATATTCACCGGAACGATATTAAATTTTCTGCGTCTATTCTTAAGAGAATAAAAAAAAAAATAAAAAAATCTGTATATAACACCTTAAATCAAACCCGAGTAAAAAAAAAACGTGTAAAAAGAGAATTAGGTGTATATAAGTAGCGCTTCCACCCTTTTTGGGAGTTTGGCCGAGCTGCTCCTCCTATTTGTGGCCTGCTGCGTCTGATGTTGTTCCACAAAAGGAGGGACCTACAGTTTTAAGCCGAGTCCCAACGACAGATATTTTTTATGAGGACCTTTTTCATGGAAGAGATTTACTCTTTTTTTATCATTTCGGTTTTTCATGCACAGAGAGTCGCACCTACGCACTTCCGAATAGTAGTCACACACCAACTCGTTCGACTACGTCTGCCGCCGTAGGTTTTAATTAAATTCAAATAAATTTTTCGTTTTAGACGGTTATGGCACACGCTGTACATTTGGAAGATGAGGAAATAGCACTTTTTCGTGAACGCGGTACTTCGGTTGCCCATTGTCCAGCCTCAAATACAATGCTAAGTTCAGGTTTCTGTGACGTGCTGCGACTTATTAAAAATGGCGTTAAAGTCGGTTTGGGCACAGGTATATCCATTATTATACCAATACTAGCCTTACCAAATTATATGTAATCCTCATATTTTTTATGCAGATGTCTCCGGCGGCAACTCTATGTCTATACAAAATGCTATATTGCGTGCACTCGACGTTTCCCATCATCTGGAATTTGTGAAAAAGCAGGACATCATAGGCTGTGGCCGCCTAACCACTCAGGATAATGAATATCAACCACTTAATTACAAACAAGCGATATTCTTGGCAACACTTGGTGGCGCTGAAGCGCTAACGTTGAGCGATGTTACCGGAAACTTTGTGGTGGGCAAAGATTTCGATGCATTGGTTGTGGATACGAGCAAATATCCGCTGCAAAACTACGCCACTGATGAGGTGGCAAAGAAATCACAAGAGCAACAACTCCTGGAAATGGTGCAAAAATTCATTTATGTTGGTGATGATCGCAATATAATTGGTGTTTATGTTGCGGGAAAGCAAATAAAAAAGAAATTATGAATTGGAGGATCTAAATGATGTTAATGAAAATAACTTCAATGCATAACCAAAATTAATTTCAATTTCATGTTAATTTCATAATTTTTATTTTTATTTTTACTTTTATTTTATACAACGCCAAGTTTGATTGCATTTGCCGTTATCAGTTTGACATCCAATTTCTCTACACTTACGCTAAATACCATACACACAGGGGTGCCTGAGCAGGGGCAATTTGTGTGTAGTCGTCACCTTAAATGCATATTAATATTTACATACATACAAATTGCATACATTTTCCTACTACATGGACTTCTTTGTAAATAATTGTTTATGTTCGCATCACTTATGGTTTTTATGCATATTTTATGTAAATATAAGATATTATATTAAAAATATGGGGAAGTATGTCGCTATAATAAGAGGCCAGAAGGTGCGTCCTGCTAAAATATTTGACGATTTTAATTATCATTCAACTCGCAGCAATTTTTGTTTGGAATGGTGCTCATATTTTTCGATTGTATAGATTTAAAATTTAATACAACTTTAGCTTGCTTATGCGTCTCTAATAATTCCACACATTTTTGTAATATCATTTTCATTCAATAAAGGATTTTTTGAACTGTCAAACTTTTATATTATTGTATATAGGAAAAAAATTTGATGGTTTACATAATACTATTATAATAATTTGGAGTTTCTTTAGTGCTTTATTATATTTTTTGTGGCATTGTAACTTAACCACATAACAACTTTGCTATCATCAACACTACGCGTAACCTAAGCCTGTGGAAGAGATTTATAAAAAATATTTTTTTACAGTTACAACTTACTAAAAAACCAAATAAACAAAAGCTTTTGATTCATATAAAGTTATTAAGCTAAACCCCGTAGCCCAGAAATTCGCGGTCGAAAGTAACTTTTATTGTTGTAGTTCACGTTTAATTTTAGAAAAAAATTGATATCTTTTTAATTTAATTGAGATGGAAGCAGTGCTCATTTGACAGAATAAAGGGCAAAAGCCAACCGTATTACAAAAAAAACAAAAAAATAAAAAAAAATCAAGAAATTAAAAAAAAAAAAATTAAAAAAGAACAAAGTGACCATCTTACAAAAAAAAATTAAAAAAAAAAAATTCAAAGTAATAGTCTTAATGAATATAAATAACAAAAAACATTTAAATTAAAAGAAAATTAAAAAAAAATATTGTAATAGTTTTAATAATAAGAATCGTCATAAATAATTTAATTCATATTGACTGATTTGGTAGAATAAAGGACAAACGCCAACCATCTAACAAAAAAAATAAAAATAAAAAAAAAATAAAAAAATAAAAAAAAGAATAAAATTAAAAGAAAATTAAAAATAAAATTAAAAGAAAATTAAAAAAATATATATTGTAATAGATTTAATGATTGATAAGAATCGTCACAAATAATTAAATTCATATTGACTGATTTGGCAGAATAAAGAACAAAAGCCAATCATCTTACAAAAAAAAAAAATATAAACAAAAACAAAAATAAAATTAAAAAAAAAAATATTGTAATAGTTTTAATGATTGATAGGAATCGTCAAAAATAATTTAATTCATATTGACTGATTTGGCAGAATAAAGAACAAAAGCCAATCACCTTACAAAAAAAAAAATAAAAAAAAATAAAAACAAAAATAAAATTAAATAAAAAAAAGCCAATCATCTTACAAAAAAAAACTATAAACAAAAACAAAAATAAAAGAAAAAAAATGAAAACCAAAATAAAATTAAAAGAAAATTCCAAAAATTAAAAAAAAACAATTCCGAAAAAAAAAATTGTAATAGTTTTAATGATTGAAAAGAATCGTCCTAGATAATTTAATTCATATTTACTGATTTTTCAGAGTAAAGAACAAAAGCCAACCATCTTACAAAAAACCAAATGAAAAAATTAAATTAAAAAAACAAAAAGTATTGTAATAGCCTTAATAATGGATAAGAATCGTCATAAATAATTTACATCATATAGACCGTTTCAAGGAATAATGCATAAACAGGAACTAATAGGTCTTTTCACTTTCGAAATAGACGCACAATTGATGATCTCACATATTTTTGAACAACCAAGAAAACTTATAGATAGAATATTAAATGAGAACTCGATTGCTAAGCAAACATATAAACTAAAAGTGTTTACTTCATATGTACATATGTATGTACTTGTATGTGGTTAAGGGATATTAAGCATCAACATAACTAAATCTTACTCTACATTGATTTCGAATTCCATAATTTATGTATGTATGTATATAAATTTATATATTTATTCAATACTGTTTGCCATATAAACAAATCTGCCTGCTTTAAAACTAGTGTAAGTAAAAAAAAACTAGCTCGAGTAAATATAAATGCTTCTTAAATCGTTTTTACACTCTCTTTTCAAATTCAAATTATTTTTGATAAAAAAAAATTTGCGTGCGACCAATATTCCATTTGATTTTTTAAAGTCAACGTAAAAAATAGTAACTATTTAAGGCATTTTCTTAGTAGAGCAATTAAGTAAATAGATCAGACCATTTAGAAAACAAGAATCAATTGCATTGGCTATTATTTTTTAGAATTATTGTTTCAAATAATATGTACGCATACAAGAATACATCTGGTATAGTGTTACTACTACTCGAAACTTACAGTTAATGATTCATAAGCAATTACATATACCAGTCATTTACGGGCTAGATTAAGAAAACTCATACTCACATAAAAATTATGTATGTAATTTATTTATATATTCCTATATTAACTACTTTTAATGCTTTTTCAACGCATCTCAAAAAAGATTGGTTCGCGGCAGGTCTTGCTGATGGTATCGATGCTCTGCATTGTCCGCACTGTGATTACACATTTTATGTGTTAAATAAATTTTGCTGTGTGGTATCATTCTCAAAATCAGTCCAAGCATTGTTAAGCTCCATAAATATTAACTTAGCTATGCTTTCATTTTCCGTGCCGTTATGCTAATAAATTAAAAAAATATAATAATTAGCCAGTACAAAAATTTCTGCGCCGTCAATTTGCTCACCTTATCCGGATGCACAGCAAGACAGGCGCGCCTGTACGATTTTTTTACATCGGCCGGCGTAATGAGTGTGGACATTTCACACTTCGTCCATTTTGCGCCAGTCCAAAGCACCGTGTGCATCGAACATAGGAGCGCTCTTATGTTACTCTTCTTGCCCTCAGTCTAAAAAAAATTAATTAATTACTTAAATGCTACAAATCCGTATGTACATTAAATAGCGCAAGTACATACCCATTCCATGATTTTAACTTTTTCCGGATCCATTTCCTTAATGAGATCCTCTTTGCGCATTTCATTGATGGACCGTGGCCCCTGATGCATTTTGCTGCCAAAGTTGTATCCTTGTTCACCCAGTATATCTGCGAAAATGTCAGCATTCTTATTAGCTTGTGCACCAGTATTTTGCCCCGACTTTGGCGTATCGAAATTCGACCGACTATAGTCTGGTCTATTTGATTGCGCATTTGACCCAGCCGTTGCTGGTGTGGCTTGCGGTGATTGTCGATTGGAATTTTGGCCAGAAGATGACGAGAATGGTGGACCAGGCGTAAAGGACGCACCAAAACCGCCCACACTACTTGGCGACTTCACATGATTCGGCGAGGCAGTTGCGGTTGGCTGCGGTGGGTGTGGTGTTCGCACACCGCTTGTGTTGTGTGTGGGGCTGGAAAATTGTGTTGTATATGGGCTATTGCCGATGGGTGTAGCACCTGTTGATTTACTGCCCAATGTATGTGGATTGAAGTTGATATTGAGACCAGAAGCTAAATTGGCAATATCAGCGAATGGATCTTTTGGCTAAAATATTTCAAAGGCAACAACAAATTACAACAACTAAATGGTGTATGTTTTTTATACCAACATTTTGTGGTGATGGCTCCTTGCTGGGGTTGGTGTTGAACGTTGGCACTGAGCCGAAGAAAGTGCCTGTTGCTGGCGTGGGTGTTGACTTTGCAGACCGGGATGCGCTTGCATTAAGTGGTGTGTTGTTACTATTGAATTCTACATTGATTCTCGGCGCCGCTGAGGCGACCGAGCCGAAGATATCATCAAGATCGGCATTTGAAGTGGGCTGTATGTTGTTTTCTAAAATCGTAATTGACATTTTAGTAAAAAAATAGTTAAAATTAAAATTATTAATTCAAAAGCAGTTTGTTAAGCCCAAAAAACATTATGGTTTCAATTACTTTTTGGCCTGCAATGGATTGAAATTCTTACCCAAAATATCAGGTATTGGCGCTGAGCCTATACCTGTTGAGTTATCATCCCCGAAAGCGCCAAGTAAATCAAAACTAGCGTCGCTTGTTGGCATTGCTGTGGCTTGGGGGTCTTGCACCGGCAGTTGCGGTTGGGGCTGGTTCAAATTGAGCAAATCAATTGGAGGTGATGGTTCAGGCTGGATGTGTTGCACATCCTCGTGTTTTATTTCGGTGACATCCGGCAAAATAAGCGGTGAATTAGAACGCAAGGATTTTTCTATACTTTCTTTTGGAGGTTGCGGCCTTGCAGGCTTTGTTGGGTGTTTTGTACTAGGTTTTGTGACTGTATGAAAATAAAATAAATAACTTATTTGCCTCGCGTTCAAAATATTTAGCAGGACTTACCAAAATTATCTACCATTTCCTCGTATTCCAACTGTGAACTAAAGAGATGCTGCGCGTCGCGTTTTGGTTTTGCTGGCACCCAGGGCGGATTTCTACTAGGCGGACATTCGTTATCCGTAAATGTCAAAGACAGCGAAACCGAAAAGTCATGATGCACCTGATCGGCATCCGGCAAATCATCCAAATCGTTCAGGGAGAATGTGATTAATGTTTCTTGTTCCGGTATAAAACCAGTGTTTATTTGAAATTGACATATCTTTAAGCTTTGTGGGCGCACCATGCCTTTGAGCGCATTTCGCGCGTGATAGAGTACGATTATCAGATCTCCGCAGACCGTCAGATTGATGGGCAATGTAATTTTACCTGGTCCTGCCAAATACAATCTAAGAAATTTTTGAAAATTTATTGTTTAACATCGACACGAATTAGCGTTTAATTGAAAATAGATTCTAACTCACCTCATCTTTTCGTAATCCTGCAAAGTGCTCAAGAATAGTCGATCATTACAGTACACTTCCATGTAAATACGACAGCCATCCCGTGCTTTGGTCATACGCGGCACAGGTTGGCAACTCAACGAAACTAAGTTGATGCTTTTGTAGTGCGGTAATAGTGGTGTTGGACGCAAAATATCGCCAAAATAATATAAATAACGGAATTCCGATGGTCTAAGGTTAATGGGATGGCGCTTCACAGCGAACACTTGCACTGCGTCTTCTGGTTCCTGCACTAAGTTCGCGTACATGAGAAGCGCCCCAACTATTGTAGCCGCAGAACAACCACCTGAGTCACTCGTTTGAATGATAACCACAGATTTAGGGTCGGCGATTAAGAAGCCGTACATGTCTTCGACGACCGAAAACATACCTTGCAGACTGGGCGAATGTGCCTGCACACAAGCATAAATGGAACCCACTTCGACAGTGCGCACTGGTGGCGACAGTCGTGGACAGTTACTTTGGCCAAAATTATAGATGCTTACTTTTTGTGGTGGGAAACGACTTTCGATGGACAATCGCACATCTTCAATATTATTAGTTTTATAAGCTGATTCAAATCCCTCTGAAGGACAAGGCATCACAAGAATACGCGACGTTATGTAACTTATGTCTAGATCAGTACGAGCGATAGTTTGCTGCATTGTTTGCATAACCTTTGAGGAAGTGTCTTTGAGATTTTTTAGAAAACTTCCAGCACCTCCACGCAACGATGAAAATAAACTACTATTTGATGCACCAGAGTTCCCGGCTTGTGCACTTGGTGGATTATTAGGTAGCTGGTGCTGTGGCTGATTATTGCCTGCTGGCTGGGCAGCCGAGCCTGAACAGTCATCCACATAAAATGTAGATATGCCAACACTTTCTGCAACTTTAGGTGTTGGTTGTGGGAGCTGTGCTCCAGTGCCACCACTAACTTGCGGAGAACTTGTGCAATTTATTGGACTTCTAGGCTGAGGAGATTCAATAGGTTTGCCGTGCAAATCAAGAGCACCTTTGAGCGACCAATTTTTTGTTTCTCCTATAGCAGCCAAACGTTCTAGCACCATCGATATATTGAAGCGATGCGCTGGATTTACATTTAGGCAGCCTAAAGCACAAAATTAAAAAGCTTAGGCTAAATATTAAAAAAAAAAAACGGAATATTGAATATTACCTTTGATTATTTCATGAAAACAGTGAAAACGCGAATCAGTTGGTAAAATATAGTTCCCATTAACGATGCGCAGTTTGGCTGAATCTTCGAACGGATGCTTTTGGAAACATAAAGCATATAAAATGCAACCCAAAGCCCAAATATCCACCTTTATACCGATTTCGTAATTTGACCATGTGTCTAGCATTTCGGGTGCGCGATACATTGGTGTTGTGACAGAGCTAAGCTGGAATATAAAAACAAGGAAAATTCAACTAAGACTTTAACAACACATAATGGTGAATGTACCTGATCTTCTAGAATATTACGTTGTTTCGCGCCCCAATCAATTGTCGGGGCATATGTTTCTTTTGTTGTAGATCCAAAGTCACAGAGTTTAAGTTGTTTATCATTGCCGATAAGAAAGTTCTCGATCTGCAAAAACACAAATTTATAATCCAATTTATTTTATGCTTATTATAGATCTAGAATTTAAACTAAGTTATATTTTGTAGGCATTTTTGCGCACCTTGATATCGCGATGTGTTATTGGTGGTGTTTGAGTGTGCATATGAACCACGGCACGAGATGCTTGATAGAAAACACGCAGGACCAATGCGGGATCGAGTGGAGTATTCAAGCAATCTATAAGCGAACCTCCTAATTTTTTTGTTTTTTCAAATACATTAGAAATTGGAATCAGCTTTTTAGTACAACGTCTTATTACCATTACAAAGCTCCGTTAGTAGCAAATATTCTGCGCGCTGTTGAGGTCCAGTTGTTTTATCGATAAATGATGCTCCGACAAATGTAACAATGTTCGGATGTCCGGAAAGCTGTTTGTGTGTGTTAATTTCATTAATGATGGCATTACAAGCTGCCTTATCTGTACCAATGAGACGCTTGAGGGCGTATTTTTTACCACTGAGCAAATCTTGCGCGACATATACAAATGCAAAACCGCCTGCAAGTAAGCGCAAAACGATAACACAGAGTAGAGTATATGAAAATTATTCTAATTGTCCGACGAATTTTGATAAGAATAAATAAATTTAGCGATAACAATAAAAAGGCAATACAATAGACAAAGATATTTTTTAAACATTCATGCATGACTGTATTGGTTGTTCTTTCATGGATTTACACATTTCTTTGAAAATAAATCCAACTTAAAGATATGCATGCTAAACAATTATGTTTGGGACGTGCAACGTAAAAACATGAATACTCTCAGCTATAAATATATACAATGTATGTTAATGTTAATAAGTAACGAAAAGATGTGAAAAATGCACTAAGCTCGAAACTGTGTTTGTTTTATTTATAGGTTCCAAATATATTTTTGTGCTAGCATGCATTAAGCGTTATAATTTTTTGCCAATGACGCGAAAGTTAATTAAATATTTTTTTAGATTCTATATCAAATACTACTGGAAGGATAAGTGTTAATTTCCGTCAGGTATAGGGTTTTTGCATTATCGATTTTTCGTTGTCATGTAGAATATTCATAGGTGTATGTATTGTAGGTGGTAATAGCCAAACGACCAGTTATTAACGAATGCAAAATTGAGGGGGAGTCAACAGTGTCTTACCCTCAGCAATAACTTGCTTTACACGGAGCTTATGTCCTGCTACTTCAACAATTTGTCCACAAAACTCGTTTGTCGTTGCAGTTGACGTAGGAGCTACGTTGCCAGAACTACCATTCTCAGTATCTCCACCAATATTGGTATTTGGGGCTGTATTGAAGTAGCCCATTGCTGATTTAAAGAATTCACTCATTTTAGACTACCCGAACCTTTTATGCAAATAGGCGATAATTCACGCGTTCTCTTTTATCTAAAACGCTCTTTATTTAAACTTTTTCTTAACTTGGTTTGTATTCAAAAATTTTACTTTTAATTATTGTATTTACTAAGCAGAATCAAGAAAATTACGCCATGACAGTGGCACAACAACAAAAACACGAAATCTAGTGGAGTTTTCGTTGCCACAGTTATGCAGAATCTTGCCAGCTGTGCAGCAGAGCTGCCTAATTCGATTAAATTGTTCTTATTAGAATCATTGAAGCTCGTTCAGAAAAAATTACACTTTGATGGAGTAAATATTTTACAAGGCCCTACTCCGATAGAGAAGCAGGATAAGCATAACTGGAGTTTTATAAGTGACAATTTATTAGTTTGGGGAAAAGCAACACCGTGGATCATAATGCATTAAAAAGTATTGGCCAACAGCAACGCAACCCTGATAGCAGTAAACATTTTTTGTTGCTGTGTTGGAGTGAGTAATTGTAATTTATCTCCAGGTATTTGCCGAAAATAAAAATTAGCCAAAAATAGAAAAATGTCGCATCAAACTGGTATAAAAGGTACGTAAGATGTATATTGGATATAAAATATATTCTAATATTGCGGAATTCACCATATAATTCCAGGTAATGATAAACTTACAAAAGTTTTTGGGAAAAGCAAAAACGGAAAGCTGCGGGTTATAAAAGTTTCAATAGAAAATGGTAAGCGCATATTAATTCGTAATAAAAAGCTTAGAAACAAAGTGAATGCAAGTATTTGTAAATAACTGAACGTAAAAATTGGTAATAAATTCCTTACAGAGGAACTTAACTGTACAGCTACAGCAGAGGTAAAAAAAGACTGGGAGAGGGACTATGACAAGTTAATTGCACCGTTGTTAGAAGAAAATGTACCATGTTATATACTTTATCGGTTGGATAGTAAAACCTCGCTTGGTTATGCATGGCTGCTGTTGAGTTGGGTGCCGGATACGGCAACAATACGACAAAAGATGGTTTATGCTTCCACAAAAGCAACGCTTAAAACCGAATTCGGTTCGGCGCATATTACTGAGGAAATACACGCAACAACCTTAGAAGAGACTACTTTTGAAGGCTACGTACGACATAAACAAGACTTTGCAGCACCGGCACCACTAACCACTCGTGAGGAAGAGCTGGTAGAGTTGCGCAAAACTGAAATTAACACCGATATTAATACGGATACGCGTCACCAAACCCTGGGCGGAGTTGTGTGTGCAATGTCTGATGCCACTGTTGCGGCTGTTAAGGATTTGCTACGAGGTTCGTATGACTATCTTCAATTTCGTATCGATCTGGACGAGGAGCGCATACATGTGTCGAAGGCAGCAGTGGTGCCGCTGAATGAATTGCCCCATCAGGTGCCGACCGAACATGCACGCTATCATTTATACCTCTTCAAGCACACGCATGACGGTGACTATCAAGAAGCATTTGTTTTCATATATTCTATGCCTGGGTATACATGTTCGGTGCGTGAACGTATGATGTATTCCAGCTGCAAAGCACCATTTTTGGACAACTTGAGCGCGTTTGGAGTAAATGTTGCGAAAAAGGCAAGTGTTATAGAAGTATTTTTCAGTTGAAGTATTTTAAATTTGTTACGCATTTGTTTTTTAGTTGGAAATCGATAGTGGTTCTGAATTGACTGAGGAGTTTCTGCTCGAAGAACTCCATCCAAAAAAACTTGCCAGTAGACCAGCATTCGCGAAACCTAAAGGCCCACCTAGTCGCGGTGCAAAACGTCTGACTCGTCCACAAGAGCAATCTTAAGTGCAGAATGGACATAGAACTCTATTCGGCAACTTGACCACCTCGCGGCAATAATTTGACTAATGCTTTCTGTATTCTTCCACCTGATGTTTAACTCGCATTTTATCATGATTCAAGTATTTAACTATAAGAAGTGTCTACAAGTTATTCATACATACATATATGTACATAAACATAATGTTTAATAGTATTGAATGTTAGAAATTATGTTTATTTGTGTTCACTACCACGCAATATCTATTAATAGTTACGTAAATGTACACAAATGCATACATGCAAAGATTTACTGCCTTATTCCTTTCTAATGGTACGTGCAGGCCGATGATCTTAATTATTTTGTAGCGCTGTTCGATCAAACTTTCAAACAACTAATGATATCATGTTGTTGTAGCAACATAACTATTCCCCCAAAAATGTTTGGGGAATGCTGCTGGAGTGACAGTCCTTGGCTGGATGTAAACGATATAAATCCGGGTCGTTTCGGTAATGTAGAACCGACCTTTGTGGGAACGTGATATGTTTTCTAATGCATAATAATGGCTCTGACCCATATAAAAAAATTGTAGTCAATAAAACAAACAATACACATACATATACATTTACCAAATACATAAAAGTTGATGTTGAACAATTAAATTTGCTCCCTTTTGTTTAACAAATAAAAAATTATGTGTCGTCTTCTATATACATATGTAGCTGTATTTAAGCGTTTAGAAATTGCAATATAACATAAAAATGTATCTATTATTAATTATACATATGTATGTGTGTACATCCAAAATAAAGAGTTAATTTTCTACTAGTTAACTTAAACACAATTGTTCTATCCTTTTTCAAGTCGACTTTTTATTTAATAGCATCCAAAGTTACTTTATCGCCAACTTTTTCATCGTGCTCCTTAAAGAGACTGGGCGTTTTATGTGCTATGTCTTCTTGCGCCTGAATAGTAGATAAAAGTAATGAAAACCGTATGGACAATGTTTGATCAGTACATTCTTACCTTCATTGCCTCGTGCACAACATTTTCACGCTGTAATCGCCATTTATATTGCCAATAACGTATCTCTTCCATGGAAGTACCAGATGCATAGAGTAGTGCAAGCGATGCCGCTCCTGCTACGGTCCCCAGCACACCACCAACAACACCTCCCGCAACCATGCCTCGTAGACCTAAGTTCATTTTATATAGGCTGCCGGTAATTAAACCTGCTGCAATATATTCAAAGATGGAGGATTTTCCCCGATACACGGACACGCATGTGATTATGCCACTGAAAATGTTGAAATCCCTTGTTTTTATTTGTATTTCCATATATGTACATAAACGTTTGTACTCACAAGTATGAAGTCGTGAACAAACCAATTCGCCAGCCCCATTTAAATCCACCTCTCGCAAAACTCATGGTTACCTCATCTTGCAATTTGCGCTACAAAAAAAAAAAAAACTGTATGTCGTGATATATATTAAATTTATTTTACCCCACTTACTTTTGCATCAAGATGTGATTTAAATGCTGTCGCTTGGTTACTCTCCATAAAGTTCATATATGCCGTCCGAGATTGTATAACACCGCCATAAATAGCGCCAAACATAAAGCCGACAAAACCCGCCTGATAAATTGAGTTCAAGTCTGAAGATATACTGCCAAATTCGCTGGTGGAAAAACAATTTTATGAATATTTACAAGCACAACAAAATATTTCCAAACACCCAACTTACTCAACTTTAAATAAATCTTTCAAACGCTCCCATCCGGTCTCATTCACGTCTGGTTTGTTTTGCAGATATGACTTGTAAGTCTTTGTGTCTTTAGAAACGATGTCATTCTGAGATGGATCGCCAGGTAAGCTTGGCAATATGCCCGCTATGAGTATTCGACGCCCACTCCTAATGAAACTCATAATATATTTTTCTTCGATTTCTGTGTAATAAACTATCAAATGCGTGAAAAGTTAATTCAACCACAGCTGATTAACAGCTGATCAACAGCAGTGTACAAAGATTGTTTCTTTACAAAGAATTATCCGAATTATCCAACTTTCTGCTAGAGCAGGAGAGGGCAATACAAGGTGGATTTATTATAGGTGACAGCATTCACCCACCTGAATTTTTCGCCGTAGATATGGCTTACGTCAAAATGATATGCTTTGTTTGTATGTATTAGTATGTTTACATTCATATGTTTACATTTGATTACTGATTTTGACGTGATGCTTGGACCAAACGCAACAACAAATACATGTAGGGTTTTACTTATATGTGGTTGCTGTCACCTATAATAAATTCGCCTTGGGGCAATATATACCAAATATAAGAATGCGCTACGCGATGTACAGAATATTCACTCTTGGTTTCGCTAGAGAGAGGCAAAAAATGAGGTTCGATTGAGGTTTATGCTGATTGCAACGGAACTACAAATTTTGTTTTGCGAATTTTGTGTTGATTCAATGAAGCTTTGTTTGGGAAGAGCAATAGACGCATGAGGTTTGCTCATGTAAATACTATGCAGTAACTTAAATTCCGTAAATTCGCTCGCAAAGAGAGAAATATCAAAAAAAGGTCATGCAAGCAAAACCAGTAACAATTGCATGCTTCCACGACAGTCGTTTCTACGTTACCGAAACGACCCGGATTTATATCCGGCCAAGGATTGCCACTCCAGCAGCACTCCCCTTATGTAAATATGGGGAATGTTTATACTGCTACAACAACAACAACAGCAGTAACAATTGCAAGTTTTACGAACAGCTGATTAAATTGTTGGTGGGAAAAATTACAAAAATTAATCATTCTTTTAGTTGAGCTACCTCGTATTAAATTTAAAAAAAGAAGCAAATAAACAACGAGGTTAGCATCACAAGATCTTATTTTCTCCACAATAATTTGGTCCATTTCATTATTAGAACATTCCATTATAAATTGTATTGTTGTGGCAATCACAGCTTTATTGCCAAATTTAGTTAATAACCAAGCAGTACAAGTATTTCGGAAACTGCCGCAACGGTGACTGTAGGCTGTGGCTCAGAAGTACATGCCTCTGCGTCATTGGCCGATACTTATTTAATATATGACATCAAATAAATTTTATCTAAAATATATTTAATTACATTCTCCATTTTAATCACCACTTTTATTTAGATTTAGAACTTTGACTCAATTCAAAAATTTGAATTCGTGTTTATGTTTACTTTGCGATCAGCTGTTTTTCAGTTACAAATGCTTACAAGTAAAAATTTATCCAGTAAAAACTTGCAACTTCTTCTCAAAATGTGATGCCATTTGCTCTCTCACTTTCCCCTACTTTGCTAATTTTTAGTATACATAAACAACAAAACTTGATAATTTGTAATAATTGTTACAATTGTTGTTACTTCATGAGCAGACCCATGGCATTTCAAATGAAAGGTAGTTGAATATACCTTTTACGAAATCATATTTAAATTATGTTAATTGGGCAAATTTTCGAAATAATTCGTTTTATATAAATTTTTGTGTACTTTTTTATAAACTTATTTGTTGTTTTTGTTTTTTCAAAAACTTGAAAAGTATTTACTTAAAAAAGGTGGTTTAATGACTACTATAATTTTATTTTTTTTTCTTTTCTCTGAAGATTTCAAGTATTTTATGAGGCATTCATGTTTTTATAGAGCGTGTAATTCACCTTTGACCTTCAATATCTCCTGCATTTTTAGTTAATGCAACTAATTTTAGTACCGTTGTATATATTTATTCTTTCCGTTCTATGGTGAAGCATAGTGCCGCCGTTGTAACCAGCATGAATAGTTCTATCGATATTATTTTGCTTTTTTTTCTTGCGAAATGCGCATTATTTCCTTATGTACACAATCTTGCTTCAAATAATTTCGGCACTATTGCTAAAACATAGTTTTGGTTTTTATTTACATCTAAATTACTCATTATCTAATAAATAAAACACTAAAAAAGCGTATCCTCAGATCTGATGTATTCACCAATGTCTGACTGATGGAAGCAAACCGTAGTCATTGGATCTGCAGTCTTGCATTCTGTCGTAGAACGCGCCAACACACCGAATCCTAGTGGTAAATCATTCATGGAGTAAACGACCACACCTTGGTACTGACCGGCATTCTCAGTGATACGTCCTAGCCCCGATTTTGGAATATGGTTGCCGTATAGATATTGCTGTTCAAATGATGGTTTTACCCAGACTTTATATTGGGCATAAGGCGCAAGATAATAGAGTGCGGTAATGTGAAATTTCAGTTTGTTTGTTTTTGAGAATTTTCCAAAGCAAGTGCCAACACACACAAGCTTTTCTGGGCCAAAGCATTCAGATAGTTTAAGTATACGCTCCGAAACGTAATACACACGATCCCTGTGCTCACGGAAGCAATATGTTCCATCCGGCCGGTCTATCAGCTGCTTCACATTGGTGCCAATGCTGGAATTATATTTTTATTTATTAGTTTTTTGCTTCAGCTTTACCATATCTTATACTCACTATTTGGACAACTTTTCAAAAAGAACCTTTGCTCGCTCCTCACTTAGCCTTTTCATATTTTCGCGTATATGGTTTTAAAAAGAGTAACTTTATACAAATTGTATTAAAAATCGTAAATTAAAATCACAGATAGTGACCAGAGTAGCAAATATCAAATACAATTGACACACGTGCTCACATTTGTTTATGAACAGTACGGATGAAAAGTATCGCACAGGGCTGCCGTTTGCCGCAATTACTTTAAGTTTATGTAAGGTAAGAATATGTCAAACATCATCACATTAATATCTTTTAAATTAATATCGACAAAATATAATTTTTGGTGATTATCAGGTGGAACGATAGAAACAAATTATAATAACTTAAATAATTAATATTGGAACAAACAGTATGAGAATATTGCCATACGCCCTAAAAGAATGTTGGGAATTTCATATATAGTAAGAATGGTGCAGGAAAAATTTAATACTTCTTTAAATTCGTTAAATTATATATTTAATATAATAAAATATTTTATAAAAATATATAAAAAATTCTCCATTTTTCCACAAACGGAGGGGCCTACAGTTTTATGCCGCCTCCGAACGGCAGATGAGGAGCCGTTTCTTGGCAGATAAACACTAGGAGGTTTACCATTTTCTGCTGGGAAGCAAACGCTACTGGAAAATCTTGTTCTATTATTTGATATTTAAGACCAAAACACAACGCATTGGCAGTTTTTTTGAAATGACCTGTTTTTTTAAACGGTTACGGTTGCGCTTCACGCTCTTCTTGCGTATATACAGTTAATCTAGTAGAAGCCGGGCCGACAAAATTTGGAAACCAACCACCAATTTGTTTCTAATAAACTGAATTGTATAGCTCCATCTTTGAGCCATACTTTATGTTAATTTCTGCGCATTTCTCTGTAGACTAAAATAAATTAATAAATTTTGGCACAGCTAAATTTTGCCAAATTAGCCAGATTTGCCTGGATAACTGTTTGATCGGACATATTTTTTTTGAGTTTTTGCTTAACTACTACATAAACATTTTTAATAGAGTTGATATCAGACGACTATGAAGTCCAATCCAACATTTCATTTAGCTGTTTCCACTCTACATACCTTCGGCTTCACTGCTTGGTATAGTTGTCTTCTTGTAAAATCCATGGTTGTCTACGTAGTTTTCTCAAAAATCTTCGCAGTTGACGGTAATAAAGCTTTTTGCTAAATTTTTGTATTTATTTATTTTAAATTTTAGTTAGTGATATACGAAAAAAATTAACGCAATGTCACTTAATTAGTTTTTCTCCGATAGTCAAGCCGCGATCAAGGCTCTGACGACGCCATAGTACAGAACGAAACTAGTTAACTTCCATAAGGAGGAGATCAAATTCCTTGGGTGTGCAGGTAACATTTCTCTGATCTGGGTTCCAGGATATAGGAACGTAGAGGGAAATGAAATTGCTGATGAGCTTGCCAAGAAGAGGACTAAATTGGTATCAGAGACATCCCCCCTGACAGTTTTTAAAAGCAAACTGCACAAATTATTTCTGAAGAAAACGTAGAAAAGATGGAGCTCCATTTCTTCATGTGCTATTTTAAAAACCCTTTGACATCAGTAAAATACACGAAGGACTCAGAAAGTCCTTTGGACTCCTCGCCATTCAATTTCCAAACTCGTAGCTGTGTTTACCGGTCACTGGACGATCGGCACACACGCGGAAAAGCTAGGGTTACCATTTAACCCCCATTGCAGAAGCTGTGGGGACCTTTCAGAGAAGGAGACTGTTTATCAGCTAGACGATTAAGGTCACTGGGTGCTCCTTTCTTCGACAGTCTAGGGCAGTGCGCCAACCTAGATCCATCAATCTTCTCCATTATATCAACAGCTCTGGCTGGCTGTAGATATCTGCCTGTTAGATCTTATCAAAACGGCGCTTTAGTGCTACTTGAGGAGAGCCAGACCAGAACCATTTCAACTACCTACCTGGTATCTGAACAACGACAGATTGGACGCGTGTGTGAAATTGTCGTGTAGATTTTGGCTGGCGAATCTCTCCCGTGATGTGGCAGCCGAAGTTCCTCTAACAATTTTGTTTTTCATCACAGGCATTGGCCAAATCTATTTAGTAATCTATCATCCTTGACGTTTGCCCAATTCTGTTCTGAGTTTGTCTTATTAGATGCTGGTATTTTCCAATGTGTTAATACTTTTCTGAATGGCAGTCACACACAACTATGGGCCCGTCACAGTGGGTCCGTTTCGTCCGTTGCGGCAGCTAATTTGACTGACAGCAAAATATACTATTTGTATTTGGCGGCCTCGGTAGTCTAGCGTAGTCACTAGCCTGCCATCACAGAGGTTGTGGGTTCGAACTCCACGTAAAGCACGGTCCTCCCACTTTTCCAAACTTACCTACTTTCCCTGTTTCTAAAAAACAGAAATTTCATTCCTCAAACCCAAAACCTTATCCATTTCATCCTTACTCCCGCACAATAGTCAGCGCATTATTTGCAATGTGGCTGCTAAAACAAGCAAAAGCAAACAGTTACACATTGCATCAGTGACGCCAGCAAGAGGAAGCGGGCAACCGCGGTAGTAGCGCAGACACACCAAATTTAGCGAAGTTCTCAACCACCTGTGCGATCCTTCTGCAGAAAAATGTGAAACACAGATGGCGCTCTACGCAGTAAGAAGGCGTGGTTCCTAAGCAATGGCAGGTGGGAATTTCCAACACTTAGGACTGGCTAATCACCTACCCTGTCAGAAATTAAATAGATTAACGAAACCAACGCAAGACAAGTCTTGTCGAGGCACTATGCTCCCGAGAGGAGTGAACAAGGAAAAACAAACAAAAAATTTGAGTCGAAGGTGCCAAATACCCTATGATCAGAAAGTACCGGGAATGTTTGAATAAAACAGAACAGAGTTAAATTTCAGGCAAATCTATTTTATCTCCTTCAAAATATGACCCGTCTGAAGCAAAACACATGTGCCAACGTTTAACCCAGTCCTCCATGCACCCCTGGTAGGCCGACGAAGGGATGGCCTTCAGCTCATTCAGCTTCGTCGCATTCTCTTCGATCTCCTCTATCGACTGAAATCTCCTGCCACGAAGTGTAACTACAACTTGGGAAACAAAAAGAAGTCGCACCGGCCCATATCAGGTGATACGGTACTTGTACGATGGTATTTACTTGGTGTTTGGTCAAATAATCCAGCACAATTTGAGCTCGGTGCGATGGCGCGTTATCATCATGCAAAATCCAACAATTGTTTGTCCACATTTCCAGCCGTTTGCAACGTACAGCATCTCTCAAACGCTTCAAAAAGGATAAATAATACTCTTTAATGACTGTCTGGCTCGATGGAAGGTATGGACCGTTTCCCACGTGCGCGCTTCGTTTAAATTAAACATTCCCGGTGCTTTTTGATCAACATTCTAATTTTGCCGTACGTCAAATCTTTGGTTTTTTTTATTATATCAAATTAAATGCAGAAAACAAATGAAATTTAAATTAATTGCGTCAATTCATATGCGCTCTTATCTTTACGACAAAAACTTGAAATAATAGAGAAAAGGCTAGAATTCACCAAATTGTTTTGGGAAATGAATGTGCGTCTTCGACTACTATAAATTCTATTAAAACCCTTCTGCTCCACTAAGCATTCATTTTATATTATAATAAAGGGTGATTTTTTAGCTATTATCTTTTTAAACAGTTGGTTTAAACGCACGTTTCGTGTTTGGTTTCACTGTCAAACATCTTCAGTTTGGTCTATAATTTAACCATGAATCGTCTTACAAACGAACAACGCTTGCAAATCCTTGAATTTTATTATAAAAATACGTGTTCTGTTCAGAAAGTTTAAGGGGGCAGCCTGGTTTATAAGGTCAAAAAAATCAATTTTTTTTTTTTTGTTTTAAGCAATTCCTAATATATTTCAGAATATTCACACAAAGTTACAGAGCCTAATTCTCAATATATCCGTAGATACAAAGCCAAAGGTAGGCGAGCGTTAGGTAGTTACGCTGTGACCGGACAGCTATAGTACAAACTTTATCTTCTTTTCTCGACTTTTCATTTTTATGATTTCTTTGAATTAGCGTACATGAATGAAAAAAAACTAAGGAACCTTTTGAAATTAATCATAGCTTGTTCCCTTCAGTTTTAAATTCTCTTCTATTTGAACTAACAAAATAGTTAAAAAAAATTTTTTTCAAGATTTTTATACCAAGTTGAAGTGAATTTTTTTTTATAGAAAGGCATTTTTTTCTTTAAAACCTCCAAAAAGTTGAAATTTTGAATTTCTCTCAGTTTTCTTAGTTCATCTAGAATAAAAAATTATAAAAATTAGAAATCCATTTGAATTTTTTGCTTTAGATAATAATTACGAGCTGTATATTGTACGCCAGTTGGAAACTCCAGCGTTGCAGCGCTCTACTAATTTCTATGTTAAACATTTTTTTCAACTTATTTTAACCAGTACAAAAATTTTTTATACTTTTTAAATGTTCATTAAAAGATAGAAAAAACTTTGCAGTGCTAAATTATTTTTTTCTTAAAAAAACAATCGCAAAGAGATGCAATTTTTAGACCTCATAAACCAGGCTCCCCCCTTAAAGTCGAAAAATTGTGTTCAGCGACGAAGCTCATTTTAGGATCAATGGGTACGTAAATAAGCAGAATTGTCGATTTTGGAGTGAAGATCAGCCAGAAAAATTGCAAGAGCTACCAATGTATTCAGAAAAGGTCACAGTTTAGTGCGGTTTATGGGCTGGAGGTATCATTGGACCGTACTTCTTCAAAGATGCTGCGAATCGTAACGTAACTGTGAATGGTGAGCGCTACCGTGAAATGATATCCAACTTTTTTTGCCCAAGATGCAAGAGCTTGACTTGCATGGCATGTGGTTTCGGCAAGACGGTGTCACATGCCACACAGCACGCGTAAAAATGGACTTGTTGAGAGGCGAGTTCGGTGAACATTTTATTTCACGTTCGGGACCTGTCAATTGGCCACCCAGATCGTGCGATATAACGCCTTTAGATTACTTTTTGTGGGACTATGTTAAAGCTCATGTCTATCATGTCAATTAACGCATTGGCAGACCACATTAAAGCATTTATATGTTAGATACCGGCCGAAACATTGGAAAGAGTCTGCCAAAAGTGGACTAAGCGGATGGACCATTTGAAGCGCAGTCGCGGTCAACATTTGCATGAAATAATCTTCAAACATTAAAATATATAGACTGTACTATCGATTTAAATAAAAATTTCATGCATTTTTCTGAATTTTACGTGTGCTTTGTTGAAAAATTTCCTATAGCTCTTAAAAAATCACCCTTTATATGGGCTTGTTCGAGGCACGTAATAAATGCGACAATACTGCTGCACTGATGACAATTTGCAACACTGTTGCAATTGCTCAACTGATACTTTTCTGATGTTTAGCAAACAAAAAATTTTTGATGCCGATTTATCTGTATTCGCGTGCAACATTTGTCGAATTTTTGACACTTCGAACGTGATGCTTTTGATAATGTTGCCAGAATTTTACATCGAACTGATACTTTCACAAATCATGCAACACTGCGGTTGTGATTGAAGCTCGAACAAGCCCTATTTAACAATCAACAACCACCACCTCTTTATACACAACGAAATATAACATTTGAATTCACGATAAAAACATCGGTTTTTTTTCTCTGTTTATATGCGGCAATACTTTCATTGTGGCACTATGGTACGTTTTACACGTCACGTCAGTCAAATGCGTTGCCGCAACGGACTCAAAGGGCCCATTGTGATAGTCTTATAAGTGTGCGTAGTAGCACCGATATTAGGTCGACAATTTTTTTTTTTGAAGTGAATTGGGTAGCCTATACTTTTCTTTCTGGTTGTTAAGTGCCGTAATCTGCGGGACTCCAAATGCCACGATTAAAAGAAGACAAACACTTTTTACAGGACTTCTTTCTTAATTGCTTTATTGCACGACTCCTTAACAACTATTTAAGTCATTATTAACACTCCATACTAACGTATAATAGATTAATACATACATATTTACACATATTTACTTAATCAAACTATAATTACCTTAAAATACAGGGCTTTAAAAGTAAACTTCACTAGCGTTTAATGACTTATAATTCTCAAAGGAAGTACTTGAATGTTTGTTGTGCAATTACTTATAATTTGCCAACAACAACACCTTTCTTTAACTGACGCACATAATATAAAATATTTTGAAAATAGTAGATGAAATTTGATTTATTTATGTATGTATATAACACATACATATTAGCGTGGCCCAAAAAAAAAAAATATACCATTTCCTATGCGGAAATATGGACTTTTACGTCAATTTTGTATGGAATGATTTTAGATCGATATTAATTAGGCTTCTCTTTTCATTTCGCTTCATAAATATTCAAAAAATGATATTCAAGTTTTTTGATACAACATTTTTAATAATTTTTTTTTTTAATTTTGTGTAGTTTTTATGAAGCGAAATGAAAAGTGGAGGTTAAACAATATCGATCTGCGAACATTTTATACCAAATCGACGTCAAGGTATTTTCTTCCCATGGGACTTCAATGAAAATTTTCATATATTTACAAAAATAAAAAAATAAAATTAAAAAATATGCGTATATTTTGTTTTGGCCCATAGCACGAATTTAGGGTGCTGCATCAAGAAATATTTTTTAGGCCACTCTAATATATGCGTATATTTATATATATATACACAATTGGCGCGTACACCCTTTTTGGATGTTTGACCGAGCTCCTCCTCCTATTTGTTTGATGTTATTCCACAAATGGGGGACCTACAGTTTCAAGCCGACTTCGAACGGCAGATATTCTTTGAGAGGAGCTTTTTCATGGCAGAAATACACTCGGAGGTTTGCCATTGCCTGCCGAGGGGCGATCGCTATTAGAAACAACTTTTTCTTCATTTTGGTCTTTCACCGAGATTCGAACCTACGTTATCTCTGAACTCCGAATAGTAGTCATGCACCAACCTACTATCTACTTTCCCCGAAGTAATGCCTGGTTTTCGTTACGACTGTTTTCATGACGAAGAGTGCCATTATAGTGAAGGCGCCTACCAGCCATTAAGGGTCATTTCGAATTGAATCCAAAATTTTTATTTCCTATGGTTCCAGTGCGTAATAAAGAGCAATGCAAAATGTTATAATGAAAACATGTGGGCATTTTGTATCAAATTATGCCGTACAAAAAATGGCATAAAGAAAACCAGGCATAAGCAAAACGTAATGCTTTTTACGTAACTCAAAAATTACTTTCTAAGAACTTTCATGCTTTCAAAATCGTAAAATGAGTTTGCTAATATCTATTAATTTGACTCGTTTTAACAAATTCATAGCACTCTTAGAGTTTCTAGTTCATTGTACTTTATATTTCATTTAGATAAAATCTGCATCTCAATGCTTAACAATTCCTCGTTTCGTTTATGTTTTGCCTCTGATTTGTATAATAAATAGGATTTTTTTTAATATATTTTGTATAAACATAAATCGATCTCACTTTTGTCTGCCTTAAATTAATACATATTTAAATTACATAAATTGTAATTATGTAAAAGTGTAAAAAGATTTTCTTCCTTTTTTTGGCTCTCAATACCAAGATAATACTTTATATGTATGCGCATACATACGAGTATAACTAAAACTAAGGACGTATTTGGAAAAAGACAAACCTACAAGCTTCACTAATAATAAACAAATCGTATCAATAAGAATTAAAGCAAGCAAGAATAGTTAATAGTTAACCAACCATTTAGTAGCGCAGGTCACCAAGACCCAACGCAATCACATTTTTGCCAACAATCACGTAATGGCATCTACCATTACTTTATAAATCTTATCTACACCGTTATTGTTTTCTTTTGTTCATAATTGCGATCCTTTAGCAACTGATCGAGCTGCTCCTCCTGATAGTAAACAACGAATTCCGCTGGTGAGAGCGTCTCGAATAACGCACAAATACTGGGTTTAAGATTATAGAAGAATAAGAGTTGTGAACGCGCGGCGAAATCACTCAACAGCGATTCTATGACGGTGGCTGCAGTGAAATCAGCGCCATAAATATGCGAGGCATCGATGACGACGGGCACATGTTGGCGCATGGAATGTTTCGTCACCAGATTGCGCACATAATCCACGGAGGGGAAAATCAAGCAACGATCTGGTGTGATCATAAGGTATTCATTGCCAGCGTGTGTGGTGAGAATTTCTGTGGTAATTTTTGGACGAGCCGCATGATAGAGTATAAAGATGACGTTTAAGCCGACACCGATAAGTATACCGATTTCCAGTGGTAACACCAGACAGGCGATGAACGTGCCAAGACCAGGCACAAGATCACTTTCTGCAAAGGGGAGAGAACATGTATTAGTTACCATCTCACAGTTGGATATTAGAGAAAGCAAGAGAGATAGATAGGGGTTTTCAATAGGTGCGCTTCAACTTTTTTCCGATAGGGAGGGCGAACGACGCAATATTTTTTATTTTTCGCTTGTCATTTGTAAACTTCCTTAGTATACATTTCATCATGGAACGCTACACACTTGAGCAACGATTGCAAATCGTGCAAATTTTTTATGAAAATAATCGTTCTGTTGCTGCTACTTTAAGAGCATTACGGCCATTTTACGGTCCATTTAACAAGCCGTCCCGTTTTGGGGTTATGTGAAGTCATTGGTCTACAGTAACAAGCCGGCGTCGATTTGTGAGGTCAGAGCCAATATTGAACGCGAAATTGCTGGAATTTCGGCCGATTTATGCAAAAGAGTGGTCGAAAATTGGGTTCAACGATTGGACTTCGTAAAACGTGCACGCGGTGGTCATGCAAAAGAAATCGAATTTCATACTTAAATGTATATGTTCAAACTCGATAATAAAAAAAAATTAGTTAAAAAAGTCAAACCGTTTGTGTTTTATTAATAGATAGAGAGAGAGAGAGAGGGAGATAGATAAATAGAGAGTGAGAAACTTACTTTTCGCACGCCACATTGGCTTGATTACGCGCACCTCCACCATAAACATAACGGCAGCAATAATAATCGCCGCCAAAGTCGATTTGGGTATAAAGTAGAAATAAGGTGTGAAGAAGATTAGCGCCAGTATTACTAAACTGCCAGAGTAGATATTGCTGAGTGGTGTTCTCACGCCACTGGCGTTATTGACTGCGCCACGACTCAACGCACCCGTGCCAGGGAAGCCCTGCACAAAAGAGTTGGCAATATTTGCAATGCCAATGGCGATCAGTTCTTGCGAGGCATCTACTGGTTTACCGTTACCTAGTAAATAAAAGTAAATCGATTCATTGAATTGCATGAAGTTGCTTGAAGAAATTATTTGATTCAAGTCCATATGAATGGCTGCACCTACCAAAAGCTTTAGCAATCGAAATAGTCTCCATCAATGATATGAGCGGCAATACAATAAGACCGGAACCTAAATTTTTCACCATGTCAATGAAACCCTCCTCGTGTCCAGATAAGGTTTCATTCGCAGTTAAGTGAAATGGCGGTGGTTGTACAGCGGGCAAGCCGGGGGGAATGTAACCAATAACGCGGAAGGGCGTATTTTCGTTATGGGAATGTAGCATAAAGCCCAAGAAACCGCAAACGATGACGAGTATGGCATTACGTGAGGTGCCTATGAGCCACATCAATTTGTTAAATACATTTTGAGCCTTCGAGCGGAGTGCGGGGTCCTTGGGGCCAAGCTTGAACGACGAAAGGAGCTGTGAGTGACAAAAAATATATATTAAATTATTTTGTTTAATCGTAAAAAAAAAAAATTCTGTGCAATGATATATTGACTTTTTTGTTGTTGAATAAATGCACCGACTTACCCTCATCATCAGCAGCACTACAATGCAAGTGATGCCCAGCACTGTGTCTGTGGCACGTGTCTCTTTGATGTTCTCGAAGATATGTGTTGAAATGTCTAAAAATGTTGTACCAGGCGCTGGTATGCCCAGTATGTCTTTCACTTGCGATGCCACAATAATAAGCGAAACCGCTGATGTGAAACCGGACGAGACTGGACCGGAAACGAAATCCAACAGGAAACCCAAACCAAAAATGCCCATAAACAATTCCACAATGCCACAAAGCAGAGTAAGTAATACTGCCAATTGCCAAGAACCTTTAGCGGTTTGGAAGGTTAGTAACGCCACGATAGCCGATGGGCCGACAGGCACATCTTTGCAGCTGCCGAGGAAAATGTAAATGAAACAACCCAAAAAGGAACCATATAAACCGTACTGCAAGCAAAGAGAGGAAAAATAAATAAAAATAAATTAAATGAAAAAATATGCTATAAATTTAAAAAAACTAATAAGTATTTAAAAATTAAATGTCTAAGCGCCGTTTTTTCATCTAACAAATAAAGTAAAAAAAAAAATATTAATAATTGGCCCACACTTATGTCAGGTATTTGGCCTCGTGGCGGACGTCTTGATGTTGTTCCACAAATGGAGGGACCTACAGTTTTAAGCAGACTCCGAACGGCAAATGGCTTTTAGGAAGACCTTTTTTATGACATAAATACACTCGGAGGTAGGCCATTGCCTGCCGAGGGGCGACCGCTTTTAGAAAAAACTTTTTCTATCATTTTGCTGTTGCACGGAGATTCGCACCTACGTGCAGCCGAATGGTAGTCACGCACCAACGCATTCGGCTATGGCGGCAACCAAACTAATAAAGTTAGTTTAATCAAAAGTGTCTTAAAGTTTTTGATTGCGCTCTCATCGCTACCCATTAGGGCGTAAAGGCCAAAGCCAGACCGATGAACCGATAAATAGACGTAGTGAAAAACGATCTCAAGGACTTGGGAATACGTAACTACGAAGCAAAAACTCAAGATCGACCGCTTTGAAGGAGCTTTGTGAAGGAAGCTTTGACACACCCCGCGTTATAATGTTTTGAAAGAAGAAAGAATCAAAAAAGTCAATAAACTTTTCCTCACTGACTTAATGAGATATTTAAATGTGATAGTTCCGAAATGGCTGGATTGAAAATACAGTGTACTCTACTCTCTCCTAAGACACTGATACTTTTTTTCTCTTATGGGAGGCGTCCTCTTATAAGAAAAGCGTGAAAAAGTTTAAAATAATTTGCGACTGATCTTTAATATTTAATCAGTTTTATTCAGTTTTATTTCCAAAACCAGAACAGATATAAACATACAATTTTATAAAGTAAACAGAGTTTTCATTAAGATAGAGAAACGCGAGAAATGTAAAAACAAATTTTGTTATGTAAGGTATTAAGGCGTATCTAGTAAAGATGGTATCGTTAAATCAGCTAATTTGTTTTTTTTTCTTTCGCCGTGCCCATGTGGATTCATTCTTTGTTTTTTACTTTGCCAATATTTTGCTTTGACAATCAAACGTACAAAATATTGCTGTTGGTCTAGTGTCACCCTGGTCTAATGATGCCCACGAAGGACCTGCCAGCACCTTCAATGAATGCGCCTTGCAAGGTTTCCAAAATTCATTTAATAAAGTCAGAAATTATAGTTTTTCCTTTCATTTCAATATCTCGCAGGTGTATTTGAAGATCAGTAAGCAATTCAAGAGCTTTGAGGCCACTGCGATATTTGTGATATAAAGAAAGAGCGCTTAGTTTTCTCGCTGCTAAATAAGCATCTTTATAAAAAGGTCATCCATCTCATTTTCTAATTCATCTTCAGAAGAGTTGGTTAGCGAGAGTTGTCGCTTCAGCATTGATATTTTTTGCTTCTTTATCATTTATAAAGACTTGATTACCTAAATTAAAGCAGTTTCAACGTCAACTTGAATTCGTTTCTGAGCTAAATTAATAGTGACAGCTCATACTCTGCGTTATAACCGTCCTATTGTCCAGGGTAGTTTGTTTTCTCAAAATCAGCTTTGCCCCTAAAAAATTTTTCACTGTCTGTGGACTTACTTCCTCCCAGACTTTGTGAATGAAATAAACAACATCTAACAAAATTACCGATTTTGATAACTCCAAGGCAGTGTATGTAAGCTGACCGCTTATGAGAGAACTAAAATATCTTTGGTGAGGGGGAAAATTGTCCGCCTTCTGTTATGGGAAAGTTCACCGCTTACAAGAGAAAAAGTTTTTAAATCCCTACAGATTTTGCGGTACTGAAAAAAGTGTCCGCTTAAGAGATGTGTGCGTTAGGAGAGAGTAAACTGTATATCATTTCGCTTTAATGGTTTCAAGGCTAGCAATAGCGGTTAGGAGAACCAGCTGCGCTTTATTACTTATTAATTTAACTTCCCATTACTTCACTTTAAATGTAACTACCAATTTTAGAGGGTATATAAACTAATCTCTAGATGTATTAGTTCAAGCGCTTAACAAGCTTTTGATAGAATGAAAATGTGCTCGCCGGAATGCTATGGTGAGCCATGCCTTTAGAGGTTAGTTTAGAAAACGACACTAAAAATGCTTTTTGAATCGAATAATTGTTTGGTTAACTTTTTTTTTTGGCGCATTTAAATTTTTTTATTAATATACAAGGTGGCGCAAAATAAATCATCCAATTTTATTTTTGAATAACCTTTTTACTAATCACAATGGGCGATGAGTCTGAGTGTGTCCCACAGGCAACAACCGCTTCAACCTAACCTAACCTTTTTACTAAATACAAAAAAAAAAGTGACTTAGAGGAAAGGAAATCTTTATTTCGACCTTTACGTGCTCCGTTGCTTATCTATTTGTATACTGCAGCTGCCTAGTTCACAAGTGTCAGCTATGATTGACATACGACGCCATTAGCAAAAATTATAAGTCTTCCGATAGGGTGATTAATTCTGCGCCACCTATTACTACTACTTTTCGAGTATAATTTTATATAATAATTATTTTAAAACTTACAGCTGCTGGAAGTCCGGCTACACCAGCATACGCTAACGCCTGCGGTATCACCGTTAAACCCACTGTCAGGCCAGCGACTACATCGCCCACAGCATCTTCGCTGGAATATTTGGGCAACCAGTTGAGTATGGGCAGACGTTTGTAGAGTGTCTTGCGGTTGAAGGTGCGTCTTGTGCGATCCTGCACCCAAGCTTTGGCACAATCCATTGTTTTAATAGGTGGTATCATTTTTTTGCCGTCTTTGGTTACTGTAAAAAGTGGAGAAAAACGCGGAAGATTAGGTTAGTAAAATTTAAATATTCAAATTAAATTAGGGACTACAGAAAATGTTGGAAAAATAAATAAATAAATGCATAAATAATAACAAAAAAATATGAATAAAGATTACAAATCAGATGAGCTACATATTTTGAAAAAATATTTTTTTAATTGCTTCTATTCAAAATCTACACTGTGCTTAAGGCCATTATTCAACTATTAAAGATTTACTCATATGTGATATTAGATTTTTGACACTTCCTTACAAAAGGTTGCATTTAGAAGGTGAAATAATTCTTAGTTTCGCCAATATGAAGCTAATATGTTACCTAAGCTAAATAGGGTCATAATGAATTATTGCTTACACCTTATTTTACTACGCTTTGCCCACGTAAGTTTACGAGTTTTGACCTCCAAGTCACGATTATACTTACATTACTACCTACATCCCTACATTCCTGTTTTGAAAATGGCGTTTTGTCGTCGGCGCTGGCATTCACGTGCTCTGGACACGCAATAAACGCTTCGCAGCTTTTACTGTTACAAGTTTTGAGAACTACCTCTAATTTTTTAGCAATACTCAAAAAGCTGACACTGGGCTTTTCTAAGCCTTCTTTGGACACTTCATTCCCTATGTGAAGGTAGGCTCTTTGGAAGCAAGTTCAATCAACCACAACTTGTTATGAAGCCTGCAATGTTATTGATCGTGTCGGGGCTATCCAATTATTCTCCCTTAGAAGGTAGCGAAAGGCTAATCATATACCCTGTCAGAAATCAAAATAGATTAACGAAACCAACACAAGATTGAGTCTTCTCGAGGCCCTATGCTCCCGAGGGGAGCGAACAAGGACAAAAAAAAATGTAAGCTATAAATCAAAGAATTTATACAAAAAATGAGGAATGCGGTTGTTGTTGTTGTTGTTGTTGAGGTGGTTGAACATTTCTTAGCTGAAATGCTCCTAATTAGTGACCAGCACCGTTTTAATACCACTATCTCGTGAAATGATGATGAATTATTTTTTTTTTTTTTTTTTTTTTTTTTTTTTCTCCAAGTCAAATCCATTTAGTGAGGTCCAGGAATAGGAGCAAATCCTTTATCTCGATGACTGAGATCTCCTTAATTTGCTGTAGGAAAGGCTTACCGAAGGATCGGAGTCGTGCCCTGGCTAGTCCCGGACATTCACATAAATAGTGGAACAGACTTTCCTTCGCCCCTTCCGCTTGACAGCTTCTACAGATAGGATTGAAGGGTAGATTGAGTCTAGCTGCATGATCCCCTACTTTCCAATGTCCTGTAAGGGTTGCAGTGATACGTGAAATGTTTGGCCGAGAACATCCTAACAGGTCATTCGTCCTTTGGATTTTATATGACGGCCATGTGTTTTTTGTTGTGATACATGTAGGTATTTGCTTCCATCTTCTTTCGGCTAAAGCATGATAGTGTGAAGCAATAGATGCTTTTAGTGTGTTCAGTGGGGTGGAAACTGCCACCGCCTCTGCTATGTCTAGTGTTGAGCCCTTTCTTGCTAGCTCATCCGCTATATCATTGCCTCGTATGTTCCTATGACCGGGAACCCATATCAGGGTAATTTCAAGCCAATGGCTGAGCAGTTTCAGCTTCTCTCTACACTGTAGGACCAGTTTGGATGAAATGTAGTTGGAGTCTAAGGCCTTGATAGCTGCTTGACTGTCTGAGAAGATAGCTACTCTTGCACCAACTACCTTGTAGAGTTCTAGGGATTTGCATGCTTCTCTGATCGCTAAAAGTTCTGCCTGGAACACGCTGGCATAATCAGGAAGACGAATTGATTGAGATAGGTTGAGTGGCTCCGAATGGAAGCCAGCTCCCACACCACAGTTCATCTTAGAACCATCGGTATAGATTTCGATATCGTGTCTTCCAATCACCTCTCCTTTGCTCCACTCGGCTCTCGGTGGGAAGCGTACCGTAAAGCCTTTCTTGAAGTTTAGGTCGGGGACTGTGTAGTCTGATCCGTTTTTGAGCAGCGGGGGTCCCTGTAGGAGGATCTTGCTGTGACCGTACGGCCTTGTTGTCCAGCTTCCTATGTCTCTGAGTCTCACCGCGCTGCAAGTAGCTATTGTTTTAATGTGTAAATCTAATGGCAATAGATGTGTTAGTACATTGAGCGCTTCAGTAGGACTGGTGCTAAGCGCTCCTGTAGTTAGGATACACGCTGTTCTTTGTATCTTGTTCAGCTTAGTTTTGTTGTATTTCCTTTCTGTTGCAGGCCACCAAACCAGTGCCGCATATGTTAGTATTGGCCTTACAATGGCTGTGTAGGACCAGTTGGATAATTTTGGTTGGAGACCCCATTTTTTTTCCCAACATTCTCTTACACGTGTAAAGTGCTATATTTGCTTTCTTTACCCTGTACTCTACGTTGGACTTCCAGCTGAGTTTGGGGTCCAGGATAACCCCTAAGTATTTTGCCTGTTTGGTTAGCGTGAGGCTGACGCCGTTTAGTTTTGGGAGATTAAGGAATGCGGTAGTGGATATCGATTCCGTAGAAGCAAAACAAAAAAACAAGCGCATAAAGCAGAAAGCTTTTTTTACTTTTATTATTTTATTAATAAACTAAACTCACAACACATATTTGCACAGTTGCAAGCAAGGTGAGAAAAAGGAATCATGGAAGGAGAGAATGCCAACCCTTGGCAAACCACTGTTCGAGAGAGTCTTGAGCAACTGTCTGGCTTAGACGTCAACAACCTAATAAGGTTCTTAAACCGCACAGACTGGATATATGTGTAAGTAGTCATGCTGAAAGTAACCGTTAAACAATTTGGTAGCGAGGATGTGGCAACAAAATGGTGCAGAAGCGGAAGAATACCACTTTAAACAACCAATCAACCAGCTCATCGGTTGGTTAAAAAAAAACAAAAAAAAAATATTTTTTTATTTTATTTTCATTAAAGCTGGTGGCACTAGACCAACAACAATGTTCTGTACGTTTGATTGTCAAAGCAAATTATTGAGAAACTCGAAAACAAATAATGAATTCGCCTTGTTTCATTCTGAGCTGACAGCCACATGGACACGGCGAAAAAAAAACAACTCAGCTGATTTGCCAACACCACCTTTAATACATACCTATAATAGATTCGCCTTGGGGTAAACCTTTCGATTAATTGTAAGATAGCATTTTGACAACTTTTTCTCTGTATTACTTGTTTCTAGTATTATATTCATTCAAAGCCTCAGGAAGCATTTGGCATTTGTTAATTTTATTATTTTTTATTATAGTTTTCTGGGTGCAGGCAACTAAAGGCTGCCATTTTATGCGCTAAATCGACGTATTTTAATTTATAGCACCAATTTTTTTCCCTTACACAGTGAACTGGATATTTTCTTCAATACTCTAGGCTAATGTTTTAGCCAAAAATTAAAACTAAATTTTTTCCAAAGTATTTATTTAAGGGGTTAGAGGTAGTCAGAGGCCCGAAAAAATGATGGTTTTCAATAATTTTTATTGCTAGTCAATTGCTTTATTTTCCACAAATAAAAACATAACATTTATACATCATGTTTCGACTTGACTTTAGCAAAATTTCAAAAAAAAATTTATAATTGTAAAAGTTATCGCTGTTTGTGTGGAACCCGTTTAATCACAAGTCCTTGGAGATTCATCTAAAATCAATCGGAAAAGCGAAATTAGTTTTATTAAAAGATAATCTTGTGCCTGATCGAAGCTTTATTTTCAAAATAAACAAAATGGCAGCCTCAGGAAATATTTTTCAGATTTTCGTGAAAAAAAACGATAATTGTTAAAAAAAATCAAAATTAAAAAAAAAAAATCATTCGATCAGGCACCAATTTTTTATGTTTTTCAAAAGCAGTACAAATTTTATTGAAATCTACCAAGTGGTTTTTAAGTTACAATGATCACCAGTGCAAAAAACATAGTTTTGTGAAAAACGCATTTAAAGTTTTGCTATCGGTTTCCGGAACGTCCGAGAGCCTCTTCTTAATTGTTGAATAACTCGAAAAGTATTTGTCGGATACACTTCAAATTTTCACACAATATTTTTAGGGCATTATACTTTAAGAAAATGCAAAAACAAAAAATCCATTTTTTTTTTAATTCTGACTACCTCTAACCCCTTAATAAACAAATTTAGTAATATCAATTCTGTAGTATATTGCGGCGCAGGTTAGGTTAGCTTAGGTTAGCCCGGCTGGCATTAACCCACACATAGACCCTTTAGTCCCTAGCTATACCAGATGGAGACTGGCCTCTGTTAAGATTTAAAGTATGGATAAAGGATGCCAACGCTTTTTGCAAGCGCTGGAGGATCTATTTTTGAGATATACTTGGATATTGAGGCGTAGATGCTCTGCGACAAACTCTAACTAACAAATAGTATATTATCACCTGAGTACCCTGTTTCAGAGCATGCAAATAAGAGAATGGAGATATATTATATTTATGAGCTATCTGACTTAGGCATCGGAATGCCGGGGGCGTGTATAGATGTCAAGTAGCTATAAAACGAACAAATTAGTAATAAAAATTTATATGAAATTAGCGAATACAGCATTTACAGGTTTAGGCCGAGTTTTTCTTAAATCTTGTTAAGAGTACCAGGTTTCGACTGCCACGGAGTGCGAAATAAATTCTTTGAGCATTTTTTGATGGCATTAATGCACTTGCCGTGGCGTTTTTCTGATAATTTCTGATAATTCTCATGCTACGTGCTTGAGGTAGGCTTCGAACTCTAGCTCCTGGGCTTAATACCCGAAATGTTAAGCTTGAACACACACGGCATTGGAGGGCGACAATTAAAAACTAAATCGATTAGAAAATCACAAAACTTCTAGTAACAATAAAATTAACCTTAAATTAGCGTGTCAACTATTTAGAAATTTCGCAAACAAATATGTAAAGAATTTGTGAATTTCCGTGCACGGTTACATTTATTTATGTATGGGTAAGTACAATTATAGGAGTATAATAATGCTCGATTATTTCTTACACACATACACACATATACATATATACCCACTATGCATAAATATGTTTGTGTTGGAAAATAACTGCTGTGCACCGCAGTGGAAAAGCGTTTACCCAGCGCAAGTGAAATTTTCTAACAAAAACATTCAAATGAAAATAGTCGCTGATCAGTTCATGAGTCATTACACGGGCATGCGAACTATTCGAACGGCTTTTGTTATGCGCATGTATTTTTTTGTTTTGTCTGATCATTATAGTTTTCATTGTCAAGGGTTTATGTAGAATACGGCTATATTGTAGGATAATTCACAGTAATACTTCTAGTGAATTTGGATGCTTGACTAGCACGCATTCTCTTTTTTTATATAAGAAGAAACAGATGAGTAAGAATGAACGATGAATAAGGCGAAGCTCTGAAGAGCATAAATTTTCCCCAACTGTAATCGTTTTTCAATATTTTGGACTGGTACGGAATTCGTTTTATAAATTCTATATTTCTATACATATATACTTCTATATACTAATAGGCACGTCATCTTAATCTGGTCAATGGAAGTATTGAAAAACTTTGGCAATGCTCAATGGATTTTGAAAAGCTATTTTTATTATTATCATTATTATTTATAAAGTTATTGTTTTTATTAAGCTCATTTGTTTGCAATTTATCTTCGCTAGTTTCCAACAACAATATCGTTTAAGTGGCTGCCGTTATCGGTAACATAAACGCGAGTTCGTTTTTGGCATTTCCAACCCATTTGCTAGCGCCTCGGCAACACAGTTGGTATTTCGGCTCAAGTCTTCTCTTAACTACCGACGGTTAAAGGGGAAATAAAAAAACACAACAACCCGCTATAAAATGAGATTATTCTTGCAGCCAAATACTTTGGCATCAGGTCTAATGAGAGAAGGCAGTCGTTACTCTATTGAGTTTTTATTTTTGTTGGCGGTCGCATCACTGCATGCAGCTGCATAAGTTAATCATAAAAAAATTAATGATATAAAGAATTAATGATAAGTTAATCATAAAAATAAATAAATATTATTCTAAAATAGGTTTTCAAATATCGTAAATGTTAATTAAACTAAGCAATAAATAATGGAGTCAATAAAAAATATTCTCTTTAATCTTTTATATCACCTTCGGCTTGTCAGCACGAGCTTTACTCTTGAAAAAATACTCCTTGCAGGGTATAGGTACATAATACACGTGTATAATACATACATACATATTTACAATCATATTTACTGTTTATTTGTATATGCACACGCACGAAATTGTTTTTCATGCCAATTATTATCATTTAAAGTTTTTCTTGTTGGTGTTCAACCATTTTCCGTCCGGTAATTGTGTGGGTGTGTAAGTAGTAATTGTAGACTGAAGTTTTGTTTTCGGTTGCACTTGAATGAATATTTTTAGCGTGTATGTAAGTATGTATTTTATTGTTCTTTATTTGATTTCTAGTAAAAATGTAAGATTTTCACTTCTTACTGAAAATGTTGCCCAATTAGTACGATTTATTGCAAATTTACAGGTGAAGATAAAAGCGGAAAAATAATTTGAATTGAAGGTAAGTAACTTTTTAAATAACTTTTAAATAAATGCGCAAAATAAAAAATAAAAATAATGGATTTTTTTTCCTCCAAACTAATATAACCAATTCGAATCTATTCAAGGTGCTGCCGTTTGAGCAACAACAACAATTACATGTATTGTGCTTTTGTAAGTAAATGGAATGTATGTAGAATGAAAAAAAAAAGGCAACAACAAGGAAGCAGGACACTTTGACAATCAAGACACACACAAACACGCAAAATCAGCTGCTCAAGTGTCATCAAGTGATTCCTCGATACCTGTACTTGCAAGCAAATACTCGATACTTTTTCCTCGCAGCAAGCGGGGTATTTTCTGCATATGCAAATAATTTTTTTATTTTATTGCGCAACGCCATAACTATCATTCATTCCATCACGTCACAACAGGCCGTGTATATTTCAATTTGCACTTTACTGCATTTTTTTGTGCAGCTTCTGCATGTAATTGATTTTGAAAAGTTGAGATTTTGCAATGTCTCCAATAATTTCCGCTTGAATAACTTCGAAAAAGTTGTCTCTAATCCGATTAAGCATCTGACTGCGACGAAATACAAACGTGTGACTTTGGGAAATCATCACAACAAATTTTTGCTAGGCAACTACAAAAAGATTAATAGGAATATTGATGAAGTGGATGGAAATAAAATTTTCTCTTCGTCTCTTTCACGTGCCTTCCACGAAGGCAGGATATATAATTAATTATACAGAAAAGGAACTGAATCTTAGGCAAATATAATATTTAATGAAAATGCTCTTTTGTACCTTATTTTGTGACCGAAGTAATCTTTACGGCGGCCGCTGTAGCCGAATGGTTTGGTGCGTGACTACTATTCGGAATTGGGAAATGAAGAAAAAGTTTTATCTAATAGCGATCGTCTCTCGGCAGGCAATGGCTTACCTCCGAGTATACTTCTGCCATGAAAAAGCTTCACATAAAAAACATTTGCCCTTCGGAGTCGGCTTAAACCAACTGTATGCTCTTCCATTTGTGGAACTACATCAAGACGCACGACACAAATAGGAGGAGGAGCTTGACCAAACACCTAACAGAAGTGTACGCGGAAATTTTTTTTTTTTAAGATTTCTATCACTCAAAACCAGTTTTTTTACTTATAAAAAAGTTGTTCGAAAACATATTGTAATTGGATGATTAATTTTGCCCCACCGTGCCTTAAAATCTTTGGGAAGCGTACAGATGATGAGAAGTCTGCAACTATCAGATGTTTTAATAAAGAATTTTGGAAATACAGAATTTTGTAGTACAGAATTTAGAAAAAAACATTATTTCGTAATAAAGAATTGCATCAAGTAGAATTATCTTGGCATTACAGTCCGTGGTGGACCATTGCCTCCTCTACAATACACTTCCATTCTTCTTGACAGCCAGCTTTCGCTCTATGTTGTGAGATTTTTATCTTTCCTATATCGTCTTCTACATCTTGCAACCATCGTCGCCTTGGCCGGCCTCTCCTTCTTGCTCCTTGAGGGTTTGCTTCAAATACCTTTATGGTCGTTCTTGCGCTGCTCATTCTTAAAACGTGTCCATACCACCGTAATCTTTGAGACTTTATAAACCGCGCTACATTTCCTCCCGCGATTAAAACACTGAACTCGTGGTTATACCGTATACGTTGTGTACGGTCTTTTAATCGTATAGGGCCGAATATTCTTGTAAGAATTTTTCTTTCAAATCGCATCAGTAAATTCACGTCAACTTTAAGGATCCATATTTCACAGCCGTAGGTGAGAAACGGTCTTATTAAAGTTTTGTACATCTGGAGCTTTTGCTATTTTGATATTAATGAAGACTTCATAAGTTTGATATGGCCAAAGTATGCTAAGTTGGCTGCCTGAATACGGTGTTGTATGGATAAGGATGTATCCTTATTTATGCTGAGTGCTACACCTAAGTATTTAAACTCTTGCATGAGCTCAAAAATATAAATACCGATTCTTAACACATTGTGGTCGGGCGTTTTGTGCCAGTGCATTACGGCTGGAGCGGGTAATTTATTGAAAAATGTGCGCGAATTTTATTGTTATTAAAAATCAGTATAAATTGAAAAAGGCTCTGATTTCTGCACTATACTATCGTCGTAAGCACCATGAATTACGCCACTTAACTAAAACTGAAATAAGAGTTGTTTTGAAATTAATTGCTTTTAAATTTGCTCGTATGATGTTTACTGTTAAACACAATTTACCGCTATTATTTTGATTTGTATATGTTTGTACATCGTAATACTACGTATGAGAAAGGGTAACAACAAACATTAATAACCCGTATATCTTTATTTCCCTTATTCTACCACCCATCTATAAAAACGTATAACTATGTGACCCGCGCTCTACCCACAGTTTGCGAAAAACGTATTTTTACGTGTCCCGCACACAATGTGTTAAGTGACTATCATGGACCGATCAAAGGATCGTGTCATGTATTTCGTCTTTTCTTCATTTATATTGAGGCCCGCTGGTCTTGTAGCTTGCACTAAGCGCAAGTAGAATACAGAGTTTTTAATACAGAATGGCATAACATAAAAGTTTCATACTCAACCCAAAAGAATCTTCCACATAATGCTACCGTAGTTCCGCGGCAGAGAAAAATCCAGGAGCAGAAGCGAAGGGATTGTTTTAATGCCACATCACGCGACGCAGCAGATAACGGTCGCTGTAGGTTAGGTTAGGTTAGGTTGACCTGGCTGGCTAAAAGCCATCATATAGACCTATTGGTCCTTACTGGTACCAGATGGAGCTTGACCCTTCCGTTTGCTTGTAGTAGGCTTCTTGTAATAAGCCTGCGTCTTTTGCGAACCTAAGTAAGCTCTGAAGCTCTAACCCCGAGAGACATTCTAACTTCTCATATTGTAGAGCTCCTAAACATTTCATTCGGGTTCTAGCTAATGCAGGGCAAGAACATAGAAGGTGTTCAAGAGCTTCCCTCTCTTCTAGTTCATTGCAAAATCTGCAGCTATCGCTGTTTGTAATTCCTCACTTGTATGCGTGTGCCGCTAACAAATTGTGGCCTTTCAGTATATGTACCTACGATAGTTCTGCTTTCCTTTCTAGACAGGGCTAGTACAAATTTGGCATATTTGCCTGCATTCTGTGTACACATGATTTTCGCGGTTTTACAAGTGGCTAGATTATTCCACCTCCTGTCTATCAGTGTTTTCATGTCCGCAGCGATGTCATTGTATACCGTATTTAAAGGTTTCAGTACGTCGTTTTCTTGCTCGAAATGTCTGTAAACAGCACTTTTGGCAATCTCATCTAGAATTTCGTTTCTTGCAATGCCCTGCAATGTCCGGGTAATACTAATGGACGCTGCGAAGGGATTTTAAACCTACCTCACTGCCACAAAAAAAAAAAAAAAAAAAATCCAGGAGAATTATATGTTTCGTTCAAAGAACTATTTGTTCGCTAAAATTCAATTTTGTAAATAAAATTTACGTTTTATCTACTGATTTATCAATAAAAATATGTGTAAGTACAAAAGCTGAATTCGAATTATTTCTGAATGAAACTTTTTTTTGCGAACTAATCACCAATCCACCACATTTTTCCAAGCCTTACGCTGTCTTTGGTACTTTCTACCAAATAAAAAAAATATAAATACGCACACTGATTTCAGCTGTAATCAGAGTAATTAATTGCTGTGAAATAAAAAAAAACATAAATAGCTGGCTGCTTCCGGTAATTCAATCTCAAATAAACAACGCAGCATTGAGTTTTTAATACGAGTACATTTATAGTTCTTCTCGAAACGCATATGTATTTTATTTCGTAAATTACTATATGGAATAATGAAACAGAAGGTTTAATAAGTTTTCTGGTGAACTGATTACTGAGCACAGCCACGAGTTTGGAGAGCTGCTTCAAGTGTTAACTTAGCGAAAGTTTTCTTATTTTGTTTAACCAATGAAATTTATTTCAGTCAACAACGAAATACGTTGACAAGTAATAGCGCTCGCTGAAGAAATAGGTGCAAATATTCTTATGCAAACAAGAAGATGCACACAAACATAAGCGTGTACATATATCAATATTTGTGTGTACATATGTATGTAAGTGTGTACTTTCGCATATTTATTGTACGACTTAACGCCACTCAATGACAATTGCACGCTAATTCTCAGCACAAATATATGTACTTTTGTCGGGACAGCAGAGACAAGTTCAATTACAACGTGAATTGACGTTGGCTGCTTCTCAGCTGGCAGCAGTATTGGCGTGTGAATCGGAATTGAATTAAATTGCATCTCAAATAGTAAGAAAGCTGAAAAAAATATATAATAAATACATATACATGTGTATGTATGTATGTATAAAAAATACTAATAAACCTTAGCAACGTGCTCGCGCGAATTCGTCTACATATCTACATACACACATATAAAGATACAAAAGTAAAGCAATAATTGTTATATCTGTGTACGTATGTATGTATGTATACAGTGCAATCGCAATAACTCGTAGCCTATGCTTGAAGTATAGTGCTAAGTTCGCGTTTCACGTGAAATGCCTGTCAAAATCCATACAAATTGCATTGCTGTGAAATATGCGTGAAATTTCGTAGGTATCTCCGGCAAACTAGTACTCAGTTCATACCGGAAAATGATGCCAGTAGCATTTTTTCACACCTATTTAAAATGCACGTGCCATTTAAAATTGACAGTTCGTTTTCGATTGAAGTGCCTGAGTTGAAATACTGCGAAGGCATGTCATTTATGAGCGAAACTTCCTCGCAGCGAAGTGTGCAAGTAAATCTTGGCTATATTTTTTGTGCCAATATATAATATATGCATATGTGTGTTAATTTGTTTAAAAACACTTTTCTTACCAAAAATTTGGCAATTGCCTATGGCCCGATGCACATAAATTTGGTGTTTCTTCTCATTTGACAATCAATGTTGCTAACAACATTTTACGGTAAGCCAAATGCATGTGGCTGGCAACATTTTACCCCAAGCCAAATGCATGTTGCTGGCAACATTTCACAACAGTGAAGTTAGTACCAGCCTTTAATAATACGTTCACATATAAGTAGATGATCTACTTTTTCGTGCTTAACTCCCAATCCGTAATTAAAATGCGAGATTTCCCATATAAAATTTCTCTTCCAAAATTTGAGATTATAAAATAATCCTAGATAATATCCATACTTTAAGGCAATGTAATTTGTATGGATTTTGACAGCCATTTCGCGTTTTGTGTTTTTGAAAATCTCAATAAATCATAAAAACTCGTTGGACCAGTGAAAAAATTGCGTTAATTTGCAAAATTTCCATAAAAAGTAGAAATTACCGCCATTGATATTGAAGCGAAAAACCTGATGGAGCTAAATAATTTGCTATTTCTCTATCAACAGTTACTTCAATTCTTCAAAAGTGTGTTTATAATGCACCGTCGCAAACAAATTTCCTCTTTTTCGTAAATTTCATATTTTGATTTCGCTAAACCCAAATCTCGTTAATTTGAAAACCTCATAAAATCGTAAAATATGATTGGTACCTTGCGATTGCGAATTAACGGGATTCCACTGTAAGTCTATCTTACATTAGGTGTGCTCTTATTTATTTTGAACTTTAGTCAATATGGAAGTATTTATGTTGGAGAAATAATTTAAACATGTCAACCCTAAAGCTGAGCGAAAAGCGTCAGGGTTCATAGAAATGAAGGCGAGTGAGTTTAGTCGCGAACGGAAGATGAAAGACTTTGCCGTGTAACTTCAATTATTCCCATTATAATTTATTTTAAAATACTTCTTAATTCAGTTAAATATATAAATACTTTCATTTCTAAGTAAACCCGTTATTGAATAATTTTATTAAAAAAATAAATAAGTAATTGGTGTTTGGCCGAGTTCCTCCTATTTGTGGCGTGCGTCTTGATGTTGTTCCACAAATGGAAGAACCTATAGTTTTAAACTGGTTTTTTATGAACAATTTTCATGGCAAAAATACACTCGGAGGTTCAGCATTGCCTGCCGAGGGGCGACCGCTACTAGAAAAAACGTTTTCTTCATTTTGGTGTTTCACGGATATTCGAACCTACGAACTTCAAATTCTGAATGGTAGTCACTCACCAACTCATTCGGCTACGGCGGCCGCCGCTTAGCAGCAATTGTTGATGGTAAATTTTCTTTCGCCACTCATAATAAATTTATTGTTTCCCAGTCGTATGCAAGAATATTGGCTTTCGGCACAATTCTGAACTCTCAGACCCCTAGGTAGTATTGGAGTTGATGTAAAGACTTCAAAAGTACTTTCAATTTCAAAAAAAAAAAAAAAAAAAAATTTAGGGAGCGCCGCTCTCCCTTGACTAGAATTTGATTTTTTCGTTGGTTTTAATTTAGAAACAAGTTTTCGGATGGAAATTGAGAATAGGAAATTACACAGGTGCATTAGCTGAAAAATGGCAAAACTCGTTGCGTCTCCATGAAGACCCAACGACCTTAAAGTTTGAACGCACTTTAGCTTCCAAAAAAAAAAGTATAAATAAAAATATAAATAAAAACAAAAAAATGCAAATAAAGCGAAATAATTTTGTGTATAAGTCATCCGTTCATAATTTTGAAACGCAACCTGAAAATATAACAGCAACCCTAATAGCCGCATTTTTCGGTATTTCTGTGTGCGTGTGTTTAGGGAAAGCAGTTAAAATATTTGCAATTTGACACAATAATTCGCGTGCTGTGGAATCGTATACCTGTAGCGACATATCAACAAATTCATATCCATATGTATTCATGTAAATGCGTGTGTAAGTTAAGTGTCGGTTTGTATGACAGCTGAATTGAAAATAAGGCACAATCGGAACTCGTTAAATCCAATATTTACCTTTGTCACATCGAACGTACAGATGGTTGGACAGGCCTTTGACAGTGATTTCAAACACCAGTATGCATGATTGTATGCGTGTATGTATGTACCTATGTATGTATGTATGAATGTGTTCATGATTGTTGCAAATCTTACTTTTTATGTAAGTACAAATGTCTGCTGAGCTAATTCATGAGGTGAATGGCATATTTAAGCATTTCTAAACACTAATTTGTTTTTTTTTTTTTGTGTTTTGTGTGATAAAAAAAATATTTAGTTTCGTAAATTATCATCTGATGTACCCGTAAAAATAATTACAAAAACAAATGTAAAGTTAAAGAAATTATGTGGAGACTATTGTTGCTCTGCTATAAAGAGAACGAATATTTGAAAGGAGCGTTGAAATTTGGGGGAGAAACATTTGCAATAAATGTATTCTATAGCTAAGTAATTAGGACACGCGTTCAAAAGAGAATATTATCAGCGTACTTCATTCAGTTGAACTCTATAATTTGTTAATTCAATTATGCACTCATATATATATAAGTATGAAAATATATAAATGTAGCCATGCCATTTTTTAAGCCTACACTAATTGAGTACATTTACTTTTTGAGCATGTCCGTTCGTGTCAAAACGAATTCAATTGCTGACAACTGTAAATTTTTTTTCACAAACACAAAACACAAAACAACTAGGACAGTAAATCCAGCAGTGATTGCTGAGTGAAAAATTAATAATTTTCAAAATTTAACCATAAACTTAAGCAAAAATAAAAAAATCCAGTATTAACATTTAACAAGCAACTGACATTCCCATGGCAGCCGGTTCTACGTTACCAGAATGACTCGGGTTTTTCCCGACCAAGGGCTGCCGCCCCAGTAAACTAAACCTGTCTAGTGAACAGTATATACCCTACTTGTATTACTGCTACAACAACAACAACAACAACAAACAACTGATTTCATCATTGTTCTACTCACATATAAAATTAATAATTTTCAAAATTTAACCATTGTCTCATAAACTTGAGCAACAAAAAAAAAAAAAATGAATCCAGTAATAGCAACTAACCAACAAGTAATTTCATCATCGTTCTACTCACATATAAATTCATTTGATCCCTGCGAACCACCACTACTGCCATTCGCTTCTGTGCCGTTCGTTGTTATGCTGATCGAAGAACACTTGAAACCATCGTTGACGTAAACATGATCCAACGCTGGATTTGTCTTCATTTTGTATGCGGCACTGTTACTCCAATCACTCGAACTAACCAACTGACTGACTACCTGTCTCACTTGTCACTTTGCAATGCAGTTGACGCGTTGGGAAAGTATTCGCCTTGTTGGCGTAGAATTCTCGCGCAGACACACTCACACACACACTCAGTGCGTTCTCAGCGTAGGTGTTTTTCGTAAAGTTTTGCTTGTGACTTCCTTTTGTTTTTTAGCTTTGTTGTTTCTCTGTTCGTATTTCAAAGAGAGATCAAATTGCAGGAAAGTATTTGTGTAATTTGCTTTAAATATTTCTTATTGTACTTGGTGTTTTTGTTTTTATTCAGTAATACACTTCTGCGAGTTTGCGGTTCCTTTTTCCTTTTGCGTTTTTAGCTTGGAATTTTGCTGGAATTGACGAAATATGAGATTTGATTAATGAAGACGTTTTCATTTTGTTGTTATGCTATTTTGGTTAATGACTACTTGAATTTGCTCTTGGCTTTGTATTTATTGTTGTATAAATTCTTTTCATTTTTGGTTTCTGCGTGTTTAGTAAATCAACTGTAAATATATGTTTGCATGTGTGCATTAATCTTTTTGCGCAGCTTTTTAAACAACACTGATATGCATACACTCTTTTGAAGGTAGATATGTTGATATGTACAAACATACATGCATTTACGTACATATATTTATTAGGGATTTTTGTGCGAATTCGTTTGATATACTTAAATTATATAATACACTCACTTAACGTATTTCAAATCTGAAAGAGTATGGTAATTATGCAAACGAAATTTACATATGTACGTACCTACATATATTTCATAAGAGAGTGTAAACGAAGCAAACAGGTAAAAGTTTTCCCGCGACACTTGACAACCAGCCGGTTATCTAACTAAATTTAGAATGTTTGGATATTTTTACCCAGTGGTCGACAACCAAAATTATTGAAGCCATTATTTTTAAATAAATTAATGATTTGCGATTGGAATGACATTTGCCAGTAAGAGTGGTCGATTGGAATTTATTACAGATCATCCAATGCGGCAATAACGAGATTAAAATTATAAAAATATTTTATTTGAATAATTGAAATTTAACACTTTGGAAAATTCTCTTTTTTATAGACCCATTAAAAAATGCATCAAACTCCACTTCAATTTTTACTCCACTACCAATGAAATTCAAAATTTCATATACATATAAACATGTATGTATGCATGTGAAGAGTCCGATTTTATTAATTGCTAAATGTCTTTTTTCCACTAAGCACTGAAATATGAAAAATTTTGCATTTATTGAAATAACCGTTATATGGGAGGTAAGGTAAAATTCAATTCGTTCATTGTATTAAAGGCTCCTCAAGTTTTCTAAAAATATGCATATTTTGCTCCAAATGTTTTTGCATATAAAAAATTAAAAAAAAAAAAATTAGAGCGAACATCTGTGTGCGTGTGAATGTAAATATAAAAATATATCTATATATATTTATGTGCATATATTTTTTGAAATATCATTTGGGAAACTTTAAGCGCAGTGAAATATTCGAGTTTTAAAAGGCGCTCAACTAAGTCTGCCATTTTCTTTGTAGAAGATTTTTGTTATATGGAACTGCAAAGCTCGAAAAAAAACAAATAAAAAAAGTCTACTTTCAAAAATTAAAAAAAATTTATATTACGATAGTGCATTTGGGTGGTGAAACTCTGTAATCAAGTTTGCCACATTCTGGATGCAAGTATATGCTTTATTTTTTAGCGCCTACATACCTACTTCACATCTTAAGGAACAATGAAAAAAAAATAAATAAATAAATAAAAAAGGTACTACTTAAATTTTTTTTTTGAATTTTTTTACAATATTTCATATATACATACATACATATGTACATAGGTGCTAAAAATTAAATAAAAAGGGTACTACTTGAAGTTGTTTTGATTTTTTTTTACAATTTTGCAACGAAAAAAAAAATAAATAAAAAATTTTTGCAACGAAAAATTCAAATAAAAAAGGTACTACTTAAAATTGTTTTGAATTTTTTTACACGATATGCAATATATCTACATACATAGGTGCAAAAAAATTTAATACAAATGAAAGAAATAAAAAAATAGAGTTTTTTATTTAAAAATTATAAAAAAAAATTAATTTAAATGAAAGAAACATAACATGATTGGCACAAGTAATATAAAATTGTAACCTATCGAAAAATATCTAAAGTATATCCGTAGGAATTCCTGCAGTAGTAATTAAAGGATTCTTTAGTAAAACTAATCGAGCGTCGACAGTCGGTTCGATGTACATACGTCGGATTTGAATTCGGCCAAGAACTATCACTTCAAAAGATTTCCACAAAAATTTATAGAAATGTTTTATTTTGTTACAACAACAATAAATTGCGAAATTTATGAAATTTTGTTATGAATTTCTTTTTTTTGTTATGAGTTTTTAAGAAGCATTCACATTTTTGAAACTTGAAATATTCAAAGTAAATATCCCATTGCAGGATACTGCATTTAACAGCAGCCGTCGTAGCCGAATGACTTGGTGCGTGCGGAAGTGCAGAGTTTCGAATCTCCGTGCATGAACCACCAAATGGTAGCAAAAGTTTTTTCCAATAGCAGTCGCGCCTCGCCGGGCAGTGTATTTCTGCCAAGAAAATCTCCTTACATAAAACCAATAACAATATGAAGACGCACGCCACAAATAGGAGAGTTTATCTAATATTATCGATGCTCGAAAAAATAAAAAAAGAAATCATCTGCCTATGAGAGACGTCTTTAAACTGTAAATCCATTTGCGGGACAACACCTAGTACATACACAAGAAAGCGCAGGAGAAGTTAAGCCTACTCATCTTTCAAGGTTGCATGCGTTAGTCTATTTAATGCAACAGCAACAGCAAACACCAACACACAGGCCACTCTATGGCATATAGCAAGCATACACATAAGCTGCATACTTTAGAAAATTAAATTTCCATTCAACATTAGTTTCAAGGAGTTCATTTCATTTCCTTCGAAGTTAAATGCCAATGGCTTTAATCTATTTCATAATATTAATTTGTTAGTATTTTCATATACCACCACTTAATTGAGGCTTGAAAACATACAAATGTATAATTCAAAAAATTATTTTTTCACACCCCACAGACACACATACAAACAAATGTTTAAGAATGCTTACATTTTTTGCTTGAATAACTTCGCAATTCAATCTAATTAAAGCATGCGAAATTTCCTTGCGCTTTTTTTGATATTCGTTTATAGTATTTGTTGGCACTTTTTCACAACAAAAACAAATTGCCGCACTTATGAAAGGTTATTTGAACGCTTAAAGCACCCAGCTGAAGCAGCCACTAAGTGCTCACCCAAAGCGCTCCAAAACCGTTTGTTCACTTTTATGAATTTTAAATTCGTTTAACCGGAACGTTGTTAATTCAATTTATTCATTTAATTTAACTGGTATATACAGTTTGCTTTGTATTTCTTTATAATAACTTTGACCGTTATTCGCTTCACGATTTTACTTAGTTGTCAGTTATATTTCAACGCGTCGACGTTTCAAACTAAACTGTTTTCGAACTTGGCTCGAATCGTGTCTTTATAAAAATCGACGAGATTTTGCTTGCCTCGTCAACGAGTCGAAGTCATTGTCGACCGTTTGTCGGTGCTCGTCGTCAGTTAGCCCAGTTCAGCTCAGGTGAGATAGTAGATCGATTGGTGTGCTCTTTATGCTCTTGTTATTTAGAATTTGTGCTCTCACTTTTTTGTCGTTGCACTCACTTTTCTGGCTTTGTGTTTTTTCCCCATTTAACGCTAACTGCTGTGCAGTTTGTTATTTGTTTATGTCGGCGTTGTATTTGCTATGTTTGCTAAAATGTTTTTGTCGCATTGTTCTAACCGCATTGTTTTACTTTGTTTTTGTTGCAATGTTTTTTTTTTGTACGCTCCACATATGTACGCCTTTCATACTGAACTGTAGCGTTAACCAGACATCGCGACGCATTGCACACGTTTTTCATTTTGAAAAATTCCATTCCATGCCACCTTTACTTGTACGAGTATGTATTACCGGAGTCGGTTAACTTTTTTATTGTTTTTGGCATGTTTGCGCTCAGCAGCATTACTCACTAACCACACTCACTATATATGTTAGTATAACTGCTATATTCACTCACTATTAAGTGTCTCTCAAATTGTTGGTATTTTCCCCGAATTACCTGCAATGCGCCTATGTACGATTGTCATTTCACTGCTCAGATCACTCTCTGTTTATGTTTGCCTTACGTTCAACTTCTTCATACCTCTCTTATCTTTTGTTTGCATAGAAATCTGTTGATTATGTACGAATTGCATGGATTCTGCAGCACCTGGCTGGCTATTGGCCACTCATTCGACTCTCAGTTAATCGCGTGTATTCGCTCACCATATTAACTCCGACGAACTACCTGCATATGGTATGTATGCTACTTATGTATGTATGTATCGCGAATTTAGCTTGTTGTTTGTAGATAGTCGGTGCGCGTTGGCAATGATTTTCGTGCTCTAATTTTTCGCCACCAAAGAATGCTCTGGCGATTAAGACGGCAAATGTGAAGACGATAACACTCGGGAAGCTGCGCGAAGGGAAATCAAAATGTGTGTGCGTGTGCATGAATATGTGTGTGTGTGCTTAAGGCAGTGCGTTTGCTGCTTAAATCTTTTGTTTGCCTAAGACCCTTTTGCATTTACTTTAGGTTTATTGTGGATTTGTTGTGACTCTGATTTGCTTAGTATCTGACTCGTATTTATTTAAACATTTGTTATCATCTATTTTGTTACAATTATTATGTAAATTCTCACTAAGTTAGACCTGTGGTACCAAATTGAACCAATTTATATTTCGAGTCAATTTTAAAATGTTTTAACTCAAAGTTTATTAAATTAAAAATGTTTGTATTTAGTTTGTTGTTGCAATTGATCTGGCCCCTACGACGCACAAGCACTCCGTTATGTTCTGATTATTGTTTACCGTTATCAATACAATGCCGGTTTTAAATGAATACTTTCGCATTGCATTGGAAAGAATATTAATATTCTGTTATGTTCTTAGTTATTGAAAGATTTTAAAGTCAGAAATAATAACAAATGGCTTGGAAAAAGAGAGGCGGTTCATATGGAAAATGTATGAAAGAAGAGAAAGAGAAAGAAAACAAGCATGTACCTTTAGAAAAAATGTGACGTGACGAAACGAAGGTTAATAGGATTATACCAAAATGTAGAAGACGCTAAAACGCTGGAAAGAAGTAGAGGTTATGGTTTCAGGTGAATTTTTTTGGCATAGCGTATGCAGATGGCGGCCGCCGTAGCCGAATGGGTTGGTGCGTGATTACCACTCGGAATTCACAGAGAGAACGCTGGTTCGAATCTCGGTAAAACCAAAATTAATAAAAACATTTTTCTAATAGCGGTCGCCCCTCGGCAGGCAATGGCAAACCTCCGAGTGTATTTCTGCCATGAGTCGGCTTCAAACTGTAGGTCCCTCCATTTCCATGCCACGCCTACTAAGATGCCCATCAACTTCATATATCTGTGATTTTAACGACATGTTCGTCATTATCCGTATTTTTTTTAACATCAAAAATGCTTGAATGGATCAACGAAACCAAATTTGCACGTAATTTGCTGCTACAGTATCGGCGCCATAAACACCATTCACAATTTCAGCGGCTTTTAGCCTGGCTTGCATTTTCGCCTTTATCAAAGAAAAACTGTAAAATGTACCGAATTTTCTATTTGTTGACTTCTATTGTTTACACCCTGTAACTCACAACTGAATGGAACAAACAAAAAACAGCAAACGATTTTTTGTTAGTGTGAGATGTTTCCTTGACAACGATCATAAACTTTAAAATGTTTGATCGACACTTAACGAGATATCGAACACTCAGCCATCTACCGAAAAAATAATGAATTTCTTTTTCTTTTCTGAGGCAATTTTTTCTTTCTTTGAGATTGTAATAAAGGGTATTTCAAAAGCGACGCCTAGGTGTCAGTAGTGAATAATTCCTAGACTGTATTTTTTTATGTCATATTTGACATTTATCAAGTAGACAGATGTACAATTTCAGCCATGGACAGTTATATGATATACAACGTTAAAATTATTTAAACTTGTTATAAAAATAGCCGATCTTTAAGAACAAGATATCGCAAAATACGTGACTTTTTTGGTGGAAATAATCGTTCGAATGAATCGACAACTCAAAGGTTGGCAAAAGGATTACAAGATCTGTTGAGCACAGGACTAGCAGACCAAAAACAGAAAGTACAAGTGTTTGTCAATAAGAGCCTTCGCCAAATCATCAAAATCTTCTGGCCCAATACAATAACAAATGACAATTGAGCCATTCGGAAATAGTAAATCGTAAATGGAACTGGATTCGATATACGCTACGCAAACCAGCCGACGAAATCGCTAGGCGAGCCATTACATGGAACCCACAAGGCAGCAGACGTTGAGGAAGACCAGCTCATACCTGGAGGAAGCAGACGACAGAACAACAACCACAGAACAGCTTGGAAAAAACTTGTTACGGCTCTATGTTCTTTAATGGAACGATAGGAACTCATATATTGGGTTGGGGAATAAGTTCATAGCGTTTTTACATTTTCTTTTATTTTACAACGATTTGTTTGCTGTTTGGCAAAGGGTAAATATTCATTCGATACAACTTTTTCTGCTCTAGAAAACTGTGTTAGTTGTATTTTTGAGCTGTTTCAATTTTTATTATTGTAGTTTTGAGGCTTAGAAATGGAATACTCAGGAGGCAAAAACCAACATTTTCGGCACCTGCTCTTCTTTGCTTTCCATCGAGATCCAAAAGCTGCCGGAGCAGCTCAGGAAATTTGGTGTCATAGGCGAGTCTATAGCGCGGCGACTTTGACGTCGATGATACTTTCCGCAGTGGAAGACCTTCTAAATTCGATGAAAAACGTCTCAAATCACTTTTGAAGGAAAACGGTCGCCAAACCAGTCCTGAATTGGCGGAAAAAATGAACTCCGATCATAAAACGACTCTCATACACCTTCACTGAGTGAGATTTACCGAAAATTGGAAGCATGGGCGCCTCACGAGCTCAAGGAAAGAAACAAAGAAAACTGCCTTCAACTTTTTTCTCAGCATCTCGTCCGCCATCGAGCAACACGCGGCCATAAACAGCGCTTTTTGTATCGAATCTCACGGGAGATGAGAAATGGTGCCTATACATCAATGTGAAACTAAGAAAGAAGTGGATGGCTCCAGGAGATACGCCAAAGCCGAGAGTCAAGCCGGATCTTAATCCAAAGAAGATCATGATATGTGTTTGGTGGGATTGGAAGGGCATGGTGCACTGATAAATGCTCGAGAAGAATGCCACGGTGAACAAGGAGCTCTACATTGCTCAGCTATATCGCGTGAATGAGGCTATTCGACTGAAAAGACCTGATCGATATGATCAAACCACACTCCTTCACAACAACGCCAGGACCCATTTTGCACAAGTCGTCAAAGCTGCACTCCAAGCGCTCGAATGGGAGGTCTTTAAACATCCTCCGTATTCTCCGGATTTTGCACCGACCGATTATTATCTTTCCCGCTCCCTGTCAAATCAGGCGTTACCTTTGATAACAACGAGGTACCTAAAAACTGGCTCAACAACTTCTTTGAAACCAGACCAAGCGATTTTTGGCAAAACGGCATCAACAAATTGGTCGAGAGGTGAGAAGAGGTTGTAAACAGCAAAGGCGAATACATAATTGATTAACTTATTGATATAATTAATGCTTTTTGTTTAAATAAAAGTCTTTGGTAAAAACGCCACGAACTTATTCACGAACCCAATATATAGACCAAAAACAAGACATTCTGTTTGCTACTGTAGGGCCAAGGGCATTTAAATAGTGCCATTTTCCATATGCAATTGTTAAGAGCCGTATTTTGAATAAAAATAGTGAAACCTGAAAAAATCTAAATTTTTACATATTTTATTTTAAAACAACATCCAAGCGCGTCTTTTGTAGGACCCTTTATTTCTCAGTCCACCTCATTTCATAGATTTTTTTTGTAATTTTGATCATTTCCGTTTTTTATTAATGAATTTTAACTGAAGTTTGTGTTAGTATTGAATATGAAAGGAAAACATTTGTTTCTTGCTAATTACACTACGATACGAAATTACGCTGCCAACACAAGGCGCAAATTAAAAGTGTGCCATTTACGTATTTTGTCCATAGCTGCTTGCAATAAATCGAGTTAACTCAGAAAACCAGTTGCATTTGTGGTTCAAATAATTTCCTTTCGATTAGTTCTAATATTATTGTATTATGAATTATTATTAAATTTCGTGAGTAAATGAAAAGAAGAGAGACGTATTATCCGACAGAAGAAACGAGAGGCCGAAATACGTGAGTGCGAGGAGCTTGAGATGCTGGCCAATAGGAACAACGCCCGAAAATTCTACCAGAAAGTTCGGCGGCTTACAGAAGGTTTTAAGACCGGGGCGTTTTCCTGTAAGAACAAAGACGGCGATCTGGTGACCGACATCCAGAGCATTCTTAAATTATGGAGGGAACACTTCTCGAACCTGCTTAATAGTGATAGCTGCGCATGTCAAAGAGAATGTGATGATCCCGATACCCCAATCGTTGACGACGGAATTGACGTTCCGCTACCCGACCATGACGAGGTGAGAATAGCAATAACGCGGCTAAAGAACAACAAAGCCGCGGGCGCCGACGGACTGCCGGCTGAGCTATTCAAACATGGCGGCGAGGAGCTGGTAAGGTGCATGCATCAGCTCCTATGCAAAATATGGTCGGACGAAAGCATGCCTGCCGATTGGAATTTAAGTGTGCTCTGCCCAATCCATAAGAAGGGCGATCCTGCAATTTGTGCCAATTACCGTGGGATTAGTCTTCTAAATATCGCCTATAAGGTTCTAGCGAGCGTATTGTGTGAAAGGCTGAAGCCCACCGTCAACTAACTGATTGGACCTTATCAGTGTGGCTTTAGACCTGGAAAGTCTACCATCGACCAAATATTCACGATACGCCAAATCTTGGAAAAGACCCATGAAAGGAGAATCGACACGCACCATCTTTTCGTCGACTTCAAAGCTGCATTCGACAGTACGGAAAGGAGTTACCTGTATGCCGCGATGTCTGAATTTGGTATCCCCGCAAAACTAATACGGCTATGCAAGATGACGTTGCTCAACACCAGCAGCGCCGTCAGAATTGGGAAGGACCTCTCCGAGCCGTTTGATACCAAACGAGGTTTCAGACAGGGTGACTCGCTGTCGTGTGACTTCTTTAACCTGATGTTGGAGAGCATCGTACGAGCCGCAGAACTTAATCGCTCAGGCACAATTTTTTATAAGAGCGTACAATTGTTGGCGTATGCCGATGATATTGACATCATCGGCCTTAACAACCGCGCTGTTAGTTCTGCCTTCTCCAAGCTGGATAAAGAGGCAAAGCGAATGGGTCTGGTGGTGAACGAGGACAAAACGAAGTACCTCCTGTCATCAAACAAACAGTCGGCGCACTCGCGTATCGGCACCCACGTCACTGTTGACAGTTATAATTTCGAGGTTGTAAAAGACTTCGTTTATTTAGGAACCAGCATTAACACCGATAACAATGTCAGCCTTGAAATCCAACGTAGAATCTCTCTTGCCAACAAGTGCTACTTTGGACTAAGTAGGCAATTGAGTAGTAAAGTCCTCTCTCGACGAACAAAACTAACACTCTACAAGACTCTCATCATGCCCGTCCTAACGTATGGCGCAGAAGCGTGGACGATGACAACATCCGATGAAGCGACGCTTGGAGTGTTCGAGAGAAAGATTCTGCGCAAGATTTTTGGACCTTTGCACGTTGGCAACGGCGAATATCGCAGACGATGGAACGATGAGCTGTATGAGCTTTACGACGACATAGACATAGCGCAGCGAATAAAGATCCAGCGGCTACGTTGGCTGGGTCATGTCGTCCGAATGGATACAAACGCTCCGGCACTGAAAGTATTCGATGCGGTACCAGCTGGAGGTAGTAGAGGAAGAGGAAGGCCTCCTCTGCGTTGGAAAGATCAGGTGGAGAAGGACTTGGCTTCACTTGGTGTGTCCAATTGGCGCCGGTTAGCACGAGAAAGAAACGACTGGCGCGCTTTGTTAAACTCGGCCAAAATCGCGTAAGCGGTTATCGCGCCAATCAAGAAGAAGAAGAGTAAATGAAATGCATCGGTAGACGAAGTGCGTCAAAGGAATGGGTTCAAACTCAACTTCAACTGCTGAGAAAAAAAGTAGTGCTTATAATTATGGGGTTGGCAACTAAGTAATTGTGGATTTCACTCATAGATGGTTTCAGTTGAATTTTAAGGTTTGCAGACGTAGTACAAATGTAAAACACATTTTGTTATTTGATAGTTGGCAGTTAAGCTGTCAATCAGTAAGAAAAATTTTTTGATCGGTTGCGTAGTTTTCGTCTGGCGTTCGTTGAAAAATGGAAAATTAAAAGGTACACTTTCGTCACATTTTGCTTTTTTATTTCCGCAACGGAAAAATCGCATCGCAAGCTCATAAAAAGTTATGTGCTGTTTATTGTGACGAAGCCTTAAAAGAACGGCAGTGTCAACATTGGTTTACCGAATTTCGTTCTGGTGATTTTTCACTCAAAGTTCAAAAACGCTCTGGTCGTCCAGCTTAAGTTGATGACGTCCTAATCAAAGCAATAATCGATTCGGATCGTCACAGAACGCTGCACAAACTGACGAACGACAGTGCGCCACTTACTTTCTCCAGTGATGAGGTTCAGGGGGCCATCAACAAATCAAAATCTTCCAAAGCCATTGGCTCTGACGGACTCAACGCGCTGATGTTGAAGCACCTGGGACCTGGGACCTTGGCCACTCTCGTCATCCCTGACAAGTGGAAAGCAGGGAGAGTGGTCCCACTACTGAAACCTGAGAAACCCGCCAACCAAGGGGAATCTTATCGTCCGATAGCTCTCCTTTCCCCAGTAGTCAAGACACTTGAAGCCCTTCTACTACCATTCTTCCCGAAACACCTGGCCCCACCCCCACATCAGCACGGTTTCCGACGAGTACATAGAACCAAAACCGCCCCTGCGAGAGGACTGTCCTAGCAGCGTTGGACCTGAAGAAGGCTTTCGACACAGTCAACCATTCCATTCTCAGATGATATTTATCAGTCGACACTCCCGCCAGGGCTGAAGAGGTGGTCCGAAAACTATCTGAGCGGTCGTCACTCTTCAGTGATTTTTCGAGACCAAACATCAAAGCAGAGGAAGATTAAACAAGGTGCACTGCAGGGTGGTGTCCTTTCACCCTTGCTGTTCAACTTCTACATCTCGAAGCTCCCCCAACCAGCATAGGGAGTCTCCCTGGTCGCATAAGCTGACTACTGCACGATAATGGCGTCGGGCAATGACATCGATGGCCTGTGTTCCAAAGTGAACAACTATCTCACCGACCTTTCTCGCTTTTTCACTGCGAGGAATCTTCAACTTTCCCCCACTAAGTCCACGGCGACCTTCTTTACCACCTGGACAAAGGAGGTCAAACTGCCACTCGAGGTAAAAGTCGATGACACACCAATTCCGGCAGTAAGCAATTCCAAAGTTTTGGGTGTAACTCGACAGTTTGCTCTCCTTCTCAGAGTACACAACCGCAATTGCCATTAAAGTCCAATATCGCAACAAGGTCCTCAAATCGCTTGCAGGCAGCACTTGGGGCAAAGACAATGAATTGTTGCTATGGACATTTAAGGCAATTGGCACCTTTAGATGATTCAGTCGAAGACGACTGGTAAAATACCCTACACTGACGAGGCTTCTATTACTGTTAAAACGACAACAACATTCAATTCTGATGTCTACATTGAACAACTAACAAAATTAAACAATGCAGTTGAAGAAAAGCGGCCCGAATTGACAAATCGAAAAAGTATTGTATTCCATCAAGACAATGCAGGCCACACACATCTTTGGCCACTCGGAAAAAATTATTGGAGCTTGGTGGGGATGTTTTGCCACATCCACCATATACCTTGCACCATTTGATTACTTTTTGTTTTGATTTTTAAAAAACTCCTTGAATGGTAAAAATTTCATTAAGGGGGGAGCCTGGTTTATGAGGTATAAAAATTTTATCTCTTTGCGATTGTTTTTTTTTTAAGGAAAAAATTAATTTAGCACTGTAAAGTTTTTTCTATCTTTTAATGAACATTTAAAAAGTATAAAAAAATTTTGTACTGGTTAAAATAAGTTGAAAAAAATGCTTAACATAGAAATTAGTAGAGCGCTGCAACGCTGGAGCTTCCAACTCGCGTACAAGATACAGCTCGTAATTACCATCTAAAGCAAAAAATTCAAATGGATTTCTAATTATCATGATTTTTTATTCTAGATGAACTAAGAAAACTGAGAGAAATTCCAAAATTTCAACTTTTTGGAGGTTTTAAAGAAAAAAATGCCTTTCTATAAAAAAAAAATTCACTTCAACTTGGTATAAAAATCTTGAAATTTTTTTTTTTATCTATTTTGTTAGTTCAAATAGGTGAGAATTTAATACTGAAGGAAACAAGCTATGATTCAATTCAGGAGGTTCATTAGTTTTTTTTCATTCATGTACGCCAATTCAAAGAAATCATAAAATCAATAAAAATGAAAAGTCGAGAAAAGAAGATAAGGTACTATAGCTGTCCGGTCGCAGCGTAACTACCTAACGCTCGTCTACCTTTGGCTTTGTATCTACGGAAATATTGAGAATTAGGCTCTGTAACTTTGTGTGAATATTCTGAAATATATTAGGAATCGCTTAAAACGAAAAAAAAAAATTGATTTTTTTGACCTTATAAACCAGGCTCCCCCCATAATGATGATGATGTCAAATCGTACCTGATTAAATTTTTGCTAATAAAAACTAGAAGTTTTATGAACGTGGGATTATGATGTTGCCGGAAAGAGGACAAAAGGTCATTGATCAAAATGGGCAATACGTCACAGAATAAAGTTATTTAGTTCAATGGAAAAATTGTCTTGTGGCAACCCAATATAATGCTCGAGTTATCGAACAGATGGCCAGATATGGCTAAGTCATATGCTCGCATCATTCTAAGCATTTTGGCATATATACTAGAAGTTTATTTCTACCTTCATTCCTTTAGACATTTTACATGCAGCCGATATGTGTGCGCTCAGTTACTAACAGTTATTTTGGTCGAGCTTCTCTTCCAATTTATATCAGTACCTTGATTTTGCGCTACTAATGGCACCTAAACTACAAAACATAATTTTAATTTCTGATCTCTTCATTATCTCTTTATTATTACACTTTATCTCGATCTTATCAAAAGCATGTGGGAGTTTACTAACTATGTCTGTCTATGTTCAAATTTTTTAAACAACGAACTTGAACTCACCACATCAGAGGAGCCGATTTTACTGGCTTTTATTTGTCTAAGCTTTACTACATTTAAATCATAAGTACAGTTAGTCAAACAAGCTGATAACCGTTAGTTTTGCTTTGCCGTTAAAAGAACTTTAGGGATTGGCCTCCAGTTTTATTTATTGTCATTGAGAAAGCTGAGCGAACGGTAACCCTAAATGCTTGAAGCCAAATGGCAAGTTCTTGGCGATTGGGGATTGAAATATGTGCATCTAAAAAACTAAAACAACTTCAACGGCTTTGGCTCAAAGGAATATGTTTATGTTACTTAGATATGCTCTTATATACAGGGTGCACACGGTAGTTGAGGATATGCACAATATGTGACTATAACTCCCTGAAAGAATTACTCTTCTTTTTGCTATTTTTTTTGTATAAGACATGGAGGACTACAACTTAACTCCAGAAATGAGAAATCTCTAATTTTCTTAAGTGTCGTGAATTGGAAGCATCAGGCAGCGTTGCAGATTCGGTTGAAAAATGCAAAAACACGAGGAATGTTCTGACACTGTCGGATCATTAAAGAGAACCCTTCAAAATCAATGAGGACCCTTGAGAGGGAGCTTAATGTTTCTGAGGGTCCTACGCCTCGAATTGTCCATGAAGATCTCCGGTATAAATCTTACGTTATGTGCAGAAGACATTTTATGTTGGACCAAACACGAGAACAGCGAATTATCCGATCAAATGCCCTTCTAAACAAAAAAGCAGCAAAAAACGGCGAACGGTGAAGTGTCCATTGGAGTGTTCGAGAGAAAGATTTTGCGGCAGATTTTTTCACATTTGCACGTTGGTGACGGCGAGTAGCGCAGGCGATGAGACAATTAGCTGTATGAGCTTTTCGACGACATAAACAAGCGTATAAAGAGCCAGCGGCTGGCAGAATGGAAGCAAACGCTTCGGCTCTAGGAAAGGCTCTGCTAGGAAAGATCAGGTGGAGAAGAACTGTGGCTTCATTTGGGGTTTCCAACTGGCGCCGGTTAGTACGAAAAGAGACGAGTGGCACGTTTTGTTAAACTTGGCCAAAATCGCGTAAGCGGTTATTGCGCTAAGAAGAAGAAGAACAACAACAACAACAACAACAACAACAACAAAAACAACATCAAAGGACATATCAGGCTCACACACTTCTTTCCTTACTCAAGGGTTTCGTGTGAACTAATATATGTTGCATATTTCGAGTTTCTAGAGACAGTAGTAAAACCCTGGATTGATAGTGTACGCGGTGACAGTCTATACATCTTTTAGCAAGACTCTGGTCGTTCACACAAAGCGAAGGCGACACATGATTGGATGGTGGAAAATTTCCATGACCACAACACATTGAACTTATAGCTTAACTCCCCAGACCCGAATCCCCTGAATTACTACGTATGGGGTGGGGTTTCTACACCGACGGATTCAAAACCAGTGATGATAGCGGATCGGGAAGGTACTTAGACGAATACACTAAGTACTCCTATGCCACAGAACAGATGGCCAAGGTATTCCTTACGGAAGTCTATGCTATCTCGAATGTGGCGTACTGGCTAATTGAGAAAAAGTGGCGAGGTTGCAGTATTGGAATTTGTAGTGACAGTCAAGCTGCACTGAAAGCCCTTGCCAACCCACACTGCTCTTCGAAGTTAGTCGGTGAATGTAAGCCAAAACTGCACAGATGCAAAACACAACAAAGTTAGTCTTATTTGCGTGCTTGGACATTGTGGTATTACAGGGAACGAGTTAGCTGATAAACTAGCTAATAAAGGCTCTGCAAGTATGCCACTAGGCCCTGAACCCTTTTTAGCTGTCAATTTTGTATCGATTCAATTATGGATTGACGACTTCAGGAGGTCTACACATACACTATCAGACTAACATCCTGGGTTGAACTCGTACAGAGTAGCCAAGTGCTTTGTGAAAGAACCAAACAGGAAAATAGCGACCTTTCTCCTAAAACTCAGAAGAAAGGACCTGAGAGTACAGGTGGGTGGAATCACAGTGCACAACGTCTGTGGTCAGCATATGGCTACCATGGGGGTCGTAGACAGCCCGATATGCCTATCCTGTCTTGAGAATGACGACACTGCAGATCATTTTCTCTGTAGCTGTCCGGCGTTTTCCAGAATCAGCCTTAGGATATTGTGTTCCGATATACTGAGTACGGATAAAGTTCATACTCTTTCTCTTCGGGATCTCTTAAGATTAATCAATGAATCCAAGGGATTTGTGGAAGAGTGCCCTCAAACTAATTTATCCGTCTTACCACCAACATTTTATCTTTTCTATCTTTCAATTGTTTCTGCAGAAATCTATCCTGGTGTATTACAATGGTCTCCAATCTCCCACAAATCTAATCTAATCTAATCTAATCTATGGGATGTAGTTGAGCGTGAGCCCATTTCTTCTCTGAGGGCTGCAATTAATTTCACCTGAGGAAACCTGGTGTAATTTGCGGTAAATAAGCCGCATAGTGTAAAATAATGGTGCGATTTCTGGTAACAAATCTCTTGAGGGATGTTGTGGCAAGAGCCGGCGCATTGTCTTTGTTGAGACCTATGAATTGTCCTTCACAGATATCGACAAGAACGCGAAGGTAGTTCAGAAAGCCTATGAAGCTGTCAGATCGAACCGAATCATAAATTGTTCCTATTCTCTGTTGATGTGGAAACTCGGTGCATTACTTATATATATAAGTACTTTATAGGCACGTAAACCAAGATTTTCACATAAAATTCTTCACGTAGTCGAAGGACAAAGGCTAACATGTTCAGAACACGATTCCTCGTCGGCATCTTCTTTAACACTTCGCGCTAAAGCAGCAATATTCTCTTCGGAGAAGAGAAATGATCAATAACTGCACGAATCTCTTGCACAACCGGCCGATAATGTTGATCGTTAAATGAACGAAGTATTCTATGAGCTTCGCTAACAAAACAGGGTGTACGCGCCAATTATATATAAAAGGTGAAGTCCAAATAATTATTTATAATCAATACTGGCGTCATAAAAATGTTTTTGATGCGCCATATTTTTAATGAGTTATTATTATTATTAGAAGGCCATTACGCACTGCGACCAGAGCTGATCTATTGTGAAAGGCCTATTTTGTAACCCTAGAGTTTTAGGCTTTTTAGAAATTTTAGCACAGTTTTGGGTTTGTTGTTCCAAAGATTGCTTGGAGATACTACGATACCACCAACGTGGTGAAGTCTTTGTCTGCCCAACGCAAGACATTCACAAATCACATGTTCTGAGCTTTCTATGTCCATTTCGCAAAAGCGGCAGACATTGGTCTCGGATAGACCAATATTGTTTAGATGGTACCTCAGGCTGCAGTGACCTGTAAGGTATCCGGTTAAAAGACGCAGATCTAGTGAAATGTTTTAATGAGTTAGTGCATTGGAAGCTACATCCCTAGCTGACTTCCAGTGAAAGCTTGGTTACAATCGGTTCAGTGGAAGTGTAGTTATCTCATCTAAAGCGTTAGTATATTTGTGTCATCGGTACAAAAATGAGTTTCAAACAAAGAGCTAATATCAAATTTTGTTTTAAAATCGTTAAACGTTTACCGAAACATTTGAATTGACGAAAAAAGTTTATGGCGATGATTTTCTATCTTGTACCAGAGTTCATGAGTGGTTCACACGTTTCAGAGATGGTTGTGAGGACATAAATGATAATGAACATACGGGCCGCCCAAAATCAGTAATCACCGAAACCCCATCGAAATTGTTTGTAAATTTATCAAAAATGACGAAATCATCAGTGAAATATATGGAATCGGAGTTTAATATATCCGAAGCATCGATTTATCGCATTTTAACTGATCATTTGGGCTAACGTAAGGTTAACACAAGTTAACTGAAGACCAAAAATTGCTCAGAATTCAACATTCGAAAGACCTCATTAAAGAGGCGATAAAAGACGAGATCTTCCTTTACATCCTTGTAGCTGATGATGAAACATGGTGTTTCCAACATGAACCTGAAACTAAGCGTCAAAGTGTCGAATGGAGCCCACCATACAGCTTTTTGAGAGTGGTTTGCATTAGATCGCTTAGAGTTGGAAGATATTTGTCACGGGTGGCCACTATGTTGCGAAGCAACAAAAAAAAAACGGAAAAAAAGTACTTGGGAAATTCCAGCTAAACGTCAAACTGCTGGATACACAAATTAAACCAACGCACAGCCATCCAGGTGATACCGGTTGATTGTTGCTTTTTTTTTGCGATTTGATGGTTTCAATGCCAAAGTGGTCGGCGTTTTTGTTATTTCGCTTGTTTGTTTATATTCCGCTTGAAATTCTTACATTCAAACCACCAAATTGCAAAAACAAAATATGTGCAAAAAAAGTAGTATCTAATTTTGTTTTTGTGGTGGCTTGTATAACCGGTCATTGGCTATTTGGAAGGCACTCCTTGAGACTCGGAGTTTTCTCCCATGAATATTGTAGAAGTTGTAGAGATAAGGAAAAGGAAGGAACAGTTGAGCACTTCCTTTGCAATTGTTCAGTCTTAGCTAAAATCAGCTACCTAATTTTTAATTCTTTTACAATCCTGCGCTTCATAAGAGCCACAAAATGGTTCCACGAAGGAAAATAAATGAGATTCCCGTGTCGCACAGTGGTATCACAATGGACGTGCAAGGTCTAAGTGAATTGGTCGTACAGACCGACTACCTCCATAACCTAACCTAACATAACCTGACATTTGTTTTTTATTACTGCTATCGCCTTGTTTGGATTCACCTTGAATAAAATGAAGTGTCAGCTGGATGCATACATAACAAAAAAACAAAGTGGAACGAGTTTTCCTTTGCAGGTCGGATGCAAGAGTCTACAGCTGCTGAAATATGAGATGTCCGAACATTGACGACGTCGACCGCTCATAAACGAGAAAAACGACACAACAACTTATCGCGAAAAATTTTCCAGCACGTTTTATGGCATATGTTTTTTCGCTTTGTTTTGGTCATGTATTTTGTTGTACAGGATGAATAAAGTGTATGCCTCAGTTTACCTTTTTACAATACGTGCGTCTTGATGTTGTTCCACAAATGGAGGGACCTACCGTTTCAAGCCGACTCCGAACGGCAGATATTTTTTATGATGAGCTTTTTCATGGCAGAAATACACTTGGAGGTTTGTCATTGCCTGCCGAGAGGCGACCGCTATTAGAAAAAACTTTTTCTTCATTTTGGTGTTTCACTGAGATTCGAACCTACGTTCTCTCTGTGAATTCCGAATGGTAGTCATGCACCAACCCATTCGGCTACGGCGGTCGCCAAAGAGACCAAAAAATGTATAAATTAAAGTTCCAAAGTACACAAAATTTACTAAAATTTAACAAATTCCAAAAAATTATAATCAAAATGTTTCAGCCTTTTGATCAGAATCTTTAGAAAACTCCTGAGTATACAGTTTGAAGTCGCTCAAAAACCATGTCTATTTTTGACATTTTTTTTTTGAACTGCGTGGAAATCTGAAAGCGATTTGTAAGGAAAACTACCTGGTATTTTTTAACGAGTGCTCAATGAGACACAATTCACGTATGCCATAAATATGTATATACATAAGTATTTCTGCTACCAGTTAAGAGGACAATGGAAAGTATTTTTCTGTGTTAGTATTTATGAGAAATAATTTACATGCAAGGGACCAAAAAATATTTTATAATTTATTTTTCAAGGCTATTCTTCACTGCACAGTCATTAAGGCCCAAAACAGAATTGCAGCAGAAGAGCAAGTAACGGTTTGACGGGTGGTGATCAGTTGATCGACTTCTATCGGAAAATTCGGTCGGTTAATCACAATTTTGACGGGACGGTTTTTAGCTGACATTTTGTGGTTACAATAAAATTAATTTGGTGGTGAAATCTTTTCGTTTGCTGTATTTGTGAAGCAACTCGTCGAAGCTTATTGAAATTTTATGGGTTTTCTTGTACAAATCGGATATTATTTGCATGTTATTTGCCTGCTGTTGCTTGTAAACACACGGATTGCCATTAAGTAATCAGAAAAGTAACCCTGAGTCTTCGACCCGTCGGAGAAAATAGAAATGAATCTAATTATCTTTCCGCTGCAATTCTGTGCAATTTCATGCTATTCAATGTGTTCTAATTTACACGTCCACCTGTTACTCGCTATCCGCTCCAATTCTGTTCAATGGGTAATACAGTCCTTCTTTCATTAATGCATCCGAACGCATCCGAGTTGCCAACCTTTCGGCCATTATGCTTTTCATTACTCTACGTTTTAGCAGTGATCCTACATTTAGTGGCCAGGGTCTATCTTTAGGGTGGGCCATGTAAAATTTTCTTTTGAATCGGCTATAAAAAAAAAATACTAATAAATATTTTTTCAAACTTTTTTCTTTGTTTTGAAGATTGAACCTTGTCATTTATGGATGAAAAACAATATCGTTCAAATGACTGCCACTACTGGCTTTACAGTAGACCATTCGATCAACCCAATTTTTAAGCACATTTTCGATTGTTTGGGCTCCAATTTCATGAATTGCAACTTCGATTTCGTGTTTTAAAGCATCAATCGTCTCTGGATGGTTCGCATAGCATTTGTCCTTTACGGAGCCCCACAAAAAATAGTCCAACGGGCTTAAATCACAGCGCCGAGGCGGCCAATTTCGGCTGATTATTCGGTTTTCAAAAACGGTAACCCAAAGTTCGAGTGTAACTTTGGCAGTGTGACAAATTGCACCGTCCTGTTGAAACCAAATGTCGTCCATGTCATCCTCTTCAATTTTTGGAAACGACTCGATGAGCATGTCACGGTAACGCTCGCCATTTACTGTAATCACGGCTCCTCGCTCATTTTCGAAAAAAAAAAATGGTCCGATGATGCCGCCCGACCAAAAACCGCACCAAACAGTGACTCGTTGTGGATGCATTTGCTTCTCTACAGTAACGAGTGGATTTTTTGAGCCCCAAATCCGACAATTTTGCTTATTGACGTAGCCACCGATGTGAAAATGAGCTTCATCAGAAAAGAAAAAGAAGACTCACCACTTTGGAAATAGGTATTCAATATTTCCAAATTTTGTTCAAGCGTATAGCGTCCCATTTCATAAATGTCAAACCTTTAAGTAAATTATGAACACATTTGACATGTCATTTGTGTTACCATTCTCAAAAAAATAGGTGGTTCAAAAAGCAAACGCTATATGGCCCACCCGTTATCATTAACTTTCAGTGTCCAGATTCAAAATCAAACTAATATTTACTGGAAAAATCCAGCCCTTCAATGCAAAATGTAATTTTAAATAGACAGTTAAATTTCAAATCACAATTTCGGTCAAGACTTGTACGAGTTATGAAGCCGATCATTTTCAATGCGATACGCGTCAGGCTGATAGTGGCTGAGCTAAAATTAAAATTCAAAATAGAAGTATGTAGACATTTTTTCCACCGTATTCTTTTCAGCTCCGAAAGTATTCGATGCTACCGCATGTGGTAGCAGAGGAAGAGGAAGACCCTCTCTGCATTGGAGAGATCAGGTGAGGAAGAACTTAGCTGTGTACGACTGACGCCGGTTAGCACGAGAAAGAAACGACTGGCACGCTTTGTTAAATTCGGCCAAAATCCGTAAGTGGTTATCGCGTCAATCAAGAAGAAGAAGCAAATCTAAAAAGTTAGTTTTTTGAATCTCCTACAACCTTAACAGCTGCTTTCGTTACTTCTAGAAAACCGTTGAAATTATTAGGCTCTATTCTCAAAAAATCTTCCTACCCTGAATAGGTGACCTTTTTTAAGCATGATAGCTAACGGACGTCATATTTATACATTGTTTTCAAAAATAATGTGTCCACTGGCCGATCAAATCGTATACGAGCACACCTGTTCAGTGCCTAAACGCCTTCATTTAATCATTTACACTTAATCACCGCTCAATTATAAGGCACTTATTTTGCAATCCCCTCTCCAGTATTTGATCCAATTATTACTTATTAAGACATGATTACGTTTATCTTCAAATAGAACGCGCGCGTCAAGTTTAATTATTTCATCGATAAACACAGCAATTCTGTCAACGTTTGTGAGACTATCAGGAGTTATATTCTAGTGCAATCTGCCAGTTTCTGGATGAGGTAATGAATGGCCTTATCATTCATGACTTTTGAGGTGGTTAAAATAAAGGATTCTAATATCCCAAATCGACATTTGAAAACAGCACTGCGTTAGCGCCATTCTTTCTAAAATTGATAAGTTCAGGGCAAAGGTTCGATATTCACCTCCAAAGCTGCATCTCATCACATTACTGAATTAGTCAAGCAAATAAATTAGCTGTGAACTTATACGAGTAGCAAAATAACTTGAATAAAAGTTAACTATCAATTATTCTTCCTCTATTTGCCAACTACTAAATTTCTGGGTTTAATGAGTTATTTGAACTACTAGTCAAGCATATCTTTAAAGGGTAAAAAGCCATCTATTGTAAATAAAAGTTGGTTTAAAACATGAAATTTGCCTATCAAAATACTTATTCGACACTTAAGTCACAGAAATCTCCAGTTATGTATGGCAATAGAGATCTGCCTAGAATCAATTGACGTACAATTTTAAAATCTATTATTTGTTTTAAAGATCCAGTTAAAATCTCTCATTTAAAAAAAAAATATCAAAATCTCTGATTTTTTAAGAAAAAAAAAAGTTTTGCCATGAAGTTTTAGCTCCCAACTGTTTTCATTCTACACAAGCTTAATCGATTTTCACGATTTTCAAACCTAAGATTAGATTTTGTGTGGGTAAATAACTTCGGCATGTACCGATTACTCCTTTTTAGCTACGTCAGAACCGAACTTTATAAATTTTTTAAAGAATCGCATTATTTTGTATCATTGAACATGATTTCGAAAGTGGCTACAAAGTTTCTTTAAGATATCAGGTTAATGTACAGGGTGGGCCATTTAGCGTTTGCTTTTTGAACCACCTATTTTTTGAGAATGGTAACACAAATGACATGTTAAATGTGTTCATAATTTACTTAAAGGTTTGACATTTACGAAATGGGACGCTATACGCTTGAACAAAATTGGGAAATATTGAAAACCTATTTCCAAAGTGGTGAGTCTTCTTCTTCTTTTCTGATTTTCACATCGGTGGCTACGTCAATAAGCAAAATTGTCGGATTTGGGGCTCAGAAAGTCCACACGTTACTGTAGAGAAGCAAATGTATCCAGAACGAGTCACTGTTTGGTGCGGTTTTTGGTCTGGCGGCATCATCGGGCCATTTTTTTCTCGAAAATGAGCGAGGAGCCGCGGTTACAGTAAATGGCGAGCGTTACCGTGACATGCTCATCGAGTCGTTTCCAAAAATTGAAGAGGATGACATGGACGACATTTGGTTTCAACAGGACGGTGCAACTTGTCACACTGCCAAAGTTACACTCGAACTTTTGACTACCGTTTTTGAAAACCGAATAATCAGCCGAAATTCCGATATCAATTGGCCGCCTCGGAGCTGTGATTTAAGCCCGTTGGACTATTTTTTGCGGGGAGCCGTTAAGGACAAATGCTCTGCGAACCATCCAGAGACGATTGATGCTTTAAAACAGGAAATCGAAGTTGCCATTCATGAAATTGGAGCCCAAACAATCGAATTGTATTTTGAATATTCTGAATATATTCAGGGAGCTTTATGATCAGGGTGGCTTTGTTTTCTTTTGTTTTGCCTTTTTTTTTGGTGGCTGAGGTAGTGTTGAAAATCGCACTTACAACGACCGTCGTCTACTGCGTTGAGTGGTGTGGCCACTAAAACAATCCCTTCTCTTCTTCTGGGGAGACACCCTTCCCGAAAGTACTTCCTGCATTATTTCGAGAAGGCACTAAAGCGCCGTTTTGATACCATTATGAGACCTCCAACATGCAGATATCTACGGCCAGCCAAAGCTGTTGATATAATGGAGAAGATTTATGGGATTTAGGTTGGTGCACTGCCCCATGCTGTCGAAGAGAGGAGCACCCAGTGACCTTAATCGTCTAGCTGCCAAGCCCGAACACTTACAGAGAAAGTGCTCAACAGTCTCCTTCTCTAAAAGGCCCCCACAACTTCTGCAATGGGGGATAAATAGTAAACCTTGCTTTTCCGCATCCATAAAAAGGCCCAATTCTATTCTGCGTCCACCACATTTTTAGCCAGCTTCATGGTATGGGCTCGCCTTGTGCTTGTGTCTCTATGGCAAGTAGTACGTAATTGGCAATGTCAATGTCTCAAGTGCCTGTGCTGGTCGTCGGCCCGTCAAGTTCGGCCACTCGCTCCACTGCTCTGCTGCTAATCGAGGCGGTATAGTTTATGTTATGCACAATAAAGGAAGGATCTTTCTCAGAATTTTAATTTATTTCATTGTTTCGTTGAAAAAAATCCCAAAATATGCTTATCTTTTCCGCCACTGATGGCCTTATTTCATAATAACAAAAATATAAAAAATTGCCATGTTGCGTTGAAGGTTTCTCGTTTGAGTGCAAAATCTCGTGTTGGTTGAAACGGATGTAAAATAAACGTACTATATACACACCTGCACATACTTTATATTTTCGAATTTATTATTAAAAAGCAAAGACTTTAAAATTTTATACAACCATATACTAATTATTTTTTTAAAAAGGTTTTTTATTAGTATTTTCTATTATCTTTTATTACCTCTCGGTATTTTTTCAACAGTTTTTAATCGCCAAAGATTAACATTTTTTGCCTTCTAGCTATTCCTGTTAATTCGAAATGCCAGTTTTTTGCTTATTATTTTTCAATAAAAACCTTAAATGGGGATAGGTAAACATAGAGAGTTGAGTGGTGATGTTGTGAGTCAGCGTACACAAAAAACAAAATTATATTTTATTTGTTTACCCTAAAAGAATGTACGCGTGTACGTACCTGTAAAAAAAATAAATGCTTTTTAATATTTTTATTGAACACGATTAGCGATTGTGCTGGGTTCAATACACACATACCCATACAAATATGTGTGTGATGTACCCTGGAGAGAGATGCAATAGTAGTGAACTGGTGAACCTATGTTGAACTCTCCCACAAGTAAGTGGGGAATTTTATACCCTGGAGTCATGGAGAGGATGGAGAACCAAATTCGTTCGATAAAATAAATCCAGTTAGCACACTTTGATTTCCTTTTTCGATAGTTCTGAAATATTTATGAGAAGTAAAACTGTAAACTAAATATCTCGCGCTCATTGCACTATAGCAATAGCGGATGGGATATATTTATTTTTGGCGAAACATTTAGGAGCTTCGAGTTTCGATTGATTGAACAGGTAAGCACAAAAACACAAACACAACACAATTGAAAATAATCTACATCCCTATTTTGCACCTTTATTTTCGGTTCTAACTGATTATAAACTACAATTGTTGGCACATTTTTTTCTATAAAAACCACAAAAAGAAATTAATTATTTTTGCGTCAAATTTTTGCATTAAAATATGGTTGAAAACTGTTTTGAGGTTCTAGCTCATGGGCGATGCTACGACTACTAACATTCTGGTCAACTTCGATTATTTCTGTGATTTTATTGACATTATCGACATTTTCTTTAATAGCAAAAATGCCTGAGCGGCATCGACGAAACCAAAATTGCACGTAATTAGCCATTACAGTATCCGCACCATAAAAACCGTTAACAATTTCAGCTTGGCTTGCATTTTCGCCTTTATTCACCTCTGAGAACAACTTTTTTGGCCCGGAGCCCGTTCTGCCACTCCCTTCTGCAGCCATCAAAGACACGGTTAGTAAACGGTTTTCTTCAACCCGCAAACGAGCTTCGCTGGCTGAGAGAGGCTACAGATGGACAAAGCTGATGTTACTATCATGCTTGACCGACTGTCGCTGATCCTCCTGTCATTAAGCAGAAGGAATTGTAGGCAGAGAGTTCGACTGTTGATGGGTTACTTTCTATGGGCGAAGCACATCGAAAAGGTAAGCAGCATAGGTAGTGCACTCTGCGCAGCATGGGGAGAGGAGGATGAGACAGCCGACCACTTTCTGTGCGTCTGCCCGGCCTTCGCTCGAATCTGGCTTGAGGTTTTTGGCACTGATGTGTTAAGAAGCGACCACCCTGGCTTCTTGGCATCACAACGGGTAGATTTAAATAAAATTCAAAAGGAAAACTGAGTGCAGCTCAACGGACTCAATCATTTCTAAAAGCTGTTCTTGCTAGTTATCCCGAAAAAAAAGGATAATCACTTCTAATCAAAGATGATATATTATCCGGTTTGGCCATCAGGTATGATGAAAGACAAAATTGAACGATTAACTTCTACTGTCACGTCATTCACACATTTTCTCACACTCGATGGCAATGAAGTAACGCGAGCATAGGCTGCATTGATTTTTTTCGTATATCACTAACAAAATCTCTGTTTTTTTTCGTAAACAAACCGCTGTCACATTCCTGGTTACGTCAGCAAATCAGCCGTCTGATATTGGCCCCAGCTTTGCATGCTGTAGATCGTGACTCATAAGAGTAATTACAAGTAATGCTAAAGGCCGTTCAGAAGGAGGCCTTATTTTCTGATATTATGAAAATCTACCAAAATTGTAGCAGTGCTACATTAAGAAAACAGTCGCGAAATGAGTAGCGAAGTGGTTTAAAAAATTAAATAATTGGCACTTATACCCTATTTGTGGCGTGCTTCTTCATGTTGTACAGTTTTAAGCCGACTCCGAGTCGCAAATATTTTTTATGGGAAACCCTTTCATGACAGAAATACACTCGGAGGTTTGCCATTGCCTGCCGAGAGGCGACCGCTATTAGAAACAACTCTTTCTCGTTTTGGTGTTTGATGTAAGGAGATTCGAACCTACTTACCTACTTCCGAATGGCATTCACGCACCAACTCATTCGCCTACGGCGGCAGTGGAGTAATTTGCTATGCGTAAAATTGTACACGCGCTGTATCAGACAATTGTTTCACCAGCTCAGATTTTTCCTGCAGGGTAGTGTTTGAAGCTACAATGAGAGGACTGCCAAATTTGTTGGAAATATTTGAATACAGTCAGATTTTTTTTTTGTGTTCTTGGAAGTCGTATAATACATTGTAAGTTAGCTATGATTATTATGTAAAACACATCCATTAACTTCCACATCCTCAGTTAAACCAGAGAACGTTTAAAAATAATTGCCACCAATTAGATTCCCATTTCAATCAATTAGTTTTTAGCGCAGTGAATGCCATTCGCGAATTTTAGTACAGGATTTACATCTTCCCGCCATTCATACGTTCGCTGGCTAAATTGCTGTAATTCTGGTGCTAAGCAATGCTGGCATATTGCAGCTTCTTCGATCGCAACCCGCCTCTCTGTGATGTTAATAAAATATTTTGTAAAATAATTTTCAATGCCGACATTTGCTTGTAGGGGAATGTAAGTTGTCTAATTTTCGGAAAATTTGGGCATGAAACGTGTGGCAGCGAAGTTCGTTGCAAAATTTCTGAATTTTGACCAAAAACAACGTCGCATAAGCATCGCTGTGGAATTGTTGAATGACGTCAACGATGATGCAGATTTGCTGAAAAGGTTCATAACTGGTGATGAATCATGGTTATATGGTTATGACATCGAAACCAAGCCCCAATAGCCAGATTGAAAGAGTCCAGGAGAGCCTAGACAAAAAAAAGCACGCCCAGTTCGATGAAATGTCAATGTTTTGCTCACTCTTTTCTTTCATTACCATAGTGTAGTGCTACAAGAGTTCTTATCACAAGGTCGTACGATAAATAAAGAGCATCACCTTGAAGCTATGTGCCGTTTTCGTGAAGCAATGCGAAAAAACGCCCGGAATTGTAGAAAAAAAAAATGTATGGCTTTTGCATCATGATAATTCACCTGTTCACTCATCTTTGCTTGTGAGAGATTATGTATTTGGACAAAAACAACATAATTATCATGCCTCAGCCACCGTATTTAACAGCTTTGACCCTCTGCGACTTTTTCCCCTTTCCAAGATTGAAGCGACCCATGAAAGGACCCATCGGCGTTTTGCGATGATTGAGGAGATAAAAATCGAATCGGTAAAAGAGCTCAAGGACATACCGAAAAGTGCATATCAGAACTGCTTCGAGTATTGGAAAAAACGCTAGTACAAGTGTATTATATCTGAACGGGACTACTTTCAAGGAGATGAAATAGAATTGGATGAACAAAATAATAGCTATAGCAAAAGCAAAATGAAAATTCACCTTATTTTTTTAACACACCTCGTAGATGTCAATCACATGCAACTACGAGTATGTGACAAATCCAGGGGAATGGTTAAGCTATTTAAAAATATAAACAGTGAAGTAGCATTAAAAAAATAACATAAAATTATTCTGTGGACTGCATCTCTTTTTTAAATTTTTACTACCTTTTAAGAAAGGAGATAAACTTATTCCCCTTTTCCTTTCCTTTCAAATTGCATCAATGGACTGAGTAGCAACCGAACTAAGTTATCAAACTTTACAACTTTTTATTATTGAAACGTGTTTGGGGCGAAAAAATAATTGCACTTAAATAAGTATTTGAAAGAAGAATACAAATTACGCAAAATTGTGTCTGTTTACGTATCGATTAATATTTAAGCCGTTTTGTTCTGTTTTCTTTCCTTGTTCACTCCTCTCGGGGAGCATAGGGCCTCAACAAGACTTTCATCGTACACGGTTCTGTTCTGTTGTTTTCGCACCGTCCCATGAAGTGTCGGCATCTGTTACTTCGACCTTCTCCAAGTGTTTTTTGGTCGACCGCAACCTCTGCTCCCTTGCGGGTTCCAGTCAAGTGCCATTCTCGTGATACTATCTGGTGGTTTTCTCAGTGAGTGACCACTTTCTGCGTTTGATTTGCCTCAGAATGCGTTCCTCGTTCATTAATCTCCACAGTGCGTCATTACTGATGGTGTTTGGCCAGAATATTCTGCAGATGATGCGGAGGCATTTGTTGATGAAGGATTGTAGCCTCTGTGCCTGCCTTTACACATGAGCCGAAAATTCGTAGTTTAGCACGCCTGGAGATTTGCGAATTCCCCCATACCGTATGCATTCGCAAGAATGCTGCCCTTGCTTTGTTTAGCCTGCAGTTGACATCTTCATCTGCTCCATCATCTGCCGTGAAGATGCAACCGAGATAGCTTTCAATGAATCCCACCGGCCATCCGTCAACCAATATCTGCCTTGCGTTATTGTGATTAACTTTCATGGCCTTGATCTTGGCGGTAGCCTTGATCAGTGCGCCTCCGCTTGCATGATGGAGAGTCTTTGAGAGAGGAGGCAGATGACATCGGCGAGTTCCAGGTCCTCAAGATGTCTGGTGAAACTCCTTACGATGCCTTTTTTGTGCAAGGTCAGTTGGCTCATGACGTCATTAAGGACGATCGCGAAGAGAATGGGCGACAGGGGACCGCCTTGCTTTACGCCTGCGTTGGTAGTGAATGGATCGCTGATATCGCCTTTGTGAAGCACTGCCAGTTCGGAGTTATCGTAGAGAGCTTTGATGAGGCGGATTATCTTGGCGGGAACTCCCTTTCTACACAGTGCCAGCCATATTGCGTCTCGTTTGGTAGTGTCGAACGCCTTCTTGAAGTCTACCAACAGCATGTGTAGCGGGGAGCGCCACTCAACTGATCGTTCTACTATAATCTGAAGTGTGTTGGCTTTTCATTACTCCAGACGGCGGTGATGTGGGGATGAAGAATTTCCACTGATATTTGCGGGTCGGCTGTTATTAGTTCAGGTTGTATGCCATCTTCGCCCGCCACTTTGTTGAGCTTCACGTTCTTAATTGCATTCTTAATCCCCGCTGGGGCTGGGGCAGGGGCAGGTTGTTGCTATTTTATTGTTGGTTGCTGTTGTGCTGTCCACTTCGAAGCTAGGTATACTGCTAAGAGCAATGTTGCTAGTTGCTGCAAACTGTTCCTTCCATCTGCGGACATTGGAAGTCAGCAAAACACCATTCAGATTTCTGATCGGCTGATTGCTGTTTCTCCGCTGGTTGGTTAGGCGACCAACTATGCGGTACAGCTGTCTCATGTTGTTTACTCTTGCTGCTGCTTCGGCATCGCTAGCAAGGTCTTCAACGAACTTTCTCCTATCATTTCTGGCCGATTTTTTTACTTGCTTCGCCACCTCACTGTAGGCTGGCCGAAGGGAGCCATCGCTGATAAGTTGCTTTTTAAGTTCGTTTTGAAAGTGGTGTAAGGGTATTTTATTTTACCAAAATTATGTATACTCTTATTATTAACATACTTTAACTTTTTTCATTATGATCAAATACTCGAAAATAGTTGCGATGCATTGGAGAAATATAATATATGGTAGTAGATCAATCATATCTGTAATTTTTTTCGAAAATAGTGGATCTGGATTGATGATATAAACATACAAGAATTAATATAATATTTTCAAAATGTTTATGTGATTCACAATGTTGCCACACCTATATTTGTAACTTCATTAATTATGAAAGTTTGTAATGATAAAAACAAGGAAAATTTAAGCAGATTATTTGAGAAAAAGTTTATAAATAAAAAGTTCTTAGTAAATTGTATTCATTTTTATCATTAACTAATTTTTGTGTAAATTGAAAGTTTCCTTTGAAAGTAGTGTAAGTTTCAAAGGAAACGGCTCATTTTATTGATTCTGGATTAAGTTTTAAGGCAAAATTTTGGATGAAACTTTGGAATCTGTAAAATGCCTTGAAGAAACCTATGAGACTTTGGTGGTATGCACGTACTAGTTTAAAAATCATTGGTTGACGCGTGAGCAATAAATTATTTTGCTACTAATTAGCTGCAGATAATCTCTTCTCTTTTTTTCTGAATAAATTCTATTTTGGTCTTTCCCTTGTACTCGTCTCCAACCAAGTTCATGACACTTTCTCGTCACCGAATTGTCAACAGCGACGGAGATCTTTTGTCTGTTCATTTAAGAAGTTTATTGCAACCTTTCTCGAATGTTTAGATTTCTTATTTATTTTTTTCATTGGTAAAAAGAACACGACACAATTTTATTGTCCGCTTTTTTTCATATTCCAAATGTGACCTTTTAGTGGGCGGACTTTATTTACCGGGCTGTATCTATATTTTCTCTCTTTTTTCTTTTTGCTTTCATTTTTATAACACAGTGCGACATCAAAAATCAAACCGCACCGGACCTTTTTTTTCTGAAAATATACCTATTCAATAGCAAAACCCTCGCTGTGTTTTTAAAAGTTAGCTCGATTTTTTTTTTATAGCGTTTTGAAGTTTTCTATTTTCATGAGATTTTGGAGTTTTACCTGTACGCTAAATTTGACTTATAAATCGACCTTTGTTTGATTTAATCGATTTATTTTGTCATAGCTTGATGCAGAAATTTCGTACATGTACAAATAAACTTATTTTGAGAAGAACCTATATCTCAATACGCAATTTTGAATACCAAAATTTCGAAAAATTGTATGTTTTTACCATTTTTTACTGTAATTATGAAAATAATTTTATACGTAACCACCCGTTATACACATTTTCAGATTTTTCTATTTTTGCTAGTATTTTTTCCAGATACGGTTTTCCAATGAATATTGGATGTAACAAAATGTGATCGTGAGTAGTGAAAAGCAAGATTGGTCTCACAAGACTTTTAGCCTGTTAAGTACATAGAAAAGTGGCTAGCACACATTCCAAAATAAAAAGTATAAAGAAGGTTGTAGTCTGTCTTATCAGGAAATGTTTGTTTTAGAAATTCCAAAATTTGTTCCCAACGATTTTACCTGTTCTAAGATCGCAGCAGTCTTGCGAGATCAGGTTCGTGCATAACAACTCCTAAAACACATTTGGCGCGCTAAATATTTTGTGAACAATACGGTTTTTGTTAACATATTTGAATTTATTAATTTCATTTACGTGAATTTTTTATGAATTAAGAAAATAAAAAATGTACAATTGTCCTGCAAATATTAACGTTTTCTGTTATTGTTGTGGACGTTTCACACCAGCGAGTGAAAAGCATGGATCAATCAGTGATGATTTTACTGTGGCATACAGACATTATTTTGATCGTGAAGTTATTTTGAATGTACCTTGGGCGCCAAACATAGTGTGTAGAGCTTGTTATGTTGGTTTAGTTAATTGGTTGCACAAAAAACAAAGCAGAATGCCTTTTGGAATGCCAATGCTATGGCACAATCCAGAAGAACATGATCCAAAAAATTGTTATAGTTGTGCAAATACTGTGATCGGATTGAACAAAAAGAAAGCGAAAAACAAAAAATACGTTTCAGTCCAGTGTGTACAATTACCGCTTGATCATAATGAAAATATTCCAGTGCCAAAATGTCCCAATTTTGATGTTTTAAGTGAATCTTTTTCTGTTATGACACAGCCATACTAGCCGAAATATGTTGGTGGAGTAAACATATTTTTCAATACGACCAGGAAGAAAATGAAGGAAAATGGAGTAACCAGGAGGAAAAAGAATATGAGGTAGAAGAAGAAGAGACAGGCATGGAATTCTTTACTGATAAATCTGATTACTCTGATAATGATGATGTTGAAATTCAATCAAATTCTTTATTTTAATAAAAAAAAAAACAATTATAAGAATTGAAGTCTATATTCTTTTTACTTAATCTATTTAATATTTTTACCTACAGAGTTTTTAGATATTTAAAAAAAAATTTAAAGCAGAGTATAAAAAAATTATTTTTATGAAGAAAAATCTTGTTAAAAATTTATTTTTTTAGAAAATAACAAACTTAAAGTTCAGTTTTATGTTTTTATCTTATAAATGACTTTTTTAGTACATTTTGCAACATTTTTGCTAGAAGAAATAGTGAGAAATTTTAATTATTTTCATAATTACAGTAAAAAATGGTAAAAACATACAATTTTTCGAAATTTTGGTATTCAAAATTGCGTATTGAGATATAGGTTCTTCTCAAAATAAGTTTATTTGTACAGGTACGAAATTTCTGCATCAAGCTATGACAAAATAAATCGATTAAATCAAACAAAGGTCGATTTATAAGTCAAATTTAGCGTACAGGTAAAACTCCAAAATCTCATGAAAATAGAAAACTTCAAAACGCTATAAAAAAAAAATCGAGCTAACTTTTAAAAACACAGCGAGGGTTTTGCTATTGAATAGGTATATTTTCAGAAAAAAAAGGTCCGGTGTGGTTTGATTTTGATGACCCCAAAATTGTCGCACAGTGTAATTAAAAGATTTTGTTAATAAAATAGCGGATTACTTTTTTATTTTTAAATATTAGCTAAAGGTGATGAGTAATAATATTTCAAAATTTAATTATTAGGTACTCTGGAGGCTTTACGACAAATTGTTGGAAAAAAAATCAAAAGTAAATCAAATATTTGTATGCTGAAATTAAAGAAACAAAACTTGTATAGCCCCATTTCTCGTTATTTTTAAAATGCAATTACCCAAATTTATTATAATATTACCTAATTAGGGAGTAATGAAAAAAACCAGTAGCTGCATTTTCGTAATTAGCGGCTCCAAATAAAATATAATAAAATTGGTACTTTAAGTGAAAGAGACTTCTGAATTAATTAAATTTAATGACTGTTCGAGGGGCTGGTGTTTTTTCCTTTTTTTTGGAATACATTTTAAAACAAAAACAACGAATGTTAACCTTCAAATGATTCTTAGCCCCAAAAGTCATTTTGCCTATAATATTTATAAACAATTTTAAGAACATCAAAACATTTTAAATAAATATATGTATATACAGGGTGAACGATATGAAGTGTTACCAATTTATAAAACAGCTTCCGACATCAACGTCAAAATTTTTCTAATGACAGTTCAATATATTGTTTATAAACCATCAAAAGCATTTGCGTCTCAGTTTTGTTGAATTTTTTTTTCTGTGATGGAATTCAAACGTAATAGTGTGATTGCGTTATATTTGGCTGGAAAATCACAACCAGCCATTGTTCGTGAGCTCAGTCACCTCAAAGTGAATAAAATGTTTGTGTATCGCACTATAAAACGTTACAATGAGACTGGTAGCATTGCAAAACGCTATGGAAGTGGACCAAAAAAACCGCAACAACGCCAGAAATGGTTCGGAAAGTGAAGGCTCGACTTGAACCAAATCTACGTCGAAGTGGAAGAAAAATGGCAAAAGAACTGAAAATATCGCAAGACAGTGAAATATCGACGCATATTGAAAAATGAGCTCAAGGTCACGGCTTACAAGATCCAAAAAGCACACGATCTTTCACCCCAGCAAAAAAAAGTTCGGTGCGAAAGAGCAAAGGATTTGTTGCGCTTGGCGAATTTCCTCACATTGTGTTTTCTGATGAAAAAAATTTCGCAATTGAGCAGTTCATAAGCACTCAAAACGATCGTGTTTACTTGACAGAACGCTCATACGAGAATGTGAGCCTACGTATGGCCACTCGAAGCGATTTCCCATCGCAAGTAATGGTTTGGGCCGCAGTGACCGCTGATGGACGCTCTCCGATCGTTTTTACCGAGCCTGGTGTCAAAGTGAATGCGACTTATTATCGAGAAAATGTTTTAGAAGCTGCTTTAGAGCCGTGGACACGCAAACATTTCTGGCGTAGACCATGGACGTTCCAACAGGACTCGACACCGTCTCATAAAGCTCTGGTCCATTTTGGAGAGCAAGGTAAGGACTAAAAAATATATCAAATACCTCAAGATCACATTCGTGCAGCATGCAACTCATTTTTGGACCTTTTGAAGGCTATAGTCAAGGCAAAAGGTGGTCATATCCAGCTAAAGTGAATATATGTTAAAATTGTAATCATTTTTGAAGAATTTTGTCTTTGAAATTAATAAAAACTAAATTCACACAAAAAAGTTATGGTGTTTTGAATAGGTAACACTTCATATCGTTCACCCTGTACATACATATGTACCCACAGAGCTATAAATGCATTGTCGTTCACCTTTCAGTGCTATTCATTGCTTTTTTTTTTTTTGATAAACTCATATGCTTAATTTTTTTATGAACATTTTAATAGCCAAATAATTTATTTGGAATACATTTCTTTTTTATACAATTATTATATTTCAATTTTCATAAGAAATGTTAGGAAACTATTTCGGTAGTAAAGAGAAAAGCCGTGCGAACGCTTCCGAAGAGATTGTAAGTCCATCGCGGACGTAGTGGCAGGCCGCCGACATCGAAAACTGATGAAAACATCAATAAACTGAAAGAAAAGTTGATCAATAATCGCGGTTTGCGCCGAGTTGCTGCAAAGTTGGTCGCAAAGCTGAACCTGAATTTCACTACATCGCCAAAGACATTATTTCCAATGCTGCACATTCATCAGGAGATCCAACATTCATCAAACGCGTCATTACTGGAGACGAGATGTGGGTTTATGAGGACGTCACGCAATCCAGACATCAGGCGAGTTAGTTGAGAGCTTCGAATGCACTCAGCCAAACAAAAAAGAAAAAACAAGTCGGTTTCAATCAAAAAAGAAAGCGATGCTTACGGATTTTCTGAATTACTACCAATACCGCAGTACACTACTAATTTTTCCCAGAAGATCAGACAGTTAATAAGGACTATTATTTGGGCTGTTCTGAGACGTTTACGTAACACAATTCGCCAAAATAGAAAGCACCATGAAAACGAAGCGTCGCACACTGGGGATTTTTGTACAGAGATGCGGAAAAAAGTATACATCCCAAAAAATATTTACATTTTTACTACTAACGAAGTTGTATATATTTGTGTATGAAAAGAACATGTTTAAAAACTATTTTTAAAAAAAATTTTAAAAAACAATGTTTTTTTTTTTGTTTTTTTTTTTTATTAATATAAGCCAGCAAATATTTACGCACAGGATACATGTAAGTTCATAATTCTAAATTACCCTCAAAATGTCAAAACAAAATTAAAAGTGTTTCGTTATCATTATGCACACACTAGAAAGCGTTTAGTTATTATCATTGCCAAAAAATAGTCAGTGGCGCCTGGTGGCACCTGCAATTGATTAAAACTGAAAGAGACGCTATTAAGCAACACGTTGATACTAGTTTCTGACCGTAGGTAAATGTAGCTCAACTTGCAGTTCCAACAATATGAAGGAATATGATTGATTTTTTTTTTTCGTAAAATTAATTATAAATAAATAATCAAATGCTTCACAGCCTTTGTTCTTCCGGCTAAAATATATAAAAATGTCGTACCCTAAATGAAAAATAAAAAAATCGAAGTCGGCTCAAGCAAAAGGAAAAAAACCACCTTGGGCTTTGAAGTTTTTTCTTAGTCAGTTCAATACCATAAAAAAATTATATTTTGACATATCTATAAAAAATAAACTGTAAGTCGGAGTTTAGTAATTCCTTTTGATTTTATTGTTGGTTCTATTCTGGAGTTTAGAAATACCATTAAACATTGCGTAGGTGGTATGTTGCAAATTTGACTTTTTTCCGCTAAATCCCCAGTGTGCGTCGCGCAGTGCCATCATTATTCATGAATTTTTGACCAGGAACGAAACGAATACCATCCAACAGCCATCGAATTCAACTGATATGGCTCTCTGCAACTTTTTCTGCTTGATAGAGTCAAAAAACCCTACCAGAAACGGGTTTTAGCAGCCATAAGGAATTAAAATAGGTTTAGAGAGGAGGATCAAACGCTCACACAAGCGTCTTGCAGTTGATGGGGAGTAGTTTGAAGGCGATAATATCACTTTTGAGGAATGTTTCCGGAAACTTTATGATGAAGGTGGTAGAGTTTATGACATATACAATAAAGGATCTTTCTAAGGATTTTATTTTATTTCATTGTTTCGCTGGCCAAAGTTTCCTGTTCGAGAAATAATATTCTAGCTTAAGACTGCTGTATGAGCCAGTATATTTCTACCAATATTTTAAAGCGAATAATGAATACTCATATAACATTAAATTTTCAATTAGTTATTTTCCTTATTTTCCTTGTTCACTCCGCTCGGGAGTATAGGGCCTCGACAAGACTCTTCCAGCGTACACGGTTCTAGGCTATTGTGCCATTCTCTTGAAGCTATCTGGTGGTTTTCTAAGCGTGTGACCTATCCATCACCACTTTCTGCGTTTGGTTTGCGATAGAATGGGATCTCCTTATTCGTTGATCTCCACAGCGGTTCGTTACTGATGGTGTTCGGCCAGAATATTCTGTAGATGATGCGGAGACATTTGCTGAGGAAGGATTGTAGCCTCTGTGTGATGGTGTTAGAGACCAGCCATGTTTCACTTCCGCACAACAATACTGATTTCACACGGGAGCTGAATATTCGCAGTTTAGAGCGTCTGGAGATTTGCGAACCCGTCCATACTGTATGCATTCATCCGAATGCCGCCCCTGCTTTGTTTAGCCTTTAGCCTGCCGTTGACATCTTCATCTGCTCTGCCGTCTGTCGTGAAAGTGCAGTCGAGGTAGCAGAAGCTTTCAACGAATTCCACCCGACACCCATCAACCATTACATGTCTTGCTTTTTTGCGGTTGACTCTCATAGCTTTGGTCTTGACGATGTTGACCTCCAGCCCGACAATGCGTGTCAGCGTGACTAGTCTGTCCGCCTTCGCTTGAATGTCAGTGAGTTTGTGAGGCAGTAATCTATCTGATTAACGTAACTAATGTTCATAAAACATATACTTACATACACACATCTCACCTGAATGAAGCCTTTGTGAAAGTTCTAAGCATTCAATCAAAAATCAATAAATTTTAAATCGCTTGATCAACCATAAAATTCCATCTGAATTTAGTGGAGTTCCTTGTATAGAGGTAAAAACCCACCGTTTACCAAGAAAAACAATCTAGTGTGACACTGACCTACTACGCCCAATTTCACCTTAGCTCTTGAATGCATACGCACACACATCTTTGTGTGCCTGAATGCCTGCATGTGTACTTGTGTATGTATGTGTATGTGAATGACTGGCTAATTGAGTGTTTGCGTAGTAATGTTGAGGTTAAATTTTGGTATTTTAAAAATCCCCTAAACATTTATTAAACTATTTTGCTTTATGTCACCTGATGCCAGTCAAACAAGACAGACGGCATTTTAGTGATGTCACTGATCACTACATTACTTAAATATTATACGTACAAAAATATATATTTAAAGAAAAACACGAACAACTGCAACTGAAGCTCAAAACTGTGAACATTTTGAAAAAAGCACTTATGTCGAGAAACGATTTTTTCGCAAGGTTTTAATAGAGATATAAAACTAATGAGTTAACTCTTTTTCATTCATGACAAAGCGTTCTTGGGGTTTGTAGCTCCGAGAACATGTATGCCTTTATGCATATCCGTCCTCTAGAAAACTTAATTGAATTTCCCTTTTATCTATCCTTTGCGAGACACTTTAATTGGATGAGTTAAATAATTTTGTATAATAATATTAAATTTCTAATTGTCTTACTTCTGAGAATTTGTCTTTTGGTATTAGGTGCGCAACTAAGTTTCCGCTGCTTGTCAATAGATGCCGCCAGCAGTGTGTGCTAGTCGATTCTAACATAACCTAAACGTCATAAACCAAGCTTAGACATATGGTAAACAAATTGCTTCGACATATTAGTGATTTTGTTTTAGTATCACATACTTTTGGTTTTGTGAAAATTTCTGATTTTGCGCCGACTAATCGTCATTTGCGGGAAGGGTTGATTTTCCTCTTTCTTTCGAAAACAACGGCGGCTGAAGCGCATCGAGAGCTAGAAAAAGTTTATGGAGATGCTGCTTTAAGTGAAGCAACGTGCCGAGATTGGTTCCGTCACTTCAAAGACGGTGATTTTAATGTTGACAACCGTCCGCCTGAAGGAAGGCCAAAAACCGTCGAAGACGCTGAATTGGAGGCATTACTCAATGAGGATCCATGTCAAACGCAAGAAGAGTTTGCTTCAGTATTAGCGGTTACCCGCCAATCCATTTCAAAGCGATTGCATGCCTTGGGAATGAATCAGAAATAGAGGACTTGGGTTCCTTATGAGTTAAAACCAAGGGATGTTGAACGTCGTCTTTTCGCCTGTGAACAGCCGCTCCAGCGGCAAAAAAGGAAAGGTTTTCTTCATCGCATCGTGACGGCTGATGAAAAATGGATTCATTACAGCAATCCAAAGAAAATAAAGTCATGGGGACTACCCGGTCATGCTTCTACGTCGTCGCCTAGGCCGAATATTCACGCTGCGAAGGTTGTGCTATGTATTTGGTGGGACCTAGTTGGTGTTATTTATTGCTAAAACCAAGCGAAACCTGGGGATCACTGGGGATCGGTATTGACTTCAATTGATGCGATTGAGCCGAGCACTGTGCGAGAAGCGGCCGCAATACGCGGAGAGGCATGAAAAAGCCTCACAACGCTCGGCCTCACGTTGCCAAACCCGTTAAAAGCTACCTGGAAACACTGAAATGGAAAATCCTACCCCACCCGCCATATTCTCCAGATATTGCGCCTTCCGATTATCGATGGCACATGGTCTAGCTGACCAGCAGTTCCATTCAAATGAAGACATCAAAAAATGGCTTGATCCGTGGATAGCCTCAAAAGATGAACAGTTTTACCACGACGGTTATGAGATTTACCAATCAGATGGGAAAAATAGTAGCCAGTGATGGGCAATACTTTCAATGATTCACTTGTAAAGATTTTTTCAGAATAAAGTTGTATTTTCATCAAAAAAACAGCGATAACTTAGTTGCGCGCCAAATAAAATTTGGAAAAAAGGGCGTTACCACTCCCACTATTGAGTAAATGCGAGTATCTCGCGAACGACTTAATAAAACTCACGCTCTTATTGCGCTTACCAAAGAATAATAGAAAGTAGATTGCGCCCATCAGAGAGTGAGCTGTGACGTGGCTGAGTTGTTCAGTGTTGCCAACCATTTGCTCTTTCCAATAAATTTAGTGCTTTTTTATACTCAAGATGCGAAAATTTAATGTTTGTGGTTTGTTTCTTATTTTAATTTAAAGCTACCGAAACTGTTAGTTAAAAAAACACGTATTATTAAATAAAAGAAGGTTCACTCTGAGAAGATTTTAGTGTTAATGAAAATTTGTTGATTCTTATAAAATTTGATATTTTGAAAATGAAAATTTAATTTTTTGTTCCTTTTAAGGTTATGTTAGAATATTAAATCTTCTCCCAACTCTTCTTAACATTGAAAACCTTTTTACACATTTAAAAAGCGTTTGAATTTACTTCGGGTCCTCAATTCTTAGAGGGACATAGGGCATCAAGAGGTGTATTCATAGTAAAAATAAGCAAAAAATACAAGAAAATTCTAAAGAAACCATAACGACATTTTTACAAAAAGAGTACCTTATCTAGTTACATAACCTCAAATATAGCAAAAAAGTCCTTATCTAACAAAAGAGTTTCTCTTAAGGGGACAGATACCTGTGAAATTCCGTGATTTTTTTTTCATTTTTGTTTAATACATATAGAAATTATGACATTAATAAACACAAAAATTTTTGGTTTTTTGTATTCAGGTCACTGATGCCGATGCTACAATGCTCGCCGATTGAGAAGCCCCGCTGCGACCTTTCTGAAAGAATTGAGTGTACATCCGCCATTTTAAATGATTAAAATAAAAAAAAATTCCTTATTTTATTGTATAAATAAACTGTATGACAATTTTGAAAAAATATATTGGCTTCTTTATTTTTAATAATTTTCATGAAAATCAGGCAAAATGTGGCCGTTTACAGGTAACAAGAAATTCATAAATTAAATTGTACATAACCAAAACACATTTATTTCAATTAAACGCACATTTTAAAGACAATTTGTCACGCACGCAAAGTTCTTTAAGTAATTCAATAAAAATTTGGTATTTTATTTTCTTTAAATGGGCATTTCAGTGCGTTTTTATATCCAAAGTTAGGCAACACTGCAGTAGCGAGAGAGAGATTTGACTGCTGAAAGGAGAAGAGCACCAACAATAACCACAATCGAGGGCAATGCCACCAGATGTTAAGGAAAAGTAAAGCTAAATAAAACTGAGTGAATTATTGAACTAATTTAAAAAAAAATGTATATTTTACAAAACTATAAATACTACATTTATTTAGAAAAAATCATGAAAAAAGAACTAAAACTCTGAGACAACAACATAACAACAAAAAATGCTAAATCAAGTTACGAAAATGGTAATCTGGCTATACTGGTGCTAATATGACGTCACTTATTTCGCGGAGAGCAAAGTAACGGTACCACGATAGGCGCAATTTCATTATTCTTGCCATCATGGCGCTTACCTACATTATACAAGTTAAGACTAAATTTCCGTTCGCCTCTCTGATATCACTAGCCTTAACTCTCATTGTTTTGTGAGTTTGTTTGATTCCAAAAATTAACACAACAATGGCATTTCTTGCCATAAAAATTTCCATAATGAAAACTAGGCATGAGACAAAGTGTACGAAAAAATAGTCTCACTTGGCCCATGCATCTGACAGTTTAGCAAAGACAATAGCAATCCATTCACACTTTTTTACTAAACATTCACAGTTCTGTTATTGCCTACGTCACTGTCTTTGGGTGATTTTTCGAAGATACTAAATTTGGCAAATGAATTGACGTAAATGATCGATTCGGCAACGTTTCTTTGTAATTCGCGAAATAAAGCAAAACCTAATCTCAGATGGGCGTAAAATTCGGAGAAGTCTATTTAATTTGGAGATTTTGCTAAGCGGTATTAAAATGTTATTAAAATCCCCGCTTCACTCAAATGTCAACCCAAACAAATCAAAGTCTAGGCAAGTAATTTTGGCGGTTGTTTAAAAGCGAATTGTTTTTATAATTGTCTGGACGGCTAAATTACGCAGTTTTTCTCTTTTCTCAAAATCAAAAATCAAACAATTTTTTTTCTTATTTTTTATAATTGAAAGGAAGTTAATATTTTTCATATTTTGTTCCAATTCTACAAAGAGAATTGCATAAAACGTGCAACATTTTAATTAAATTTTTATATTTCCTGTTTTCGAGAAAAGTCTTTCGCGAGGGATAGAGGATGCCTCTAAATAGGCACGTAAAATTTTATAAAGATACTTAAAATAAAGTATAATTTTCCCCACTTGTCTAAGGGACTTACTTTCAAATCAGGTATTTCACAATTCAAGTAGCGAATCACTTCATCAATATTGCTATATTAACCTTTGTGGTAGGTAGGTAGGTGAAACGGCTGAAGTGCCAGTCTGGTACTCCTCAAGTAGCACTGAAGCGCCGTTTTGATAGCATTATGAGAGCTCTTGATGTAATGGAGAAGATTGATGGGATTTAAGTTGGTGCACTGCCGCAGGCTGTCTAAGAAAGGAGTTCCCAGTAATCTTAATTGTCTAGCTGACAAACCGGGATATTTACAGAGAAAGTGCTCAACAGTCTCCTGCAGTCTCTCTGAAAGGTCACCACAGCTTCTGCAATGGGGGTTAAATGATAGCCCTAGTTTTTCCGCATGTGTGCCGATCGTCCAGTGACCGGTAAACACAGCTTCGAGTTGAGAAATTGAATGGCGAGGAGTCAAAACGACTTTCTGAGTCCTCCATTTATTGTACTGGAGCCCAAGGGTTTTCGAAATCGTATATGGAGAAATGGAGCTCTGTATTTTCTTGAGAAATAATTTGTGCACTTCTCCTTTAACAACTGTCAGGGAGATGTCGATGACCGGGTAGGAGGTCTCTGAGGCCAATTTAGTCCTTTTCCTGGCAAGCTCATCAGTAATTTCAATTCCCTCTAATTTCCTATGTCCTGGAACACAGATTAGAGAAATATTACCTGCACACACAAGAGATTTGATCTCCTCCTTACAGGAGTTTATTAGTTTCGTTCTGCACTATGGCGTCGTCAGAGCCTTGAACGCGGCTTGACTAACGGAGAAAATTTTAATATCTCCTTTGCTCCCGCGTTCCCTTAGCATTTTACATGCCTGCAGGATCACAAAGACTTCTGCCTAAAATACAATAGCGGTATTCGGCAATCTAAAGAAAATATGTAGATAAATTGGCTGATTTAGAGGAAACTCCTGCTCCGACTCCCGATTCCATCTAGGAACCATCAGTGAAGACAGAGGTGCAAGCTTCGGTGCAGATTTTCCCCTCGATTCAATCCTGCCTTTCTGGAGTTGTCTAAAACAAAATTCGTTGTGCTGATTTCCCAAAGTCATACGTTTGTATTTCGTCACAGTCAGCTTCTTAATCGGATTAGAGACAACTTTTTGGAAGTTACAGGTTCCGGCACTCGAAGTATAACCAATTAAAAATACCATACATTTAGTTTGGAAATTTACTTTTATGCAATTCAAAGTAAAAAATGCGTGAAAATAATGCAAAATTAAGAATAAATTTACTTTTGCTCGATATGACCATTTTTTGTTTTGACTATGGCCTTGAGACGGTCCAGAAACGAATCGCAAGCTGCCCGAATGCGACTTGCAGATATTCTGGCCCACTCGCGGACAATGGCTTTTTTCAGCGCCTGGAGACTGATGAAACTTTTAGTTCGGGCTTTGCTCTTCAAAATGGCCTAAAGAGAATAATCCATCGGAGCCATTGTGCGGACGGTATGAAGCTCGGAACGTTGTTTTTTAGCCATTTTTGGTTCAAGAGAGATTTGTGAGACGTTGCCAAATCCTGTTGAAACGTCCATGGTTTGCCACCAGAATATATTCCTGATAATATTTCACATTTACCTTGACGCCAGGCTCGATGAGAACGATTGGAAAGCGCCCATCTACGGTTACAGTGGGTCGGTCAAATAAACCCTATCGTTTTAGGAGTTTACGTATTGCTCAATTTGAAAAATTTTTCAAAAACACAATGCTCGGAAACTTACCACTTTCGGCCAAGAGAAGCAACTCCTTCTCTCTCTCAAGTCCGACTTGTTGCTGCTTTGGTGTGCGATCATGCGCCTTTTGGATCTTGTAAGACTTGACTTTGAGCTCATTTTTCAGTATGCGGCGGATGCTACGTTCAGATATTTTCAGTTCTTTCGCCATTTGATTGGCACTTCGTCCGGGATTTCGCTTAAGTCGCTTCCTCATTTTTTGAACCATTTCACGTGACGTTGCAGTCGCTGGTTCTGATTTTCCAGCCAAATATAATGCATTTAAACTATTAGATTTGAAATCCATTATAGATTTTCTTGTTTTCTTGCAACCGCGCGCTTGTAAAAAATACTCTAGACTGCTATTTAGCGTACTAACAGCCAGTTGATGCCCGTGCACCAACTAAGCGAGTTGAAGTTGGTTACACCTCGAGTGCCGGACCCTGCATTCAAGCGGAAGATATTGGTGGCATTGCAAAATCTGAACTTTTCAAAATCAATTACATACAGAAGCTAAAAAAAAGTAAAATGCACGAAAAAATAAGTGCAAATTGAAATTTACATGGCCTACTGTGACCTGATGAATGTTAGCTACAGCGTTGTCATATAGCGCGCGCTGCAGAAAATTATAGATATCAAGTGCCGATTTCAGCCCCGAAAATATTATATAAAATTATAAGTCTCTGTGAATAAAAAGAACAAAAAAGTAAAAAAATGCCATATGCAGAACAACTTTGAATCAGAAAATCGAGATGAACAAGGTGGCGCAAAATTAATCGAAAGATTTATAATTTTTCAAATGGCGTCCTGCGTCAATCGGATTCGGCACTTGACACTTGTGAACTAGACAGCTGCTGTTGGTATATACAGACAAGCAATGGGGCGCGGAAAGGCCAAAGTATAGATTTCCATCCACCTTGCACTTGCCGTTCCCAGTGGAGCTTTTCAAAAAAGGAGGTGGGCAAAAGCTTGTAAATTAAGTTCCTCAAACTCTTCAAAACCTTGTGAAGTAAATGAAGTCATTTACAAATACAAAAGTACATACCTTATTGATTAAATGGATTGAGTTCAAGAAGACCAGTTAGACTTCGCCATAAAAAGATATATGAAACATGAAACACCAAATACCCTAAATGGAGGAAATGAAAGAAAAAAATTATGTAATGTAGAATTAATTTTCGTATTAAGTGTATGAACAAGAAACTTAAAAGTAAAAATAAAAAACTTTTATCAAATAAATAAAATAATAAAAATGATGACTTAAAAGCTTAGGTACATTTTTATTGGGTCACATTATCGCGATGATCATTTACGGGTTAAGGTAATGTAAACAAGATTTTGATAAATTTGCTTTGGCTTAAGTCTGCCGTCAGTACTTAACACTCATAGTTTGATTAAGATCTCCAATGAGACAAGAGAAAAAGTCTATTTTGAGTTAGATGATTTTGTGGAGTGCCCACTGATGTGATATAATCATCAACCACTTATCGTTTGATCAACTCAACAGTACGACTATGTAACGCATGTGTGTCAGATCTAGACATAATATAATATTAAATTCAATTCCCTTAAATTGAATACTTTTACAAATTAGCCACTTACATACTAATAGAAACAAGCACAGACTTAGCTTTATTGAATTTTATGTATTTTGTATCAACATTTAAGCATTCATAAGTATGAATTACACTCGTTCGTATGTATGTATGCAAGTGAGCATGCATATATTGGAATGTCGTTCGTAAGTTACAAATGTGTGTCAGCAAAAGGAAAAAATAAAGCGAAAGAGAAACAATAACAGTAAATAAATAAATGTAAAACTGCTGGGCAATCAAAAGCTGTAACGCGTAAACAATACAATTCAATTGGCGAGTCACGTGACTAGCACTTCCATATCAGTGAATACAAGTATGTGTAAGTATAAGTATATCTACATATATACATACATAAATGGCTATGTGTGTATGCATGAACCAAAAATGATCGATTACAAGATTTGATCGTTCGAAGCAAAAATGTGAGAGTAATTGTGAGCTGCTGCGTCAAAGGGGAATTATGTATAATGCAATGGAGAGAATACAGAACATGTGCAAGGATGAGAGATTAGCAGGTTTGCTATTTAGCTATATTGAAAAAGAACATTGCGAGAGAAACGTTGCTGCCACGTCTCTTGTGAATTCGGCAGCCGAATTTTACACTATCATTTAACATGTATTCACACACTCGTCCAATCAGTCGTTGTTTAGACGGCAACGAAGTGTCATTGGTTTATTTTTTTCGTATATCACTAATGCAATATGAGTTTTCGAGCCGAATAATGATCTGGGCGAGCTCACTTTTCAAATCTTTTCAACATGGAAGGTGTGGCTAATATCAGACCGTTAATAGGTTCTTAGCGATTTCGAAGGAATCAGTTGATTTGCTGATGGAGAATAGGAGATGTGACAACGGTTTGGTTACAACAGAGATTGGGAAACATTGAGAATAGAATAGAATAGAATAGAATAGAATAGAATAGAATAGAATAGAATAGAATAGAATAGAATAGAATAGAATAGAATAGAATAGAATAGAATAGAATAGAATAGAATAGAATAGAATAGAATAGAATAGAATAGAATAGAATAGAATAGAATAGAATAGAATAGAATAGAATAGAATAGAATAGAATAGAATAGAATAGAATAGAATAGAATAGAATAGAATAGAATAGAATAGAATAGAATAGAATAGAATAGAATAGAATAGAATAGAATAGAATAGAATAGAATAGAATAGAATAGAATAGAATAGAATAGAATAGAATAGAATAGAATAGAATAGAATAGAATAGAATAGAATAGAATAGAATAGAATAGAATAGAATAGAATAGAATAGAATAGAATAGAATAGAATAGAATAGAATAGAATAGAATAGAATAGAATAGAATAGAATAGAATAGAATAGAATAGAATAGAATAGAATAGAATAGAATAGAATAGAATAGAATAGAATAGAATAGAATAGAATAGAATAGAATAGAATAGAATAGAATAGAATAGAATAGAATAGAATAGAATAGAATAGAATAGAATAGAATAGAATAGAATAGAATAGAATAGAATAGAATAGAATAGAATGTGTCTGAACAGAGCAATTTTAAAATATGTTATAAATATGTTATAATAAATTTAAGCATACAAATGAAAATTGCAATCATTTAAAATTTATTGAATCTCAACCGAATATGTTGTCTACTGGTAAACGATGTGGTGGCGATAATCTACACCCTATAACTTTGTGGCAGCCGCCTTAGCTGAATGGGTTGGTGTATGACTACCATTCGAAAGTTCCCAGGCTCGAATCTCCGGGCATGAATCATCAAAAAAATGTTTTTCTAAAAGCGGCCGACCTTCGGCAGCAATCGAAAACCTTCAAGTGATGGAAAAGCTCTTCATAAAAACCATCTGCGAGATGGAAATCTTCCCTCCACCCTCAAGGGAAGAGTGGGAACGGGATGACGTAAGACCGGACGAGTCCATCTACGTATAGCAAGATGGCTCAAAGCTACATCTACATTCTACATCTACATTTTCACTGATAGCCAGGCAGCGATGAAATCCCTCACAAAGCAGCCGGCAACCTCCAAGGTAGCCATGAAATGCCGTACATTTCTTAACTAGATGGCAGGTGATTTATTTTGCGCCACCTTGTAGTATGAGGAGTAAGAGTCATTACCCAGTGCCTACTGAAATCACTGCATTTCGGCACTACTCACTTGTACTAGAGGGATAGCGAATACTCCCTCTCACATATGTATATGGTATGGGTAAGGGCATACAATCCATATATGCTCTTATGTACATACATATTTACGTATCAGAAACAATTAAAAATATTTCAAATGTATCATACAAATTGTTCTTTATTTTAGAATGCACTACAAAAATGTACTTTAACACTCACTTCAAGAGCTTCTAGCGAGTAATCCCAGAGGCTTTGTACAAGCACCTACACTCATATGCCCACCTACCTACATACAAGTGTGCGTGTGTTTATGCAAATACTCGCATTTTCCATTTATCGGTGCCATTAACGATGTGAGTGGACACTTTCTGCAGGCGTGCATACATACACACATACATATATACATGCATATCATACCTTTACACATGCATGAGAAAATAAAAATAAAATTAATTTTCCGCTTATATAAACACAAGTGGTGTATATTGAACTTTCAATTGCCACAAAAGCTAAGCAATGCATTTATAGAGTGATTCATAAATGAGTAATAATTTATAGTTTTTTATGTATGTATGCAAAATTTGCAGGTATATGTTTAAAAAAGCAAAGAAGGTAACACTTCTACACGACTATTTTTCTTCCTATGTTACATAAATATTTAGACAAACTCTTAAATGAATGGTGACAGACGCCGAAGGGCCTGCAACTCTGTTTGTTTGTGTGTTCAATTTAATTAAAAAGTTGTAAATAGAATTGAAAAGTAGTCGCACTTAATTGAACAGAATAGCGGGAAAACTGGTGCGAAAGTAGAAGCGTAGAAAACTGGACTATAAATCAATAAAAAAAGCATAGATTGCATTTAATCAACATTTCCACTCAATAAACCTGACATTACTTATACATGAAAGCGATCGCAGAACAATCATATTTTGCTATGTATGTATGTATGTAGGCAATTCATTTCCTCATGAGAGACTTAGAATCTATTTTCAGGTTACTTTATTAAATACTGTACTTTGTAGGGGCAAACAATTGGGTCTTCATTAACGGTATATAAAGCCGTTTTGTTATTTGTTACTTTTTGTCTCCATGCCTTGGAAACTAGATTCCAAGCTGCTAAAGATATTAGCAAAGAATTCACCGAAAACGTCTTAACAGAAGAATTCATTCAATACTTCCTGCTACTGGATTAAATCCGCGGCACCTCCTCTGGCGATATGACGCAAGCGAGGGGAAAGAGAAAATACCCAGTGAGGGGTACGAGTTTGTTCAACGTACCTTTCGATAAGCTGATAGGCGCACAAAATGGAGTGCTCTTGCTGGTATAGAACTAGGCAGCTGACCATTGTAGGTGGAATGTTGTTGTTGAAGTGGTTAAGTATTTCTGTTGAAATAATCATAATTAAACAAGGATGTTATCCTGTTTGCTCGTTAGGTATGGTGAAAAAAAAAATGTTGAGGGGAACTTTGGATTCTACGTCATTGGCTTTGTGTTTAACACAATTTAGCTTTAGCTTAGTGAAACACAAAACAAATGACGTCAGCATATCTGTCAAATCCGCTCAGAGCCGAATAACGGTCTGCTAGGTAGTACACCTCTAAAAATCTTTTCACCATGCTAATTAGCAACTAACCCCGTTTTAGTACCGCTGCTCTCGTTTGATGTCTTTGTTTTTGTTTGATTTTAATTTTTGTTTGAGACAGATCCATTCCGGAGAGCCAAGAAGGCAGCAAAGGCTTACCGAAAGAGCGAAGTCTTGTTCTAGCTAGGTGTCTAGGATAATCGCATAAGTAATGAAAAATAGTTTCTGTCACCTCCTCCACCTGACACCATCCGCAGATGGGATTGAAAGGAAGGCTAAGACTGGCTGATCCCATTCCTTCCAATTAGTTGTAAGGTTTGCAGTGATACGTGAAATACGGCTATATTTTTCTTGTTGTTGTACATGTAGTTAGTTGCTTCCCCCTTCTTTCGTTTTTATTCGTTGAAAAGGGGTAGCAACTGCCACCGCCACCTCTGTTATGTCTAGTGCCGAACTCTTTATATTCCTATGACCGGGAATCAGAGTAATTTTAGTAATTTGAAGCCAATGACCAAGCAATTCTAGTTGCTCACTTGGATGAAATGGAATTGGAATCTTGCAGCCTTGATAGCTGCTTGTCTGTCTGAAAAGATAACCACCTTTGTACCAATTTCTTTGTAGGGTTTTAGTGAATTGCAAGCTTCTCTAATTGCTAATAGTTCTACCTGGCACACGCTGGCATAGTCCGGAAGTCGAATTGATTGGGATAATTTGAACGGCTCTGAATGGAGGTCAGCTCCCACACTACAGTTCATCTTAGAACCAAACCGTCAGGGTACAAGGTGCCGAATCTACCAGTCACTTTCCCTTTCCTCCATTCGGCCCTGGCTGAAAAGCGTACGAACGATGGAATAATAAAAGCCATTGTGTATCGGTGGCTGTTTGAAGAAAGTTTGATCACTTTTATTTTTTAATTTCTTTTTACGATTCTTAGTCAGAAGCGTTGTACAATTGCAAATAAAATATAAAACAATATGCAACTGTAAAAAAAAGGAGGTTGTCTGTAAAGTCGGTTTACTGACGATAGTTTAACGTGACAACGTCATAAGAAAATACTGATGGAATGGTTGCAATTTGAAAAACAAAATTTTAACTTTATTTGTTTGATAGATATTTTGTATGGATATAGAGAAGGAGGTAAATGGAATCGCAATGGAATAGGTCAAGTTACATTTACACAAACGTGAAAAATGAGGAAACATGTATCAAATTCATGAAAGATATGTTCAATTTCGATTGTGCATCAGACGTTAATACTACAACAACACTAAGAGGCAACATCATCGATTTGCCTTTTTCAAGACACATTACACTCGAAACAACCCCTATCATTGCACACAGGAAGAAGGCATATGCAAATACAATTATGTGAATTTATATACATATGCGCATATACATACATATACATGCTCACTCAAGTAGGAGAGACCCAGATGCAGAACGTTGCCGAATGCGGGGGCCGATTGTGCTCTTTGTCGTTCGTTCCGCGCTCTCGCTTGCAGTTCAACCAAGGTAACGACGATTGAGCAAGATAAGGACGCATTTTTTCGTGCGTGCAGCCGGCTAAATCGAATTATAAGACGTTATCACGTCAAAAATATACCAATAAGTAATTTTCTTTTGATAAAATTACTTTGAATAGAATCATTCACATACAAATAATTTTACCTTTCAAGGCGATTTTGCATGCTGACAATGTGATGAGAATATAATATGAAATAAATATCATTAAAAACATACTAAAATTTACACAGTTTTTATTTCACATAATCAGTGGCTCCATTGACTGTTCTGAACCACTTGGTTTTAATATGCCTCGCAAAGCTTTTCGTGTTCAAAATCTATTTTATCTCCATGTGTTAACAGATAATTATCTTCCCCATGCACCTATAACCAGAGCACTTTTGGAATATAATAAAATGTAAAAAAAAAAATATTCGCTTTTCGTCTCCGATCTCTGCTTTTAAATCTTCCATTGACGCTCTGTGATGTTAAATTACATTGCCCTTTTACAGGAGATGTTATTAACATTTACATTAGCAGTACGTGAAATTTTATACTTCCAGTCTGTGAGATATGTACATGAAGTGAAGGTCTTAAATCTGCATACAGCAGCATATTTTCTTATCTCCCAGAAGGTATGCAGTAATTGGAAAAATTGTTGATATAGTGTTTTTCGGAATAAATATTTATTCATAAATTTACAAAAATGTGATTATTTTACTATTTTTTATGAATGAATAAAAACAACAAAAAAGTAGGGCATGACAAAATCTACATAAAGTTAAATTAGCTAAAAAAAACTAATTTATTCATTTTAAAACTAGATTTTTTGAATTCTTTTATCATTCACTGCTTGAAGGCGTCGTGGCATTGATCCAACTAGTTGGGTAGCTCTTTCCGCGTTATGTGGTTACATGCCTCCATCAACTCTTTAGCTATTTTGCGTCCCTCGAATTTTTCTCGGTAAAAGCTCCCAAAAATGCTCTATCGAATTTGAATTTGGACTCTGCGGCGGTGTATTTAGTTGTCTGCGTGTGTACTATGAGGCATTATTTGATAATTAGGGTCTTTCTCGTGTTGGAAAACCCTACCTTGCCTAAAACCCAAAATTTTTGCTGATGACCTAAAATGTTGTTCCAACATGTTTTTATATTTATATCGGTCAATAGTACCTTGAATAAAGGTCATCTTTCCAACGCTAGATGCAGCTATAGCTTCCCAAAGCGTTGCGCTACCACCGCCGTGCTTGACAGAATGTATCAAAGTTTTCATTTTTATATCCACATTTCTTCTCCTTCATATTTTAGCCCGTCAATCTTATTCTTCTTCGCTTCACAGTCCGTGGTGGACCATAGCTTCGTAAACAAATTTTTCTCCACTTTATTCTATCCATGACATTTTTTTTTCGTTTTAAGCGATTCCTAATATATTTCAGAATATTCACACAAAGTTACAGAGCCTAATTCTCAATATTTCCGTACATACAAAGCCAAAGGTAGGCGAGCGTTAGGTAGTTACGCTGTGACCGGACAGCTATAGTACAAACTTTATCTTCTTTTCTCGACTTTTATGATTTCTTTGAATTGGTGTACATGAATGAAAAAAAAAACTAATGAACCTTTTGAAATGAATCATAGCTTGTTCCCTTCAGTATTAAATTCTCTTCTATTTGAACTAACAAAATAGTTAAAAAAAATTTTTTTCAAGATTTTTATACCAAGTTAAAGTGAATTTTTTTTTTATAGAAAGACATTTTTTTCTTTAAAACCTCCAAAAAGTTGAAATTTTGAAATTTCTCTCAGTTTTCTTAGTTCATTTAGAATAAAAAATCATGATAATTAGAAATCCATTTGAATTTTTTGCTTTAGATAATAATTACGAGCGGTATCTTGTACGCCAGTTGGAAACTCCAGCGTTGCAGCGCTCTACTAATGTCTATGTTAAACATTTTTTTCAACTTATTTTAACTAGTACAAAAATTTGTTATACTTTTTAAATGTTCATTAAAAGATAGAAAAAACTTTTTAGTGCTAAATTAATTTTTTCCTTAAAAAAAAAAATCGCAAAGAGATGCAATTTTTAGACCTCATAAACCAGGCTCCCCCCTTAACATCTGATTCGACATCATCTAACCATCTCTTTCGTGGGCACGCTCTTTTTATTTCTGCAATGGGTGTTAAAATAAAAGCTGCCCTAGCATTTCGCTCTTTCGTTATGCACAGTACGTGCCAAATCTATCTAATCCGTTGGGCTTTGCTAAAACGTATTGCAGTTTGAATTTCAAGAATTTCTTCGATTTCATTGTTGTAGCGATGGCAATCACTTCCAAATATATTGAACTTCGTTTCGTCAGTATATAAAACTTTAGACCAGAAATCCACTCACTTGCTAATAAGAACCCGTGCAAACTCAAGCCGCAGGTGACGGTTTTTTCCTGAAATCAGAGGTGTTCTGCTAAAATATGCGCTGCCATTAAAATATCTCTTTTTCCGAATGCCTCCATGATATGTTGGACCAATTTCGGAGCATTTATTTTTAGATTTTGTTCGAATTTCTTTAAAATAGAGCTTACACCTGTTCTGGACAGCTTTTTTGGGCGGCCAGTTCGCTTTTTATTTATGTAGGAATTATCAAATGGATGTGTCTATGTAATAGCAACAACGATTTATCAACTGATAGTTTCGAATAATGGTACTTTACAGCTACTTTTTCAATGTTTGCTCAATGTCAAGCAAGACTGGTGCAAAGGCAGGTGGATGTATGTAGACTTCAGCCGTTCGGAGGCAGCGTAAAAATGCATGGCCCTCCATTTGTGGGGAACATCAAGAAGCACACCACAAATAGGGGAAGGAGCTCGGCACAACACCCAGAGAAGGGTGTAAGCGTCAATTATATTTATATAAAGGGTCTTTCAAAAGACGAACTAGATATTGTTTTAAAATAAAATATGTAAAAACTAAGAGTATTTCAGGCTTCACTATTTCTGGGCTGCCAGTAATTTTTCTATTCTCGACAGAACCAGTTTCTTCAAATTTTGTCCCTAACTTCTGAATTGTCGACTCATTCGGACGATTATGTCCATAAAAAAAATTACGAATTTTGCGATATGTTGCTTCTAAAAATTGACCATTTTATATAATTTAAATTTATTTATTTATTTATAATAATTTAAATACCCTTGGGTATTTCTGCTTATTTCTATATGTGTATATGAGTTTCTATTTTTAATATGTAATTATTTGTAGAGTAAACTAAATTCGCTTTGCTTATTGTAAATGAGTAAAAATGAGTAAGACACTTGCAATTTTTCTTCCTACCTTAACTTTTTTCGTGTTAGCATGCATATATACACACACACACATAAGCATGTTAATACATATTAAAACACCCATCCATACATACATATGTACATAATTAATGTAATAATTCAGCAGTGCATTGACTCCGAAAGGTTGGTGCTCGTAAAGTGAAAAAAATAAACCACATTTTGGCCAGCCACGCGGAACTGTTGCGAAAAATATTCGATGATATGGAAACAAATAAGGCAGGTGCATGTTATATCACGTGAAATCAGCGCCACGCGGCATGGTAAGTGAATATAAGCATATACTAAGTTCCATATGTACGTGTGTGTGTGTGCGTGTGTGCATGGTAAACATCCCGAGTTATGTCTCGAGTTTCATATCACGTTTTATGCTAATTTATAGTATGTCAACGTTGTGGATACAGCCGAATTTTTTTTGCGTTATAGGATTCTAAGTTTAGTTTATTTTCGTCGCCACTAACTGTTTTGAGATTACGTAAAATTATTTTATTTTCTTTCCTATCTCAGTCAAAAAATTGTATGTCACAAAGTTGGTTTGGTTGTGAGTTTTCCTTCGAATATCGTGACTAGATTTAGTAATAAAATTTTATTTTTATCGAAGAAAAAACGCGCGATACATAATTATTGTGTATTACATACAGTTGTGTGCACAATAATAGCAGCGCGTCTTGTTTGCAAAGTTTTGACTGTTATTAAATTTTTGTTATTCTAATAATTTTTTTATAAAAGTATATAGTAATTCATACTACGATAAAAACCATATAACTTAAAGTTTCATACTTTGTACGAAATTTTATAAATAGTATTCAGAAAATGTTCATATAAATTCTAAAATTCGTAATAAGAATTTTCAAAAAATTTCAAGTACGCAGTTTTATAGCCCTTTAATTTTTTTATAATAAAGTGGCAATTTAAAGTGGCGCAAAATTCGTGTTGATTTTTGATAATTTTTTCATTGTTAAAAAACACTTTAATCTCACTCAAATTTATAAGGATGTCTTAAAAAATGTTTCATCGTTAGAATCATGGTGAAAAGATTTTTGAAGGTGTACTACCTAGCAGACCGTTATTTGGCTCTGAAGGAATTTGACAGATGTGTCGACGTCATTCGTTTTGGGTTTCACTAAGCTAAAGCTAAATTTTGTTAAACATAAAGCGAATGACGTAGAATCTAAAGTTCCCCTCAAAAAATTTGTTTTCACCATACCTAACGAGCAAACCTGGTATCTATCATCCTTGGTTAGAATAACAAAATCTTTTTTAATATGTTTTAAAATGAAACATTTGCTTATTAGTAAATTGCATGTGATTTTAATTTGCTTAAAATCAACATTTCAGTTCAACTCACTCAACTTCAGTTAGGGGTGGGTTTAAATCTAAACTCGGTTCTAAAACCAGGCACAAATTCTACTATGATTAAAAAAGAAGTATAATTTTTCATAAACCTCTGTTCAACAAACCGCCTTATTTTCGATTATGCGAATTATGCGCCTATTATATTAGCTTAAAATATTGGGTTGTCATTTCATTAACACTCTAGCGGGTACTAATCGGCATGCATTGCTTCCCCAAATAACCCCAAATCGTTACCTTTCACAATGGCATGTACTCTCTTTTTCCCCTCCTTTCTGCTGAATCAGGTCATAAGCGACTTGTGCGCTCTAATTATGTCCACTATTCCCCTCTGGAACAATCACCTCAACCTAAATTTACTCATTAGAAAGTTAGCACGAGTTTAGCGTAGCGGACTATTGATCGCCATCTTTTAAAATTAAATGAACTCGTGTTCAATTTTTTTTCTTAACATATAAAGTACTTATAAATATATAAGTAAAGTGGTTTTTGCCAACATGACACACACTTTAACCGCCAATTAAGTACACGCATTGTTTTGCTCCTTTCTAACTCAGTCTTGCTTGAATCTTAAAAAATCTTTTCCATTGGTTTACGTCGAATTTGATATTTAGTCATAACTAAATGGAATTATTATTTAATTTTTTTTTTTTAATGGAATTGTGATTTTTTTATTGGTGTTAGACGAATTCATTTAGTAGAATGTTAAATTTCATCAGAAAGCTAAACTGCTATTGACGCGTGTCTCTAATTCCTTCGAAACGTTTAAAATTACGATAATTGTGATGGCGGTTTTGAAAAGAAAATAACCCAATACAAGTTAAAATAATGAAATGGATTGTATTTCATTGTTAGTTATTCATTTACTTATTATTAATTAAAAATATGAATTATTTTCCAAGTTGATGTACGCATTGATATACTACTTGCCTGCACACATTAGGGTGGAACATCTTTTACATAATCAAACATTTTTATGTTATGCCGCTGTCATATTTTGACATAGTAATTTGGCCACCATAGCTGTTGTTGTTGTTGTAGCAGCATAAACCTTCCCCATACTTACATATGAGGAATGCTGCTGGAGTGACAGTCCTTGGCCAGATATAAATCCGAGTCGTTTCGGTAACGTAGAACCGACTGTCGTGGAAACGGCCGCCATAGCCGAATGGGTTGGTGCGTGACTGCCATTTGCTGGTGCCTAGGATCGAAGCTCCGTGGATGAAACAGCAAAATACATGATAGAATAGAAAAAAATAGTTTTATAGCGGTCGCCCCTCGGCAGGCAGCTTATTTCTGTTAAAAAAAAGTTCTTCATAAAAATTGCTCTTTGCTCTCCAAAATGGACCAGATGGAATGACCCATCGCATTTGCGTCTGGCGAATTCGAAAGCCATTGTGTGGACGAAATAAAGTGTGCAACATGATTTTTTAACCATTCTTGGTTCACACGAGCTTTATGAGACGGTGCCGAGTCCTGTTGGAACGTCCATGGTCTACGACCGAAATGTTTGCGTGTCCACGGCTATAAAGCAGCTTCTAAAACATTTTCCCGATAATAAGTCGCATTCACTTTGACACAAGGCTCGATAAAAACGATTGGAGAGCGTCCATCAGCGGTCACTACGGCCCAAACCATTACGTGCGATGGGAAATCGCTTCGAGAGGCCATACGTAGGCTCAAATTCTCGTATGAGTGTTCGGTCAAGTAAACACGATCGTTTTGAGTGTTTATGAATTGCTCAATTGGGAAATTTTTTTCATCTGAAAACACAATGTTAGGAAATTCGCCGCGTTCGGGCAAGCGCAACAACTCCTTTGCTCTTTCGCACCGAACTTTTTTTTGCTGGGGGGAAAGATCGTGTGCTTTTTGGAACTGTAACCCTTGACCTTGAGCTCATTTTTCAATATGCGTCGAATGCTGTCTTGCGATATTTTCAGTTCTTTGGCCATTTTTCTTCCACTTCGACGTGGATTTCGTTCAAGTCGAGCCTTCACTTTCCGAACCATTTCTGGCGTTGTTGCGGTTTTTTTTTTGACCACCTCCATAGCGTTTTGCAATGCTACCAGTATCATTGTAACGTTTTATAGTGCGATACACAAACATTTTATTCACTTTGAGATGGCTGAGCTCACGAACAATGGGAGGTTGTGATTTTCCAGCCAAATATAACGCAATCACACTATTACGTTTGAATCCCATCACAGAAAAAGAATTCAACAAAACTGAGACGCAAGTGCCTTTGATGGCTTATAAACAATATATTGAACTGTCATTAGAACAATTTTGACGTTGATGGCATGAGCTGTTTTACAGATACAAGCAGTGTGAAATTGGTAACCCTTCATATAGTTCACCCTGTATATTGGTGTAAAAAATTAACTCGTCGTTTGCGCTTAAGTCTCCTCGTCTCGGTTTCCTCTTTTAATGGAAGTTGCCGGATTTCCCTGTTAGAATGTTCTAGTAGTCGATTTGTGTGTTGCTGTTGTTGCGTGTTTCTTCATGGACTGTCTTTACTTTAAGCTCTCGATGGATATTATCATTTAGTATATACCATTCTGCTTTTGATATTGTACGAAGTATCTTATTTTGCGTTTGTTGTATAATTTTTATATTTGTACTGCTCGCAGTTCGCCAAAGCTCTGAGCCATATTTCAATATTGATGTTATAATTACTTTGTATATTAGTACCTTATTTTCTAGTGAGAGCATTGAATTTTTTCCCAAAAGCCAATGAAGTTGTTTAAACCTATGTAGTCTTGATTTCGCGTCGTTTTTGTTCAATGTGTAACTTCCAGTTAAGTTTTTTGTCTATAATCATACCCAAGTATTTTGCAGTAGTGTCGTGGTGGATTTGTTTATTCTTTATGAATATTGGATTGTATTGTATTTTTCTCTTGTTAGTGTATGTAACGTGGATGGTTTTATCTTCGTTTATTTTAATTCCCCATTTCTCGAACCATTGAGTTGTGTTGTCAAGTAATTCTAAATCTGATGCTAGCAAGACAGTGTCGTCTGCAATCGCTGCTATTAGAGAGTTCTTAGTTGCCGGTGTAGGGATATCGGCTGTATAAAGATGGAAAAGAAGCGGCCCAAGGACACTACCTTGCGGTAAAGTTGCTTCCATTCTTAGTATATCAGAATACTTATCTTCGAATTTTACATAAAATTGCCTTCCGGTTATATAACTTTTCATTAATTTGTAGTAGTCTGTTGGTAAATAAGTTAAGAGTTTTTGTAGAAGCCCTGCGTGCCATACAGTGTCAAAAGCTTTGGCTACGTCGAGATATACTGTTTCACACGTTCGATTTTTATCGATGTTTTCAAAAATTTTGTTTGTAACTCTGTGAACTTGTTGGATGGTGGAATGTTTTTGCCTGAATCCGAATTGGTGGCAAGGTAATAATATTTTGCCCTTTGGTATAATGGAATCGATTCTGTCAAAAAGCAACTTCTCTAAAATTTTTGATAATACTGGCAGTAGACCAATAGGTCTGCACGAAGTTACTTGCGTAGGATCTTTGCATGCTTTTGGTATTGCAATAATTTGAGCAATTTTCCATACTTTTGGGAAATATTTTAAGTTTAATATTTGATTGAATAAGTTCCTTATATAGATAAGCCCCTTCTCTGGGAGTTCTCTTAAAATTTTTCCAGTTATTAGGTCGTATCCTGGCGACTTCTTAGGATCAGTTCCCTTACATATGCATTGTTTTATTTCTTTTAATATAAAGGACTATGAATAAGTTCGTGCGGTTTTACAACAGATGGCGTAACTTGATTATTATTCCATCGATCCACATTTCCAAACATTCATTGGAGAGCTACTGTCGTAAGGCACAAACGTCAGTATAAGTTTTTTATTTGAAGCGTAAACAACAATATTTTTACCACACTTGAAAATGTCGAATTTCGTGCCAAATAATGTGTTTTTGCGGGGAATTCTTCTTCATTATTTTAATATGAAGAAAAAAGCAGCCGAAAGTCATCGTATCTTGGTGGAAGTTTATGGTGAGCATGCTCTAGCTGAGCGAACGTGCCAGAAGTGGTTTGCACGCTTTAAAAGTGGTGATTTTGGCTTGGAAGACGAAGAACGCGAGGGTGCGCCGCCAAAGTTCATGGATACCGAATTGGAGGAATTGCTCGATCAAGATCCGGCTCAAACGCAAGAAGAGGTTGCAAAAACTTTGGGAGTTGATCAATCAACCATTTCCAAACGTTTAAAAGCCATGGGAATGATCCGAAAGGTAGGCCATTGGGTGCCGTATGAATTGAAGCCAAGAGACGTTGAACGCCGTTTTATGGCATGCGAACAACTGCTTCAACGGCACAAAAGAAAGGGTTTTTTGCATCGAATTGTGACTGGCGATGAAAAGTGGGTCCATTACGACAATCCAAAACGTCGGGCAACGTATGGATACCCTGGCCATGCTTCAACATCGACGTCGGCGCAGAATATTCATGGCCTGAAGGTTATGCTGTGTATCTGGTGGGACCAGCTGGGTGTTGTGTATTATGAGCTACTGAAACCGAATGAAACGATTACGGGGGATGTCTACCGACGACAATTGATGCGTTTGAGCCGAGCACTGCGAGAAAAACGGCCGCAATACGCCGATAGACACGACAAAGTTATTTTGCAACATGACAATGCTCGGCCACATGTTGCACAAGTGATCAAAACATACTTAGAAACGCTCAAATGGGATGCCCTACCCCACCCGCCGTATAGTCCAGACCTTGCGCCATCCGATTACTATCTCTTCCGATCGATGCAACATGGCCTGGCTGACCAGCACTTCCGTAATTACGATGAAGTCAAAAAATGGATCGATTCGTGGATTGCGGCAAAACCGACCGAATTTTTCACAAAGGGAATCCTTGAATTGCCAGAAAGATGGGAAAAAGTAGTAGTAAGCGATGGACAATACTTTGAATATTAAATTTGTAACCATTTTACGTCAATAAAGTTTCAAATTTCGAAAAAAAACCGCACGAACTTATTCATAGTCCATTAACATTTTTTGGTCTGCATGGATATTTTTTTGCGTCGGTCGTTGAAAGGTCTACATTAGGCGTATTGTTCGTGAAAGTACTTTTGAAGTGTTTTGCGAGAACTTCAGCCTTGTCAAGATTTGTTCTAGTCCAGCTGCCAACAAATTTTCTGATAGGTGGTTTGTATAAAATTTTGTTTGCAGCTTTCCATAGTGAATAGTTTGTCGTTACACCGGGTCCAAGATTTTCGATGCGTCTCTTAAGTTTCATATTTTTATGGTCGAATAGGATTTGGTTGGTTTCCTTTGTAGCTGCGTTCAGCTTGCTTTTGTCAAGTGACAGTCTTGTTATTTGCCAGCGTTTACGTAAGAAATGCAGTAGAGGATTTGTTCGCTGACCGCTACGACGAATAACTTTTCTGCGATGTGTTTCAACCGAGAAGAGGTTAAAGAAACCACACCTTCTTAGCACAATCACAATTTGCCTGGATGGCCTTCGAAAAATAGCACTATCCAATACAAAATCTTAAGTAAATACAACAAATATTTTCGTTTATCTGAAATTGGCCCCACTGATTCGCAACTTGTTAATTATCACAATGGACTAAGTCAACAAAACAAAAAAAAAAAAGCAACCATACTGTCCAATTATTTATATCAATCAGTGAACACTGATAAATAAGTGAAAGCCTAACTATAATAATTATTTCCACCCAGCTGCTAGAAAGCGTGACGTCAAGAAGAGTAAAAAATACTATGCGCGAATTTGTCCCTTGGACGAAAATTAAATAGATAAGAAGGTTAGATACTTTAAAAAAGCAAAGAAGGTAACACTTCTACACGACTATTTTTGCTCGTGTTATATAAATATTTAGGCATAAACTCTTAAATGAATGACGATAGACGGCGAAGGGCCTGCAACTCTGTTTGTTTGTGTGTTCAATTTAATTAAAAAGTTGTAAATAGAATTGAAAAGTAGTCGCACTTAATTGATGTTCAATTGTCACGAGAACAGCGGGAAAACTGGTGCGAAAGTAGAAGCGTAGAAAACTGGACTATAAATCAATAAAAAAATCATAGATTGCATTTAATCAACATTTCCACTCAATAAACCTGACATTACTTATACATGACAGCGATCGCAGAACAATCATATTTTGCTATGTATGTATGTATGTAGGTAATTCATTTCCTTATGAGAGATTTAGAATCTATTAACAGGTTACTTCACTAAATACTGCACTTTGTAGGGGCAAACATTTTGGCCTTCATCAAAGGGATATAAAACCGTTTTGTTATTAGTTATTTTTTGTCTCACATGCCTTGGAAACTAGATTCAAAGCTGCTAAAGATATTAGCAAAGAATTCACCGAAAACGTCGTAACAGAAGAATTCATTGAATACTTCCTGCTACTGGATTAAATCCTCGGCACCTTTGACTATGAAAATGTCCAAATTGTTCCCGAAATATGTTAAAATTTAATTTGTTTCCATTTCAGTTTGTTTGTTTCCGACGATATGACGCAAGTGAGCGGATAGAGAAAATACCCTGTGAGGGGTACGAGTTTGTTCAATGTACCTTTCGATAAGCTGATAGGCGCACAACATGGAGTGCTCTTGCTGTTATAGAACTAGACAGCTGAACATTATAGGTGGAATGTTGTTGTTGTTGTTGAAGTGGTTAAGTATTTCTGTTGAAATAATCCTAATTAGACAAGGGTGATAGATACCAGATTTGCTCGTTAGGTATGGTGAAAAAAAAATTTTGAGGGGAACTTTGGATTCTACGTCATTCGCTTTGTGTTTAACAAAATTTAGCTTTAGCTTAGTGAAACGCAAGCTCAGAGCCGAATAACGGTCTGCTAGGTAGTACACCTCTAAAAATCTTTTCATCATGCTAATTAGCGACTAGCCCCATTTTACTACCGCTGCTCTCGTTTGGTATCATTGTTTTTGTTTGATTTTTATTTTTGTTTGAGACAGATTTATTTCGTGAGAGCTAAGTATGGCAGCAAAGGCTTACCGGAAGAGCGAAGTCTTGCTCTATCTAGACACCTGGACAATCGCATAAGTAATGAAAAATAATTTCTGTCACCTTTTCCACCTGACAGCATCCGCAGTTGGAATTGAAAGGAAGGCTAAGTCTGGCTGCATGATCCCATACCTTCCAATGACCTGTAAGGTTTGCAGTGATACGTGAGATATTTGGGCGAGAGCATCCTAACAGATAATTCGTTCTCTGGATGTTGTAGGACAACCATGGGTATCTTTTTCTGGTGCATGTAGTTAATTGATTTCTCCTTCTTTCGGTTAAAGCATAGTAGTGTGGGGCAATGAGTGTTTTTATTGCGTTGAATGGGGTAGCAACTGTTATGTCTAGTGCCGAACCTTTTCTTGCTATCTCATCCGCTATCTCATTACCCTCTATATTCATATGACCGGGAACCCATATCAGAGTAATTTGAGGCCAATGACCAGGCAATTCTAGTTGCTCATTTGGATGAAATGGAATTGGAATCTTGCAGCCTTAATAGCTGCTTGTCTGTCTGAAAAGATAACCGCCCTTGTACCAATTTCTTTGTAGGGTTTTAGTGAATTGTAAGCTTCTCTGATTGATAATAGTTCTACCTGGCACGCGCTGGCATAGTCAGGAAGTCGAATTGATTTGGATAATTTGAACGGCTCGGAATGGAGGTCAGCTCCCAAACCACAGTTCATCTTAGAACCAAACCATCTATGCACTACTGTGGGCAAAAATATTTATTTATTCTTGTAAATCAATTTCATGCCCTTCAAAATATTCCCCTCTCGATGAAATACACTTATGCCAACGATTTTTCCAATCCCCGAAACATGCCAAATAGTCCATACAGTCCGGTATAGCCATCAGCACCTTTTTCGATTCATCTTTTATCTCCTCAATCGACTCGAAACACGTTCCCCGGAGTGGTCTCTCGAGTTTTGGGAATAGCCAGAAGTCACACGGAGCCAAATCAGGCGAATACGGTGGTTGCGGAACGATATGCATGGAATTTTTGGCGAAATGGTCACGAAGAACGAGTGCAGTGTGAGACGGTGCATTATCGTGATGCAAAACCAAGAGTTGTTGGCCCATAATTCTGGTCTTTTTAGACGAATTGCTTCACGTAAACGACGCATAACGCTCAAATAATATTCCTTATTAACAGTTTGGCCAGGTGGAAGGAATTCATAGTGCACCACACCACGAAAATCGAAAAAACCTGTCCCCATGACCTTTATTTTTGAACGACTTGGACGTGCTCTTTTCGGTCTGGCCTCGCCTTTAGCACGATACTCGCTTGATTGGTCGGTTGTTTCAGGGTCGTAAGCATAAATCCAAGTCTCATCTCCCGTAATGATGCATTTGAGCTTGTCCTGATAGTCTGAAAGCATTGTTTCACACACATCAACGCGACGACTTTTTTCCAAGAAATTGAGAGTTTTCGGTACCAAACGAGATTTGACTTTTCGTAGGCCCAAATGGTCTTTCAAAATGGTTTTCAAAGATCCTTCTGATATTCCGATCATATCAGTAAGATCTTTAACAGTCAACCGACGATTTTTGAGCACTAACTCCTTCACTTTATTGACGTGTTGGTCATCTGTTGACGTCGATGGTCGTCCGGAGCGCTCCAAGTCATCAACACGTTCTCGACACTCTTTGAAGTCTTTGTACCACTTATAAACATTTTTCTGCGACATGATCGAATCACCAAATGCCTTCTGCAACATGCTAAACGTTTCCGCAGCCGAAATTTCATTCCGCAACCAAATTTAATGGCACTTCTCTGCTCAATCAAATCAGACATTGTAAAAATCGAAAAATGCACTCTTGGTCGTTTGGTAAACACAAGCGTAAACATATTACTGATAATGACATTCACATGAAAGTTGGCCCAGATGTTATTAACAGTGCTGCCAACTCATGAAAAAATAACTACAGCGAAGTTTGACAAATAAATTCACCTTACTTTTTGCCCACTGTAGTACATTTAGATGTCGAATCTACCAGTCACCTTCCCTTTCCTCCATTCGGCTTTGGGTGAAAAACGTACGAACGGTGGAATAGTAAAAGCCACTGTGTATCCGTGGCAATTTGAAGAAAGTTAGATCACTTTATTTTTGCTTTCACTGTGCTTTTATTAACGATTCTTAGTCAGTTTTATGAAGCGTTGTACAGATGCAGCTAATATATATAAAAATTCATTAATAAGCAGTTTTAATAAAATTACTTTAAATAAAATTATTCACATACAAATAATTTTACCTTTCAAGCCGATTTTGCATGCTGACAATTTAATGAGTATATACTATGAAATAAATATAATTAAAAAAACATACTAAAATTTACAGAGTTTATATTTCACATAATCAGTACTTCCATCGGCTCTTCTGAACTAAAGCGTGGTTTTTTAAGAGCTTTTTTCAAAAAAACACACGTAAAATTCAGAAAACTGCATGAAATTTTTATTTAAATCGATAGTACAGTCCATATAATTTAATGTTTGAAGATTATTTCATGCAAATGTTGACCGCCACTGCGCTTCAAAAGGTCCATCGGCTTAGTCCAATTTTGGCATACTCTTTCCAATGTTTCGGCCGGTATCTCACATATAAAATTAATGTTGTCTTCCAATACGTTAATTGAAGCAGGCTTGTCTGAATAGACATGAGCTTTAACATAGCCCCACAAAAAATAATCTAAAGGCGTTATATCGCACGATCTGGGTGGCCAATTGACAGGTCCCGAATGTCAAATAAAATGTTCACCGAACTCGCCTCTCAACAAGTCCATTGTTACGCGTGCTGTGTGGCATGTGGCACCGTCTTGCTGAAACCACAGCCAAGCTCTTGCATTTTGGGCAAAAAAAAGTTGGATATCATTTCACGGTAGCGCTCACCATTCACAGTTACGTTACGATTTGCAGCATTTTTGAAGAAGTACGGTCCAATGATACCTCCAGCCCATAAGCCGCACCAAACTGTGACCTTTTCTGGATAAATTGGTAGCTCTTGCAATTCTTCTGGCTGATCTTCACTCCAAAATCGACAATTCTGCTTATTTACGTACCCATTGATTCAAAAATGAGCTTCGTCGCTGAACACAATTTTTCGATAAAAAAGTGGATCTTCGGCCAACTTTCCAAGAGCCCATTCACCAAAAATTCTGCGTTGCGGTAGGTCGTTCGGCTTCAATTCTTGCACCAGCTGTATTTTGAAAGGCTTCACACCAAAATCTTTTCGCAAAATTTTCCACGTTATTGAGTAACAGAGGCCCAATTGCTGCGAACGGCGACGAATCGATAATTGATTGTCATCATTAACACTGGCCGGTACAGATGCGATATCTTCTTCAGTTCGCACTCTACGTAAGCGTGTTGGTGATTTGATGTCCAATAATGTAAATTTGGTTCTAAATTTAGTCGCAATAGCTCGAATAGCCGCTTCAGTGGGTCGATTAAACTGACCATAAAATGGAAGAAGCTCGCGATAAACTTTCTTAACAGAACACGAATTTTTATAATAAAATTCAATGATTTGCAAGCGTTGTTCGTTTGTAAGACGATTCATGGTTAAATTATAGACCAAACTGAAGATGTTTGACAGTAAAACAAAACACGAAACGTGCGTCAGCTGTTTAAATTAACTATTTAAAGGGATAATAGCTAAAAAATCACCCGTTATTTGTGCTGATTAGTTTTAATATGCCTCGCAACGCTCTTCGTCTTCAAAATCTATTTTATCTCCATGTGTTAATAGACAATTATTTTCCCCATACACCTATAACCAGAGCATTTTTGGAGTATATAATTTCACCCAAATCGTCCAAGTGACGCCGTGTGCAGGGGTTTTTATTAGAAATTCTTTCATTGTAGAAATGCAGTATAGGATTTGTTCGCTGACCGCTACGACGAATAACTTTTCTGCGATGTGTTTCAACCGAGAAGATGTTAAAGAAACCACACCTTCATAGCACAATCACAATTTGCCTCGAAGGCCATCGAAAAATAGCACAATCCAAGAAAAATCTTAAGTAACTAAAACAAATATTTTCGTTTATCTGAAATTGGCCCTACTGATTCGCAACTATCGCCGCACTCTTAATTTGGAAGCTAATCTAAATCCCGGAGTAAACAAAAATTGTTTTTATTCATGTGACATCACGTGACCCTAATCTCACCAATTTGCAAACAGGTTTTAAGAAATTGTCGCAAATGAAGGCGTGGTGTGACAGAGTTTGCTATTTCAACAGTACGCGAATGTCGTTTTTTGTTAATTATCACCATGGACTAAGTCAACAAAACAAAAAAAAAAAAACATACTGCCCAATTATTTATATCAATCAGGCAACACTGATAAATAAGTGAAAGCGTAACTATAATTATTAATTCCACCCAGCTGCTAGAAAACGTGACGTCAAGAAGAGTAAAAAATATGATACTATGCGCGAAATTGTCCCTTGGACGAAAATTAAATAGATAAGAAGTTTACGAAACGTGCCTGAATAGGTATTGTTAACCGTTTTGCCTTGACGCTTTTATATAGGGATGAAAATTGTTTATACATACATGAGGACCAAATATTTACGCGGGCGCATAAACATCAACGGACGTAAATGGGATTGTTCGTGCAGTTTCGATTACTGAGCATCGATTTTTCTTTCATATTTTTATAGTAACCCGCACGTTTTCTCACATAGATTTAACATAAAATAAGCGTTTGAATAAAAAGAGGAAAAGATAGCTGAACGGAAAAATACTAAAACGGCTCTCAACAACGCTAGAATACGTACTGGAATCGAAATGAATTGACACGAGCTGGATCAGCCGATCGGCCAAAACACAATTTCAAGCGGAATACAGCAAATAAGATTGAGTGGTGAAACATAATGCTGGGCGCAACAAACGAAATTGGGCGGAGAATATCGCCAAAGAAGGACAAGCAGCAGCCGTAACAAACCGCACAAGGGATCTCTGCCAAGCAGCAGAACGTCTGAGAAGCAGCACAAAGGCACCTTCCAAGCCAATAAAAGACGATTGCGGCAAGCTGGTAAACTCTACAGACACTCAACTGCAGCCCTGTACTGATTTCTATAGAAAAATGTTTGAAACACCGATGGTGAGTCCGAGTCAATATGTGACTGTGTTGTTCAGTTTGAAATTTCAAATGCCGATACAGAATGCCCAAGTAAATCAGCAATCTGCGATGCAATAAAGTGCCTGACAAATGATAAATCACCTGGTGCCGACAATATCGTCCTTGAATAATTAAGCGCTGACCCCATAACGAGCGCAACGTTATTACAGCCAATCATCGCAAATTTTTAGAAAACAAAGGCACTTTCAGATGAGCTTGCGGAAGGCATAATTGTTCAGCTTCCCAAAAAAGGCGACTTGTTCGAGCGAAAAAGTTGGCTGGGCATCACACTTATAAACATAGTGAAATAAGTCGAATATGAGGAAAGAGCAAGCGGGTTTCGGTTTCAGGTGTGGATCACGTCAACAGCTTACGCATCATCGTCGAACAATTGATAGAGTGGAGAACTATGCTTTACATAGCATTTGTCGACTTGGAAAAGGCCTTCGACACCTTAGAGCATCACGCGTTTTGGAAGGCGTTGGCATGCCAAGGAATACCAAAGAAGATGATATCGCTTGTTAAAGCATTGTATGCTCAGGCAACTTGCCGCATTTTTCATGAAAATCAACTTGGTGACAAAATAGGTAAGAAAAAAATGGCTGCATTTTATCATCCTTACTTTTCGATGCAGTGTTGCTTAAGGCAACTAAGGAAAAGAGAGGCATGGGGACTAGCTTCGAAGGCTCGAGAATTTAGACTACGCTAATGACATCTGCTTTGTATGCAGCATCGTAGCAGGCATGAAAAGAAAATGGAAAACTAAAGTGGCAAATGTGGCGGGTCTTCGGCGGTTGTCGTTAATCCGCTTGCAAAAGCTAGACAAGAGTCAACTAGAAGTCACGCGACATTTCCCGCCATGCAAAACTGAAAATCTTCAAATCGAATGTAAAATCTACACTGTTGTACGGATGCGAAACGTGGAATGCAGCACCAAAAGACATATAGAAAGCACGAGTGTTTATCAATAAGTGCCTTAGCGCCAAATCATCAGAATCTTTTGGCTCTATGCAATAACAAATGATAACCTGTGGCACTTGACACAACAGCCACCGATCAATACAGCAAATTGTAAAATGTAAGTGATATTGGATTGGCCAGACGCTACGCAAACCACCCGACGAAATCGCTAGACGAACCAGTACATGGAACCCATAAGGCAACAGACGTTGAGGAAGACCAGATCATACCTGGATAAAGAAGCTGAAAATCGAAATGGAGAATGCCCAGCTAAGTTGGAACGAGATCAAAACTCATGCAAACGACAGAATAGCTTGGAAAAACCGTTACTCCTTAACGGAACAAGGAACTTATATATTATAAGTATATGCACGCGTATATAATGAATTATAATAAAAAAAATTGTTTTTGGAACATTTTGAAAATAAAGTAAACATTTAAGGGGGGAGCCTGGTTTATAAGGTCAAAAAAATCAATTTGGTTTTTTCGTTTTAAGCGATTCCTAATATATTTCAGAAAATTCACACAAAGTTACAGAGCCTAATTCTCAATATTTCCGTAGATACAAAGCCAAAGGTAGGCGAGCGTTAGGTAGTTACGCTGTGACCGGACAGCTATAGTACAAACTTTATCTTCTTTTCTCGACTTTTCATTTTTATGATTTCTTTGAATTGGCGTACATGAATGAAAAAAAACTAATGAACTTTTTGAAAGGAATCATAGCTTGTTCCCTTCAGTATTAAATTCTCTTCTTCGAGTATTTGAACTAACAAAATAGATAAAATAAAATATTTCAAGATTTTTATACCAAGTTGAAGTGAATTTGTTTTTTATAGAAAGGCATTTTTTTTTTAAAACCTTCAAAAAGTTGAAATTTTGGAATTTCTCAGTTTTATTAGTTCATCTAGAATAAAAAATCATGATAATTAGAAATCCATTTGATTTTTTTCCTTTAGATAATAATTACGAGCTGTATCTTGTACGCCAGTTGGAAGCTCCAGCGTTGCAGCGCTCTACTAATTTCTATGTTAAGCATTTTTTTCAACTTATTTTAACCAGTACAAAAATTTTTTATACTTTTTAAATGTTCATTAAAAGATAGAAAAAACTTTGCAGTGCTAAATTAATTTTTTCCTTAAAAAAAAAAAATCGCAAAGAGATGCAATTTTTAGACCTCATAAACCAGGCTTCCCCCTTAAAAGTGTAGTTATAAAGAATAAATATTTCAAACGATTGATTCGTTATTAATGTAACTGCAACAATATATGATTTTTTTATCACAACCCTTTCATAGACTTCTCATTATGTTGTATGAACCTTCCCGGATAACTAAGCTTTAAAATGCAAAGCCCCCCTGGCAAATCGAAGCATGCTCTGCGTAGTTATTTCATTACATACGTCCTACCCGGGCAACGGCATTCCCTTGACTGTTGTTATAGCGGAGTAGCTCAACTCATTTCTCAGAAAAGCTGGACGAAAAGATGGAAATCCATTTCTTCATATACTATTTCGAAAATTCTTTGGCCCCAAAATAATGAACGAATGACTCAGAAGGTCCCGGGAAATCAGCGCCATTCAATTTCCAAGCGTGTGCTGTGTTTACCGGTCATTGAATGGCCGGCATATACACAGAAAAGCTAGATTTACTATTTATTCCCCATTGCAGAAGCTGTGTGAACCTTTCAGAGAAGAAGACTGTTGAGCCTTTTTTCTGTAAATATCCGTGCTTGACAGCTAGACAATTAAGGTCACTGGATGCTCCTTTCTTCGACAGCCTGTGGCAGTGCGCCAACCTAAATCCCATCAATCTTCTCCATTACATCAACAGCTCTGGCTGGCTGTAGATATCTGCCTGTCGGAGGCCTCACAATGGTATCGAAACGGAGCTTTAGTGCTACTTGAGGAGTGCCAGACTGGCACTTCAACCATTTCACCACCTCCATACGTACATATGTCGAGACTTTTTCTTATAAGATGTATAGATCTTATTTTGTATACATACAAGTATAAATTATATAAAATTGGCGCTCACATCCTTTGTGCGTCTTGAGATTTTTGCACAAATAGTGGGACCTACAGTTTTATGCCGCTTCCGAGCGGTAGATAGTTTTTTATGAAGAGCTTTTGCATACTATTTCGTTATCTTTTAAGGGGTGACCTCAAAGTTTTTCTAAAGTGGTTATTAGCATTTGGTGTTTCATGCCTGGGGCGTCGAACTGGTGCACCACCGCCGGCTACGGCGGTCGCCTATGTACTTTCGCAAATTTGTACCGTGCGATTCACATAAATGATTGTTGGTTAGTACACTAAGAAATGTTCGGTGGGAGAGACGTAAAGCCCACAAATCTGCATATCAGCACACATGGATATGTACATACAAACAAACACATCAGTTGCCACTTACGTCAGGTGCATTTATATGGGGATTTACTAAATGTGCGGGAAATGGGCATTTCTTTTCTAGACATTTTACCAAGAAGCGCACATTTTCTGTGTTATAAAATTTCCAAGTGGCACTTTTAGAAATCGAATGAATGAATGAATGGATGCCGGTTTGCACTTTAACTTTAAGATCTTCTATGCCCTGCACTCTTCACAATGCCTCATGCAGACTCAGTTATTTCAATAAATATCAATCAATCATCAATCACTCAATCAATTAGCTTCTTTGAATTTTCATGCGATGCCCAATTTGCTAGGTTAGGTCAGGTTAAGACGGTTGTCCTGCGGTGAGACAAACTTGGAATTCGTGGATAATTGTAATGTTGCACGTAGAAAAGACGCGTTACAATCCTCGAATTGAGCTTAGCAGAGACATTCGAAGATCTAAAAGTCTAAGTTTTTTGAAATCATCGAAGAATTGCTTATGCAGAGAGTGGAGCATGGTGGTCACCTATCTAAGATAGGCTGCTCAGTAGTACAAAAGGTTAAAAATCGGCTGCTCCTTTTCTTGATCTTGATTGCCACTGACTTGGAATGTATGATACTTAGCTTTTAAACGGTCGTATGCACATCCATGTACGCGCGGATGTATGTTTGTGTAGTGTCAACAAAAATTAAATTAAGGGGGGACCCTCATTTAGACGGTCGAAAAATGCATCATTTTTGGGAATTTTTTTCTCAGGTAAAATAACTTCAAACGTTTTGTAATTCATAAAGTACTTTAATAAATGTCTTGACTGTCTACAAAAATTTTCGGAGAAGAAAAAAAACATTTTAAGTATGGAAATATACACCTCGTCCATGGCACCTCATTCTATCTGTGTACATTCTAGCGCTCTGAATTTTTTTCTGAAATAAAAAAACCAAATTTTTTTTAAAACTTTAGGATAATACCTTCGATGTGACATTTTGATTTAAAAAAAAAATGTCGAAATTGATATTTTTTACCCAGTTTTATGTTAAAAGTGATTTTTCATGCATAAAAATTGACTTTAAAATTACAAAAAAATATGAAAATGTTTCTTTTTTAAAAAAACACTTAATGTCACATTGAAAACAATTTAATTATCTTTAAAATGAGCTATTGTAAAGCCTGATTGGTTCAATACAGCGTTCTCAATTGTGTACACAAAATCGAAAAATGATGTTTCGAGAAAAACGCGTTTAAAGTTTTGGATACAGGCGATCAGGCCACCCGTCGCGTCCTGTTAAAAATTTTGTCACTCCTTCAAAAATACAGATATCGACTTGAAATTTTGAAAGTATATTCTTAAATAGTTGTAGAATAGATTAAAATTATTTCCAAAAAATCGATTTTTTTGACCCGATAAATGAGGGTCCCCCCTTAAGAAACTCACATTAAGCGAATTTTATATAGATTTGGCAGGCGGTGGCAAACCTCTGAGTGCATTCCTACTGCTCATAGAAAACACCATTTGCTTTTCACAGGCGCCATAAAACTGTAGGTACCTCCATTTGTGGAAAAAACTGAAGACGCACACCAGGTAGAGGAGTTTAGCCAAACCCTAACAAATGATAATATTTCCAAAAAAAATATTTGGCGTAAGTGAAGAACCCTTATATTTCATAACTATGGGTAGTCGAAAAACTCTTTTCGTATTTTGTCAATAGATCTCGTTGGAGTCATATATCTCCAGTGCTACCAATCACATTGTGTCGTATCATATGGTGTTGGAAAGGTGACATTTTAAGCTTCATTTAACCAAAAAAAAATTAAATTCGGAGAAGTTGAAAAAAAGTTATAGCTGTTCCAAAATGGGTGAAAATAATGAAGAATTACGCTATATTTTGAAATGTTTGTATAAAAAGGGGAAGAAAGCCACGCAAGCCACCAATGAAATTTGTGAAGTTTACGGAGACGATGCTGTATCAGTTCGTGTAGCACAACAATGGTTCGCTCGCTTCCGTTCTGGAAATTTCGATGTGAAGGAGGCACCTCGCTCCGGTCGACCTATCGTTGACAAAGTCGATGAAATTATGGAAAAGATTGACCAGGACCGTCACATAAGCTGCCATTACATCGCCAAGGCACTAAACAGTCGTCATCAAAGGGTTCTGAACCATTTAAAAAAGGCTGCTTACAAAAAGAAGCTCGATGTTTGGGTACCACATAAATTGTCTGTGAAAAATTTAATGGACCGAATTAACATCTGCGATTCTTTGCTGAAATGAAATGAAATCGAACCATTTCTGAAGCGAATGGTAACAGGAGACGAAAAGTGAATCAAATACGACAATAATGTGCGAAAAAGATCATGGTGCAAGGGTGGTGAAGCTCAACAAATGGTCGCAAAGCCAGGATTGACGCCTCGAAAGGTTATGCTGTGTGTTTGGTGGGATTGGAAAGGTATCATCCACTATGAGCTGCTCCAGCCTGCTCGAACGATTCATTTTACACTTTACTGTCAACAACTGATGAGATTGAAGCAAGCAATCGAAAAAAACGGCCAGAACTGATCAGCAGAAAGGGCGTCGTCTTCCATCAGGACAACGCTAGGCCACACACATCTTTGATGACTCGGCAAAAACTGTGAGAGCTTGTCTGGGAAGTTTTGATGCATCCACCATATAGCCCTGAGCTTGCACCATCGGACTACCATTTATTTCGGTCAATGCAGAACTCCCTTAATGGAGTAAAGTTGGCTTCAAGAGAAGCCTGTGAAAATTACTTGTCGCAGTTTTTCGCCGAGAAACCACAAAAGTTTTACACTGATGGAATAATGTCTCTATATCATTATAAATATAAAAAAACTGAATTGAAGTTTGATTAGAAATACGAAAAGACTTTTTCGACTACCCAATATTACAGTAAAAAATTCCTGCCAAAAATCGGCATCTATCCGCTTACAGCACTGAAATTTATTTTTGCGCATATCCCTTTAAGGTACTTGACCACCTTATAAGTTTCAAAAAATTAAATTTTTTTTTTTTACATTTTTTCAATCCTTATACTTTTAAAAATCATCACCTGAAACTGTTTTTTTAAATTCGAATTCTAACAAAGTGAAATCAGTGAAAATGTGCAGGCGCATCCTGCACTCATTACTTGCTGACTCAGCGGAAAGAAAATAGCAAGTTTTAACTTTAAACGCGTTTTTCCAGAAATTACTTTTTTTCGAATGGCGGACACTTTATCTCCGAAACTGCTTAGCCGATTTTAATGATTTTGGTCTTGTTTTATTTGTTAAGATGTTTTGTATGCCAATTTACCACATTTTGCAAAAAAAAAGTTAATAAAGTATTGCTTTTTAAGCATAACATTGTGAAAAACAGGGGTGTTTTCTTAACTTTTTTTCAAACATCCGCCATTTTTTTATTTTTTTTTTTTTTGTCAGTTTGTGGTAAATTCTCACGCAAGGAACCTTCCTTTTGAAAATTTTGTTTCTCTCTTTTGTTTTAGAATTACCATTTCTAAGATTAACTGTCCGCCGCAAGACATGATTTTCTTCAGGCCTCGACTTTGGCGCCTCCTGGATATATGTTAAAAAAAGAAATTTTAATAAATCAATTTTTTTTTGTATTATATAAGCTCTAAATAAAAATTAAAAAAAAAATTTATTTTAATATATTATACAGAACATGAAAAAAAAATTATTGAATATGTTGTACTTTTTAGCTTTCCAAGGTGGTCAAGTACCTTAAATAAATTTATAACTTAGATTGACTACTTTAAACAGTACTTTTTCGGCGTGGCTACAGTGAGCATTCAGAGCTTATAAGCGGTATTTCCTCTGCTTCGGCTCCCTTGGACTTCGCCCTCGAACACCTTCTTTGCAAAAACCTGTTTCTTGTTCCTCAAAAGACAACACTGCATAAATTTAGACCAGTCCAAACTTTATAAACCCGCGCACATTTTGGTCAAATTTAACTTGGGCAGGCTGTAAATTTTTTGAACCTTACAAACTCAAAGACAACGAGAATTATAGCTTGTAGCATCAGTGCGACGTACGTTAATTTAGGCTTAACATATATTGGGTTGTTCGGAAAGTAATTTCGTTTTTTTGTGGATATATCGAGCTTCGCGGTTAAACCCAGGCCTTTCAGGTGGGCAAAAACAGTTGAATTCGATAAATTTAGCCTCTCACCGATCTCACGTGTTGTTATTCGCCAGTTTGCATCAACTAATGCCTTCATTGTGTCTTTATCAGCTTCAACCGGCTTTCCAGAACGTGGTGCATCTCCGACATCAAAATTGCCGGATCGAAATTTTGCAAACCAGTTCAGGCACTGGCGTATTGTCAACACATGTTCTCTATATACATCGGTTAATTTCTTTCTGGCTTGAACAGAATTTTCACCTTTTGTATAGTAAAAAAGTAAAATATGTCGAAAATGCTGCTTTTGCTCTCCATATTTAAATTGGCACCGACCAAAACTACTGCATAAAATCAATTGAACTTATTCACACACAAGCCTTGCTATATCAGCTGTCAAAACATATAATGACAATGCGACTTAAGTGTGAAGTTAGCCGTGAAAAAATACAATTAAACCCTCTGTCGGGGAAAAACGAAATTACTTTCCGAACAACCCAATAAATAGTGGGCGTGTTTATGCCATTCTTGATGTTGCTCTACAAACGAAGGGAAGTACAGTTTTGTCTCGCTTCTCAATAGGAGATGGGTTCTATGGGAAGCAACGGACGACTGTTAGAAGAAATTTTTTTCAATATTTGGTGTTTGAGGTTTATATTTAGTGGGCTTCGATGATTAATATTTATTTGATGCTTGGAATACTCGTTGGCATAAGTGTATTAATTCGGAAGGTGCCTACTTTTAAAGCACTGCAATGAGTTTGAATGAATAATAAATATTTTGTGTTTTATTGATCGATTTCCAGTACTTTTTGGACATGACTATTAGATAGACGGTGTCTTTAATCGGGATTAACAACTTAGTTCAGAATTATCTCAATGCAAAGAAAACCAAACATTCGGCAGTACACACGAACGTGGCATTCTACAATATCAGAGAGGAAAATATTGAAAATGTAAACGTTTTTCAATACCTTGGAAGCCAATTCACTGCGGAAAGCGGATGCAAAAAGGATGTATCCACAAGATGGCAAAAAGTAAGAATAAATCAGTTCTGCTCTACGCCTGAGAAAACATGGTGTCTATCTGCGGAAATTGTACAGAAGCTTCAAGTGTTCGTGAACCGCTGATTGAGACGCATTCTACGTATCTGGTGGCCAGACAACTGGATATCTAACACAAATTTGCATCGACTTAATGGCCATTCGCAACTGAAATAAGATAACGTAAATGGAGATGGCTTGGCCATACCCTAGGGAAAGGTGGCACTGAAATCAGCAGACAAGCGCTGGAACCTCCAAGAATAGAGCAAAAGAGGCAGACCTAGAGGCTCCTTGCGAAACTGCATCGAAGAGGAATACAAAGCCGTGTACAAAACATTGACCTGGCAATAAGTGAAAATTATATCCGGGAGTCCCACAACGGAGACGAAGGAATGGTGATCTCAAGAATTAAGTGCAGATTGACAACTAGACTTAATTTTCATAATTTCCGATGGTAACATTGCTGAAAAATGATGAAACTCTTAAAGAGAAGAACAAGAAAGACTGGATGCAATGCTAGTTTGCGCTAACATGTTTGAAATTACATAATTATTTTGATATTACTGAGCAGTTTGAGAAATTCCAATGGACAATTTTTTGAGCAAATAATTTTCGTATTAGGACAGCTAATATTTATTGCCTGCGGTGTACTTTTACTGACAAAAGTATCCAATAACCAAATCTGCTGTTCACTAATCCGCGTAACAACCTCTCCATCAAACAACAACAACAAGCAACCTCTCATGCAAAACCATCACACTACAATTTTCAGAATTACAATCAGAATTAAGTGCGCCGGTAATCCCGATTAACGCCACCGTCTGTCTAGGCTATATGATACTTCACGCAAAGCATGCGCCGGGTATATAAAGTCCGCCCGAATATAGACAGTTTTTTACTTGCTTATTTTTTTAAATTTTTTTGTTTGTTGATTTTTTCCTTGTTTGCATTATTTTAGTACACATTTTTTGGTTCACAAAAAAAAAAATATAAAAATAACAATCACTTTGTTATATTGTTTTGACTTTCATATCTAATTCTGCCTTTAATTTAAAAATCCGCAACAAAAAAAAAAGAAGAAAATATTGGCTTTTTCCACTGCTGGGTAATTTGCGTTCATATTTCAAAGAATCTCATCGAATACACTTGGCATCCCCAATATGCGCATACGGATTTGCGTGCTTCAGAAAGACTTTTTTTTGTATTATTTTATACATATGTGCTTTGCTTTTTTATGTATTTTATTTGTATAAGCATATGTCATGTGCACAAATGTATGCATGTTTGTTTGACTGGTTTATCAAGTTAGGCGGGCGCATGCTTGACAGCCTCAACGTCATCAGCGCGTCGCTGTTCAAGTATGTGAGCGATTTTTATTTCTTTTGTTTTTTGTTTGTGTTTCTCCATTTATTTGTGTATTTTTTCTTTCCAGACAGGTTTCAATGAGCTGTGGTTTCTTGTTAAACAAGATAAACAGTACAACAACACAAACGCTTCTAAGTTTATCTGATTCAACAAAAACCAGTAACGTCATCGACGAGTGTAAAGTACAGCAGCGCACATTAAATCCATTGAATAATTAAACGTGTCTGTGCCGGCAAGAAGCACGCGTATGGCACATGCTTCAATTTTCTAAAAAAAAAAAATTAAAAAAAGCTCGAAAATTATTTGAATTAAATTTTTACATGTCAGCAGCATGCGCATGTAGGCTTGTATGTACATGGATGTGGGCGTGTTCATATCTTAATTTATCTTACGTGTGATTGTTTTATTATAAAAACAAAAGAACATTGTTTCTTAGTACAGTTATATGTAGGTACCTGTTACATGTATGCCGAGTGCATATGCCAGCCATTTGATGAAGCAACACGCTTCTCCAATTACAATTTCGCGCCGCAATCGTTTGTGTTAATTTAATTCGTTTAGTGGAAATAAATAAATGTAATTATTCTTTCAAGTCTGTAAGCGAGAGACGAGTGGATATGAGATGCTGAGAAGATCACTAAAGTTGATAATAAGGGCCCTTAATTCACACTCAATACGCCTTCGGTTCATCGATTAGTTATCGATAAAATACATTTGGCCTTTAATTGAGATTACGTATACGTAGTGGTGTCATGTAGGACATGCCAAGCGAATTGCTATTTCATGGATACATACGAGTACTAGGGCGTGTCGATTTAAAAATCGCTCATTGCTCTGTGAAAATCGTATTCTAGGGATCAAAATAAGAAACTTTGCCGAAGGAACCATGCCTCTAAAACGAATTCTGACGTCCCCCAAATTGGGTCGAACGAAAAATCCCACTTTGACTCATTTAGAGTGCTCCAATCGAGTCCAAATGTATGACCGAACCCCACTAACTTTGGACGGCCGATCCACCCACGCCAGTGGCACACCCTCTGTAACTCCCCTGGGGGGTTCCCCACACAATCATTTCAAAATATCACCATTTTTGGCCTTTACATGAGAAAAGAAACTAAAAAGTTCGACCCAAATTGGGGGACATCAGAATTCGTTTTAGAGGTATGGTTCCTTCGGCGAAGTTTCTTATTTAGATCCCTAGAATACGATTTTCACAGAGCAATGGGCGATGTTTTTGCCTCCCCACAAATCGACCCGGCTTAGTACATATACAGTGGTTGCATAAAATTTCGGACAGATTGCTGGCTTGCATTTAAGGGAATATAGAAGCCCTATTTATTTAATTATTTATTTACATATCCTTATATATTGAGTAAAAATTAGTCAGCAAAAATAAGTTGTCTTACAGACCAATACAGATATTTTAACAAAAAATATAATAGTAAACTTAATGAGTAAGAAGAATAGCAAAACATTTTAAATCAATTATTTCTAAGTATAATTAAGAAGAAATAGTGTTTAGAGGAGGCAAAGCCAATCTCAAAATATTTGTAGGCATTGAATTCTATCAGAGCTCTCTTGATGGGGTGAATTCCTTGCACACAAGAGTTCTAATAAAACCAATATGGAAAAAATCTAAACTAAGAAGCGTTCTAGATGGTATAGGTAGGTTAGATGCACTTACGTGCCATAATGTGGACCACTACCTGCGAAATATTTTTTTTTTATTTTTTGGGTGTTTGGCCGTGCTCCTCCTCCTATTTGTGGTGTGCGTCTTGCTGTTGTTCCACAAATGGAGGGACCTATAGTTTTAAGCTGACTTCGAATGGCAGATATTTATTTATGAGGAGCTTTTTTATGACAGAAATACACTCGGAGGTTTGCCATTTCCTGCCGAGGGGCGACCGCTATTAGAAAACACTTTTTCTTTATTTTGGTGTGTCAGCGAGATTCGAACCTACGTTCTCTCTGTAGTAGTCTCTCCGAATGGTAGTCACTCACCAACCCTTTCGGCTACGGCGGCCGCCGAAAAAATTTAGGGGAGAGACAGCCAACCAGTGCTGTTGATGTAGTGGAGGAGAGAAAAGGGATTTAGGTTCGAGAATTTCATCAAGCCACCCCCAAAGGGCACGCAAAGGAATCTCAAGCGTCTAGCCGCCAGAGACGGAAACGTGCAGAAACGAAAGAATCGCTAGAACTTCTCCTAAACACTCATTTTCCGGGATGCAGCGCCCATGAATGTGCGAGGGGAAATATTAGTCAGACAATTGCATTAGTTATTGGGTCATCTCTAAGCTAAAACCAAGATCGTCAAAGCTAATATGGGCAATATCAACATAACCAAGAAGGTACACAGGGGCAACCACAGGGGGGAGTATTATCTCCACTTCTTTGGTTATGTGTGATTAGCAAAATCTTAATAAAACTTAATAGAGGTGGGGTAAAAGTGGTGGCGTACACTGATGATGTGGTCTTAATGGCGTTAGGACTGTGTCCCAAACGATTAGTGGGATAGTCCAACGAGTGGTAGGCGAGCTTAATTCTTGGGCTACAGAATGTGGTCTCAGTCTAAACCCGCGTAAAACAGAATTTATGCTTTTTACCACCAGATACAAGGTACCAATTATTAACGGTCAAACACTCTCACTTTCACCCGAAGCAAAGTACTTAGGGGTAATTCTGGACCCCAAACTTAGCTGGAAATTAAACGTCAAAAAATGGGTAAGGAAAACAGAAATTGCTTTATATGCCTGTAAAAGTATGATTGGAAGAAGATGGGGTCTTCAATTCAAGTATAAATTATGGTTGTATAAGGCGATTATACGACCAATCTTATTATATGGTTAGGTAGTTTGGTGGAAAGCTCGAGGGAGAGAATACAATACCAAATTACTCGGCAGAAGGCAAAGATCAGCGTGTGCAATAACGGTCGCACATAGGGGTATTTAGTTAATCTAGCTGGCCAAAAACATTTGTTTGGGGCTTTGAGTTGCTAAGGATGGGAATAATACAAGCGTAATGTGAACGGTATAAATAATGTATTTTCTTTCAACTTCCATAAAAAAAAAGGAAAAGAAAAAAAAAAACATGTTTACAATTTTACTAATTATTCAATCAATCAATACATAAATTAATCTCATCGTGACTTTCGGATTGAAGTGTGTCTGCTGGGTTTGGTGATGCAGATACAAGCATATCCAATGTTTCAGGAAGAAAAGAAGACTTCTTATTTTTCTGTATTACCCTTGAGGCACTAAAATAGGGATCTGAGCTTAAAAGAAGCCTATTGAAAATGTCTCTCTAGAAAATTTTCTTGAGTAATCCTGTCTGTATGACCTAAAATGCTTATTGCGCGCTTCTGCTGCTTCTTCAGATAGTTGCCCTATGAGTAACAATGCATTTTTTATTATGTCTGATCCGTGCACAAGTACTTTGTGAAATGTGGGTGTCATTGGGTGCCACGGGTAAAGTTGCACGTATAAGCAAGCAGTTTCTTCTGCATATTTTTCTAAATTTATATCGTATCCGCTCGAAATCGTTTCCAAAATCACTTTTAATCTATATATTAACTCGTAATCTATTTCTGTAATATCTGAGGATAGTTTTGGATCTTCAAAAAATCTCCTGCTGGTGTTGCCGTCATTTGTGTTTCCGAAGTTTGCTTTCGGCATGTCAACCAATAAGCCAGTTTCATTGCGAAACCTTTCGACTTTCTTATTCAACTCCTATTTCGACTTTCTTATTCAACTCCATTTCTTTTTCTTCCGCTGATTTTCTCTGCCGGTACTTCTTCACGGGCAATTTATACGATAGATGTAGAATGCTTTCAAAAAATCGTATTCTCGCATGTAAAATGGAAAGACCGAATTCAGAGCATCCTTTGAAATTCTCCTTTTGTCTTGTAAATTGTTGAATTCTTTGGAAACTTTCCTACAAATGTAGCAACGACTTGTGGATGTTGTGCCCGTAGCTGCGTTGCATACCTTTCCATCGACCATTGTCATTACAAATTGGGAATACACTAAAAACTTTGCTCCGTCAATATCCACCTCAGTCGCAACCAAATTACCAATGGAATTTTTAACATAATTGATCTCTTCGTTTGTAATATCAGTTGTCTCTTTTACGAAGCGAAATCTTATTGGACGCAAAAATCGGGCAGATGAAGGTGTTGGATTTTCCCATAACACCTTTTGTTTGTCCGTGCCGCAAATTAATCGCACAGGTACAAAGCAGCTTTGAAAAATATTTGCATCAGAGTCAATCTCATCGTCTAGTTTTTGTTTGTATTGGGCTTGTTGGGATCCGTCGCAGCCCCATTTACATAACAATTTCAAAGTGTTCCGCTCTTGTTTGTTTATTCTCAATAAGACTTCTTCTAAGAATTCTGATAAACGCTTGACAGTAATATCAATTAATGGTTGCAGTTGGGTTTCCGCGCAGGTACTCGTTACCGTGGTCGTTTCTGGAGGAGGATAACATTCCTTTTTGGCTTCTTGAATTAAGCTATAACAGGGAAAAAACTTCTTGTTTGTCTTTCTTATGATTTCATATTGTCCTCGTGTTAAATCTGCATCTATAAACATTTTTAAAGCTTCCATAGGGGTTAGACGCGATGATACTCCACACTTAGAGGTATCGAAAGCTTTTTTGTACTTCGTTGCACGAGTCGGGGAGCTTGTTATATCTTGGAGTACGCGGGAAGCATCACGTTTTCCAGATTTTCTTAATTCAACTTGTGCTGCGTGAATTAAAACACCATCTTCTACAATGGAGCGAATATCTTCGGTTTTCCTCCTTTTGCTCCTTTCGCTAGATTCACCAAATGATTTGCGAGGGCGACCTTGACGATTTGTAGTTGTGACTGGAATTTCGAAAGTACCTTCCAGCCAAAGATGGTTGTTTTTTAAGAAAACCTCTTCTTTTTTGTGCGCTTTAATCCACCTTTGCTTCAGTTCTGATTTAAGATGCGCAAAATTGTGTTTCAGTTTATTTAACTGACTTTTAGAAAGGTCGTCTTGAGTGAAAAGGTGGTCTCTTAAAAAACCCAACTTTTCTTCAAAATTACGTAAATTTTCATTCTTCATCTTATCGAAGAGTGATTTACGAGTCACTATTCTCACTCCAGAAGTACCCGCTGAACCTAAAATAAATTTTAAACATAAATTAATATTTCAATAATTTTGACTTTACAAGATAAATGTTCTCGGCATTAGTGTATCCGCGCTATTCCGCGGCTAATTCAATTATCATTTGATACTTAAGAATGTATATTTTTAACATGAATGTCGAAAAAAGCCGGATCTACCCCGATACTTAAACAAATACATCTTTGAAGATAAAATTCTTTAAAAAAATCAACTAATTTTAGACATTATTTCTCGATAACTAAAAATATATTAAACAGAATCAAATTCTATTATTTAAATTACATTTGGATTGCTACATACCTGAAGTATTCGAATCCATTGCTTTTTTTAACCAGGTTAACACAGGAAACTGCAGTTTAGCTCACAATGGTAACGTTTTCTAAAAATCGCCGATAACTGACACAAGCTGCCTGTTCGATGATCAAGTACCGACTAAGGTTGCCAGGTAACGCGTAACGGGATAGGGGTGGGGACGTCGGCCTATTGTTCGTTGGAATGTCCCCTGCCTCAGATAGTCGAATGTCGTATCATTTCTTTAAGTTTGTTATATTGACTTTTGGCCGCGTAGATAATGAAAATACTCCTATGTGCGACGGTAACATTCAATAGGAATTTCGCCACTCTCATTCCATCTAAGGAGGAATGGAACAATGAATGAACAACTTCGACACTGCAGTATATACGGATGGCAGTAAAATGGACTGCGGTGTTGGAGCTGGTATATATTCTCATAGACTTAAAATTGAAAAATCTGTGCGTTTCCCTAATACCTGCAGTATCTTCCAGGCGGAAGTACTGGCAATTGGAGAAGCTTTTAGGCTACTAACCGCGGATCTCTCTTTTAAGGGCAATACCACTATTCTTTCGGATAGCAAGCTGCAATCCAGGCACTGGATTCGGCTACTACAGCCTCTAAACTGGTGGAGCAAAGTAGGAACAGCCTTTCCACCTTGAGTGAAAACCATAAAGTTACCTTAATATGGGTCCCGGGACATCGGAACATTGAAGGTAATGAAAAAGCTGATGCACGAGGGGGATCTGCCATGAATAACGCTTTTGTAGAATGGGTATTCACACTATTAGGTGCAGTCAAGAGTTAGATCAATCACCTCCTGCCTTCTAGCTGTTACAAACCTTGGCTGTGAGCCCTTGTTATGTATGTCTAGGTATGTTATGTATGTAATTCGAATAGTCGAGACCCCCGTCCATTGCACTTGCCGCTGTCCCAGATTGTATGCTAGGCATTAGCATCACAACATAGGATAAGGCCCAGACTGCGCCGCTCACAGAACCTCACGAGACTAGTGGCCTTCCCGGGTGGTGGCCCTTCCGGGGCATCGTAAGGAAAATAAGCAGATGCAATCACAAACTTCCACCATCCGCGTCTACTTCTGTAATACACCTCAGCCGCTACCAGGTCTTGGCAACAGAATTGCTCAAGACCCGTCACAGTGAGATAGGATGATACTATAAGACCGGTCCTAGGTCTACTCGAACTCCTGTCATATAGTAACGTGGTCCCTTTCAGCGCACTTAAGCCACAGAGACGGCCCCTAAAGACCCAGGGCTCTTGCACTGCTGTTATGTGGGGTAATGTGTGCACCTGGGAAAGCCTTCTACTTAGTAGTGCAGTAGCGTCTTTGGAATGCTGCAAGTTAATCTGCGTCACCGTCAAGGGACGGTAGCTACAGGAACCGTCCGAGCCAATCATTTGGGAAAGACATGGAAGCTGACCGTCCCAAAGAAGAGACTCAGACGGTTCCCGTACCGTGAGCCCATGACATCAACACTGGCCTCATCCACTCGCACCACAAGAGCAGCACCTTCCTTTCCTTCCCGGTTTTTGCTCTTGGTGTACGAGAGGACTCGCCAAAGTCAAGAGTACAATTTCCCTAAAATATCTCCGAATCGCGGATTGTAGATGAAGAGACCAGACGAAATGCAAAATTATTAGGACGTTATGGTCCACCTACAACCTCAAACAATCGTCAACATTGTTAAACATGAAACGATGGGATGCCTGGAGACTAACGGCAGTCATAACTGGTTTTTTTTTTCTGTTGGAGAACAAGCAGCCAAAATGGGCAACCCTCACAACACATACTGTCACAGTTGTAAACAACCTGAGAAAAAGAAAACTATTTTCCACTTTCTCTGTGAATGTCCTGCTCTATGGAAGGACCAAATGTTAACCCTGGGCAAGAAATCGAAAGTCTCGAAGAACTGACTGGCTTAGATGTCAATAACCTAATAAGGTTCTTAATCCGCACAGACTCGATATTTGTATAAGTAGTCATGCTGAAAATAGCCGCTAAATTAGTTGGTAGCGAGGATGTGGCGACAAAATGGTGCAGAAGCGCTAGTTGGATTCTAGATGATTCACCCCTCTAATCAACCAACCAACCGAGGCCATCTTTTAAGCAAAACATATCTATTTTTCTTTCTTTTCTACAGTAACTCAAACCCTTAACTAAAAAAATGGCCGAAACACGCGCTTGTAAAAAAGTAACGCAACAATTTTTTTGGTGACCTAATTTGCATGCCGTCAGCTGTACAGACTTATTAAAGCAAGTAAGTATCAGGTCAGTCCACAAGCTCCTGCGTTTTTTAAAGGTGGTTTTAAAATTATTCCTTCATTATTTACAATGTCTTCCCAACGTTTAGGCAAATTTTTAATTCCCTGCTCAAAAAATTGTTTGTCCTTGGAACCAAAATACGCTTTGATATCTCTTTTTATAGCTTCTTTTGAGGAGTAGTTCCTGTTACTCATATGAGATTGAAGTCCACGGAAAAGGTGCTAATCACAAGGTCCAATATCCGGAGAGTTTGGTGGATGCGGCATTAGCTCCCATCCGAGCTCGTTCAGTTTGCCTAATGTTTGCCTTGCGGTATGAGGTCTTGCGTTGTCGTGGAGAAACAAAACTTTGCGTCTATTCGCTAAGGGCGGTCGATTTTTGTTAAGTGTCTTATTCAGGACTGATAGCATATGGGAATAATAATCAGCAGTTATCGACTGGTTTGGTTCCAGAAGTTCATAATAAACAATACCGGCCATATCCCACCAAATGGACAGGAGAGTCTGTTTGGGGTGAAGGCCATCTCTAGGGGTCAGTTCTGGTGTTTCATCTTTATCCAACCATTGGCATTTGCAAACAGGATTATTGTGAAGGACCCATTTTTTATCACCAGTAACGATACGGTTCAAAAACTTTCATTTTCAAGCCGTTGCAGCAGCTGAGAACATACATTCACTCTCTGCTGAAGGTTGGCGACGGAAATTCTATGCGGAACCCATTTTCCCAGCTTTAAAACCTTTTCCAACTGAACCAGGTGCCTGTGAACTGTTCCATGCGATGAATTTAACCTCTGAGCTATCATATCGACTGTCAAATTTGACTCAGCTTCCACGAGTTCGAGCAAGTCGTCGGAGTTAAAGACTTCAGGACGACCAGCGCGCGGGGCATCCTCCACGTCGCAGTTACCACTTCGGAATTTTGAAAATCACTTTTGCGCAGTCCGTACACTCACGGTATCCTCTCCGTGAACAGTGTTTATTTCTGCAGCAGCAGTTGTTGCATTTTTACCACTTTTATAAAAAAAATACAAAATATATCTCTTATACACGTTCGAAGATTCCATTTTATTTTTTCACAACACGTGATTAAAATCACTTGTTGAATGCAAAATATATCAAAGACAATATAAATAGTTCCGTTATATTTCGTGAATAATTTTTTGTATACAAAAATCGTACAAAAGTGAAATTATGGGTAAAATACGCACGAACTTATGGACTAACCTGATAAATATAAATTATTGTACTGCCAATATCTGAGCCAGCGTTTGCTACGACAGTTCATCGTTTAGACCGGCGTCTTTTTAACGGAATGAATAATGATTTTCGTATTTAATAAATGACACAGCACGAAACTGATAACTCAATTAGATTTTATTACTTTGAGGTTTCTCATATTTGAAAATGAATTTCGCGTTGTGCATTTACTGCTAAACGCTTTAGGAAATAGTTAAATCTTAATAGGACAGGAATTTTGCCTAATCTATTAATTTATATTTAATTATTCACAATTAGGCATATTTGAAGCATATTTAAAATGTTTCTTTTCAAAAACATGACATCAAAGCTTTAGTCACGTACAAATGACGAATTTTGCTTTTCTAAATGAGCGCAAGTAATATGAGTTGAAAGTTTTAAGCAATAAAATAAATGCAATAATTTAAGTGAATGATTTTAAATAAATAAACCACAAAACTTTAAAACTATTATTTTGTTCAAAATATCAACGGCACATAATTGGAGGTAGAATTACTAGTTTACGAGTCTTTAGGGGGTGCAAAATGTGTTGAAAAAAGCAAAATCGTCTCACTTGACGATAGATGTATACGATATGTGTGAATTCAGTTATGAAGGGCCTTAAAAAAGTGGCGCCTAGATGCTAGTAGTAATTCCTAGACTGTACCTATTTTTATATTATCTTTGATATTTTTTTTAGGTAGACAGATATTTTTTTTAGGTAGACAGATGTACAATTTTACGCGATAGAATAACGCCTCTAAAAACATTATTATGAAAATAGTTGATCTTTAAGAAGAATATATCGCCAAATTCGCGATTTTTTGGTGGATATAATCATACAAATGAGTCGAAAATTCGAAGGTTGGTGAAGAAATTCCAATAAATTGGTTTTGTTGGGAATAGGAAAAGAACTGGCAGACCAAAAAATGGATATTGAACTGTAGCTCAGAGAGAATATTGCTGCTGCAGCGCAAAGCGTTGCTGAACAACCTTCAACCAATGTTGGTATCTCAACGTTCTCAACAATTAGGCATCCATGAATCGACTGTTTGGCGGATTTTACCTGTAGGCGGGCTCATGGAGGACCTTTAAATGATGTAATTTTTCACGTATAATTGCTAAGAGTCGTATTTTGAATAAAAACATAAACAATGAGTGTGAAAATGTCTGATTTTGTGCCGAATAATCGTCATTTGCGGGAAGTGTTGATTTTCCTCTTACCTTCGAAAAAAAACGGCGGCTGAATCGCATCGATAGCTACAAAAAGTTTATGGAGATGCTGCTTCAAGTGAAACAACGTGCCGAGATTGATTCCGTCGCTTCAAAGACGGTGATTTTAATGTTGACGACCGTCCGCCTGAAGGAAGGCCAAAAACCTTCGAAGACGCTGAATTGGAGGCATTGCTCAATGAGGATCCGTGTCAACCGCAAGAAGAGCTTGCTTCAGTATTAGGAGTTACCCGCCGAACCATTTCCAAGCGATTGCATGCTTTGGGAATGATTCAGAAACAGGGTACTTGGGTTCCTTATGAGTTAAAATGAAGGGATGTTGAATGTCGGTTTTTCGCCTGTGAACAACTGCTTCAGCGGGAAAAGAAGGAAGGGTTTTCTTCATCGCATCGTGACGGCTGATGAAAAATGGACTTATTACTGCAATCCAAAGAAAAGAAAGTCATGTGGCCTGCCTGGTCATGCTTCTAAGTCGTCGCCTCAGCCGAATATTCACGCTGCGAAGGTTATGCTAAGTATTTGATGGGACCAACTTGGTGTTATTTATTATGAACTGTTAAAACCAAGCGAAACCTGGGGATCACTGTGGATCAGTATCGACTTCAATTGATGCGATTGAGCCGAGCACTGCGCGAGAAGCGGCCGCAATACGCGGAGAGGCATGAAGAAGTGATTCTACAGCATGACAACGCTCGGCTTCACGTTGCCAATCGCGTTAAATCCTACCTGGAAACACTGAAATGGGAAATCCAACCCCACCCGCCACATTCTCCAGATATTGTGCCGTCCGATTATCACCTGTTCCGATCGATGGCACATGGTCTAGCTGACCAGCAGTTCCATTCATATGAAGACATCAAAAAATGGCTTGATCCGTGGATAGCCTTAAAAGATGAAGAGTTTTACCGCGACGGTATACGAGATCTACCAGAAAGATGGGAAAAAGGAGTAGCCAGCGATGGGCAATATTTTCAATGAGTCACTTGTAACCATTTTTCGGAATAAAGTAGTATTTTCATAAAAAATAAAACAGCGAGAACTTAGTTGTTTCTCGGCCCCCATCTTGTGTTCGACTAAAAATAAATGGGAACATCAAAAGAGAATTCGCAAGTTGAAACAACAAAGGTTTCCCTGCATGGATGTGGTCAAATGAACGAATGAAACGTGCCTGATATATATCAGAAAATAGAGTTGGTAGCATTGTAAATAATGAGTTATGCCGTACCGGTACAAGGCCTCTTCTCTTCGCCACTTCTCTGCTCGCTATCTCTCTACTTCAGCTATTTCAGATCAGAGCTGCCTAAAGTTACATTTGTTTGTTCGATTTTCACATGCAAATTTTTCGCCAAATGAGCTGAACAGAGAGACTCCTTTTTTTGTGGTTTTTAATTTTCATTATTTTTTATAGAAATATAGTTATAAAAACTCGAAAAATTTTCATCAAAATTTCAAACATTTTATTTAGAACTTTTAAAATAAATTTGGGTTCGCAGCCCATCTGGTTATAGCCCATCAAACCAAACTTTAACGTTTTGTAGAAAGTTATAAAAATTGGAATCATCAAAATTTTAAACTTTTTACTCAAAATTAAAAACAAAATGGGTACCCAGTTTTACAGCCCATCAAGCAAAACTTTCAAACTTCTTACAGAAGAGGTAAATTCAAAAAATTTTAAGGAGAAAAAAAATTCAAGAAATTTTCATCAACATTTTAAGCTCTTAAATCATAATTAATAACTAGAAAAAATTTGTACTCAGTTTTATAGTTATCAAATAAAACTCTCTAATTTTCAAGAAATTTTAAGGAGCTAAAAATTCAAGAAATTTTTATCAAAAGCTTAAGCTTTAGGATCAAAATTAAAAAAAAGTGCGGTATTAAGTTTTAGAGCCCATTAAATTTTAATACAAGAAAGCGCAGGTTTGAAGTGGTGTTAAGTTCTCCTTGATTTCTGATAACTTTTTCTCTGACGGTGTTGCGCATTTTCTCCACATAAAACAAAAACCAAAAAAAAAAATATCGCAAAACTAATATTGACAGGGTGTACTGAAGCCATTCCTCACTACAATAGTCGGACAACTACACTTGGGCTAGCGCTGATCGCCTTCATCATACCAAGGATTATCAGACTCAAGCACATATAAGAGAGGCCCATAGCAAATATACATATAAGGTTGTCGAAAAAGTCTTGCGGTATTTTTATTGAATTTTCAATTGTTCATAAAATTGGTTATAATAATGCGATTTAAGTCAAATATGCGCCGTTTTGTTCGATGACGAGTTCCCAACGAGATGCCAACTTCATAATGCCCCTCTTATAGAAGCTCGCTTCCCTATTGCCAAAAAACTCGGAGAGCCAATTTTCAGAGGACTCTCTTGAGGACAACTTCCGACTACCAAGCTCGTTCGCCATGGACAGAAATAGGAGGTAATCATTTGGTGCGAGATCCGGACTATACGGTGGATGCAAAAGAACCTCCCATCCGAGCTCCCGGATCTTCTGGCGCGTCACCAAAGATGTGTGTGGCCTGGCGTTGTCCTGATGGAAGACAATTCGGCCTCTGTTGATCAAAGATGGCCTCTTCTGTATGAGTGCTGCATTTAAGCGGTCCAGTTGTTGGCAGTACAGGTCCGAATTGAGCGTTTGGCTATAGGGGAGCAGCTCATAGTGGATGATTCCCTGGAAATCCCACCAAACACACAGAAGAACCTTCCTGGCCGTCAATCCAGGCTTGGCCAACGTCTGGGCAGCTTCACCGCTTTTCGACCATGACCGTTTGCGCTTCACGTTGTTGTAAGTGACCCACTTTTCATCGCCAGTCACCATCCGCTTTAAAAACGGGTCGATTTTGTTGCGATTCAGAAGCGATTCGCATGCATCCATAAGGGCAAAAATACATACATCGAGCTTCTTTTTGAATCCAAGCTTCTTCAAATGGCGTAAAGCGGTTTGATGACTCATGCCCAGCTCTTGGCCGATGCTACGGCTGCTACTATGCCGGTCTCTTTCGATTAATTCAGCGATTTTATCGCAATTTTCGTCGACAGGCCTTCCGGACCGTGGCGCATCTTTGATCACCTCTGGACCAGAACGAAAACGTTGAAACCGTCGTTGTGCGGTGGAAATGGAAACTGTATCGGGTCCATAAACTGCACAAATTTTATTGGCAGCATGAGATGCATTTTTGCCTTTATCGTAGTAGTACTGTAAAATATGCCGTATTTTCTCTTTATTTTGCTCCATGTTTGCGACGCTGTAACTCACGAACGACTAAAAGCAAACAACAATTAATCAAACACGTGTTAGCACGAGAAAAGAGCTTTCCAAAAAGCTCTAGCGTGAACCGATGCGACGAATACAACTAGAACTATGCGCTTGCAAAGACAAGCTTGCGGAAATACCGCAAGACTTTTTTGACAACCTTATACAAGGTGAAGTCCAAAATAAACAAGCCTGAGCTAAAATAGAAACGACAGTAGCTTTGTTCTGATAACTTTGAGTTTATTTATTCAAAATAGTCCCCTCTAGCTTCAATACACTGTTTTGCGCGATCTAAAAGCTTTTCGAAAGTGTGATTCATTGACTGGAATCCGGAAGGCCCTTCAGAATATCGGTACAAGCCTTTTGGATGGCCTCTACGGACGCAAACCGTTTTCTTTTCATGGCCAAATGCAATTTTCCGAATAGGTAGAAGTCATAGGGAACCATATCAGGCGAATACGGTGAGTGATTGGTGGTTAAAATTGCGATTTCTAGTCAAAAAATCAGTCACAAGAGTGGATCGATGAGATGGTGAATTTTCATGCAATAAGCGCCAGCTTTCTCCTTCGCGGTAGTAAGGCTGAATTCGACGAGTGCCAAGATAGAAAATTGCTTTGATGATTTGGCCCGTTGTCACGAACTCCTTGTGGACAATTCCCTTGGATTCGTAAAAGCAAATGAGCATCAACTTGATTTTTGACTTCTCTAAACGTGATTTTTTGGGTGGTGTCTCGTCTGGAGTCTTCCATTTGGCACTTTAACGCTTAATTTCAGGTTCATGTTGGAAACACCACGTTTCATCACCAGTTACAATGTTGTAAAGGAAGATCTAGTCTTTCCTCGCCTTTTTAATGAGGTCTACCGAATGTTGAATTCTGAGCAATTTTTTGGCCTCAGTCAACTTGTGCGGAATGAATCGCGCACAGACCTTTCGTAGGCCCAAATCATCAGTTAAAATGCGATAAATCGATGTTTTGGAGATACTCAACTCTAATTCCATGAATTTCAACGATGAGTTCGGTTAATTTTTGATAAATTTACGAACAATATCGATGGAGTTTTCGGTGATTACTGATTTTGGGCGACCGGTATGTTCATTGTCATTTATGTCCTCACAACCATCTCTGAAACGTGTAAACCACTCATGAACTCTGGCACGAGATAGAAAATCATCGCCATAAACTTTTTCCATCAAGTCAAATGTTTCGGTAAACGTTCTACTGATTTTAAGGGAAAAGTTGATATTAGCTCTTTGCTTGAAACTCATTTTTGTACCTATGACACAAACATACATACACACTTTTCACGGAATAACTTCGCTTCCACTGAAGCGAATTGAAACCAAGGTTTCACTGGAAGTCAGGTAGGGATGTAACTTCACAAACATTTCTATGACGCTAGTCTTGTTTGTTTTGGACTTCACCTTATATTTCTTTAGGTTAAAAAAAGGAATGTTGGCCCCTCCAGGAAATAAGAAAAAGATAACTACATCTTGACCACAAAAAAGTAGTTTCAGCACATTGGGATTTACCAAAATTGTTGCTGCCTCTCAATGATTATAAGATTTTTCGTTCTCACAGGTAAATACGTCTTTATTAAAAACTAGAAAAACCAACGCATGCTGCGCATTTCTTTATATAGAATTTAATCGGTTTTTGGGTTTCCCTCTCAGTTCACTAACCTCAAATTAATATGTAAATGTACTTGTATGTATGTATGCACATAATGCTTCCTATAACCCGCTGATTAATCTGTATGTAGTAAAATGTTGGTGAATTAAAAAAAATGATTTATGTTGATCGTGGATATCGACAAACTAAAGAAGTAGAATAAAAGAGATATTGAGTGCAAAAAGCTGAAACGCAATTAAATCGTAGATACAAATCAGCCAAGGAATGTGAAGTGCAGAGTTTTATTACGTAGTCGACAAGTAAGAACGTATGCGGTAATATATGCTTATGAAATTCATAAATATCGAGTTAATACGTAATAGTACTTCATTTGCATTTGCATAGAAAATAGTCAATGAAATACAAGCAAAATTTTTGTACCCAATGTATGAATACATAAGGGAGGTCAGCGCAACTGAGTGCGCCGATGCGTGTTATATTGGCCAATAATCCGAAGGTCGAGGTTTCGATCGTCATTACATAATCACCCTTGGATGGTAATGTTAAACGTTGGAGTGCATTGCTGTTAAGAACTAAGGTGGCAATGGTAACATAGATTAATTAAACAAAATTGGCCTCTCTAAGACCATCATCTGCCGGAGAAACTGGATACTGAAATTTAAGAACAAATTCTTTGTAAATGTCCAGCACTAGGCAGAAAACGGCCACACTACCAAGGTGGTATCCATATAAATTATGGAGCAATAAACCCCAGATTGGTATGGTTGTAAACGAGAGCAAAACCAAATTTTTGCTGAAGTCGAGGCGGCCTACACGGGAGCGTTTTAAGTATTTCAGAGTTATATTAGCGTGTAGCGCTGACTCAACTGCTGCAGTTAGTTTTATGCCCACCTTAACTTGTTCAAGTCCCGGCTCTTGTCTAAATCTATTAAGCTAATTTTGCACAAGACCCTCATGCGACCAATCTTAACGAACTGATGTGCGTTATGGACTCTTAAAGTTGCTGACAGCACGCTTCCGTTCTGGAAATTTCGATGTGAAAGATGCACCTCGCTCCGGTCGACCTATCGTTGAAAAAGTCGATGAAATTATGGAAAAGATTGACCAGGACCGTCACATAAGCTGCCATGACATCGCCAAGGCACTAAACATTCATCATCAAACGGTTTGAACCATTTAAAAAAGGCTGGTTACAAAAAGAAACTCGATGCTTGGGTACCACATGAATTATCTGTGAAATATTTAATGGACCGAATTAACATCTGCGATTCTTTGCTGAAACGAAATGAAATCGAACCATTTCTGAAGCGAATGGTAACAGGAGACCTGGTGTGCTAGTATAAAATATAAATTGAAAATCAGGAAAAAAGAAGATTGTTTTTGAATTTCAAATCAACGCAAATGAATAACTAAGAAACAATCGTCTTTTTTCCTGATCATCCATGAATTTTTCGTTTCAATTTATATGTTTTATTAAGCATTGGAGCTTTTTTAACCATTATCCATTTATATTTTTCAAAAAAAAAAAAATACGAAAAATTTTTTTTTTCCACGAACACATAATTTCATTTGAACATTCGAATTTCACATTAAATTCTCAAATTTCGTAAGAAATTTTTCTCTGTTCCAAAATCCAATCCAAAAAAATTCACAAAGAATTTTTACACTTTGCACTTACGTCTTCTCCTTATGGCATCCAAATCAAAAAGAAATATTGACACATTGTAACTCACACTGTCAATTTGACAGTTCAGTTCCGCCCCAAGCGTTAAAAAAGTAAACGACATTATGGCTGGTTCAAAAGAACGCTGTACGCGTTGCCAGTGTTCCGAATTACAACCAAACTTTACGAAACCCATTTTCAATACTTACTTAACAATGTGTGTCACTTTGGTTTAATTCGGTGCAAAGACACAGCGGGTCCACGTTTTGGCATATATTTCGAGACCCTAGTCATCAATAGGTATGAAAATTACCCCGTATTAAAGCACTTATCAACAGCTTTCATTTGATACCCATATTGTACATACACAACCAAAGGTTACCCGGGTCCACGTTTTGACCTATATCTCGAGACCCCAGCCACGGAGCGGCATGAAGAATACTCTGAACTAAAGCATTCACCAACAGCTTCCATTTGATACCCATATTGTACATACACATCCGAAGGTTACCTGGGTCCACGTTTTGACCTATGTATATCTCAAACCCTATCCACCAATCAGTACCCTATGTTACTTCTATCACCTCCAAAAACATGTGTACAAAGTTTCGTAATAATCGGTTAAGTAGTTTTGGCGTGAAAGCGTAACAAACAAACTTACATTCACATTTATAATATTAGTAGGGATTTACTCAAAAACAAATAGAAAAACAAAAAATATTGTTTCTGCCAAAGCGCTTGAATAAAGAAATAAATAATATGAAAACCATATCTTTTCTGTTCTAAACCATATCTATTCTATTTTAGTGTGCCCAGCGAAGCGGGCCTGGTGTGCTAGTTATAAATATAAAAAAAATGAGTTGAAGTTTGAACAGAAATACGAAAAGACTTTTTCGACTAATATAAAATATAAATAAATATTGTATGTGGAATGGTAATTAATAACATCGGGCGTAGGGTATAAAATATTCAGTTTCACTCCAAATACGATTTCTTGACTATCTCAATATAAACTTATATGGCAAAGTGTGGACGTTGGTTTCCTTTGTCATTCTGATGATATTACCTCACAAGGCACGTGCTCATTTTAGCCGTCATTATGTTGCCGTTGTTTGTTCTTGGTTCTTGTGTGTACGAGTAATACCACTTTAGTGGTACAACTGCAATTAACGGAAAATGTTTAGCTTGTGGGCTGGTGTTATGTTTTTGTTTTTGTGCAGTAATTAAAAGCGATCTAATGGCAACTTGTGCTAATTTCCAAAGCCATATAAAGTGCGCAAGTAAAGTTAGTATCTTGTAATTATGTATTTGTTTATTAATAAGTGAAGGCATTAGAGCGAGAGTGGTATTTATAATCAATTATTTGAAAGTACTTTCCACTTGCGTTTTAAATACATTCCTATGCTTTTATTTTATGGCTACTTTTTATACTGAGACCTTGAAAATGGTTTTTCTATTTTTAATTTTAGAAAGGTGTTGCCTTTTAGGGAATTATATTCAGTGGAATTTGTACTAACTGACATAATAACACAGTTATTAGAAATGATTTCACCTAAGTAGGATTATTTATTTATAAATAATTACTAAAGCCAATATATGCTGCTCTAATGACGCCATAATTTTCTAATACATTTCAAAATGTATACAGAGTGGCCCAGTTATAGGTTTCTTTTTTGAATAGAAATAGGAATGGAATTTGTTTAGCAGACCTTCACAATGAGAGGCCTCTCATTACCAGATTCCTCCGATCACCAGATTCAGCGAGTATCTTTCAGTTACAAAGTTCTATTGTCTGAATGACCAGAAAATAGCAGAAGACTCGGAGTTAAGCAGAAAAGTTGGCTGCCTAGGCAGATTAATGGCAAACATCGGTGGGCCAACACAGAGCAAAAAAAGCTAATTATGGCGGACACAAACTCAATTCTCCTGCATGGCAGCGAAGTATGGAGAATTGTGCTAAACTGCAAAGCTAAGCGCAAAGCACTGGATTCTGTGCAACGAATAGCGGCGCTCAGAGTTGCCTCAGCCTACCGCACTGTCTCAGGCACAGCACTTTTCGTGATCAGCGGGCAGATACCCGTCGACCTCATGGTCTGGGACCGAATGGATGCGTGGGACTCCAAGAAGAAACACGTTAACACTAGCATTTCAGAATGGACCGAGTAGCAGATGGACGGCGAAACTCATTCCATCAATAGGCCGCAAATGGGTCCAAGGGAACTTCGGGGAATTGAACTACTTCTTAACTCAGTTCCTCTCGGACCACGGATACTTCCGGAGATACCTATACCGAATGGGCGAGGTAACCGATTCCAAGCGCATATCCCGACTAGAAATTTTGGTAAGGCGGTGATTAGGCGCAAATAAGGCAGACCGCATTCCAGATTTGCGCCTCATAAGGCAGCCAAACTACGCCCAAGTCCCGAAAGGTATCGCCACACATCTGCCTCATTAGGCGCAAGTTCGAAAAACCGAACTTCGGTAATTCTTCGGATGCCTCCTACAAATCAGTTAGGGACTCCAATTTATGCCTAAGTGAGACACTGCCACAGATTTTCGTGACCACAACCAAATTTTGTATTGTTCTGGCATGTCAATCTTTGCCTTGCCTATCGTGGGCCTGGTAAGGTAATACTGAGGCGTGCCTCAGTAAAGCCTGCCTAATTTGGGCCTAACTGATTCTTAGGCATGCCTCACTGTAATTCTAATCGGGATACTGCGAAGCGCTGAGCGATGACGCTGAACACACGTTTTTTAGTGGTAACAGATGGCTCGTGGAAAGAAATGCTCTGAGGGAGCAGATTGGTGACATCGCGCCGAGCAACATAATCAGGAAAATGCTCGAACGCGAGGACAGCTGGAACGCGGTAAAGAAATACATCGAGAACGTACTACGAAAAAAAAGATTGACTTCAACACAGTGCAGCAAAGCGAAACCGCACCGATAGAGACACAAGAAGACGAGCCTATAGCATGAAAGCTGCTACAAATATGGGGAACCCAAACGTGGGTGAATAGAATTGGTCCTTATGGATGCCGTGATGGGCCCTCCCGAATTAATACAGAAAACAGTTCCGAGAGGGGTGTCTCCCCAGAAGGAGAGGAGGAATCGTTTTAGTGGCCAAACCACCCGACGCAGTAGACGATGGTCGCTGTAAGTGCGTACGCATTTTGAACCCTACCTCACCCACCAAAACCAAAAAAAAAAAAAAAAAAAAAATACCTAGGCATTTCACTACTTTTTGGGTCACTGAAGACTTGTGCCTATTCGCATGCTGACCTCGACCGGCATCAGAATGACTTCGTCTTTATGTTTGGCAAGTTCCAGGCCATGTCGAGGCCATATTTGGGTTCTTATCATAACATGGTTCAGCTTCCTCCTAGCCTCCTTAGTGTACCAGGCTGGTATGACCGCCGCTATATCGTCCGCGTATCCCCCTAGACATGTATCTTCTGGTATTTCTATGCTCAAGGTCTCATCGTAGCTCAGAGCTCTAATCGAAGCTACAGCTAGAGCATAGTAATTTCCCTAAAATGAGCCAGCCTAGCGTTTCGAGAAATATTAGCTGGTTATTTGCAAGTAAATAGTCGATCATAAGAATAGCCAAATTAGTTTTCCGAATGGGGGACAGTGATTTGACTATACCCCTATTGCCATAATTGCGCAGACATTTTCAGCAGAGGTAATGTCCTATAAGTACATGGTGAAATACTGCACCAATCGATTGCTGGCTTATTGACCTTCTACACCCATTTGTAATAATCGACTCACCTTAAACACTTTTAAAAGAAAATGAACGAGCATGTTTTTATAAGAGTTTTTCAGGAATTATTCTCGGGTGAACCTGTCATCTCTATAGGGCGCGTCCCAGGTGGTGGATAGCGGAACAACTCCAGATATGGGAGGCAGGAGAGAGGTAAAACATCTTTCGCGAATCACACAGGTCGAAGACGTAAACTTCGCCAGTGCCTATTAGGTGGGTTTAAAAGCTGGGGGTCTAAATAAGGATGCCTTCTAATGGAGCTCTCCTGATATCAGGACGTTTCAAGTTGTAACGGTAGTGTTGCCATGGTCGGCGGATTATTTCCCCTTCATCTGCCACAACTCGGATAGTGGCGCTAGTAGGCGCTAAAGTCATGGGGTAAAAGCGCGTAAACAGCGGCCCATCGAGGAATAAGCTCTACCAGAGGTCTCTCGCTATCCTTGGCAGGATTCATAAGAACCAGAATGAAGGTTAAGCTCATCCCAAAGATGAGACTCACAAGGCAAGGTGTCAAAAAGTGGTCAACGAGTGCCTGGCATTCCAAACGGCCCGTAAGACATAAGCCAGAGAACGAAACTTCCCGCACAACGAAAGCAAGAAGGTAACAAAGAAGCACAAAATCTCAGATCAGGGTGCAGTTGCCTCAAAACCTATCAAGCAATCCAATGAGGTGACACGGGGCCATCTTCAAATGGCACTGGTAGACGAAGCTTCTAACCGCGGTAAGCCTGTGATCGACAAATGATCACGACTGTCCCGCATAATTGTCGACCATGTGTTAGCGAACCCATATGGTCAATCACCAGGTTTCGACTGGGTGGAGGTGGTTCATGGTTGCCGTGTAATAAAATGCGATAACGAATTCTCATTGCATTTCCTTATAAACGCGATTGGCAAAATTCAAAGCAGCTGGGAGGGCTTGAAACTCAAGCTCATTGCGGTCAGCGAGATCACACGAAGGCCAAGAGCTCGCATCTGGGGTAGCTGTGGACTCTAAACTTAGCTTGAAAACTAAATGAAAAACAAAATAAAAATCAATTTATTGCTCGTCGAGTATTTGTGGATTATGGACGGTGACTGATTTCGGCTGTGTTAGCCGTTTTATGCTGCTGATGAAGTTCGTCAGATTTTTGATGTCAGCACCAACTATGTCAGCAGGTGCAGAAAAGAAGTGAGAACCAAAATGCTTAAATCTTAGTCCAGCGAAAGCGGAGCAGCTAAGGAGCAGGTGCTGAGATGGTTCCACCTCCATACAGCTGACGCAAAGACACGAAGTAATTAAGAGTCTCACGGCGTGCATGTCCCACGGACAGTGTCCCGTGATGATGCCCACAAAATTTGAGAGCTGAGATTTTGTCATCCTCAGAATATCCCTCGAACGCCTCCGATCCAAACGTGGACAGAAGGATTTCGCGACCTTACACGTTCGTGTACTTGCCCAGCGCTCGCTGAGTTGGTGCAAAGTCCATCTTTCCAGGAGTAGAGCGGAGGTTGTCAAGAGGATTCCGATCCTCTCCTACTCTATCGTTTTCCTTCACCTCTTTTTTCCCCCGCCTGCAATGGTATCACAAAGGATGAACCAAACTTCTTTCGTGCAAGTGGGCCCACTTTCTGGGCAACCATTACAACCTAACCTAACCTAACAGCCCATCGAATCGTCTCAAGTCACAAAAATAATTCGTAACATAAAATATCCAATTCAGTTACTTGAGACTGGTATGAATTACTGAATACCAACATTAATCTACATAATTTGGATCTTCACAAATCTCCACTGGGTGAAAGATGTGGGTTTTAATATTTTTCAATTATTGTATATTTGCAAATAAACTGGATTTTGGACCACCCTTTACGTTTTATATGCATTCATTTTAATGCCAATTAGTTGGAAAGTCGATTAAACGCCAACATATGAATATTTGCACAAAAAAAGCCACATTTTTAAGTCCGGCATAAAATTAATTGAATTACAATTAAAAAAAACAGTCACACCTTGTCTTCAAGATTTATGTTCAGTCATGACATTACATCACGAATCTTCATCTACCTGCCGCCTGTGATGGCGCAACGCTTTCCGGCCTCATAGATCTTTCTATGTTTACTTAGCAATGAGCGACATGTGGCGATTCAACAAACAGTTTTTTTCTAAAGTAAAACAAAAACATTTTTGCCCCAAAGCAAAAAAAAAAATTGTTTAATATTTACAATCAGCATTTTTTAACATTGTTTACAATTTTAAAATCAGTCTATTTTCCGCCATGCATTTTTATAAAACTTGCTAGCTAACTCGTGCTCCATTAAATATTCAACGCAGATCAATTAGACATCGGCCGATGGATTCGTACCGGTTCGTGCCGTCATCTGAAACTGAGCATTCTGTCAATTTAAAATATAGCACAAATAATGAATTATGTAACTGAATTTAACTAAATGTGATTTATGCTACGTCTATTGAAAAGTGTATTTATTGATTAATTTATATACATTTTTTATTAAGTGTACTTTGCCATCATAAATTAAGTTGGAAACGTGCATTTTTTGTATACTGGGAATGAACGAGTTGGGGTACTCGTGTGGAAGCTTTCGCTAGAATGTGAGCTAATCGACGATAAATTTATTATGATGCAAATAAGCCTCTCACTAAGTGATTGAGGATGTGGGAAATTTAATTTCATATGCAAGGTGGCGCAAAATAATTTTTTAATAACTTTTTGAGGAATTAAAAAAAAATATTTTGAGTCATAGAAATCTTTATTTTGACCTTTGCGGATGTAAGTAATAAATTCCAAAAAATATGCAATATGCCATCCAAAAGGGTGATTAATTTTGCGCCACCTTGTTCAATCTGTGAAGAAAATGTTTTTTACAAGAGGAATTTTTTTTACGTTTTCTTTTGTAAATAAATTGCGGGTTTACTGAAATTTCATATTTTGTAGAATATATGGGGTGTTTTCTTTAGCTGGATGAGAACTAGCGATATCGATACCTAAGCTTTGACAGCTGATAATGGTAAATTGTGCTGACATTTCTGTTCAGTTCAGTTTGGCAAGTCATCATGAATACACCAGAAAAACGCTTCCGAATTATGAAAATTTATTTTGAAAAAAAAAAAAAACTAAATAAATCTTTTCGCGAAGTTCATAGAGCACTTCGTCCATTTTACGATCAACATAATCAGCCTAGATAACATTTTCGCGCTAATTTTATTGACCATTTTCATACTAATTTTCACTCTTCTCCAAAGAAAATATTATTGCTGTAGCGCGAAGCATTGAATATGGCGCCGAAATATCGATTCGTCGTCAATCTCAACTTGTTGGCCTTTGTCCTTCGGCTACGTGGAAAATTCTACGTAAGGATCTTGGTTTACGTGCTTCAAAAATACAGCTCGAGAATTGACGCCAAATGGCCATCGTTTGCGTCGCATTTTGCTGATTGGGTCATTTGGAATTGGCCAATTTTATCGAAAATTAATGATGAAGTTAATTGGAGGATGGTTCCATATGTAGAATTCCACGCAAGTGGCGAATGTTACTGATCGCCATTCACTTGGGAGTGGCGAGGACGATTCTTCTGCATAACTCCCGGGATTAGCGCAAACATTCTCTGTGTAGCTTCCGAAACCCGTTCGGGAGTGAGCTAACGTGAGAAGGCGAGGCATTTCAGGATAGCTGGTTGTGCGCTGGGTTTGGGACCCGGCACTTAAAAATCCAAATTTTCCTTGATGACCTCTTCATTCGACCCAAATCACTTAAGACAGAATCAGTTCTACGTATTTGCGAACAAAAAGTAGTCATAGGGGCCTAAGATTGGAGAAGTTCATTGCATTGACTGTCCCTTGGTGTCTGTGGTGTTCTGATGAATGCATATTTTGTTTAATGAGTTTGAGATCCGCTTTCGTCCAGTGGACTTTTAAAGATTTGAAAGGGAACTTCATGAGTATACCCTGCACTGGTACACAGATGGTTCGAAGACCTCAGAAAGCGTTGGCGCTGGAAAATACTCGTACGACCCCAGAACCAAGCGTTCTGTGCCGATGGGCAGCTTCCCAAGCATCTTCCAAGCGGAGATGTGTGCCATTTGTCTGAGGCATTTTGCAGAGATAAACTTAGACAGAAATTTCCCGAATGAGTGAATTGCCATTCTGAGCGTTAGGCGGCACTCAAGCCCCTATTAAACTGTAACATTAAGTCCTCACTGGTCATTGAGTGTATTGAGAAACTGAATCGACTAGTAACGCACAATCGCATCCGGCTAATTTGGGTCCCAGGACACAGGGGTATAACTGGGAACGAAATAGCGGATTATAAAAATCCAAGCCATTCCTTGCTATTGGACAACACACCATCAAGGAGAAGCTTAGGAGTGAAGAACTAGAGCTAAGGGAGGTTTGCTGGCACCAAACTGGATATGCTTCGCTGATTTTTGTTCTTTTCTGCGATCAAACCCAGGAGACTCCAATGCACCTTCTCCTGGATTGCAAAGCTCGAGAGATCTTGGTGGACAGCAGCCAGAAGAAAGGCTCATACACTCAATCCAGCCCAGATCTATCCTGAGTTTAATAAGGGAACTGGATCTGGATGAGGCTGAGGCGATGACTAGAGGGCACAAAGGACCATGAGGTCGAAATGCAAACCTCATAAAAAATCCAATCTAATCTAATCTATTCTCTGAAGATTCTGCATTACAAGTAAAAAGTTGGATTCAGGTGGCAGCGAAATTTTTTCTAATTTTCATTTACTAGTTGACTCACCCTCGTATTTTTTAAATAATAAAATAGTTCATATTTCAAAAATTTCCATTCATTCATTTACTGAACGTGAGTAAATATTGAAGAAAAAGTTTTATCATGCATTTTTATTAAATGAACTCATTTGCGAAAAAAAAAATTAAATTAATGCGTATAATTCGCTTTCTAAAAAGAATTAACTCGTATTTGTGCAGTTGCTGTCGTGGAATACAAAATAAACAGATGTTCCTGATAAACGCTCCATTGATGTTTGCTTGTAAAAAGGCACTGTGTTGGTATTTGACATTGAAAACTAAATTCTTTAGTAAGCTCACTTATTGTATGCAAATTTATGAATTTCACGAAATTTTTATTTAGAAAACATTTCATCAGAATTTTTTACGAAGTTATCATTTTTACTGTTGGGAGTCCGGGCAGGTGCCAAATCACTAGACATTTGACGCATAGAATTTCAAACAGCTAGGAAAGGAAATAGTTTGCATACAAACTTTTAACAAAAACCTTTCACACAAAAAATTAGATAAATATAAGTACAAAGTCCTTTTTTAACGATTTTAGTTCAAATATTTGTGATATGTATTGTGAATGTAAGCATTCCTGAAGTCTGTATTTCCACACTTACTGTGCTAGTATTCGCATAAAAAATTATTTTAGAGAAATTCATAGACACATACAGTTAGTCAAGCAAGTGTTTTGACATCTACTGATCTAGCGAAATTCAGATATGTTGCATAAGAAATCTGTATTTTTTCATCGGTTTCTTTCACACTTTGGTTCTATGCGACTTATATAAATAATTTATAAACCATTAGTATAAAATAAAGTTATTCCGTTGAAAAATGGCTAAAAAAAAGCAAAAACAATACACACTTCAAACACAGCTGTAAGGAAAGTGTTTTTTACATTAAGTCTTTGAGTTATGCGTTTTAAAAATTAAATATGAATCAGTACTTTGTATGACTACCCCGAGCATCTACTACAAGTATGTATAACATCTTGTGGTCTGCTTCGCATAAAATTAATTAATTTTTGAACATTACAGTCCGGGATTATCTTGAACTATTCTTCAAAAATAACGTTTTTCCAGCTCTGCTCGACCTGTTTTTTGCAACTTTTTACTTTACTGCTCGACCTTTTGAGTGATTGTTGTTTTGCAACTTTTTCTTTCAATACGTCCACAAATTTTGCGGCCTTTGGTTCAACCAATGATTTAATACTTTAGGCTAGGCTAGGTAGTGCTGGCTGATCTGTAAAAAGATCTCACTTAGACCCCTAGGGTTTATTGTGTTGGCAGTGCTATGTATCTGGAGTCGATGCTACTATTTTATATAATACATTATGCATGTCTTCGCATGTTTTAACAAGGCGTTCAGCGTTTTGTGAGTAATATCATTCAAGGGTTAAGAATATAGACACATTTGTGGAGTCCTACAACGAGCAAGGCAGTGGCAACGTAGGTGTTCCAACTACCCTTAGCACTCGCTTCGTTACATGTGTTACACACATCGCTCTGGACTAGTCCCATTTTAGCTGCGTGATGTGGGGCGAGACAGTGTCCCGCCCGTATTCCAACCTGTTTAAAACCTGATAAAATGAAGTTTGTAGTCTTGGTGTTCCAGTGCAAGTCCTTGACATAATTTTGGCGGCTTTATACGATATTGAGTGCTCCCAATTCTCTGCGTTTTCAGAGCGAGTTACTCATTTTTTTCCATTTTCATTCCATTTTTTCAAAAAGGAGAATGATGGGTATATGTCTGACGTGTTCAATCTCGACAAGGGAATACCTGTCTTAGCGAGCTCATCAGCTCTCTCATTTCTCTATATTTCTTTGTGTCCTGATATCCAATAATAGTGATCACAGTTCATCTATTTTGGATCTGCATTTTCCGAGTTAGTATAAGGAATTGCTTTGAAAGCCGCTTGAATATCAACGAAAATGTTTGTCCGAGTATTAATAGGGGTTATTTCCAGAGCCAATTCAGTTGCATCTGTTGCGCCTTAGATTTCAGCTTGAAGTATACTATGTACAGTAATTAGGGAGTCTGAGAGACTTTTGGAAATCAAATTGCGACCAACGCTCCTACTTCTTCCTCTTCATCTGTTAAGAAATTGTATGCATGGTGTTGAGACTCTAGACCTTTCTGCCATCCATTTTTCTCTATAGTTCGGCTAGACTTTTTGCATTATTTAACGCGTGAAATTACGTAGTCTGATCTTCCCTTTTGAAACGAGAATATTGCTGTGACCAAAAAGCCTCTTGTGAGAATTGAGCTGACATCTTCAGTTCTTTTGGCTGAGTTTCTTACTACATACTAGTTTGATTGGATGAGAATTATTTCTATTGCCGCTGTTGGAGTTGTACTCATAGTGCCGGTTACACATATTCCTGCAATCCTTTGCACGCCTTCCAATATTTTAACGTAAGCCACTTTATCGCACGCCGTTCACCATACTACCAAAATAATGCTCTACACTATTCGTCTAATTACCGCCATGTATATCCAATGTACGAGTAGAAGAGATAAATTCCAAGTCTTACAGAGCATTCTTCAGCTTGCGTATAAGGCTTTCGAGGCTTTCTTTGCTCTTTCTTCCACATTTAATCTCCATGTTGTCCAAAGCTTTAATGCAATAAAAATAAGACTCATTCTGAACTTTTTGTTTTGGATCGTTGTCCTAGTAGCATTTACACTGAAGTTTGTTGTCAACAATGAAGCCAAATTTTGTTGCACTATTTATCGAATGAAATTGCAGACGTGCAAATTTCATATATTGACGTGCATTCATCTTATCTTCTATTAACACTAAATTCCTTTGCTGGCTATTCATCTTCATACCCTGACTGAAAGTTTGCCAAATTTCACTGTCAGTATAATATTTCGCCTTTAAAGTGCCTTAATGGCTGCCTTCACACTCTATTGTGTCCATCGTTGTAATATAGCATGATTTTAGTCTCATCGCAGAATATCACATCGTCCCAGTAGCTAACTGATTGAACTGGGGAGTTCTCAAAATACGTTCGGCGCGGTCAGATATTTTCCGTTATCTTCCACTTGTAGATTTTGGCTCCAACCTGTCTTAGTAAATGGTAACGAAAATAGATGCGTAAAATCACTTTCTTAACAGCTGAGAGAAGTGTTTGTTTTGTTTTTGCAACATTTGATGGACTCGAAAAGTTTACCGTTACGAAGTACTGTTAATTACATAGCTAATGAAATAAATTTGAAAGGTTCTTCAAATGCAATAAGAAGTGATGATTTTAGTTAAAGAAGTGCAAAGTACTTGAATATATTAGTAGGTCATAACATTTTCTTGTCAAACTGTACATTTACACATTATTAAATGCGTTTTATTAAGATATTTGTATCAATGTTGCATGCCTGCAGTGACTCATGCCCAGCAAGTCAAAAGTAAACTTGCATATACTATAACTTATAAAACGCTAGATATTAAGAAAATGTAGGCCTAGTTTACTTAATTAATTTTTCATCTAGAATGAATAGCGTTTAATCTTAGTCCAACGCAAGCGCCGACTTTGGGTAGCAAATGACTAAGAAGATAAAGTATGGCACAAAAGACCTTGCGGGCGAAGAAGTCTTCTTCGTTTTTCAAGAAGATAAAGTCACCACTAATACGTGGTGTAAACTAACAACGACTTTGCTGAATGATAAATACATTCAACTGAAAAAGTTGTGTAAAAACTACAAGCGACATACCGTAATTTTGGGGATATGTTTCATAACTTTAAAAAATCGTGTAAGATGAAAGAACTCGAAAATCAGATGCAAAAGAAATAATAATGAAATTCATATTGCATAATTATTTATAAAACAAATATAATAAACTTTTGTCACAAAAAACAAAAATAATAAAAAATTAGTGTACAGTGAAAATTTAATCCAAAATAAACGAGACTGGCGTCATAAAAATGTTTTTGATAGCGCCATCTTTTTAATGAATTAGTGCGTTGAAAGTTACATCCCTAGCTGACTTCGAATGAAAGCTTGGTGATATTCGGTTCAGTGGAAGCGTAGTTATCGCGTCTAAAGTGTCAGTATGTTTGTGCCATCGGTACAAAAATGAGTTTCGAACCAAAAGCTAATATCAAATTTTGTTTTCAAATCGGTAAAACGTTTAACGAATCACTTGAATTAATAAAAAAGTCTATGGCGATGATTTTCTATCTCGTGTCAGAGTTCATGAGTGGTTTACACGTAGTAGTCACCGAAAACTCCATCGAAATTGTTCGTAAATTTATCAAAAATGGACCGAAATCATCTTGAAATTCATGGAATCGCATTTTAACTGATCATTTCCGCACAAGTTAAATGAGGACCCAAAATTGCTCAAAATTCAACATTCGAAATACCTCATTAAAGAGGCGAGAAAATACGAGAACTTCCTTTACAACATTGTAACTGGTGATAAAACGTAGTGTTTCCCACATGAACCTGAAACTAAGCGTCAAAGTGCCGAATGGAAGGCACCACCCAGACGAGTCATCACCCAAAAACTCGCGTTTGGAGAAGTCAGATACGAAGAAGATAGTTTTATTTATATACATATAGCCTTAGCAGCCAGTGCTTGTTCCTTTTTTTTTCTTACCTTTAAGTGGAATAATTATTTATAATTGTTACTCTTTTCAATAAATAAATAAATATATACATATATAATATACAACTGCCGTCCTTTCTGGGTGTTTGGCCGAGCTCCGCCTTCTATTTGTGGCGTGCGTCTTGATGTCGTTCCACAAATGGAGGGACTTACAGTTTCAAGCCGACTCCGAACGGCAGATATTTTTTTGAGGAACCTTTTCATGTCAGAAACACACACTTGACTTTATTTCCCAGCAAATATCCTCTTTCCCGTGTAGATTTTACACCAGATATTATCTCGTCCGTAATCGGATTGAATAGGATAGGACTTACGCTGTCGCCTTGTCGTATCCGTGTTGCCACCGGTATTGGGATTGATATTTCATTATTAGTCTTGACCGAATTAGGTATCATGCTAAAATAAATCTATTAAGTATTAAAAGTCTGATAATGTTTTCTGGTTAATCTAATTTTTGCTCTGTCCATGACCTTTAAAACTTAACACCTTTACCAAAAGTATTTAGCCCAGCAAAAAGCGTTTTAATAGCTTTTAATAATTGACACGAAACTAATTTCCAAAAATACAAAGCCGAACCTAATTTTGTTGTTACACAAAAACTATTTGAAGTTTCCCTTCAGGTTTTATAAGTGCGATATCTGTTTTACAAAAGAGGTGATAACTAAAAAACACCTAAACTTTATAGAAAATATGTAAAAAATATATACAATTTATTTTTTTTAATTCTTTTAATAAAGCTGAACAAATTATCTAACTCCATGAACCATTTTTTTTTAAATAATGCGTTTAACGTAGATTTGTAAAATTTTTTTCTATTTCTTCAATGAGAGTTAAATTTTCAACATTGGCAATCGGACGGTGAGTGTCATCTACATCGGCCACAGAATTATCATTTTGGCAGGGATGCATGGCGGATCACAAGGATGTGAACTGCTACAGTTTGTTGATCGATATTCTGCAATAGCAGCAAAAAATTATCGGCTTAATAAGTACGACCAGAAAATTAAAAACTAACGCAAGGAAGTTTTTGTCCTTAAAAGTCTTTCATTACATATAGAAAACACGGTTGGCGATATGACCTAAACGCATAACTGTGAATTGCTAGGTTATAAAATTTAGTCATAAGACTTACCATTTTTCGACTACAAGTTATTTGCGTCACTGAGCCATGATTTATCATTGCGCCAATCTTAGTATTTGACGCATTTTTCATTATCCATAAACAGCTTTGGAGTAGTTAGTTGATAATTCATTATAATTTTTCAAGGTCCTATTGCTATGCCATTTACGGTGTTTTCTCGTACAAAGCGTGATATTTGGCATACGAATATATTCCATTGAAGACACACTTTTATTAGCCATTTCGGATTTTTCTCCATCAGAATGCCCTTGGCCGAGGAGCAACTTTAGCTGCTCAACGGTTCAACTTCTTAAAATTATTAATTCAGTTTTTGCGGTCAAGTCCATTGACTGAAAAAAATCTTTCAAACTACAGTGAACACCTGGTATAATGAACATTCAGACTAAAACCAAAAGAAAAACCCAAAGTTCATGTGACTTATTTGCTCAATTTTTTCAGAAAGTGTATCATAGTTATTTCTTACCCTACCTGCTTCACCATTACAAACTATCAATTCCTTTGAGGTTGGTAATGATGATATGCTTCTAGCGATTTCTAAACTTAAGCCCAGCGCTAGATCAGATAGTATTAGGTTCTCACCACATCTTTTTAAAACTTCCCCCGACTTACTAGCTCGTTCTTTATTATTGATTTTCAAAATGTGTTTAGATAGCGGAACTTTCTTCGACTGAACCAGTCTATAAAACAGTTGATCGGAGCGATGTTTGTAACTGCTAAGTTATTCAATTACATAAATAAGTTTATATCTCATTTCCATTGGATTTTTTTTCCGGCAGAATGACCTGCTCTAATCCCGTTTTAGCTACAAATGAAATATTTAGTGCTTTTAAAAACTGTTCCCAATTATACGCAATTTATATAATTATATATAATTTAATGTTATGGCCAAGAATTTAGCTTTATTATAAAGATAAGGGTTTGCCATTATGTTTTAAAAATGATTTCGGGCAAGTGGCCGCCGCGGCTGGCTCGAATAAATTCCAGCCGAGAGGCCCAATTTTCGACCACTTTTTGCAGCAATTGGGGCCGTATGTCAGCAATAACGCGTCGAATATTTTCTTCCAAGTCGTCAATCGTCTCGGGCTTATTTGCGTAGACAAGCGACTTCACATAGCCCCACAAGAAATAGTCCAGCGGTGTTATATCGCACGATCTTGGAGGCCACGCGACAGGTCCACGGCGCGAGATAATGCGCTCACCAAAAGTTTCCTTCAATAAATCGATTGTTGCGTTGGCTGTATGGCATGTAGCGCCGTCTTGTTGGAACCAAAGGTCGTCTACATCAACATCGTCCAATTCGGGCACGAAAAAATCATTAATCATGGCTCTATAGCGCTCTCCATTGACTGTAACATTATGGCCGGCTTCATTTTTAAAGAAATATGGACCAATGATTCCCTCTGCCCATAGAGCACACCAAATAGTGACTTTTTGAGGATGTAACGGCGTCTCAGCAATGGCTTATGTATTATGTTCACTCCAAATGCGACAATTTTGCTTATTGACATACCCATTCAACCAAAAGTGAGCTTCATCGCTGAGCAAAATTTTCTTGTGAAAATCGGGATCGGTGGCCATCTCCATTCACCGAACGTGCGACGCGCTTGATAGTCGTTCGGCTTTAATTCTTGCATGAGTTGGATTTTGTAAGCCCGCAAACCAAGATCCTTCCGCAAAATCTTCCATAAAGTGGATGGGCACATCTCCAATTGCTGCGCGCGATGGCGGATGGACTCATTCGGGTCTTCTTCGATACTCTGCTCCACAGCAGCAATAGCGTCTTCGGTGCGCACTATACGACGTCTCTGAGGATGCGTATTATCCACTAGACCAAACGTGGTGCGAAACCGATCCATGGTTAATCGAATTAGTGACTCTGATGGACGATTATGTCGACCGAATATTGGACGCAGCGCGAGATGCGTCGCGCGAACCGAACCATCATTTTCGTAATAAATTTGCACGATTTGCAAACGTTGTTCAGGTGTAAGTCTATTCATTATGAAATGGCAAACCAAACTGAGCATAAATCAAGTGACAGCTGTCAAAAAGACCATCTACGAAAAAAGTAGTGCCAACTTGAAAACCTAACCTCTAAAAAAAACACCCTTTACATAACTTAACAGAGAGTCAAAACTTACAGTCGGATCTCGATGCCTTCCAAAATTGGCGCACATCATTTATTTCTGAACGTTAATAAATGTTTTATTTTAACATTTACCAGGAAGCCAACTTTCTTTCTCTTAACTACAAATAAAACAACGGCATCCTAAGTAGGAAGTGGAAAGATCTTCCTGTTATTGGTGACACTAAACTTACATTCACCAAACATATAAATTAAGTGATATGCAAAGCATTTGCAATGGTTGGTTTCATCAGAAGAAGTCCCACTGACTTTAAAGATCCTCGAACTTTGAAAACTCTCTATGTTGCCTTAGTACGATCTCGCATTGAGTACTGTTCATTAATATGGAACCCATACTACGAGATTCATTTAAGTCGAAAGGTACACAAAATTTGCACAAAAGTAGTGTTGCTTAAAACGGCCTGGCAAGATTATTCTGCTTCCTATTTGCGAAATTTTAGGCTTATTTTGGTTCCTGGTGGCACAGTGGGAAACTGCTGGGTTGATGAGCTAGGTAGGCCGAGAGCCCTCGAGATGGTTTCCCTGCGATATGAGAGGAAAACTTGTGATCTGCTCCTCGCAAGATGGGCCTTGCTTCAACTCCGCTACCACTGAGTTAGTGTTCAAATATGCAAAGTTGGGATATCCTTCTTAGAGAACTTCTAAGGCTAACAAAGCCGCAGCTTTCGAATTTTGTGTGAACTTTGACCGCACATTGTCTATTAGGTATCCATGCGGTGAGGCTTGGGATTGCTTGAAGTCTTTTCCGCAGCAACTGCCTCGAGGATGATGTGGAATCATCTCATCATTTTCTCTTCAGCTGTCTTGCGCTCGCCGCGCTAATATTCCAATATCTTGGCTCGCACTTTTTTGCTACACCAGCGGAAATACATTGCAGGCTGAAACTGAGGCCCATATTGAGGCAAAAGATGGGATAAATTGTAAGATGAAATAAGTGACTTGGCTAGCTTAGAAAACGCTACTTTATGGCAGTTCTTGAAGTTAAAGAAAAGGCGATTCATTACACATCAGTTATAAAGCTTATGGAGTTTTGACTGTAAAACAATTGAGTCATTGACATAAAGAAGAACTCTCGTTGAAGCGAAACACGTCATTTATGAAGAGTATAAAAAATAATGGCTCTAAGATGCTACCCTGGGGAACGCCAGAGGAGGCAATAAATGGTTTCGATGAAATACTCCCAATAACACTAGAACTCCTGTTTTTCAAATACTATTTAAACTACTTTAAAAAGAAGGAATAAATATTAAAAATTTAAACTATTTTAAAAAGATAGAATAGAAATGAAGATTTTGTGGAAAATCTTAGCAAAAGCTTGAGGGAAAAAGCTGTAAATTGCATCGATCTGGACGCCATGTCAAAAAGACGCAAAGCAGTCTGTCGTGAAAATTGAAAGATTAGTTTATGTAGGCAATCGCCGTAGCCGAATGGGTTGGTGCGTGACTACCATTCGGAGTTCAGAGAGAATGTAGGTTCGAATTTCGGTGAAAGATCAAAATGAAGAAAAAGTTTTTCTAATAGCGGTCACCCTCGGCAGGCTATGGCAAACCTCCGAGTGTATTTCTGCCATGAAAAAGCTTCTCATAAAAATATCTGTCGTTCGTAGTCGGCTTGAAACTGTAGGTCCCTCCATTTGTGGGACAACATCAAGACGCACACCACAAATAGGAGGAGAAGCTCGGCCAAACACCAAAAAAAGGTGTACGCGTCAATTATAAAATATAAAAAAGAAATTGATCTTGCTGATTAGTAGCTTGAAGCGGTTTACACAAATGTAATGAGCCACCATTTGCTCGTCATCCTCCTACAATTCAAAGGGCTTTGAATGGCCTCTTTCTTTTTTGCCTTTTTGTTCTATTCTCCTCCTATTTTTTATGGCATCAGAATGGACTAATTTGATTGTTTGTCCATTTGGGACTCTCGCATGGAAAACCATTTAACCTAACCTATTTTAAAAATTCAACTTTTATGCATTTTTTATGCCTGTAAATAAATGCATTTCTTAACAAAAAATGTTTATAAAGGGTGGTTAAGTTTCAAGAGCCGGTGTTGATTTAGAATAAAATAAAATTGTTTTAGGAAATTATTGTCATTTCTCTTTATTATGATAATATTGGTATGACTCAATTACGTATAAAATAAAATGTCGGCCAAATGGCAACCGCGGCCTCGGCGGCACACCTCCATCCGATGGTCCAAATTTTTTATGACGCTGAGGCATAATTGAGGTTGTATGCCGTTAATGTGCCGAATTATCTCGTCCTTGAGCTCTTGAATTGTTGCTGGCTTATCAACGTACACCTTTTCTTTCAAATAACCAGAAACAACGAGGTCCAACGGTGTCAAATCACACGATCTTGGCGGCCAATTGAGGTGAGATTATTCAGCCATCAAATTTTTCGCGCAAAAGAGCCACTGTTCGTTAGCTGTGTGAAAAGTGGCACCGTCCTGTTGAAACCACATGTCGTCCACATCCATATCTTCCAATTCGGACCATAACGTTATCATCTCACGATAGCGAACACTATTCACAATAACTGCTTGAACGGCCTCATTTTGGAAAAAATACGGCCCAATGATGCCGCCGGCCCATAAACCGCACAAACAGTTGTGGGTGCAATGGTTTTTCGGCAATCACTCTTGGATTTTCATTCGCCCAAATGCGGGAATTCTGCTTATTAATGAATCCACTGAGGTGAAAATGTGCCTCATAACTGAAGATGATTTTCTTCGAAAATTGGTCATTCACTGTTGCTATTTCCTGCCGACGCTTGAAATGGTCAAGAGGCTTTAGTTCTTGAGTCAATTGCACCTTGTAAGCGTGTAAATACAAGTCTTTATGCATAATGTTCATCAATGACGAGCGTGAGAGGTGCAATTGTTGGGCGCGATATGCATTTTGATTTGAACGCCCGTTTTCATAATAAGCCTGAAAAATTTTAACGCATTGTTCGATTGTGTATCTTTCCATGGTTCAAATTGAGTTAGTCTGAAATGGAAAAATGTCTAATGAAATGCAGAAAAAAACTTGACGTGTAGGTGTGGTTCACATTCAACATCGGCCCTCGAAATTTAACCACCCTTTATAAAAGTGAAGTACATTTCGTCTCGTTGGACAAATATGCTTCAGAATTGAATAAGACATCAAATATATTTATTTCGTGAGAAAAAAAGTTAAACATTTGAGGGCTAATTAAAAAGTAGACGCCTTTATAGGTAAGCAGATTTAATTAATTTTTGAAAATTTTTTAATTTTACAAATTTTTTGCTTTCACGAATTAGTTTCACAATAAAAGATTCGTTATATCCAACGCCTATTGTACTATTTATGAATTTAGGCTGAAGTACAGAATTAAAGCGGCTCGAAACAAAAAGTCATTACCGCTGCTCTTGACCCAATTGAAATAAGCCGTCGCATTGTGATTTTTTTCATTATCGGTTTTAACTGTATAAAAATTGTTACGAACGTAGCTTTAAGTATAAACAGAATTCTTTGAGTTGAGTTCTTTCTTGAGAAATAATTTTGAAATCTGCATTTAAGTCTTATTAAAATCAATTAAAGTTCTATACGGTTTTAAGCCACTGTATGCATTTGAGACCAAAAAAAAGATATGCTATTGAATAATATTGATAGTTCTTATTAAAAATATCTTTTGTATCTCAAGAAATATTTTTGAGCAATTGGAGGAACAATATTGGGAATTCCTTTGTTTGTTTTGTATTTTTGCTTTTCATGCAAATAAAGCATTTTGCGGATTAAACTGGTTGCAAAGTTGACTCACGTTTATGACTTCAATAAACTTGAAAGCAGTTAAATATAAAAGGCGTCAAAGAAAAAAAAACAGAATTTTATATTATTTGTACACAAATTTATAGACTGCCTGCAATTCTTTAGAGCTAATATTTAATACAAATATTAATTGCTATGCTTTGTGCTTTCCCTTGTTTACCCGTTCCAAGTTCGAGTATAACCAACTGCTTCCATTTTGTTCTTATATTATATTTGCCAAACATTTTCTTCGGAATTTGTTAATAAAACAGAAAATGTTTATTTAACTATGAAAATTTATTTTCTCGACCTCATCAAGATTCCAACGTTTTTCCCATTCATTGAAATATTTTTATATGCAATTTCCAGTATCGCTTTTATGGTTTCAATATACTGCAAACGGGTATCATTCAGCTGATTCATGATTTATTTACCCCCATTGTGCCCAAGGGTAATGTAATTTTGGCCACATATCTAATGGCTGTATGCCATAGTAAAAAGGAATCGAGGCAGATATACACTTTGATCAAAAAGTACCGGGAATGTATAATTGCCTGTTTTCTTCGATCGCAATACGTAGTGCACCATGAGTACCTTCCATCGGGCGATATAGTCAATAAGGAATATTATTTATCCGTTTTGAAGCGTTTGAGAGATGCTGTACGTCGCAAACAGCCGGAAATGTGGGCAAACAATTCTTAGATTTTTCATGCTGATAACGCGCCATCGCATCGAGCCCAAATTGTGCTGGATTATTTGACCAAACACCAAGTAAATACCATCGTTCAAGCACCGTATTCACCTGATATAGCCCCGTGCGACTTCTTTTTATTTCCCCAGTTGAAAGTACCACTTCTTGAAAGCAGATTTCAGTCGAGAGAGGAGATCAAAGAGAATGCGACGAAGGAGCTGAAGGCCATCCCTTCGTCGGGCTACTAGAGGTGCATGGAGGTCTGTGTTAAACGTTGGCATATGTGTGTTGCTTCAAGCGGGTCATATTTTGAAGGGGATAAAGTAAATTTGCCTGAAATTTAAATCTGTTTTGTTTAGTTTAAACTTTCCCGGTACTTTCTGATCGTAGAGTAGATTTATATACAAGTTTATATATATACAGTCTGTCTAACAAAAGTGTGATCGCTATAACTGGGAAACTATTTGACCAATTCATTCAAAAAAACTGCATTGTATGTGCTTATAATATTTATAACACGCGATATGTTCAATAAAATCTACTTATATAGTCATCTCCATTAGCTATAATGGCTGTACATCTTTGTGAATTGTGTTAAGGGGACGGATACCTGTAAACGGCCATATTTTCCCTGATTTTCATTAAAAATATTTAAAATAAAGAAGTCAATACAGGGTTGCCAATATTCGACGGACCCATTTGGCAACCCTGTATCTTTTGACAGAGACGTTAATGATCGTCAGATAGCTTAATGATCGAATCGCCGTTCTCAGCAGTTGGGCATTGCTCGGACCACTTTACATCGAATTATCCGCATTGATTTGCATTTATTCCCGTATAAGATTCAATTGACGCAAAGATTGTTGCCTGCGGACAAGCCTCGTCGATTGGAATGGGCCCAAAGATTTTCGAAATCCGTCGGGTCCGTCGAATATGGGCAAAGCTGTATATTTTTTTCAAAATTGGCATACAGTTTATTTATTCAATAAGATAATATAATTTTTTTCTTTTTTAATCATTTAAAATGGCGGATGTACACTAAATTTTTCCAAGAAGGTTACAACGGGGCTTCTCAATCGGCGTTAGTGACCTGAATACAAAAAACCAAACATTTTTTTGTACTACTTCAAAAAAACAAAAAAATGTTGGACGAATTTTTCTACTATTTTTGCTTCGGAAAAATTATTTTTTCGAAAAATTTTCGAAAGATGTGTGCAAAATTTCAGGGAGATCAGTCAATAACTTTTCGAGGTATCATGTACGCCAATTCAAAAATATAGTTTTGAGAAAAACACGTCTAATGTCGGCAACGTAACTATACCTCTCTAAGCCCTCGAACACAACGAATAGGTTGACGATCTATAATTTAAGAAATACTTAAATTTACGTTCTAAAAAATTTTTCACATATTCTTAAAGGATTATATTAACATTTTATGAAAACAAAAAAAAAAAGCTTTTTTTTCGAAATTTTACAGGTATGTGTCCCCTTAATTCCGACGCCATTTGTGGAAGGATGTAGGTACATAGATCTGGTGGCTGCCAATATGACACACTTAGACCTGTCGCAAGTCCGTTGTGATACCACTGTAACTTCTTCCTTACTCCATGGGATCCCATGTAAACCATCCTGTGACTTTTAAAAACGAGCTTAACTTCGTTAGTTTAATATGCGCTATATCCGCTACATCTATTAAAAATGCACTACCAAGCGTGTAAAGTCTTCTTCTAGCTAATTCTTCACACTCACAAAGGATGTGTCTAATAGTTTTCGCCTTTTCTGTATTACAGCAGAAGCATTAGTATGGAACTTCCAGCCTTCTAGCCTGGTGACCTATTAGGCAGTTGAGTTTTAGCAGGTATTTTGAAAGACCACTGTTGAGTTTTAGTCATGTCAATTTGCTTAATTCACAATTTCTAATAATAGTTTCTCTGATAAGTCTTAACAAGCTTTTTGATCGACCGCTGTTCCATTTCGGCCATGTCTGTCTGCTTAGTTCGCATGTTGAGAGGTTTTGCAAACTTGTATTTACCTTATTGATGGTTTCCCTATCTATCAGTAGTTTACAAGTGGCTATGGGCATAGGTATCAGCGTCTTATCTACTTGGAGCGTTGTACTGATTCGAGCGAGTTCATCTGCTTTGCAGTTTCCTGCTATACAGGGTTTGATTGAAAAGTAATGAACCTTATTTTTTTAAGTAGTTTTATTAAACCTTTTGGCTTATACAACTAATATTCTTCAAAATAGGACCCTTGAACGTCAATACACCGCTGGTAGTGGTCCTTCCACTGCAGGAAACATTTTTTAAACTCATCCGCCGGAATTGCGTTCAATTCGCCTGTGACAGTTTTATGGATCGCCTCGATGGAGTCGAAACGCCTCCCCTTCAGCTTTCTTTTCAGGCGAGGGAACAAGAATAAGTCTGGAGGGGACAAGTCTGGGGTATAGGGAGGGTGGGGAAGCACCGGAACCCCCCTCTTGGCCAATGCAGAGGTGCAGAGGAAGGCGGTTAGCGCCGGCGCATTGTCGTGATGAAGGGTCCAATTGTTGACGACGTCCTCCCGGCCTTCCTTGAACGACTTGTGCCACCGTTTTACCTGGGCACTGGACAGAGATTGGTCCCCGTAAGCCTCCTTGAGTAGCCCAATGGTTTCGGTACCCGTTTTGTTTAGCTTTACTTTATCGCTCCAACGATCGCTGCATTTTCGCCGTATTTTCGCTGCAAAATCCTAACACACTTTTAAAATAGCTTTCACGCGCGGAGCGATGTTGTCTGCACCGCTGTTTCCAGCGAACTGGGACCGGTTTCTAGTGGAAGGGGAAGGTCCAACGATCATTTTCCCCCATCAGCCGATTCGGTTAATCGCTTGGCAGACGCTCCGCGCGGGAAGGCTCATAACTTTTCAATGAAACCCTGTACATATTCCTGCAGCCTGGTACCTAAATAAGGTGCACTTTGTAGTATTGAGACACATCATTTAGAAATTAGAAACATTCTATGACCGTTTTTGACGAGTGCGTTTTGGAATCTAGCGTTTTTATAGCTGTCTGTCTGAATATTTGGTGACATTGCTAGTGGATAATACTCTCGTGTTTATCGCTGTAAGTCCTTCATTAATAGCAGTCACTTCCGCCTGACACTTCAGTGATCGTGTAGACATAATGATTGCTTTATCTCCAGATTTTCGAAGTAGACCTCTCCACCTACTTTATTATCTAATTTTGAACCATCTGTATAGTCAAACATCTTAGGAAGTCATCAACAGGAAGTTAAACATCTTAGAAAGAGTTAGGAAAGCGAGCCTAGCTTTTTATGCCTGTAAGAGAGCTTTAGGTAAAACATGGGGAATTAAGCCTAAGGTTGGTCATTGGTTTTATACTGCAGTTGTCGGCCCATTCTTCCATATGGAAATGTTGTCTGGTGGAAAGACCAATTATAAATGAAAAGACTAATTGTAGTGGAAAGACTAATTCTGAAAAAGAACAATTCTAATTTATTGAATAAGATGCAGAGATTAGCGGAAATAGCAATATGTGGCATCAAGAAAACCACGTCATTCATGGTTTCGGACATCATACTACATCTGCTACCCCTTAATCTCTTCTACAAGTACTCAGCGGCCTGTTCCGCTTTAAGGTTCAGAGCGAACTCACAATGGAAGACTGTCGCACATGAACATTCAACCATCTTAGACTCCTATACCTATATAACCAGGGACTGTAATTAGCATTCTCCCATTATCTGCTTTCTCAAAGAAAATCCCTTTTAGACTGGAATGTCTTGAAAAAGATCTATCATCCGTTAAGATCACGGACGGATCTATAATAGATACCGGTGTAGTATCAGAGTTAAATAGCGAAGAGCTTTTTTTCAGTGAATTCCTTAAACTACCGGATCACTGTAGTTTTTTTCATGATGGCTTAATTTTGTTTTATTTTTATTATTATTTCACTTGGGAACATAGGAGTTTCAACAAAACATTTAAATCTTATTCTGTTAACCGCTGTTGTCTTTACGAAATCCCAAGTTTGGTAAACTGTTTCTAGTTCACAAAGGTTTGAACACGTCCAAGTATTTCGTGGACGACTGGGTCGTCTGTGTACTTGTGAAGAGGACACGATCCATCGCCATCTAGGACTACTTATCTCCTTTTGGATTGGATCAAGTCTCTATTTCGGATATTATTCAGACTAAAAAATTGACATATTATCCGAAGGCATTTATTTGTGAAGCTTTGTAGTTTCTGCGTAATGCTTCACGACACCAGCCAGGTTTTACTGCAATATAAAAGTGTGGATTTTACGCATGAGTTGAATACTCTTGTTTTAGTTTTTTGCTAATTATTCCAATTTGGCTCTAACTGTCCAAAGGCTGACCTAGCTTTATGCAGACGGTTTAATGTGTCTTTTTAAGCTCCACCATTAGTTCAAACTATGCTACCGAGAAAACAGAAACTTTCAATACAGTGCACCGCTTTTCCCTGCTTTACAATATTGTTGGGATTTGTATTGTTGATTCGCATTGCTAGCATGTTCTTGCTGTTTATTTCCAGACCAACGTTTCGTGCAGCGGTGACTAGAAAATCTATTTTGGCCTGCATGTCGGAACGCCTGTGTGAAAGCAGGCAAATATCGTTAGCATAGTCGAGGTCATGTAGTTGGCGGAATAGCATCTAAGTCATGACTTGGCTCCTTTTCTCAACACACTGCATCACCTCGTCAAGAAGTGGTGACAGTGGGGAGCCCTGTTTCACGTCAGATGTTGTTCTAAATGGAGTGCTTGTGGCGCCATTGTGGAGAACTGTTAGCTCTACAGTACAGTATAGTGCCTTTAAAACCTGCACAATTTTTGTACGAACCTTGTACCATATTGCAGTGCGCTTGATGGTATCAAAAGCCTTCGGAAAATCAATGAATACCATATAAAGTGGAGTGTTCCAGTTTGAAGATTGTTCAATAATTATCCTCAGAGCGAATACGGAAGCCTGCTTGTCCATCGCGTAATGACGTTTCGACCGATTGAAATCTGTCCAAAATAATAGTAGCGACTATTTTATAAATATTGTTAAATAACGTGATGCCTCTCCAATAGTCGCCTTCCCGAAGGTCGTCTTTTTTTGGCAGCTTGATCACAATGCCTTTCGTCCGAGGCGTCGGAAAGTTTTCGCTCTCCCAGTTCTTAAGATGATTAGAGATAAACAGAATATCATCAAAAGATATCTGCATGCTAAATTTACATCTATCAAAGAGGGATTAGGCGTTTACATGCAAGATTTCTGTCGTAGCTGTAGGAATGAGGAGGAGTTGGAAACAATGCAACACCTTTTTTGCACATGTCCGGCTCTAGCCAGAAGCAGGAAGCGATATTTAAGATCATACGAGGGGTGCCTTTGTGTCGCAAAGTTTGACATTTTTTGGCTTTTACGTACTCAGTACGTTTTGAAATACCAGCGCTATTTGTGTTGTTTACAGTAACTTAAAAGATTCATCTCGGCCCAGAAATGGAATTAAATCGTGAACATTTTCGTGCGATTATTTTTTACAACTTTCTACGTGGATTAACTCAGCAACATTGCGTGGATGAACTCAATTCATTTTTTGGCGATGAAGCTCCATCAAGGACGAGTGTATATCGATGGTATGGTGAATTCAATCGTGGTCGTAGTTCACTCCAAGACGAATTTCGTGAAGGTCGTCCAAAATCAGTTGTTGTTCCGAAAACCATTGATGCTGTGCGCGAACTGATATTGCATGATCGTGAGATTGAGACAATCTTAGGCATTAGTGGGACCAGCATACATTCAATATTGCATAAACATTTGACTGTCAAAAAAATTTGTTCGCGTTGGATCCCACACAATTTGTCAATCGCTCAAAAAAAGGCTCGCGTCGATTGGTCGAAGGAAATGCTCAAAAAATACGATCGCGGGGCTTCGAAACACGTCTATGACATCGGGACAGGTGATGAATCATGGATTTATGCGTATGAGCCGGCAAGTAAACAGCAGTCGGCTGTATGGGTGTTTCAAGATGAGCCAAATCCAACAAAAGTTGTTCGCGCACGAAGCACTTCCAAGCAAATGGTCGCCTGTTTTTTCAGAAAAACTGGACATGTCGCAACCGTACCACTAGAACAACGCAGAACAGTAAATTCTGAGTGGTACACAACCATTTGTTCGCCAGTTGTCTTCCAAGAAATTTGGAAAACCAATCGCCAAAGACGGATCACTCTTCACCAGGACAAAGCGAGCTCTCACACATCGGCTCAAACAACTGCATTTTTGATCACCCAAAACATCGAATTAATGGGTCATCCGGCCGTATAGTCCTGACTTCGCACCGAATGACTTCTTTTTATTCCCGTACGTAAAAAACAAACTGAGAGGTCAACGTTTTTCGACACCTGAAGAAGCGGTTGCGGCATTCAGAATGCATGTTTTGGAGGTACCTCATTCAGAGTGGCAAAAGTGCTTCGACAATTGGTTCAAACGCATGCAAAAGTGTATAGATCTTCATGGAGAATATTTTGAAAAACAATAAAGTGATTTTCGATGATTAAAATTTGTTTTTGTTCTCTAATCCCGACATATAATATAAAAGGCACCCATCGTATAGATAATCCATACACTTTAAGTATCAACAACCTTTTACGCTTTGTCAAAAGCTCAGTTCAATGTGGAAGGGGAAATGTAGTCCAGCCCCTGCGGCGCACAACGGACCCGTTTCGTGACTTAAGGGGGTATTCTAGTCTAGAAATTTGAAAAAATCGAAATTTTTTTTTTCAAAATTCGATAGTCTAGGTATTCAAAAATATCTCCCTAAAAGGATTTTGCAAAATTCGAATTATTTTCGAAATTACAACTATTTTAGTGACGCGACAGCTAGACTGGTTTGAGCGGACGGCGAAATTCAAACGCGTTTTTCTCAAAACTCCTTTTGCTGAGGTGGTTGACACGATATCTGAAGTTCTATCTGACCGATCCCTTTGAAATTTGGTGAGAATCTTTTTCATACATCTCTTTATCACTGGAGCATTGGATTTTGAAAAATTTTAATTTGAAGTATTTTTAAAAAATTCGTAAAGGTCAAAAAACAGGGGTAAAAAAAAATTTTTTTTTTCAAGTATGCGCCATTTTGTGAATTTTTATTTTTTTTTTTCGGCCGAGGCTCAAGATGTAGCGACATCTTTACTAATTAAGAATTTTCTTTGTTTGTTCGATTTAGATCACTACAAGGGTTGGAATCATGTCAACCAGGGAGCACTGTTTGACTAGCAACCCCTACTTCACCGACCTGTCACTGGATGAATTTTTGACTTTTTTTTTTTTTTAATTTTTTTTATATACCTTAAACATCAATAAATATTATATAAAAAAATGGATAGTAAAAATGTTTTTAATTTTTCTTTTATCCTAGTTTGAAAAATACCCAAAAAGTAGGGCTCTAGACCAGAATACCCCCTTAAGTAACACCGCTGTTCCTATGTGCGATGCGGCTGCGAAACCTAATCGAACCTACCGAACTTTTGTCAGTTGCCTCTTATACTGTATAGTTCCGCCCATTCATATTCATAATTTAGTGCAAATTAAGTTAATTCTATAAATTTTATTGTTATGTATAATTACAAGTGAAAAATATTATTATTTGTAATTGTGTAACGTGAGTGACTGTAGTGAAATATAATTTATTCATATTTTTTTCTTTCACAAAAGAACAAAAAAACAAATAATAATTGTGGTACACCATAGATAATTTACTGTGCACGCGCAAACGAATGCCAATTTATAAGAAGAAAGAAAAAAAAACAGAAAAAAACACGGAGAATCCATACAATGAAAAATTAAATGCAGAATGCAATTTGAAAAGCACCAATTTTCAATGCCAACAAAAAGCAAAAACTTGACAACAATTGCGCCAACGCTCCAGCAAATAAACAGGTGAATGCGCGAACTTGGCACTCGCATTCACCTCAGCACCAAATAATTATCAACCGCACTTAGTATACATTTTTAACATTACTTCATTTTCATTTGATTGTTCACAATCACAACAACGAAACGCACTTAAATAGTACGCGAAATATGCATTACACACACACATACAAACATACAAATAAGTGCAAATGTTTTTCTGTGCGAACGTACGATTATTAGAATACTTCGCAAATTTGCTTCTTTTCCATTGCCTTCATTGAGACAATTAACTTTTTTTTTGACAACATTTCTTACTTTTCATACTGTTAAAACAATGCAACAACGAAGATGTTTTATTTGTGGGCTGATAACTGCGAACAAAAGCTATTTAATTGGTACAATAAACGCTTGAAGGTCAGCGAGCGCCACGGGGCGGGTGTGAACTGCGCCACTGGAAGTCACCTGTGTTTGAGCAGTCACTCCCCGACGTCCACCGCCATTTGGTTGATTTGTGCAAACAAGCTGCAGTTGTACAAATTCGCACTATTCGAGAGCGAGAGCGCGAGGTAAGCGACTTGTGGAGCCATAGCTGCGGTGGGTATTTTTTCGATAACGGAAGCAGGTAAGCTTAAATAGGTTTATAACCCGAAAAAAGTATTGAATGAGTCAGACGAAAGGAATGCGAAAGCACCTTCCTTTTTTTGCATGTGTTTTTGTTTGTGCAGTTTTTTTCCTGTGCCGAGAAAATGATTTATATTTTTATCATTTCAGCTTATTTGTTTAGACGTATAAGACGGGAATGCCTAGGCAACATTTTAAACGAGTACAGTGGTGATGAAAAGTATGGTAGCGACTATACGCATATATGTATGTATATATGTATATTAGGCCGCGTCGATTTGTGGGGAGGCAAAAAAATCGCCCATTGCTCTCTGAAAATCATTTTCTAGGGATCAAATTAAGAAACTTTGCCGAAGGAACCATACCTCTAAAACGAATTCTGATGTCCCCCAATTTGGGTCGAACTTTTTAGTTTCTTTTCTCATGTAAACGCTAAAAATGGTGATATTTTGAAATGATTGTATGGGGAACCCCCCAGGGAAGTTCCAGGGGGTGTGCCACTGGCATGGGTGGATCGACGTCCAAAGTTAGTGGGGGTCGGTCATACATTTGGACTCGATTGGATCACTCTAAATGGGTCAAAGTGGGATTTTTCGTTCAAATTGGGGGACATCAGAATTCGTTTTAGAGGTATGGTTCCTTCGGCAAAGTTTCTTTTTTTGATCCCTAGAATACGATTTTCACAGAGCAATAGCGATTTTTAAATTGACCCGCCCTAATGTATATATATATAATTGGCGCGTACACCCTTTTTTGGTTGTTTGGCCGAGCTCCGCCTTCTATTTGTGGTGTGCATCTTGATGTTGTTCTACAAATGGAGGAACCTACAGCTTCAAGCCGGCTCCGAACGGCAAATAGTTTTTATGAGGAGCTTTTTGATAGTAGAAATACACTCGGAGGTTTGTCATTGCCTGCCGAGGGGCGACCGCTATTAGGAAAACAACCGAGAACTATTAGAATCTACATTCTCTCTGAATTCCGAATGGTAGTCACGCACCAAGCCATTCGGCTACGGCGGCCGCCTTACCTTGAATAGGACTCTCTAAAAGGAAGAAATGAAATACTGATAATCTAAAGGATATCAATATTGAATTAGTTATCTAAGAGATGCTTTCCATTTCAATTCAACCGGGCTACTCGGGTCATGTTCTTCGATTTCGATGTAACTTAAATATGTTGCTCTCTGGTCAAAATAATGAGACACGTATTTTTTTGTTCGCCCGAAAAAAATTTTTTTCAAGAGTTATCGGCAATTTTGTTTTTTGCCTCAAACTCGATTTTTTTTAATTATATAAGAAAAAAATTTTTTGAAATGCCCATAACTTAGTCAAAAATGAACCGATTTTAATAATTCTGGGTTCAAAATGATCGTAATTACTTACACAAGCGACTTCATGTAGAAACAATTGCAAAAAAGTAGTTGAAAATTTTTTATTTAGTAAAAAAGAAAAAAAATTTAAATTTTTTCAAAATTCAATATTTCAAAAAGGGCATTTTTTTTTTTATAACTTTTTCCAAATCAAAAAAACATCTCAAACTTTAATTGAGCTGAATGCCTAGTAGCTAAAATGCGTTGTTTTTGAGTAATGAATTTTTAAGTAAACACCCTGTTTCGCACTTTTTGTTTTTTGCAAAATAAAAAATTTTCAACTACTTTTTTGCAACTATTTCTACATGAAATCGCTCGTGTAAGTAATAACGATCATTTTGAACCCAAAACTATTAAAATCGGTTCATTTTTGACTAAGTTATGAGCAATTAAAAAAAATTTTCTTATATAGATTATTTCCATTTCAATTCAAAAGGGCTATTCGGGTCATGTTCTTCGATTTCGATTTACGGCGGCCGCCTTACCTTGAATAGGACTCTCTAAAAGGAAGAAATGAAATACTGATAATCTAAAGGATATCAATATTGAATTAGTTATCTAAGAGATGCTTTCCATTTCAATTCAACCGGGCTACTCGGGTCATGTTCTTCGATTTCGATGTAACTGAAATATGTTGCTCTCTGGCCAAAATAATGAGACACGTATTTTTTTTTCGCCCGAAAAAATTTTTTTTCAAGTTTTATCGGCAATTTTTTTTTCGGCTCAAAATCAATTTTTTTTTAATAATATAAGAATATTTTGTTTTTAAATGCTCATAACTTAGTCAAAAATGAACCGATTTTAATAATTTTGGGTTGAAAATGATCGTCATTACTGACACGAGCGATTTCATGTAGAAATAGTTGCAAAAAAGTAGTTGAAAATTTTTTATTTTGCAAAAAACAAAAAGTGCGAAACAGGGTGTTTACTTAAAAATTCATTACTCAAAAACAACGCATTTTAGCTACTAGGCATGCAGCTCAATTAAAGTTTGAGATGTTTTTTTGATTTGGAAAAAGTTATAAAAAAAAAAAAATGCCCTTTTTGAAATATTGAATTTTGAAAAAATTTAAATTTTTTTTCTTTTTTACTAAATAAAAAATTTTCAACTACTTTTTTGCAATTGTTTCTACATGAAGTCGCTTGTGTAAGTCATTACGATCATTTTGAACCCAGAATTATTAAAATCGGTTCATTTTTGACTAAGTTATGGGCATTTCAAAAAATTTTTTTCTTATATAATTAAAAAAAATCGAGTTTGAGGCAAAAAACAAAATTGCCGATAACTCTTGAAAAAATTTTTTTTCGGGCGAACAAAAAAATACGTGTCTCATTATTTTGACCAGAGAGCAACATATTTAAGTTACATCGAAATCGAAGAACATGACCCGAGTAGCCCGGTTGAATTGAAATGGAAAGCATCAAGAGCAAATCGACAAAATAATAAACAAAAATAAGATATCCGACTACATAAAGGAAGTGTGGAGGATTCTGAAAGACTTAATCACATTTGCTGCATCACGAACAATTGGAAAAAGCAGTGAAAAAGAAAAAGTCGGATTGGTTTGATGAAAAAGCCACTGGAATGGAAGAAAGAACTGGATGAAAAAGAAAACCTGTAGAGCGGAATATATAGTCTGTATCAGAAAAAGGAACCGCGATTATTCATGAAGTATAAAAGATATATAGTATACTTAGCGGCCGTCGTAGCCGAATGGGTAGGTGCGTGATTACCATTCGGAATTCACAGAGAGGTCGTTGGTTCGAATCTCGGTGAAAGCAAAATTAATAAAAACATTTTTCTAATAGCGGTCGCCCCTCGGCAGGCAATGGCAAACCTCCGAGTGTATTTCTGCCATGAAAAAGCTCCTCATAAAAATATCTGCCGTTCGGAGTCGGCTTGAAACTGTAGGTCCCTCCATTTTGTGGAACAACATCAACACGCACACCACAAATAGGAGGAGGAGCTCGGCCAAACACCTAACAGAAGTGTACGCGCCAATTATTTATTTTTTTTATACTTAGCTGTCATGTCAAAATTTGCTTAACATGAAAGTAAGTACAAAACTACGAGTTTCAATTACTCAATAAGCCGTGTAGTGTTCATCGTTGTCGAGTATAGCCTGGCATCTTCTTCATGCTTTGAACCAGGACTAGATTTTGCATGATGCATGAGTTGCTTTAAATCACACTGGGCTTCCGGCAAGAAGCATTTTATAGTTCCCCACACATTTTCAACGGGGTTGGCGTCTGGGGATTGGGAAGGCCAGTCCAATATTGTGACGCCATTTTCTTGTTTTGTTGTTTCTCAATGTGTTTTTCTGAGAGCAGTGGTTTTGATGATATGGGACAGTAGGATATGTTCGCTTCCTTCAGTCGACGCTCGATGGAGTTGATACTCACTTTTTACTCGTTTTTAGCAAGAACTGATCGTGCTTAGTCACAAAGAAGGGTCCCGCTTAAAAAGTTGGACGATCACTTTATCCTGGTTTTTTGTCGTCACTCACTTCAAGCCGCGCTCGGAAAAGTCATCAACATCTTTGTACACCTTACACCGCTGATTCCGCATTAAAAAGCAGAACAAAACATATTTTGAAGTCATAAGAAAAAACCGGTTCTTTTCTTCTGACATAGTCTGTATATAAATTGAAAAAATAAAAATTGCAACAAAAATCTGTCAGCAGAAGAAAAGGGAAGCTTTAAAGAAAAACCGACATACCATTTGTGAGGATTTTGGAATAAAGCAAGTTCACAAATTTTACAGCAAAGTAAAAACGGAAAAGAGAGGTTTTCAACCACGTTCAACATATGTATGTAGGAACAAAGAAGGATGAAATACTTACTGATTCTCAAGAAATAATGGAGAGATGGGTGGAGCACTTTAAAGAGCTGATCCATGCAGTTACACCTGCAAATGAAGCCCTTCCGCATGCTGGCAGTCATTGTCTGGGCATGATAGAAGAAGATCAGAACCCCCATGATTAATTGAGATAGAAGAAGCGGTTAACCCAATGAAAAACTTTAAGTCTCCTGGAGAAGACGGAATTAGGTGCGAGTTCTTGAAAAATGGAAGCGCGGCATGTATGGAAAAATTACATCTCCTCATGACGCTGATATGGAAAGATGAAATGATGCCTAGTGAAAAGAGCATGCACTTATAATACCAATCTTAAAAAAAAGGGGACAAAAGAAAGTGCGAAAACTACCGTGGAATATTGCTTCTCAATACAACATATAAACGGCTTATTTTATTTTTTTCCCCTTGTTCACTCCTCTCGGGAGCATAGGGCCTCGACAAGATACTTCCATCGTACACGGTTCTGTGCTGCTGTTTTTGCACCGTCCCATGAGATGTCGGCATCTGTTACTTCGCGCAGCATTGACCTTCCCCAAGTGTTTTTTGGTCGACCGCGACCTTTGCTCCCTTGCGGTTTCCAGTTCAATGTCATTCTCGTGATGCTATGTGTGACCTGTCCATCGCCACTTTCTGCGTTTGCCTAAGGTTGTGTTTCTCGTTCATTAATCTCCACAGTGTGTTGTTACTGATGGTGTTTGGCCAGAATATTCTGCAGATTATGCGGAGGCATTTGTTGACGAAAGATTTCAGCTTCTGTGTGATGGTGTTAGAGACTAGCTATGTTTCGCTTCCGTACAACAAGACGGACTTCACGCATGAGTCGAATATTCGTAGTTTAGTGCGCCTGGAGATTTGGGAACTCACCGATACTGTATGCATTCGCCCGAATGCCGCTCTTGCTTTGTTTAGTCCGCCATCTGACATCTGCTCCATCTCTGCCGTGATGATGCAGCCGAGGTAGCCGAAGCTTTCAACGAATTCCACTGGGAATCCGTCAACCAATCATTACATCTTTTGCGTTATTGCGATTAGCTCTCATGGCCTTGGTCTTGGCGATGTTGACCTCCAGTCCTACAGTGCGTGCCAGCGTGACTGGTTTGTCCGCCTTTTCTAGCAAGTCAGAGAGTTTGTGAGAGAGGAGGCAGATGTCATCGGCGAAGTCTATGACCTCCTGTCTGGTGAAACTCCATATGATACCTTTTTTTGTGCAGGGTCAATTGGCTCATGACGTCATCAAGGACGATGGCGAAGAAAAGGGGCGACAGGGGACAACCTTGCCTTACGCCTGCGTTGGTAGTGAATGAATCGTTGATATCGCCTTTGTGAAGCACTGCCAGTTCGGAGGCTTATTAGTTATGCTGAAAAAGCTTTACCGGAATACCAATGTGGTTTTAGACTAGGAAGCGCGACGACATATCAAATATTCTGCCTAAAACAGTCAATGGAAAAGAGGCTTAAGCAAGTGCAGTTATTTAATATACAGGGTTTGGCCAGTTATCTGTCAAACCACTGATGAAAATTATATCAAATTTATTCTGGTGATAGTTTATTATGTTATTTATTAGTCACCAGGAGCATTTGCATGCCAATTCATTAGAATGAGAATTATCTGAAATGGAATTCAAACGGAATATTAGGAATGCGTTTGACGAGTATTTGGCTGGAAACTTTAATGTTTTATGACTACGCTGAGTGAGCGAATACAGGTTTTAAGATAATCAGGTATTTTAAGGAAATTAGTTCATATATTACTGTACCCAGCTGAATTGTTATGAATAAAAGTTATACTATTCAAAGACTCAGTCTTACTGTGAGAAGTCTTATGGAGTTAAATTTGTTCATTTTAACTATTTTACATAGTCTACAGGGTTTGGCATCAATAGTAATGGACTCCCATCACATAGTCTATTTGAATATTTACTTATTTATATTAGAGTTTTATTTTTTTTAAGGGCAATTGTTTGCCGCTTTTCATTTGCTTTGCGAAATGTGTGCACGTGTCGTGCCGCAGTTGTATAACGACGAGGGTTAGCAGATATTAATCATTTTCCTTATTTTAAAATCACTTTCGTGTTAAGAGCAACATACAACTTTATTTATACAATCTTCTTCAAGCACGAGATCAACATTATTGCATGCATAATCACTTAAATTAATTTTCTAATTTTTTTTTGCTTTCGCTTACCTCCGACACTAGTTAAGACATTATTTGATTATATGAAATAAGATATAAAAATGTACTAAGAAAAATCCTCAATCGCCACTCACGTTTTTTTACAAGAACAGTGCTTTTTAATAGGTAAGTACTTATGTGTATGTATTAAGTGCTTACATATACAGTGTGCGCCAAAAAAATGTACATATACACACTTTATTATTATCACTTAAGGGGACCCGGTGGTCTAGAAATTTCAAAAAATCGATTTTTTGTTTTACCAACGATTCGAAAGTATAGCACCTTAAGAATATACATACTGTGAAATTTTCATGGGCAATCTCCAAATACTATAGCGTCTACAGCCCATTAACTAAGTAGAGAGCGGTACGCGCGCTTTAAACTTTAAGCTCATTTAAATCGAAACTATTTTTTTCGGCCTGGTGTTGTCAAAGAAAAAAAAACTATTCAACCGAATCGTCTGAAATTTTAATTGTTGTTCAAAACATCAATGGCTACCGCCCGAACTAGAATCAAATTATTATTTCAATTATTTCATATTTTCTTGTATTTCGATTTTTTTCAATTTCAGTAGCATTTCCAAACACTTTCCTGATTGATGAGAACCCAATTGATTTTTGCAGAACACCCCGATTTACTATTTTCCTTATCACCTAAATTATTCATACTATTTTTTGGATCCACTCTGTATGGGTGGAGAATTTCTAATGCGCATAAGTGCTTAAATTAAGTAAAACTTTAGTATGTAATTAACATTTGCTAAATAAATATAATTCGGCGTATTACTGTATGTGTGTGTGTGCACTTCACTAGAAGCATAAATTATCCACACATGAATAACTTTAATTGATTTCCCTCACTAATTTCCTTAAAACTCGCACACTCATCTAGCTTAGAACGCTAGTAAGATATTTCGATATATACATAAATATACATATGTAAATAAGTAAGCATAATCTACAATGTTAATCAGTTCTCAACAATTCTGAAAAACGAATTGATTTTGCAGCAACCGTGAAAATCTATTTAACTTATGCTAACATTTTATTTTCATTAAAAAAAAGAAACAAAAAATAAAATAAAAAAAAGTCCGCCTGCGCATTGCAAATATCACAAACATTCATAAAAAGGCACACACGCTACATATGTATGTATGTATATACCTGTAAGAAATCTATGAAATTGTGCACAAAAGTACTGAAACACCTAACCCAAACATGTCAACATTTTTAAGTGCAGCAAAAGGGTTGGAAAATATTAAACAAAGGCATGTAAGGAAGGCTAAATTCGACCCGGATTGAATTTTTGTACCCGCGCACATTTTAGTACAGTTTGAATTAGGCTGAGAGTTAGTTTTTGGAATCAAACTTAAAGATGATTGAAATGATGGCCTGTAACATCAGAGGAACGGACGGAAATTTAGTCTTAACATACAAGGTGAAGCCCAAAATAAACAAGACTGAGCTAAAATAGAAACAACATGAGCTTTGTTCTGATAACTTCGAGTTTATTTATTCAAAATAGTCCTCTCTGACCTCCATTCACTGTTTTGCGCGATCTAAAATCTTTTCAAAAGAGTGTCATTGACCGGAATCCGGAATGCCTTTCAGTATGTCGGTACAAACATTTGGGAGAATCTCTACGGACGCAAACGTTTTCCTTTCATCGCTAAATGCAATTATCTGAATAGGCAGAAGTCACAGGGAGCCATATGAGGCGAATACGGGGACTGATTGTTGGTTAAAATGCGATTTCTAGTCAAAAAACTCAGTCACGAGAGTGGATCGATGAGATGGTGCATTTTCATGCAATAAGTGCCAGCTTCCTCCTTCGCGGCATTCAGTGCGAATTCGACGAATGCGATGCAACAAACGCTTTAAACGCCAACAGAGAAAATTGAGTTGACGGTTTGGCCTGTTGGCACGAACTCCTTGTGGACAATTTCCTTGGAATCGTAAAAGCAAATGAGCACCGACTTGATTTTTGACTTCTCTTAACACAATTTGTTGGGTGGTGGTTCGTCTGTGGTCTCCCATTCGGCACTTTGGTGCTTAGTTTCAGGTTCATGTTGGAAACACCAGGTTTCATCACCAGTTACAACGTTGTAAAAGAAGTTCTCTTCTTTTCTCGTCTCTTTAATGAGGTCTTTCGAATGTTGAAGTCTGAGCAATTTTTGGTCCTCAGTTAACTTGTGCGGAAATTACGAGTATCAGTTAAAATGCGTTAAATCAATGTTTTGCAGATATTAAACTTCGATTCCATGAATTTCCGGGGGCTACCCTATGTTCTTTTGTTCCTAGTGCTTCCACCGAGGTTTACAACTTCTGAGGCCTGCCAGGCCTCCACATTCGGTTCACAGCATTACCATCATAGACAATAAATGATAGAGTTTTAGCAGCAAATAAGTCTTATTTTTCTAATTTGAAGCTGCTTAAGTCTAAATTATTACTTTGCGCCCAAAAGTTAAGGATATACGAAACCTTGATCCGCTCCGTGCTTACCTATGGTTGGGAACTATGGACACTAAAAACGACTGACATTAATCAGCTAATGGTATTTGAAAGAAAAAAATTGCGAAAAATATATAGGCCGGTAAAACTGCAAGACGGCAACTATCGAATTAGATATAATCATGAGCCCGAACTATTAGCAAGAAACGAAGCAGTGATAAGATTAAAAAAATCTCAGAGGATTAGATGGCTCAGACATGTGTTTAGAATGCGAAATGAGAAAACAACTCGAAAGGCAGTTGAATTATGCCCTGTTGGAGGCCGAAGGAAAGGACGCCCCTGAAAGAGATGCCTCGAAGACGTGGAAGTTGACCATGAAAAGCTTAACGTGCAGCGGTGGAAGGAGTTAGTCTTAGACAGAGACGGATGGCGTAAGGTTGTGAATAAAGCATTGGTTGACAAAGGACTATGACTAAGAAGAATCTGATACTGCCATTTTTTAAATACATTTTTCTATTTGCATGAGGTCGTTCCTGATCAATATGTAATGCAACTGGGACTAGCAATGCGATAATATCTTAAGCGATTCTTCAATTATGAATATGCGACCGAACTGCGATATTTCTTTACTTGTTTAAAATAAAAAGTATTGGACGAAAAAATCAACACAATAATACTTCGGTGACGTCTCAATAACGACTGATTGGATGAGTGTGTGAATACATTTGAAATGGTCGTACAGAATTCTGCTGCTAGTCGTACAGAGTTGTGACTTGGCAGTCCAAGTTCCCATCACAATTTTCTTTTTCACCATAGTTAAAGAGCGAATCTAACGGGTTTTCCAATAAGAGGTGTAATTTTGATATTCAAAGAATGGTTTCGTTGCTTGTGTGGCACGTAACGCCGTCTTGTTGAAAATAAACGTTGTCCAGATCAATACCATCAAATTCCGGCTGTAAAAAATCGTTAATCCTCTCTCGATAGCGCAATCCATTCACCGTAACTGTTGCTCCAGCTTCATTTTCGAAAAAGTAAGGTCCAATGACTCCGCCGGACCATAAGCCGCACCAAACACTCACACATTGGAGGTAGAGAGGCTTTTTAACAATAACTCTTGGATTTTCTGAGCCCCATATCCGACAATTTTGCTTGTTGACGAAGCCTCCGAGGTGGAAATGGGCCTCATCACTCAAGATGATTTTTCGATGGAATTCTGGATCATTTTCATGCACGACCCAATCAGCAAAGACACGACGTTGTTGATGATCGGCCGGCTTGATTTCTTGTGTTAACTGGACTTTATACGCCTTAAGACCCAAATCTTTATGCAAAATGCCGTGTAATGACGTTTGTGGTATGCCTAAATCCAAAGAACGACGAGGAATGGACAAACCTGGGTTTTCTTCAACACTTTCGGCTACAACAGCAATATTTTCGGTTGCTTCTTGAGCGACGTGCACGGGTTTTATTCTCCACATCACTAACTTGTCCCAAAAACGGCTCGAATTTTTTCACCAATTTCTGTATTGCGATCCGACAAGGTGCTTCACGTTGACCCAAAAATGTGCGAGTTTTACCAACCGTCTCTGCCAAATTTTCACCATTTTCATAGTGAATTTTAATCATTTCAATGCCTTGTTTAAGCGAATATCGTTCCATTTTTATTAATGGCGTAGTTTCTACTTGTCAAATATCAAAAAAAGACAGCTTCAAAAGTGACATCTACCGAAATAGCGGACTATTCAAAATAACACCTGTTATTGGAAAACTCTTATTATCCTTGTTTTACATATATATATAGGGTGGGCCATGTAAAATTTGCCTTTTGAATCGGCTATAAAAAAAAAAATACAAATCAATATTTTTTCAAACTTTTTTTTTATTTTGAAGATTGAGCATTGTCATTTATGAATGAAAAATAATATCGTTCAATCGGAATTCGAAAACGGTAGCCAAAGTTCGAGTGTAACTTTGGCAGTGTGACAAGGTGCACCGTCCTGTTGAAACCAAATGTCGTCCATGTCATCCTCTTCAATTTTTGAAAACAACTTGTTGAGCGTGTCACGGTAACGCTCGCCATTTACTGTAACCGCGGCTCCTCGCTCATTTTCGAAAAAAATGGCCCGAAGATGCCGCCAGACCAAAAACCACACCAAACGGTGACTCGTTGTGGATGCAGTTGCTTCTCTACAGTAACGTGTGGATTTTTTGAGCCCCAAATCCGACAATTTTGCTTATTGACGTAGCCACCGATGTGAAAATCAGAAAAGAAAAAGAAGACTCACCACTTTGGAAATAGGTTTTCAATATTCCCCAATTTTGTTCAAGCGTATAGTGTCCCATTTCGTAAATGTCAAACCTTTAAGTTAATTAGGAACACATTTGACATGTCATGTGTGTTACCATTCTCAAAAAATAGGTGGTTCAAAAAGCAAACGCTATATGGCACACCCTGTATTTTGTTTTTGCAATTTGGTGGCTTGAATGGCAAAATGTCCATTAGAATATAAACAAGCAAGACAACAACAAGGAAGCAGACGACTTTGACATTCAGATAATCAAATGAAATCAATAAATAATCGAGAACAAAAAACAAAAAAAAAACAAACAAGCAATCAGCCACTTTGTATCGATTCGCCTTCTGCTAAACTCATTGGGGTTTCGATATACTCCCCGTCGTCTTCCTTATGCAAAGCAGTGGCTCACCGAATTGGTCTTGCCCAGTGTAATATAATAATTTGCCAAAACAAGATAGCTTTTAGAATGGTCTTATCAATGTTTACTATTGATCAGTAGTCGATAATCTAATCAAGTACTTTTTACCAGTATGCCACATAAAGCTACTCAGACACGGTGGACGTTATTGTTTTACCAAACACATGAAATCCAAGCAGCGGAAGCAAAAGGAGTTTACACAAGACGCTTAGGATTTTTAGTCCATAGCTACAGAGATGTAAGTGAGATCATTTTACAGATCAGCTAGCTTTGCATAGAGCCGTACCAGTTCGCAATCAGTTCATTTTCGTACAGGGTACAGTTCATAAAATATGCATTCACATTAACATAAAAAAAGCAACATCCATACTCATATTTAATTATATGTAATTGCAAAATAGCCGTTAACTTAATATTTGCTACTGTTTGCTTATTACGCGAGTGACTTTACACAACTACCCATACATTTATACCGTACAAAAACAAATATGTAAGTAAATTTTTAAATAAATTATTTGCTTAACAGTTGCATTCGTTCAGATCAATTTTTCTGAGCTGCTGAAATGATTACATCTCATTACAAATCTACAACATACGTAAAGGTCGCATCTTCTGTTATTTGAAACACAAACATACGTATGAATTTATGTAATACTCGTGAACAATGCATTATCGAATTATTAACTTAAATGCCACACCAACAATTGTTCAATGTTGCCAATAACATAAATGCATAAGGAATGTTTAATTGAGATCCAGAGGCGAAAAGATTGTGCAAGGCTGAATTCAATTGCTCAGTCACCAGTTTATATAAAAGCATATAATTGCTGGCGTACGTCGATGATATTTATAATAATCGGTTCTATCTTTTCTAATATGGATAAACACACGAAGCGTTCACCAGAAGTGGTGGTGTACGAAGACGAGAGGAACTATCTTTTATCATCAAGCAGGATGCACTCGAGTGTCGGAACCCACATCATCGTTGATTGCTGTATGCAATTTTGAAGTAGTGGAGGACTTCGTTTACTTGGAAGCCACTGATAATGTCAGCCTTGAAACTCTACGGATAATCTTTTTTGCTAATAAACTTTGAACTAAGTGGGAAATTGAAAAGAAGAGTTCTCTCTTTTTTAACCGCGTGTCGGTTTTAGCCGAATCCTAAATGGCGCGCCCGCTGTTTCTGTCCTGCGTTCGTTTGTGCCAGTTGGAAATCTCGAGTGAAGACATGTTCTGCAGCACTTGGTCTTTCCAACGGAGATGTGGTCTTCCTCTTCCCCGCCTTCCTTTTTGGGGTACTGTGTTGTAAATTCGCCTTGCTGGAGCGTCTTCTTTTATACGGGTGACATGGCCAAGCCAGCGTAGCCATTGTATTTGTACACACTTAACTATGACCATGCCCCTATATAGCTCATACACCTCGCTGTTCCACCGTATGTGGTACTCCTCACTAACGCGGAAGTCGCCAAAAATATTACGTAGAATTTTTCTCCCGAAGGCTCCCAAAACTTGTTCATCCGCTGTTGACATCGTCCATGCCTCTGCGCCATATATTAGTACGGGAATGACGAGCATTTTGTAGAGTGCCAGTTTAGTCCTTCGAGAGAGAGAGAGCTCTACTTCTCAGTTGCCTACTGAGCCCAAAGTAACACCTGTTGGCAAGAGTTATTCTCCGTGTGATCTCCAGGCTGACGTCATTTCTGTTATTAATACTGATCCCAAGGTAGACAAAGTCCTTCACAACTTCGAATTATTGGTTGCCACCTCCAGCTTTGTATAGCTCGGCAGCAAGTCCGTCTGCTCCAGCGGCTTTGTTGTTTTTGAGTCGCCTAATGGATGTTCGCACTTCATCTAGGTCGGGTGGGGGCACGATGATTCCATCGTCAGCGATTGGGGTATCGGTATCTACTTCCTCATCTACGCTGCTACATCCACTACCAAGCAAGCCTTGGTCATCTTGTTTTCGTTTTTGCAGGAGCTGGCTCCGGTCTTAAGATCTTTGGTCTGGCGCTTGACATTTTGATCAAATTTTCGGGCCATGTTCCTGTCGCCTAGCATCTCTCACGTCTTTCCACATCCCGTTTCTTGCGCCTGAAAAGACGCCTCTCTTCCCTCCTCAGCTCACGATATCCCTCCATCGTGACAGGCGTTGCGGCCGACCGCAGTGTGGCTTTGTAGGCTGCGTCTTTTACTGCAGTGGCATACCGGAACTCGGCGTTGTACCAGGTATTGCGCTGCTGTTGGTGTAATCCAACCACCGTTTCAGCAGCATTATTATTGTCACGGCTCATTTATGTCGTTGGGTTGGTGAGTGCTCTGATTGAGGTGGAGTGAGAGTTGAGCTGCGAAGTTCCTGGCAATCTCTTGTGATCGCAGCTCACCGACGTCTAGCTTTCGCTGTATGCCCTTCCTTACCACACACATATACGTGTGCGAACCTTGGCTGCGACAAGGTAATGATCGGAGTCGATGTTGGTTCCTCGGATTTTGCGCACTTCTAGCACACTGGAGCAGTGCCGTCCGTCTATCACAATGTGGTCAATCTACGATCGCGTCGATTGATCTGGAGATAAACAAGTAGCTTTTCCTCGATGCTCTCTAGACAAGCAAAAACCACACTTTATAAGTCTCATATCATGTCCGTCCTCTTGCACCGCGTAGACATTTCAACGATGCATTTGTTGCTAACGTTATTGGCGTATTATCTTTTCCATTTTTACTATTAAAAGGAAAATTCGCAATTTTTTTTTCACAGCTTCTAGTTAACATTAGGCTTAAACAACATCTCTGTTTCTGTTTCCCTTTTACGAATCATCTGATTGCTGTGACACGGTTCAAATCGGCCATTTGGCCATAGAAGTTTTAAAAGCCAAGCAATGCAAATAGAACAAGTAAGGCCAATGTAGTTGAACAATTCCAGCCCAGGCACTGCCGTCTTCTATTTTGGACCCGTCAGTAAACCAAACCTGTGCGCCCTGTTTCAAATATATTTCATTATTTCTCCACGCTGAGCGACTACTGGTGACCACTTTGAAATTCTAATTTCTTTACATCTTGTCATATATCGTTAAGCACGTAGAGTTCAGGATTGAACCCAGAATTCTGTAAGATTGCCTTCTTTAAGATGCAATGGATTGGGACGCTTTAGAGCTGCACTAACTGCCTCTAGCTATAAGTTGGAGTGGAATGAGTCCAGTACCAGTTCGCGTTTGGCAGCTCGATGAGTAAGGTCACCGGGCGCGCCTCACTTCGACAGCCTGGGGCAGTGCGCCAACCAAAATCCCATAAATCTTCTCCATTATATCAACAGCTCTGGCTGGCCGTAGATATCTGCCAGTTGGAGGTCTCATAATGGTACTAAAACGGCACTTTAGTGCTACTTGAGGAGTACCAGGCCGGCACTTCAACCATTTCACCCACCTACCTAACAGTGACCATTCCTAAACCCGGTGTGGGCAAGTTCGCATTGCTCCCGCAGGCTACTGTGTGTGGCTTTCTAAGTGTCTTCTGGTCTACTTAATTTGTGTAGGTGATCATTGGCACTATTAGTAGTAGTATCCTCTAGCTGGTATTATCCTCCTTCAAATAATAGTCCACTACAGTGACAATGCAGCTAAGCAACAACAATTTCCCATTGGGTTATGGTCTGGCGACTTTGTTGACCAAATCAACAATTTTTTAAAAGTGTAAAAAAAAATGAGAAATTGTAAAAAGCTAAATTAAAAAGCAGTAAAAGAATGTTTATACTCTCCAAAATGAATTTATATATGAGTAAATAGTTTGTGTGCATGTCATGATAGCGCAAATATGTAACAAAAATCAAAGGCGGATGCCCGCTCAACAACAAAACGATTAGTAATTTCAAGCATGGTTAAATTTATTGCGACTATTCCTTTCGAAAAATAACAAAAAATTCCCGTGATCAAATGCATTTGAATACATTTTCTACTAACTTTAAGGTTATAATTATTTTACTAAATTTGCTTAGTACCATTCACATTTTTGTGGTTTTACAATACGCTCGTTTGCATATTTTATAATCGGAAAAAATACATTTTTACGTAATGGGTTGTACTTTCACGGATGTGACGATTCGCCCACGATTTACGCGAAATCAGATTCGGGCATTAATGCGGGGCAACTATGTTTTGCAATGCAGTTTTGTACGGATTTATTGTTAATTAAAATATTTTCAATTTACATATTTCGATTTAAGCATTTAGCTTTAGGCATCTCACGTGAACGAATAGTCCATATTTTCCATGAAAAATTAATAATGCCACAAAAAGCTGGGAAACAGTTTGCAGAGCTTCCAAAAATGTATTACAGTTTAAATTATAGAAAAGAAGAAGAAAAATACTAGTTTCAGTTATGAACGCATTTTCTTTTAATTTTTGCTCTCAATGTTTTTCAACGAACCTGCATAACATGCAACGTCACGTTTTTCTCGTCAGATCAACAGCATAAGCTTCGAGTCGTGAATGCTTGGCTTTCCGCCCGTTTTGATGCAGAACTGCGTTGTCCTCACGATTTATTTGCATATAAGCATGTAAACTGGAACTTCATACCACGACTTGAAGACGCTACCCCTCTTACCGCTTTATTGAGATAAAAACCCCATAACTGATCAAAGGGATGAAAGCCAAGCCGCGAAAGTTTGGTATGTATTATTAGATTTGCAGCGGTCATCATCTATTACACTGCGTTACAAAAACGAACTTTTTTCTGTCCTATGAACAAAATATACTTTTTCGGAAAGGGGATAAAAAATAAAAATACAGGTGTATCGGTGATTTTCATGTACACGTCAGAATTCTTTTTTCTAAATTTTTGGCTAACTTGAAGGAAAATTTTTAATGTAACAATTTTTAATTTTAATATAATAAAATTAATAAAAAATTTGGGGTTTTATATCTCTATTGTAATGCGGAGTGGAATACCTTTCTTTTGATACCCACATCGGCATATCTCATGCAATTTTTTTTTTAATTTCGAACAGGTGGCAACCCTGTGAAACATTGTCAGTGGCAACACCTAGGAGAAAAGTCTAGAAATGTGATACACTACTGTGTGCCCAATTTCATTCAAATCCGTTAAGCTAATCCTGAGATCGTGTGGCTATACAGATATGCATAAAATACAAAAAAAAAATTGTGACATGTACATGAAAATCGCCGATACACGTGTATTTTTATTTTTTATCCCCTTTCCGCAAAAGTATATTTGGTTCATAGGACAGAATGTGTGTAACACAGTGTTATGAAACCGCGCTTATGTAATTGTACAGGGTGACCCGAAGTAGAGTTAGGTTTTAGTAGTAGAATTTAGTTTAGTCTCTCCTTAACTGTATGAGAGGTAATGAGACCGCGTTAGCCTTGCAGTGTACGGGTGAACAGAAGTGAAAGTGCTCGTCGTAGATTTTCTTTTTAGAGGTACTTTTTCCAATAGGAGCTTTTTGGCAGATCCCGTTTGACTACTGTCAAACTTAATAACTTAACTAATACATAATTTTTCTTAGCATTCATTGATGTTTCATCGTGGGAAGACTTACGCCTCAATAACGTTTACAAATCATACAATCGACAAAATGGGGAGTAATTTTACATTATTGGATGATTCTCGACCGATTAGACCACGTACAGCCCGAAGTGAAGAGAATATTGCGGCTGTAAATGAGAGTTTTGCCGAAGGCGCGGAAGAATCTATTCAGTTCCGATCTCAGCAACTTAGCCTATGCTATGGGACTACTTGGGCGATTTTACGCAAAGATCTTGGTTTGAAAGCATATAAAATATACCTAGTCCAATATTTGAATCTGGCCGGTGTTCTAAAGCGTCATAATTTCAGTCGGGCTCTTAAAAAACTCGCCAAAGTTCCGTCAATAATCCAAAATATTTGGTCTGAAGAGCAATCTGAACAGCCATTACATCCATTGAAAACAACCGTTTGGCGCACCCTATGGACTGGAGGTATCATCGGCCCATATTTCTTTAAAGACGAGGCTGGGGCCAATGTAACAGTGAACGGCGAATGCTATAGCGCCCTGATAAACGACTTTTTGATGCCGGATGCCGGAAATTGAAGCCCGTGATCTCCACAACATTTGGTTCCGACATACAGCCCGTAACCGATGGGTGTATATTTATTATACAGCTCCGATTGGGGCATTGGCAGCCAACATTACAAAAGTTATTCACAAGGCACCGACCGAAGTCCTCCAGCGAGTCATTCAAAATTGTTGCTTACGGATGGACCGATTACGGCGCTGTTTTAGCCAACATTTGAAACGGATTATACATATTTAAAAAATAAATGTTTTGAATGATTATACAAAAAAAAAAGACGTGACAACGTCATAAGAAAATACTAATGGAATGGTTTTCAAAAGAAAATTTTAATTTTATTTGTTTGATAGATATTTTGTATGGATATAGAGAAGGAGGTAAATGGAATCGCAATGGAACTGATCAATTTACATTTACACAGACGTGAAAAATTATGAAACATTTATCAAATTAATGAAGATAACACCGCATGAGCAAGATAACGACGCATTTTATTAGTGCGTGCAGCCGGCTACATCGAATTATAAAACGTTATCACGTCAAAAAGATTGCCCAGACAATTTGATTTTCGTTGTTCTATTTCAATTTAAAATCCGATACCTCCAAATTGTCCTTTTTCTTCTTAATTGCCGCGATAACCGCTTAAGCGATTTTGACCAAGTTTAACAAAGCGCACCAGGAGTTTATTTCTCATGCAAACCGGAGCCAGTTGGACACACCAAATGAAACCAAGTCCTTCTTCACCTGATATTTTCAACGTAGGCCTTCCTCTGCTACCACATCGAATTCTTTCAGAGCCGAAGAGTTTGTATCCATTCGGACGACATGACCCAGCCAACGTAGCCGCTGGATTTTTATTCGCTAAGCTATATCTATGTCGTCGTAAATCTCATACAGCTCATCGTTCCATTGCCTGCGATATTCGCAGTTGCCAACCTACAAAGGTCCAACAATTTTGCGTAGAATCTATCTCTCAAACACTCCAAGCGTTGTTTTAATCGGATGTTGTCATCGCCCACGCTTCTTCGCCTTCCGATAGGACGGGCATGATGAGAGTCTTGTAGAGTGTTAGAGAGGACTTTACTATTGAATTGCCTACTTAGTACAAAGTATGTAGCACTGCTGGTTCCCAAATAAACGAAGTCTTTTAGAACCTCAAAATCATAACTGTCAACAGTGACGCGGGTGCCGATACGCGAGTGCGCCGATTGTTTGTTTGATGACAGGAGGTACTTCGTTTTGTCCTCGTTCACCACAAATTGTTCACCCTTTATAATAATATAGAAAACTTAATCAAATAGATTCCTCGACGACTTCAAGTTATAAACAAGGATCCTCCTCCACAAATTACTAAGCTCCAAATTATAAACTGACCCAAAGAATTACATTTGTTTATTTTTTAATATAATATCTTTGGTCCTATACTTTTTTCGTTCTGTAGATTTTACTTTTCTTAATAATTAATTTAAGTTTCGTGAAATGTGTACTTATTCCTGGATATTTTTAAAATATTTATTATTAAATATTAAAAACATAAATTTTTAACCCTAAACTGATAATAAAAGTATAAGAAATTTAGTTGGTCTTATAATTATTTCATGTGATGTAGTTATATTACATTTTTAATTTAAAAACATTAAATTTGAATATCTTTTAGTTATTAGTACTGCTACTATTTTGATCATAGCTGTACCTATCCTGCAACGACCTTAATCTATGTGTATACCAACTGTACCTCCTTACAAATTATACTCGTAGTGAGTACAAGAGAAAGTACTTGGAAATACCTCTTCGACCAGCAGAAAAGGCTTGAATTGACGGCGCTAATTTGTTACAAGCTGGCAGGCAACTGATGCATAAAATAAAAATCGAAAAATTTACAACGAATCTGATGCACGTTCGATGATCGTTGATTTTCAATGTCGGGTGACGTTGTTGGCATTTAAATTCAACAAAATATTGGCTGGTTGACAGGCTGGTCAGTAAACTAGTGAGAGCTCATGTGTTTACTATTACAAATACTTAGACATTTATATAAAGGGGTTTCCAATAAGTGCGCCTCATCTCTAAACTAAAATAAAGACAGCAAATTATTTTAATTGAAATCTTGGCTCAGAACTTCGGAGAATTATAGTGTATCTACCGTTGCTAGGTATAAATTTTATTTCACATGTTTACTTTTTCCAAAAAAAGATCCGTCAATTCTGATGCAGGAAATCTGTAAATCTGTACCGCGCGTTGTATTCGTCGTCCCTCTAATCGCTTTACTGAGATAACAAATAACTGAATGAACGACTGAAACCCCTAGCGGGAAAGTTTGATGGGAACTACTAGCTGATAAGGTTCCTGAACCGACTAGACTGGATGTAGTCATGCTGTAAATAAGTGGTAAACAAGTTGGTAACTACGATGTGGCAACAAAATGGCGTGGAAGCGCCAGTTGGACTCTGGACGAATCACCACTTTAACCAACCAACCAACCAACTAGCTGGACCGCGGGCACCATCTATTATGAAATCCCAATAGACAAAATAATTCATCGGCCTAACTTCATAATCAAAATATTGTAGTTGAAATATTTTATACCCCTATTGAAGACCCCTTCATGCATACTTGAAGGTGTTTGTAGGCTGCACGCTACGGTGCAATTAGATTGTCATTCCGCATGTGCAACTCAACATGTGCCGGTTACATGAAAATGAGTCACGTGCTAAATTGCAATACAAACGTGTACGCAATACAAATGCACATACACACATACATATGTATATAAGTAAGTGAATATGTAAACAGGTGTGTACGGAAGGCCATACAAAAAATTAAAACAACTAATTTTCAATGGTTAAAAGGAGCGCAAATACAATAAAACACTTTTTAGCAAACAGGAAAATTTGTGTACAGGGTCTTCAAGTGCAAGTTTCTTCTTCAAAAACACACGCATACTTTGAAGGTGAAGCCATTATATATTTATGGGTATACGTAGTAAAGAGTTTAATAATTAAAGCTCGAACATATAATGTAACGGAAATTATTTCCGAAAGCTAAAAACGCCAACAAAAAAAAATGCAATAGTAAAGAGTCTGGATATAATTTGTGAATAATATATATAATAATATTTATATTTATTGATTATATATTAATTTATATCCCTGATTGTTTTCCATAGTTGATGTATGTAGGCTTGGTTAGGTTAGGCTTGGTTGATCCTGTAGATCGCATATAGACCAGAAATTGATCCAAGTGTTAGTATGGAGAGTTTAAGAATATTATATTCGTATTTTGTCTTTAATACACAGTTAAGATAATTTGAGTAGGCTGCTAATTTTTTGATCTGTCACACTTTGTTAGCTTGAAAATAATGCTGAGCCTAAGCAGTTTTTACGTGTTTTGCTAAGTGCAGGGCATTGGAGGAGTAGGTGTTCCAGGTGCTCCTCTCGCGTTGATTTCGTCACATATTGTGCATGTATCGTTCTGCACTAGCTTCAGTTTGGCCGCGTACGATGGAGTGAAACAGTGTCCCGTCAGTATCCCCACACCAAATTTAGACTCATTTCTGGGAGGAGATAAAGTATAGTTTGTAGACCTGACATTGTGCCTGCATAGCATGATTTTCGCGACCCTGCATGAGCTGGTTCTTTCCCATCCTGCTTTGGCTAGTATATCCAATTTCTTGTTTCCTTAAATTGCCTTGTGTCCTCGAACCCAGTCGATGGTGGCTTGTTTCTCAGTTTCTAGCTCGTCCATCCTGTTCCGGTCTTGTTGTACACAGTGTGAATTGCTGCATAGATTTCAGCTTGGAGAACACTGCAGAAGTCCAGTAATTTGTATGACTGTTCATAGCCTAATACTGCGGCTCCAACACCCTCTTCCAGCTTGGAACCGTCTGGGTACATGTTAAAAGTTGTCCCTTTTGCCATTCGCCCTTTTATAATACTATCTTTCGTAGGTTTTAAGGAGGAACGACGTTAAGCTTATAGGCCAATAGTCCTTCGCAAACAAGTGGCTGCTTTCACCTGCTTTTAGTACAAATACAACCCTTCAGAGTCACCAATTCTTCCGACCGTCGTTGAATTTCAAACAGTATTTTAAGATGTCTTTCAGGCAAGGTATCAGGGATGGACTTCTCTTTTGCAAAAGCTTTGGAAATATGCCATCCGGACCTGATGACTTAAAGGATCAAAAGATTTTAGGCTCCATTCCAATATAGATGTCGTAATGAGGCCCTCACAAATTTCGCTGTTCCCGTCTGCTTCCGCGAAAGATGAGGCGTCTGTGATCTCCGTACATCCACGAAAGTGGGAAAACTTAATCCTTTTCTTTCCGTCCTTGGTCCTTGTTTGGATTAATAGAAGATTCAGCTAGAATTTTCTCAAGCCTTGATGCTTCCGAAATTCTATCCAAATTGCCGCAGAAGTCTCGCCAAGAGCTTCTTTTGACTTTCCTAAATCTTTTTTGTATAAGCTTAATGTGTTATATTCCCTCCAAAACTCATTACAATCTGCAAGTTTAGCTAGCTTCAGAAATTCTTCATACGGCCTTCTTCGAAGTCGTTGGCTGATCAGCATTGGCCTTCATCTCCCTCTTGAATATGTCTATCTGGCCCGTTGAGTTGACCAATTTCTGCGTTCGCTTGTGTCCTCGGGTTCTTTCTTAATGTTGGACGTCTTTCCTTTCGGCTCTTTCAAGTTTTTAGCGACTGCTTCCAGGATGCATCGTCGCGACTCTTTCGTTTTGCGAGAAATGCTCTCCGCCTTTCGCTATTGTTTTGTTTGCCCATTTAAGGTCCTCTCGGTCCATAAGCGAAAAAGTGACCTTAACGCTTAGGCGCAGTTTGATCCGTATTGCTGCTTTATATTGGGCGAAAGCTTTCTGTCGCTCCTTATTGACCTTTTTCTTCGGCCTGTCTGAGGAGGCAGCACTCGAAGTAGACACCTTTGGGGAGTTGAGAAGCTCTTCCTCAGTGGCTGTGTTCACGGTTGCCACGCTACAAACGCTCTCGAGGTCTAAGTCTGTATCGACTGCAGTAATAGGGATGGTCAAACTTTTACTCGTTTTTGCAGTAGTGCTACAACCACTGGGGCCTGCATCCGCCCCAGAAGAGGTGTAGCCGCTGGTGACACGCAGAGTAAAACATGCCCGCCGGTGGTAGCAGCCACGTTTCCCACCGGCGCCTGGGCCGATATCCCGGTCCGCTCTTGGACCAAAAAAAAAAAAAGGTTAAAAAATGTGGTATTCCGATCCAAAATGCTGAACGGAGCTATACATACTTTATATAATTGGCTTCCCGCCACCTTGAATACAAAATGTAACCAAATAAGGAATAATAGAGTTTTCGTTTCTACCCTCTCACGGTGCGTAAATTGTTCAACCATGCTTTTTTTTTTTGCTGAACGGTTCTCGAACGAAATCGAATTCATTTTGTGAATTTTCTACAGAACAACAGAAGGTTCGTTACACAACTTAAAAAATAAACACAATGTTAAAAAATACCCCTGAACTTGAGAGACCCGTTCTTAATATAAAACCGCACTCATAATGAAGGCAAGTATTTTGGTTCAATAAATAGATTAAAACAATTCCTTTGTTGACATGAACAGAAATGTTTTTTAAGTTTTTAATTGGGAATTTTTTATGAATATGTATGTAATAGTATTTATTTTGCGCTGGTCTTAAAAACTCATTGTGCCTATAAATCAACTAAAATTTAAGTGCACTAAAGTAATTGCGGTCATCTTAAAGCCCCTTAAAAGATGAATGTCAATGATTATTTTTTTTTTTGTGTTGTTTTTAATATAGAAAATACCTGTGCGGTTGGGGTTAAAAAATGTGGGTTTCCGTAGCGTTATACAACCGGAAATACAATTTTTCTGTCTACTGAAAAATGTTCTTAGGTACAACTTTTTAAATGTATCTTAAATAAGTAATCTCTCTCTTTCTATTTCTCTCTCTCTCTCTCTCTTAGCCTTGTCTCTTTTCGGGATCGGCCCTCCTTATCCTAATGCACCAGGCTCCTCTTTCCTACGTTATTACATCATCAAGGTGTTGCTGTCTTATGTCCTTTTGTATTGTATTTAGCCAGGTCCATTGTGGTCTTCCTCTAGTTACTCGTATAGTTCGCTGAGTTGTGTTCATGGCGAGTTTGACGATGTGGTCTTCATCTATACACGTTACGTGTCCATGCCATATGATCCTGCCTTCTCTCCTTTTTCCGATATTGGGGCAGTTTTCATATCTTCTCATGACCTAATGTTTTTCACCTTGCCCACGCGCGTTTGCCTGTTACCCAGCGAGGCATTTTCATTTCCGCCACGTGCGTCTACTGGTTGTGCTTAGCTTGCGTTGCCTAATATTCTGACCCGTAAAGCATTACTGGTCTCACGCAGGTTTTACACACCTAGGTTTTGTCACATAGGGCGCCCGTCAAACTGCGATGCTTTAACCACGCCTCATAAACTCTCCGCGACACATCTTCGTCATTTTTTCTAAAGATCGATCTTCGTTACTTCAAAATGTTACTGTGGTTACTGTTATTGGCAGCCCATTAAAACAGGAGACCTCTACCCCCCCTCTTGGTGGTAAGTCGGTAAATAATGCCGACAATTATTTCATCAGTATAACAAAACTGCAATTTCGAGCCAGTAATCTTTACACTACAATACAAGTAAGCCAATTCTCATTTATCTAAACTTACAAACTGAACTCTTTTAACTAAGTTTTTCTAAATTTGAAGGGCAATTACTTGTAATTTTATGCTTCAGGACTGTACGGTTACACCTTATCCCAGCAAGTATTGAGAGGTTTGTTTTTCAATCAAGATTAATAAACTCGAAATCAAGATTTGATTCGTTCATGAGTGCGAAAGTTTTGGAAAACAAGTGCGGTGGGAAACAGCCCACGGCCGGCGCCCTGCCCCCCTGCCTGAGAACAAGTGAAAATCTTGAAGTCACCGCTACAAGTTTGCACGATAATCCGCGTCAGTCCGTGCGTAGGAGATCGGTTCACCTGGGACTTCCAAAAACTGATATGCATGAAATATTGAGAAACGATGTTAGACTTCACTGCTTCAAAATTCAAATCGTGTAAGACGTTATTGGTGACCTAAAGGACAGAACCCACTACTAAATCATCAACAGTTACGTCACAGCCCAAAATGACGGTTTCGGTGTCCATTGCCAAGCAGTGAAATAATTGGGCCGTATTAGTTTTGAAAATCGTCAAGGGCAAGCTATTTATGGACAGTGGACAATGCCTCTTATCGCTACTCGCTGAATGATTATTTTCTGCTAATAATGAGAGAACATCTTTGCTTCAGTTCACAAACATGGCTTCTGCTAGATGGCCGCCACACATGACCAAAGGGATCCATGACGAGAGAGATCATAGCGATACTTTATCGAGGATGATAGATTACTAGGTTTGGCCAATAACTATGGTGAAAAACAAAATTGTTAGGGGAACTTCGACTGTTCACCATGGTACTAAATATATAATTTCTTCCCTAACAAACTGATAAGCCGTTTTAGTGACATAATTTGGTCCTGGTCGGCCGAACGTACCCCTGGCCTTTTTTCTGCGGGTGTGCCTCTAAATTAAAGTCTATGAAACAAACCCTGTGACCATTTCAGCAATAAAAGAAAATATCGTTTACGAGGTTAATGGCATGCAGACATAACTTCTCAGCGCGTGCCACCGAATACAGAGGCGATATTCCTAGGGCAATTAATTTTTAATTTAGCTTTCCAAAATCCAATTCTGCCACCGGACACCCTGTACTTATTTATCAAAATGTATTCATAAGTATTACTTATAGTAAATTTGTTTTTTAAAAGTGCAATAAATTGCACTGAGCCACTAGAAACAATAACTTCCGTGACAAATTGTGGATATATTTATGATATCGAACTTGTATATTAATTAGAATGCAGCAGAAAAATGTACGAGTATATCTCAATAGCGTACTTTGCATGCCGATAAGCAAACGAGTGGCCATAACATTGCCTTAATATTTTGCAATGCATTATCACGTACTTCCCTCTTTAAAGGATTTCCGTTTAGGGAACATTGAACTAAAAATATGGGTAAGGGCATAGTTGCCAATTTGGTGTTTTAAGCACCAGATTTAGTACTCTCTAAAAAATAAAATCCCAGAAAAAAATGATTAATGCCTAGTGATCTTTCTAGTGCTATTTTTCTGAAGTGAATATAGTTGAAAAATTTAAATAATTTCAAATATTTAAGTGGCAGAAACCATAATCCATAAACTTATAAATTTTGATTCCGAAAACTCAAATAAAAATTAATGGATACTCGTGGGATATTATTGAAAAGGCAAAAACATCTATTTTAAAGATGCCAGAGTTAAAAACGCTTACTAATATACTGCCATCAACTCCATAATGTTATTCACCAAACTTATTACAAGAAATATGTAATAATAATACGAATCAGATCTACCCGTGTGGTAGTTAGGTAGGTGAAATTGTTGAGGTACCAGACTGGCACTCCCCAAGTAGCACTAAAGCGTCGTTTTGATACCATTATGAGACCTCCAACAGGCAGATATGTACAACCAGCCAAAGCTGTTGATGTGATGGAGAAGATAGATGGGATTTAGGTTGGCGCACTATCCCAGGCTGTCGAAGAAAAAAGCACCCAGTGACCTTAATCGTTTAGCTGCCAAACCCGAACATTTATAGAAAAACGCTCAACAGTCTTCTTCTCTGAAAGGTTCCCACAGCTTCTGCAATGTGTATTAAATGGTAAACGTAGCTTTTCAGTGTGAGCGCCGATAATCCAATGACCGGTAAACACTGCTACGAGTTTGGAAATTGAATGGCGTGACCTGTGCTTTCCTGAGAAATATATCCATTGTGCAATTCACCTTTAACAACACAGTCAGGGGTATGCCTCTGAAACCAATTCAGTCCCTTTCTTCTCATCAGCAATTTCATTTTCCTCTATGTTCCTATGCCCTGGAACCCAGATCAGAGAAATTTTACCTGCACATCCAAGAGATTTGATCTCTTCCTTCCAGGAGTTGACCAATTTGGATCTGCCCCACAGCGTCGTCATAGCCTTGATCGCAGCTTGACTATCGGAAAAAATGTTGATATCTCCCTCGCTCCCACGATAGCAAAGCATTTTGCATGCCTGCAGGATTGTAAAGACTTCTGCCTAAAAAACACTAGCTGGAAATAGATAAATTGGCTGATCATTCGTCAATACATTCACCTGTAGTGGAATTCACAACATATTTTAACGATATTCGCATTGGCCACAAATTTTACGATTTTGCTATTCGGTAACCCGTTTAAGAACAAAAATCGATAAGACAAAATCAGCTGTTTTGGTTCACAAGCAGATTATCGCAAACTAAACAACAACAATTTTGGTGTAAAACCAAGAATTATTGTAAAACCATTAAATTACATTAACAAAAAGTTATTAAGTATTTGGCTTATGATTTATCGAAAGGACAGGAGGTAGCGAATCTGCAATCTGTGGATCTATGTTTGCTCCGGGGTGTGAACGATTCTTCACATTTGGCTGCAGGGGAGTTCTGAAAACTATTCCGGCTAACTCCAGAGTTGGCTGAAGACTTAATTTTGCAGCTGGATAATCAACTTAGAGGTTCCATGTAGATTCCAGAAGAAACTTGTCATCTTAAAGCTTTTATGTTGTTAGACTTTAGCTGAATTGCGATTTTGTTCCCACCGACTCGTAGGTAAGCAACGGGGAATATTCATAGGCCAGTCGTCGTACCTATTTAGTAAAAGTGATTGATTTCAAAATAAAATAGTGTACATCGTCAGTCTCCTTATCTGATAACAGCACCTCGTATGAATGGAAGCATTGTTATGTTGATGATGGCGGCAGAGTATGTTGATGGGGAAAAGAATTTAATACAAATTTAAAATCACATGACAATAAATTTTAATTTGACGATCGCCTTGCTCTGTTCTGCTTCTGGTTCTGAAGGATAAAGTTCATTGAACACTAACGAATGCAAATTAGATTTAACACTAAATTATAAACAATTGGAACTGTTTAGTCGCTTCTTAAAACGTAGTTAGTCAATTGTCTTGAATGCCTTGGTCTAATCATTTGACTTTTCTATTATTATTCATCACTTGCACTGCAACAAATCCACAGCTACCAGATAGCGGCCAGGCTTGTATGTTTGCATATCGGCACTGGGGTTTACATTTCTATGTATGCGCAAACTAATGTCGCTCTTCCACATCTTCATTCAAATGTTTAACAACGTGTTTTAACACAGGTACAGTTGAGGCGCCACAAGCTACGTACACACACTTATATGTGGACATGCACACACACATACGTATCACTCCATTTCAGCTGGTTTGTATGGTGGCGTGTGTGCCTATGAAGCACCTCGTTGTCGAATGATAAAACTTGGCATACATTATTGGCGCCTACTACCTGGTGACACCCTACATTTTAAAGGCGCATATATTTAGTTTTATTTTGTTCAAGTTGCTATTGAGTAGAAAATTTTGGCACCTGTTAGACTTTCAAAAGAAACGAGAAAATACGTGCAAGAAATTGTCTTTGAGCTGAATTTGAATGGTAGTAGCTTTCGAAGAATATTGCAAGAGAAACCTTTTCAAGTTGAGTCCAAACTATTGGTACCACAATGGGTCCCCAGGCCTACGTGCGCCTTCTCTATACTACTATGGAGAGTAGAAACCACTGCGATCTAACCTCGACAGAAGGTCAGTAATATATCTCTGCGGAACGAAATGAATTGCTTGACCCTTGAACAACGTTGAAATATATTGCATTTCCAAAGTGAATGTTGTATAGCCCAAACGGTAGGCACGTTTATTGAAAATACAAGTAAGTCAAAATCATATTTTCTGACGGAGTGCATTTTCAACTCGGGGGCTATGTTAACAAACAAAACTGTCATGTCTTGAGATCGGAAAATCCGCACGCGATCGTTGAGGAGCCAATGCATCCTTAGAGAGTGACATTTTGGTATAGATTTTGGAGCAGTGGCATAACCCATTGGACCATTTTTGCCATTTAAGTCAACCGTGAGCACTGCTGACCCACGATAAATTATTTTTTGCGGCCGGAAATTAAATACATGGATTTAGAAGATCTTTGGTCTCAGTAAAATGGTGCGCCATGGCACCCAGCCCAAGCCAGAATCGATCTTTTGCGCGCCCAGTTCAGTAATTATGTTATCAGCCATCGTGGTTGTCCAACTGAGAGCTCAGCTGAGAGCTGAGATTTGACGCCTGTTGGACTTTATAGAGGGGTAATCCATTAACGACTTAGGTCCTTAACGCTTTGCCGTGCTTTAACGAGTCTGACTCTTGATGAAAATTTTGGTCCAAACAGGAATGTGACAAGCCAGGGTCGTGAATAAAGGATTTTTCAATTGGCGCGGGTCGATTTTGACGCCCTGTGGCAGCCATTTTGTTTTGGTGACATCTGTGAAATCTTTTGTTTATTATTTAGTTGTTTATGCCAAATCATCATGACAAGTTACACGATTGAACAGCACGTTCAAATGATAAAACTTTATTATCAAAATGAGTGTTCATTAACGCAAACGTTGCGCGCATTGCGCCCATTTGTCGGTAGACGTGGTGGCCCTTCCAATTTCTTATGGCCCATATTGAACCATATGGACCTAGACGACATGTGGTTCCAGCAGGACGGCGCTACGTGCCACACAGCAAACGCCATTTTATTCCATTTCAACATCTACCCGCCCTTACTGAAAACCCCCTTAGATCGTCGAGCCAAACGTAAATATCACTAGCCGAGGTCGTGTACAGATAGTCGGATCAAAGATAAACATCACGAACATGGGTCGTGATTGAATGTTAGCTTCTATAGAGTTCGAGTTTCATAATTGCTGTTACATCATCTCGCGCATCAGTCTGACCTGTTTACCACGCGTTGACGCGTAACACTTGGGCCCGAGTTTCGTCGAGCTAAATGGCACGGCAAGAGGTTAAGGCGAGCCTCGAGCAAGTCATTCGTGAGATAGACCGAGAAACCGTTTCCAAAGGCTGAGAGTGGAAAACTAGGTTAACAGGATGCAGTAGCGCAGCTGAGCAAAGTCCGCCGAGGCAGCCACATGAATGAAATCGTAGTAGATAAATAGTTTTAATTGTATGCCCTTTCGAATAAATCAAAAATATTCCCAAAAAATGGATTTTTGTTAATTTGTCTTCATTAAAAAAAAAGAACGCTATATGGACTACCCTTTAAAACACAAAAAAAAAATTTATAATTGGTGCGTACATTTCTGTTAGGTATTTGGCTAAGCTCGGCCAAACATTTTTTTAAGCAGTTTTATTAAACCTTTTGGCTTATACAACTAATATTCTTCAAAATAGGACGCTTGAGCGTCAATACACCACTGGTAGCGGTCCTTCCACTGCAGGAAATATTTTTCTGTAAAATGCCGCGTTTACAGTGCTTTCTGAAGGTACAAACTCCTTGTGGACGATGCCTCGAGAGTCGAAAAAGATGATCAGCATGGTTTTGACCTTTAATTTCGACATGCGCGCCTTCTTGCGTAGTGGCGACTGGCTCGTGTGCCGTTTTACCTGGGCACTGGACTGTGATTGGTCCCCGTAAGCCTCCGTAAGAGTTATCGAATGGTTTCGGTACTCGTTCTGTTTAGCTTTACGCAAAATTTGATCGAATAACGTTGCTGCATTTTCGCCACAGCAATATCCTAACACAGTTTTAAAACAGCTTTCACGTGCGGAGCGATGTTGACTGCACCGCTGTTGCCAGCGAACTGGGACCGGTTTTTAGTGGAAGGGGAAGGTTCAACGATCATTTTCCCCCACCAGCCGATTCGGTTAACCGCTTGACAGACGCTCCGCGCGGGAAGGCTCATTACTTTTCAATCAAACCCTGTAAATATATATATTTGGCTGAGCTCCTCCTCCAATCTGTGGCGTGCGTCTTGATTTTGGTCCACAAATAGAGGGACCTACAGTTTTCAGCCGACTCCGAAGAGCAAAGGTTTTTTGTGAGGATATTTTTGATGGTAGAAATACACTCAGAGGTTTGTCATTGCCTGCCGAGGAGAGACTGCTATTGTACAAAATTTTCCTATAACTTTGTTGCTTCATGCACGGAGACTTAAAGCTACGCACTAACGAACGGTAGTCACACACCAAAACATTCGGCTACGGCGGCCGCCTTTACTACCATTTACATCTAATTAATTTTGATACGAGCCTTCTGCAGCTCTCTTTCTTTGCAAAATAATAATTTTATTGTGATTTGCATTTAATAGATAAATAAATAAAATAGTTTTGTTACTTACTCGATGCTGAAGGCCTCTGTTTTCAAAGCTTCGAACCAATTAAAGTTTGACCGAATAAACTAATTTTGGTTTGCCTGAAAATAATAGATTGGTTAAAGAAATATTAGTAATTAGATAATTAGTTAAATTTATTTCGATATAAATAATTAAAAAATTCGGTGCCCATTGAAAATTTTCCGAATCCTCATTAAGAGTTCGTTTACGAGTGGTATTATGACTAGCGAAGTGAATGAATCTACTCTTGGATCTTCGGATATGTATTCGCCAAAAAGCAGCAACCGAGCGGCGAAAGTAAATTTGAAGTATCATCACTGACGCATTTTCGCCGTTCGTTGCGTCGTATCTGTCAAAATATTGCGACTGCAATTACCTTTCGTGCCGATAATTTGTAACTGCGTTGGTTGGTATTTTAGATGGACAATCTATTTGAAAAAAAAACGACAGCTATCGTTCAATTTTGCTATTTCGTTATTTTTATTAAAGTTAATTTGCGGAATAAAGCGATCCACTCAGTACTCAACAATTTGAGAAGATGTCTTCATTAATGTGGAGCAACATTGTTTAACGCCTTTGGAGCAGACGGTAGAAGAAGTATTTAAGCTTTGGCGAGTAGCCAACCTAACAGGCACAGCAATTGGAATAGTACCAGTGCCGCTAAATGTTCAAGCATAAAGTTGCGATCGCCATAGCCGGATGACTTGGTGCGATACTACCATTCGGGAGTGCAGAGGTTCGAGTTTCCGTGCATGAAACAGAAAAATTATAGAAATTGTTTTTTCTAATAGCGGTCGCTCGTCGACAGGCAATGGCAAATCTGCGAGTGTATTTCTGCCATGAAAACGCTCCTCATAAAAAAATATCTGCCGCTCGAAGTCGGCTTGAAACTGTAGGTCCCTCCATTTGTGGAACAACATCAAGACGCACACCACAAATAAGAGGACGAGCTCGGTCAAACACTTGAGAGAAGTGTACGCTCCAATTATTTACTTGTTGTTGTTGTTGAAGTGGTTGAGTATTTCTACTGAAATAATCCTAATTAGTGACCAGCACCGTTTTACTACCATCGTCCGCGTATAATGATGTTGTGCGAATGTCTTCTTTCACTCCTCATAATATCAATCGCCAAACACCTTCGCTTCGCAACTCACAATTGCCACTCTACACGCAGACAGTTCGCATTGGCCAAGCCAGCAGCGAGTAGGGTGCATAGTGCGCTTGTATCCTTTACATATATGTACGTTTGTATATGTGCTATGTGTATATGTATTTGTAATGTTATATTTTGTTGTATGTTCGTGTGTTCGTATGTATTTTGTCACATGATGCTCAACTTTGCATAACTTGAAAGTCACATGATAACTTTATAAGCCACTGAGCGCGTGACTCATGACCGCACAAGCAGCCAACAATCAACAAATGAAGAGAAGAAAGAAAAAACAAAACCAGTGAAACGAAATCTGGTTACATACAACATTTTAGCCAAATGAATGGATATGAACAAGTTTGTTAGACGCATTTTTCAAATCGAAAGTGTCACAGCTTAGCAGTTAGTTTATACTACATAAATACAGAGGCAAAGTTGCGCTCAATTTGGCTAGCGGTCATTCACTAGCGACCACTCGTCACTCAACCAAGGAACAGGCAAAACGTAAACGCAAACGGCAAACGGAAGGCGTAACCAAAAGCGGCAATAATCAGCAGCAACCACCGGTTGTGACATCGTTTGACATGCACCTCGTGATGCTCGGAGTAGATTACTGGCTTGCGGGGGTTTTTACGAATGTGTTTTTACAAATAATAACGCGATTAGCTTCATTCACGCACTGTGCAAAGATTTTTGGTATGTGGCTACAATTTGAATAAGACAATCAAGAAAAAAACTCATTTCCATTTCTCTAGCTTGCAGCTTTAACGGAATTTAGACACATTTGAACACACGTGTGTATGTATGTGCGTGTGTGTATGTTGTACGTAAGCATTTACAGCAGGTGCTGCCATTTAGCCATACTAATTTAGGCAGAGATAAGGGAACTCGTTAAAAATGACACCTTTACAATAAGGCACAAAACGTAAACAAATAATTAATGCAAAGGTGCGGAAAACTAATAAACTTTAGATGGTATGTATGTATGTTTCTTGTTTTAAGTATGTAAACAAATCAAGTGAAGAATTGTGGGAACGTATGAATGGAATCCAAAACGATCAATTAGTAATCACAAACTCATAAGTGATCACGACTTAACGTGAAAATATTGGTACCGCTAGAAAGGAAAATATACGATTTTTAACAACTTCTGTAAATAAATGGGATATCCCTACTGGGTCCCAGTTACAGTTGGATCGATCCATTTCGAATCGGACAAGAATTACCATACTTATAGGAATCCTTCTTTGGATGGTACAGTAGAACTCAATTTAATGAAAACCGGACTTGATGGATGTGTAGGTTGTCGCAAGTAGTCAGGTCTTTTTTCCATACAATTTCAAATAGTATTTTTACTGATAGCAATCCAAGCTTGTTTTTATTATATTAATATTACATAGGACCTCACCAAAAGAGTTAAAGTTAGGTTTATTCAATTCAATAATCAGTGGAATTTAAGTCAATGCTAAATCTTTTGTTCATTGGCTTCGGAAAGCCCTTTGACCGCGTCAAGCGTGAATGTATCAGGTCAGTCCATAAGTTCGTGCGTATTTTACCCATAATTTCACTTTTGTACGATTTTTGCATACAACAAATTATTCACGGAATATAACGGAACTATTTATATTTTCTTTGATATATTTTGCATTCAACAAGTGATTTTAATTGCGGATAAAAGCACTTGATGTTAAAAAATAAAATGGAATCTTCGAACGCGTATAAGAGGCATATTTTGTATTTTTTTTATAAAAGTGGTAAAAATGCAACAACTGCTGCTACAGAAATAAACACTGTTCACGGAGAGGATACCGTGAGTGTAAGGACTGCGTAAAAGTGGTTTTAAAATTCCGAAGTGGTAACTCCGACGTGGAGGATGTCCCGCGCGCTGGTCGTCCTGAAGTCTTTAACTCCGACGCCTTGCTCGAACTCGTGGAAGCTGAGCCAAATTTGACAGTCGATATGACAGCTCAGAGGTTAAAGCCATCGCATGGAACAGTTCACAAGCACCTGGTTTAGTTGGGAAAGGTTTCAAAGCTGGGAAAATGGGTTCCGCATAGACTTTCCGTCGCCAACCTTCAGCAGAGAGTGAATGTGTGTTCTCAGCTGCTGCAACGGCTGGAAAATGAAAGTTTTTTGAACCGTATCGTTACTGGTGATGAAAAATGGGTCCTTTACAATAATCCTGTTCGCAAACGCCAATGGGTAGATAAAGATGGAACACCAGAATCGACCCCTAGAGATGGCTTTGACCCCAAGAAGATTCTCCTGTCTATTTGGTGGGATATGGTCGGTATTGTTTATTATGAACTTCTGGAACCAAGCCAGACGATAACTGCTGATTATTATTCCCATCAGCTATCAAACCTGAATGAGGCACTTAACAAAAATCGACCGTCTTTAGAGAATAGACGCAAAGTTTTGTTTCTTCACGACAACGCAAGACCTCATACCGCAAGGCAAAAGATAGGCAAGCTGATCGAGCTCGGATGGGAGCTAATGCCGCATCCACCATACTCTCCGGATATTGCACCTTGGGATGATCACCTTTTCCGTGGACTTCAATCCCATATGAAGAACAAGAAGCTATAAAAAGGGATATCGAAGCGTATTTTGGCTCCAAGGACAAACAATTTTTTGAGCATAGAATTAAAAATTTGCCTAAACCTTGGGAAGACATTGTAAATAAAGAAGGAAAATATATTATTGATTAATAAATACTTTAAACATCTTTTTTATTAATTTTAAAATCTCCTTTAAAAACGCAGGAACTTATGCACTGACCTGATATATAGGTAGCTCTGCGGAGAAGGGATGTCTGCAAGGATGAAGGGAAAAACTGCAAGCTTGATAACACCATGTTGAGATACCTGGCCTATGCTGATGACATCTGCTTACTGTCACCCAAGCTTTCTGATCTTAAGACTATGCAACGTCGACTGGAGTTAAAATCAACATCAATAAAACTAAAGGCTTGCATCTCAACATTACCACCTCTGAGTCATTGAACGTCGCTGGACAACAGGTCGAGAACGTGGAGAAGTTTTGCTACCTCGGGAGTATTGTCGACACAAGTAGGAGGCTCTGACATAGATGTTGAAGTTAGAGTATGCAAAGCGAAGTCTGCATTTGGCATTATCGCGTCTCTATGGCAGAACAACAACATAAGCATCGGTCCCAAACCGAAAATATTCAATGCATGCGCTAAATTTGTGTTGCTGTATGGGTGCACTACTTAGAAGGTTACAGTGACAATCACAAAACGCCTTCAAACTTTCATCAACCGCTGCCTTCGATGCATACTACGTAAAATAAGCAACTCCGAGTTGATTAGGATTACCAATCAGGTCGAGATTGACTGTGAAGTACTGAGAAGGAAATGGCAATGGATTGGTCTAACACCTCGAAAAGACGACAACAACGTGGCTAAACAAGAGTTTAGGTGGAACCAGTTCCAACAAGCAGAACGTTCAGTTAGAAGATCGCGTACAACCTGACCGAAATGGCAACTCTTGGCTTATATATATACAGATATTAGGTGCGCAACTAAGTTCCCGCTAGCAGTGTGTGATAGTCGATTCCAACATAACCTAAACGTCATAAACTAGGCTTAGAGATATGGTAAACAAACTGCTTAGTGATTTTGTTTTGGTATTGTGAAAATGTCTGATTTTGTGCCGCATAATCGTCATTTGCAGGAAGTGTTGATTTTCCTCTTTCATTCGAAAAAAAACGGCGGCTGAAACGCTTCGCGAGCTACAAAGCTACAAGTTTATGGAGATGCTGCTTTAAGTGAAGCAACGTGCCGAGATTGGTTCCGTCGCTTCAAAGAAGGTGATTTTAATGTTGACGACTGTCCGCGTGAAGGAAATCCCGTTCAAATCTACCTGGAAATACTGAAATGGGTAATTCTACCCTCCCGCCATATTCTCCAAATATTGCGCCGTCCGATTATGACCTGTTCCGATCCATGGCACATGGTCTAGCTGACCAGCAGTTCCATTATTCATGTGAAGACATCAAAAAATGGCTTGATCCGTGGATAGCCTCAAAATATGAATAGTTTTACGACGACGGTTACGAGATTTACCAGAAAGATGGGAAAAAGTAGTAGCCAGCGATGGGCAATACTTTCAATGATTCACTTGTAACCATTTGTTCTGAGTAAAGTTGTATTTGCACCTAATAATATTCAAAAATCGTACCTATCGGATCGTTTTTTTTTTTTCGAATAAAATACAAAGATTCCGATTTTAAGGAGATAAAGGCTGGCGTCCCAAAGGACCGCGTGCTGGGGCACACAAATTGCTCCACAGCAACTTTTTCTGACGACACAGGCATCTTGTAGGTAGGAGTAACTCAGATGAACTCAGTTGAAAAACTTCAAATTTATTGAATCTCCGAGTGGACCACTAAATGGCGCATAAAACTAAACGAAACAAAACCGGTTCATTTACACTTCACACAGAAGAAAATCAAATATCTGGCACTACACATAAACGGCGTGCAAATCCCGTACCACAACACCGGCAAATACTTAGGTATAACATAATAAAGAACAAGGAGAAAGTTACTGCTGCTCAAACTGCTGGAGCACGGAATAGAACAACTAAAGGTGAATTTTCTCGTCTGGAAGAAAGCTTGGTCATTTGGCTTAAACAGTGTAGAGGACAAAAAGTATCTATTAACGGAACTTTGTTAAAGGAAAAATCAAAAGAGTTCGCGTCTACTCTAAACATACAAAACTTTGCGGCAAGTGAAGGGTGGCTTACAAATTTCATAAAGAGGAATGGAGTCGTGCTTAAAAAAGTTTGTGGAGAAAGTGGAACTGTTAATGATGCTGTTTGTTCAGATTGGCATGGCAAATTGAAGACATTGATTGAAAACTATGATGCCCGAGACATTTTAAATACTGATGAAATTTTATCTGCGACAGATACGAATGAAAAGAGCAACGATGAAGATGAACACAATACACACAACCTTTGGCAGAGGTGTCAGTTAAGGTAGCAAGAGCCTCATTTGATGGCTTACAAAGGTTTTGTAAAATTCTGTTATACTATAAGCAGGTGCTTAAACCGATTTGGACATATGGCATCCAGCTATGGGGCTGCTCAAGCTCAACCAATATAAAATCAATACAAAGATTCCAAAACACCTTGGCATGACTGCACCTTGGCACGACCGCAACACCGATATCGAACGCGACCTTGACATCGAATCAGTTGCCACTACGATCAACTTATAGGCTAAGTCTCTTATGTAAAGACTACGCCACCATGTAAATAGCGAAGCCTTGGCCTTAATTGACCCCGATAAATGGAAAGAAAGGCCGAAACGAAACAAACCGCACCAGCTCATGCAGTAGCCCACGAGCAAATAGCAAGTCTTGTGCAAAGCATTATTAAGGCACCTTTCTGGTCTAGAATACCGAAAAAATCGATTTTTTTATGTTATGATAGTTTATGCTTTCAAAAATCTACCTACAAATTTTTATATTGAAATTCGTTGTAGTTTGGACTTTACAGTCCCTTAAAACGAGACCGGTTCGCCCAGGTATAATTTATCAATTTTCTTTAAGAGCGAGAACGTGAAAAAATTATTTTTTCTTGTTTTTCCAATAAACAGATAAAATATAAAGATATAGCGTAGATGAAAAGGAGAGAGAGAGCTATACCTTATATATATATCTTAGATACACTTTATGCTATTTTTCCTGAGTTTTTCCTTGTGGTTGCTAATTTCTAGTGAGAAATAAAATTGTCTACTTTTTGGTGCTTTTTTGTTGGTGCAAACTTGTCGGAAATATTTTTTGGTGCCTACTTTTTGGCGTTATATTGCCTTGATGCCTATTGTTTGGGGCATTTTTTGGTCCCAATTTTTTGGCGTTTTTTTTTTGGTGCCTACTTTGGTGGCGCTTATTTCCGTGTCCTGCCGTATCCTAAAGTGCTATCCATTCCGGCGTTGGATTTATTGGTATTGCTTTGCGGTAATTTGTGCCGTTGCTGCGGTTCTGGAATCGCTGCGTTTGTGTGGGTGATAAACGCTCGGAGTAGTTGGCGTTGTTGACACGGTTTGTGTCCGGCGTTTACCTACACCGGTAGACCCTTCTCCGTTTTTTGTAAATTTTGTCTATTTGTATTCTCTGCAAATGTTGGGAATTCATTTAGGTATCTATTTTTTCTCTCTCTCCCGCTCTCATTCTCTCTCGGGTCTCTCCCTCTTTCTTTGTCTGCTTTGAAAATTAATAGTTTAGCCGGGATTCCTATCCACTAATAACGGAAGGTTTGGAATTTAAAAAAATCGAGATGCCGGCTCTACGGGATTGGCATCTCTAGTACATATGCGTGTTTATATGTATGTATGTATGCATTTTCGCATTATGCATTTAGAGTGCTACTACATTTATTAATTTTTTACGAAGGTAATGTGATTATAACACTTCATGTGCAAATGCAATTACATACTCGTACATAATAATTCCATTTTTCTGCTGATGCTCTACAAATTTGCTTTTCTGTGTAAAAAAACACGATCTCATTGTTGGCAGCTACGTTGATTGTCATTTATAAGTCACTGTCAAGGCTGAAATTTCTTCGATCATGTAATGCTTTCGTCTCATTATATGTGGGAATGTATGTTCATCTGACCCAGTATGCGCCATATATATAAATATGTACATGCGTGTGTGGGTAGGTGAGTATCCAAGCGCATATAAAGCATAAATATTTCTTTACTAATTTGTACGCGTCGTCGTGTGCTTTACAGCAGCACTTATAAGTACTAATTGTGCGCAATTTAAAAGCTGAAAAACAAGCAAATTACATACATACGAATGTAGATATATAATATAAATATATATAAGATTTTAAAGTGCTTGTGTCGAGGAAATGTGACATTTAAGAATCATCGTTCACTTATGATACCATCAATTCTCTTACTTGGTATACAAGTTTTTTATATTTTTTAATTAAGCTTATTTGTGCAATATATTTAGCACTGACAACAAAAAAAAAAGAAAAAAATTAAATCCGATTTGGTTTCAACTAGAAATTTTGAGTTTAGGGCAGTAATTGCCGCAGGCCTCTTCGTTTGTTGCGTAGAAGAAGAGATGCTCGCTGCTGTTTGCTTGTAAGCAGTCGAGACAGGTGAGCTAATCAGCATTTAAGCGACCACTCACGGTGATGATATGAATGATGAATATGCGCATACTGCAGTATATTTGTATTTGTTGCTATTGCTTTTAACAAGAGATAGTTTTTCTGGAATGTGTGCTATGCAAAGAAATAAAGAAGCAAAAATAAAAAAGTAAAAATGAATGACTGATTACAAGAGTGAAGAAATGTTGGTGCAGTGTCTTGAGAATATAAGAAATGAGCTGATATTTGCTTAATAACGCAACCTTGTAAATATTAGTGCTTATATTCATATCTGAGAAGAACATGCAATGGGTTTAAAAATAACTTTTTAACGATACTGGCTAAAACTTGGTAATTCCAATTCAAGAAAACAATTTTTATTTATCGTTTAAACTTCGCAAAAATGCTTTGGGCATAGCTAGTTTTTGCTATATACACATGCCCCACAAAGTCTGCGTTCAGCCTGTTTATTAAGATATTTTTCCTTGTTTATATTAATTTTTGATTGCGCATTACTTCGACTGAATGTTAACAAAGCTTAGTTGAACACTTTATTTATAACTGGAGATAATTAAAGGGAAAAGAAATAAGCGTTTCTGAGAGGAAAATAATTATAAAAATGTGGAAAGACGGAAAAAGTTTCCGAAATATTGGAAAATCTATTGGGAGATCGTATTCCTCTATTCAGCGAGTTGTAACAAATTTTCGGCAAACTGGAATTTTTACATCTAAGCCCAGGTCAGGGCGTGCGAAAAAATTATCGGCCCGGGAAGAGCATTCTATAATCAACTTGGCAAAGGTTAACATCCGGATTACATAATCAAAATTAGTTGAAAACATAAATCAAACATTTAAAAAAAAGTATTTGCGCTGAAACTGCCAGAAAAGTTCTACGTCAAGCTGGATACCATAGTAGAGTCGCCCGATGAAAGTTTTTCATTTCTCTTGTGAACAGACGTACACGCATTCAGTTTGCTAATGAGTACATAAATAAGCCTTCCGAGTTCTGGAAAAAAGTAATATTTTCAGACGAAAGTAAATTTTGTATGTTCGGAATAAAAGGCCGTCAAATTGTTTGGCGAAAACCTGGAACTGCTCTTGAAAAGCAAAATCTTGTTGGCACGGTTAAGCACGGAGGTAGCGGGGTTATGGTTTGGAGCTGCATGGCGGCAAATGGGGTGGGCCAGTTAGAATTGATTGATTCGACGATGCTTAAGGGGGGGGTAGGGTTTTTAGGGTAAAAAAAAAATCGATTTTGGTTTATTTCAGAAAATGAATGTACATAATCTCAAGAATGTTGTGTCCAAATTTTAAGTCAATCGGTGCAAAACTCACAAAGTTAGAGCATTATAACCGTTGGCCGCTCCGACTCGGCTACCTGCTATGGTCGAACTTTAAATCGATTTTCTGGAAAACGACGTTTTTCAAGTCTGTGGACACTTTTTCTCTGAATCTACTCGACCGATCTTCCTGAAATTTTGTACACACCTTCTCTACATAATTACCGAGGCAACCCTGGAAGGTTTTTTTTCAATTTTTATTTATTTTACAGTAAACAATAGTATGCGATTTATCGTCTAAAAATCGAACTTCTACTTCAAATGTTAAAAAAAATTGAAAAAATTTTTTTTTTAATAAAAACTCGACAGGGTTACCTCGGACAATTGATTACCTAATGAAAACTCTTTGATTTTTTGATTTCAGATGATCCAATGCTGAGAAAAACTGTCCACGGCAATTTGCCTTTTTTTCGAGACGTCTGCGTAGATCTGCTGTCAACGGCTCAATTTTGTATATTTTCTTGTGAAAATTTTTGAAAATATTTTTAAAATATGAGTTTACAGTATACTAATTGGATAAATACATTTACATGAATCATCTTTCCAAAAAAAATTCTTAAATAAGTGCATATTTTTAGTGGAATTAACCCGACCCCCCCCCCCCCTTAACTAGGGATACTTGAACATACTAAAACGGAATTTAAAGCAATGTGCAGAAAATCTCGGCTTATCAAGAACATTTTGGTTTCAACAAGATAACGACCCGAAGCACACAGTCGAGATCGTTAAGCTTTGGCTTTTGGACAACGCCCCAAAACAGCTTAAAACACCGCCACAGTGCCCAGATCTTAACCCCGTCGAGCATCTGTGGGATCTATTGGAAAAATGAATTCGTCAGCAAGTGATTACTAGTAAAGAGGTTTTGCGGAGTGTCATGGAGGCAGAATGGAGGAAGATAACAGCAGAGGAAACAGAGAAACTAGTAAGTTCAATGCCAAATAGGCTGAGTGAAGTCCTGAAGCAACGTGGATATCCAACTAAATATTAGGTTTAATTTTTGCATATAGCATATCATGTTTTTTTATTAGTCTTTAACACTGAACGCAGACTTTATGGTCGCTTTATTTACTTGTTACAACCATTATTCACCATTATCTAAAAACTTATGTGAAGAATCTTGAAATTTATTTTTGTTTTTGAAACTTAAATATATAATGAACATATAAATATATACAAATTTATAAAAATTATAAAATCAGGTTGTGTGTTTCATTCACTAAAAAGTTATTTTAGGGTGAACGCAGACTTGGTGGGGCATGTGTATATATTTTTTTTTGTTTTTACCTGGTATGCACACAAATAATTCACATGGTTTTCTAATTCGTGAGCACTTTTAAAGGGTCTCCCAATAACATGTGCTATTTTGAATAGGATTGCGCTATCGAGAGATGATTAACGATTTTTTATGGTCGGAATAGGATGGTATTGATCTGGACAACGTTTATTTTCAACAAGACGGCGCTACGTGCCACACAAGCAACGAAACCATTGATCTTTTACGGGAAAAGTTTCCGGATCGTGTTATCTCTCGAGGTGATCACAATTGGCCACCGAGATCTTTTGATTTAACCACCAATACCTTGTGACATTTTTCTTTGGGGCCACGTGAAAGAGACGGTCTACGCCAACAGCCCAGGGTCGATTCAAGCCCTCGAAGATCGAATTCGTGAGGTTATCGAGAACATAGGACAGCCACTTTGCAATTTGGTTATGGAAGATTTCATGAAAAGGATATTGTCCTGTAAGCGTGGTCTTGGTGGTCATTTGCCTGATGTTATTTTCCAGTATTAACGGCATACCTTCCTCTTTATAATGACACAAACATCCGATCATTTATATTAAAAAATAGCATATTTCTTTCAATATCAAAATAACACCTCTTATTGGAAAACCTTTTACATACATTCTCTCAAAAAAATATCGGGAACTGTTCATTTAAAAAGCGCGCCTTACACAGATGTCAAATTTTTTTTGCTGGAATGTTGGTACAACTGTTCTCCGTAGTGTCGCAGTTTGATCTGTTAATTAGCTTGTTTTTGGAATTTAATTAAAACTGCAGGTGTGCTCTGCGATTTTCAAGAGGGGTAAAAATATCGAACAAAGAATTTGTCTTAAATTTTGTGTTTTGAACGGGATTTCATGGGCCGAATCATTGAAAATATTGCAGAAAACCTATGGTTAGTATGCTTTATCAAAAACACGGCTCTACGAGTGGTATAAGGCTTTTGCAGAGGGCCGAGAAGTCGTGGAAGATTTGCCCCGATCTGGTTGCCCGTCAATGTCTTCAACGGATGAAAACGTCAAGGAAATGGTGCGTGAAAACCATCATTTACATTTAAGGGAGGTAACTCGTGAACTTAGCGTGTCTCACGACTCAATTCGCAATATTTTACCATGTTAATGGACAACATAAGCTATCATCCTAACACTCCAGTCCATTACATCGCTTCTGCATGCAGACTTTGCTTTGTTAGCTTACAAGGTTGAGCCAGGTTATTCGGAATTCGAAACCAAAATACCATTCGCTTCGATATCGCTTAACCTTTATGAGGCGCATTTTCATCTCAACAGCTATGATAAAAACTAAATTATCATTAAAAAGTATTGAATGGTGATTTTATATTTATAGAGAAACTTTTGAAGGCAGTTTTTGGTTTGACGAGGACCATTTCAGATATCTGAATCATGTTGGTATGATCGGTATGACTGTATATTATGACCTTAAAAAATATATAAACAACTTTTATAAACTTTGTAATGTATGTCAGTGAGTGCGTTTTTGCTCCCAAGTTTTCGTGCTTACTAAGCTGTAATTGTACAATTTAACAGTTAATAATTTGAAAATTGCGTGTATGAGACAGTGACTCTTTTTTCAAAAATCAAGTAGCTATTTAATAAAATCATCAAATGACCTGTTTATGTGGGTTAAAGGTTGATCGCACCAAGCTAAAATTCAGTGTGCACCGAGCAGTGAACTTCTTCATTTAAGCTGTGGGGGCATTTCTGTCGGTAATGTTGAGCTTCTAATCAGCTCTAATCAAACATTTTTGAATAAATTGTGCTGCTATCCGTCGGAGGTCTATCCGCTCTCCTCCTCCGTCAGCTTGCGACGATCATACCGATATGTCGTCAAAAAATACGAAACCTGCCTGATTCATACGATCTTCAATCAGACCTCAACTACGTCGTGGTATGGTGTGATAGGAATCTACTTCAATTAAATATTAAGAAATGCTCGCATGTGCCATTTTCTAAGTCAAAGCATTTAAGAGGTAGAGACTCATATTTTATAATAAACTCGCGGCTAAATACTCGTAATGAAATTACTGATTTGGGAGTAATCTTCGACCGCACCCTTCAGTTTCTTAGTCATTTAAATTTTGTCATCACCAAACACTATTCTATACATATCTTCATTCGGCGGTTTGCTTCCTTATACTTTGAAGTCATTGTTTACTTCACTCGTACGATCCAAGTTGGAGTATGCCGTCTTTATTTGGAGGCCTTATCATCAGTGCCACATCAATAGACTTGAATGTATTCAAAAGAAATTTCTTCGCTTTGCACTCAGATCTTTGAACTTCACTGATCCGATTCCTTCATATAAAGCAAGGTGTGCATTATTAAACTTAAAATCGTTACAAAGTAGAAGAAGCATACTGCCACTCTGCTTTGTTTTCGATATTATAAATGGGACAGTTGACTTGTCTTTACTCTTAGAGCGCATTCTTTGCCACATGTCTCGAAAAAATCTTGGGAGTAATGATTTATTCTTCCTGTTAGAAGTGCGTGTTGAACTGTTTATGCCTCGAAAGCACCTATGATCAGAACTTCGAATGCGTTCAACCATATTTCAAGTTCTTTGGCTTTTGATTTATTGCAATCTAAATTTAAGTTTAAATTATCACTTAATGATTTCTTTAAATAGTATCGAAACATGTATGTACATATATATGTATAACTCTTACAAATACTCTTAGTTATATGTAGTCTGTAAGAAACCTTGTATTTCTTGAGTTACTAAATGAATTTTTTTTTTTCAGACATGAATTAAGTCCATTGTACTACACTTGGATTCCCTTTTAATTTTCTTTAAATCTACCTTATCTCCGAAAAAATCTGAGTAGATCTTGTGGTGCCAAGGAGCTGAGGTGGTCGCTTCTTAACACATCAGTGCCAAAAACCTCAAACCTGATTCGAGCCAAGGCGGGGCAGACACACAGGAAGTGGTCCGCCGTCTCATCCTCCTCTCCACAAGCTGGGCAGAGTACACTGTCTGAGATGCCCGACCTTTCCATGTGCTTCGCCCACAGAAAGTGGCCCGTCATCACTCCAACCAGTCTCCTACAATACCGTCTGCTTAATGACAGAAGGGTTTACAACAGTCGATCGGACATGACAGGTAACATCAGTTTAGACCATCTGCAGCCTCTCTCAGCCTGCCAAGCTCGCTTGTGGGTGGTAGTTACCCATTTGCTAACCGTGGCTGTGATGGCCGCAGAAGGGAGTGGCAAAACGGGCTCTGGTCCAAAGAAGTTGACATCAGAGCCCATCTTAGCTAAGGAGTCAGAGGTCTCGTTACCCGCGATACCTACGTGTCCCGGGATCCATGATAGCATCAGGCTATTATGTCTACCGACATAGTTCAGCATGGATTTACAGGACTTGACTACCCCTGATGTGGTTTGGGGGCTGTCTAAGGCCATAAGCGCAGCTTGGTTGGCGCTGCAGACACATTTAGATCTGCCTCTCCATCTGTTTTCCACAACAAAGTTCATCGCTTCTTGAACCGCATACACCTCCGCTTGAAGCACAGATGCATTAATTCCAAGAGCAAAGTGCAGTTTTGCCCCACAACTGACCCTCTGGCAGCACTACACTGTATATCTTTTCAAGTATGACTGCTGATGGCATGGAGAGAATCGTTGAATCGAAGTCCATGACTTCTCTGTTTTCCAATGCCGGACAGGGTCCATACCAGTTCCAATTGTGTTTCAGTCTGCAGATGGCCTTCAAGGCCTCTCCTTTAATGAAAGCATCAAGTGGGGGCAAACCAATCAGAGCATCCAATGTCGGGCCTGAAGTAGTCGGAAAAGCTCCGGTGCAACAGATGGCCACAGTGCGCTGTAGTCTCGATAAGGTCCTCCTGACTCCCACGAGAGAGAGTCTACTCATATACCTCAAATGAATAATAATTGAATAAAAGTAAGTAAATCAATTTTTCTTATAGTAAAGTACCAAACCCACATATTATATTATTTTACTATGTTATCAGTTCTTAAAAAAAAATATTGTCGAAAGGATGTACCAAAAAACTGCCACACCAAATAACCCCCTCTTTTGAAGTGCAAATTATTTTTGTGAGAAGATTTTTCCAACCACAAAAACACTCTGGAGTTTAAGAAGATAACTGGTTCTGTCGTTTTTATGCTCCATATACGTGTGCTATGTTTGTCGTCGGCTTAGTATCCAAGATATTATAAATATATACCCATTCAAACACACTCAGTTACATAAGTTTTTTGGTGCTATTTATTATTGTGTTGTTTTGTGAAAGGTCAGGAAATCGTGCGTGGCAACAAATTTCTCAAAAGAGTTAAAATTTAACTGATATGAATTAAAAGTTGTAAAATATTTTATGGCACACATAATAAGTATGCATACCGACAGCCAAATAACTAGAAACACTTCGTGACTGTAGAGTAGCGCGGAATAAAGTAAGAAAGAAGAGATAAGATTTGTTTTTAGTCACGACAAAATCTTTGTTTTTAGTCAAAACAAATCTTATCTCTTCTTTCTTACTTTATTCCGCGCTACTCTACAACTACTACTCTACAACTCTTTTCCACATTTATATTAACAGCTTCAAGTTACTAATGAAATTCACCAGGTGTGTGATGTTTAAACCCGCAATATCCGCCGAAGTAGCGAGACGATAGCAGAGAAAATTCCACCTCACACTCCAGACAGCTTCTGCAGAAAGGACTTAAAGCACTCCCAAGTCTCACCGCATGGACAACTAACGGACAATGCCCAGTAAGAATACCAATCAAATTCGAGAGCTACGAATTTGCTAGCTATAAAAAAACAAATCTTATCTCTTCTTTCTTACTTTATTCCGCGCTACTCTACAACTACTACTCTACAACTCTTTTGCACATTTATATTAACAGCTTCAAGTTACTAATGAAATTCACCAGGTGTGTGATGTTTAAACCCGCAATATCCGCCGAAGTAGCGAGACGATAGCAGAGAAAATTCCACCTCACACTCCAGACAGCTTCTGCAGAAAGGACTTAAAGCACTCCCAAGTCTCACCGCATGGACAACTAACGGACAATGCCCAGTAAGAATACCAATCAAATTCGAGAGCTACGAATTTGCTAGCTATAGAAGTTCCCTCAAGCTCCTGCGAGCTACCCGTGACCAGAAAAGTCTCGCGACCGCGTCACGTCGGCGCACTAGCCCAGCACTCGCTGAGTTGAATTGTTTTTATATTGTCTTTTATTTTACGCCGATTTGTTTGCTGTTTGGCAAAGGGTAAGTATTCATTCGATAGAACTCTTGCTGCTCTACAAAACTATGTAAATTGTGTTTTTGAGTTATTTCATTTTTTATTAGTTATGACGCTTATAAATGGAACACTCAGTAGATAAAAATCAACATTTTCGACATCTGCTCGCTCTTCTTTGCTTTCCATCGAGGTCAAAAAGCTGCCGAAGCAACCTGGGACATTTGCGACGTGCACGGGGAAAGTGTCATAGGCAAGTCTACAGCACGGAAATGGTTTGCAAAGTTCAAAAATGGCGACTTTGACGTCGATGATACGTCCCACAGTGGAAGGTCTTCTGAATTTGATGAAGAACGTCTCAAACCACTTTTGAATGAGAACGGTCGCCAAGCCAGTTGTGAATTTGCGGAAGAAATTAGATGCGATCATAAAACAATTCTCAATCACTTCATTCAATGGGATTTACCTAAAAATTGGGAGCCTGGGTGCCTTACGAGCTCAACGAAAAAAGCAAAGAAAGTCGTAATCAAAGAGCTTTTCAGCATCTCGCCCGTCGTTGAGCAACACGCGGTCATAAACTACGCTCTTTGCACCGAACTGTCCCGGGAGATAAGGAATGGTGCCTATTCATCAATATGAAGCAAAGAAAGGATTGGGTTGGTTCCTCAGATACGCCAAAGCCAAAATTCAAGCCGGATCTTCATCCAAAGAAGGTCATGATATGTGTTTGATAGGACTGGGAGGGTATGATGCACTGGGAAATGCTCGAAAAGAATGCCACGGCAAACAAGGAGCTCTACACATGCTCAGCTATACCGCGTGCTTGAGGCTTTCGACTGAAAAGACCTGACCTGACCTGAAATGATAAACCATATTCCTTCACGACAAGGGCAGGCCCCATGTTGCACAAGTCGTCAAAGCCGCACTCCAACAGCTCGAATGGGAGGTCTTTCAGCATCCGCCATATTCTCCGGATCTTGCACCATCTTTTCTGTTCCCTGTGAAATCATATAAAGGGTATTAGCTTCGATAACAAAAAGGTCCTTAAAAAGTGGCTCAACAACTTCTTTGGCACCTGACCAGGTGATGTTTGAAATTTATTAATTTTTATTCATTCCTTTCAGTTTATAAACATTGTTAATAAATAATTAAAAATCTTAATATGAAAGATAATTGTAATGAAAATGTGTAGCCCAAAAGCTCCCACATCAGGTAGTAATTGTAAAAGTTATGATAAATTAAATAAAAAAGTGTCCGCCTTTGAATTTTTGCCATATTCGCTAATCTTGAGACTTGATGAATATCACCTCTTACTGTCAATCTTGCAACTTACTGTCAACCTCTATTCTTTCCTATCTCTTTCTCTGATACTTTTTTCCTTTCCTCCTTGACTAACAGCCCCAGAGGCTCCAAATTATTCTAAAAAAGTGTGTAACGAAGTACTATTTTCGTGGAGTACTCTTAATGTGAGCATTCATCTTGATCTCAATGAAGCTAGTATAAGTGAGATCCCCAAAAATCAGCAACTACTTTAAAACTTCAACGTTAGAAGCTACATATTTTGAAGTGCAAATTTCGCATTTTTTTACTTTTTCTAATTTTTTGGTCGTGTACTGTATGTTTTTCTTCCGAGACATCATAAATTTAATCCTTGTGTACCAGAAGGTACTTTGTTAGCTAATCATACGCAAATATTATGAACACTTATAAAGGAGAATATATTGCTGATGATAATAGTTTAGCAAATTCTACGGCCAAGGTAGAACTTGTCAAAAACATTTGCACGTGCCACTCAGAAGATTTATAGTTGTGTATGCTTATTAACATTGGTAGATAACATTTTATAATATTAGCTTACGAGCGTAAACAAAGCAATGTTAAAATTTCAAAAATCTTACTAGCAAAAAAGGCGAAAACTGTCTGGAATGAAGAATTTATAGCGGAAAGGATAGGCAGGTGAACTGAGTCACAGCAAACACGTTTTAAATACAATATTTGGAAAAACTAACAATGGATCACTGTTTATATTTGACTTTTAAGAAAGTGTTTGTCTTTTAAAAGTACTTAAAATAACGGATGCTTTCATTTAGACGTAGTAGAGAAAACGCAGGGTTACGAGTATCTGTCAAGCACGAGGCCACGTCATGCCGCACGAATGGAAACCAACGCTACAGCTCTTACAATATTCGAAGCGGTATCTTATGGTGGTAACTGAAGATGACAAATTACCCCTCTGTATTGGAAATATCGAGTAAAGGCGCAAAATTGGTGCACATTTTTAGCATTTAACGTAGCAAAGTATTTTGATTTGAAAATATGAAATTAATGTATGTATATACAAAGTTTCCTTCCTCGTACCTAAACCTTAATGGTGGTAGATGGGCTTGCACGCATCTGCGAAAGGCTGAGCAGTGCCAACGGAGTGCTTAAGATCACCAGAAGGGTCACCCATAAAGGAGGGCCAGCCTGGAAATGTCAGGCAAAGGCAGGTAGGCACAAGTCCATTCGCGTTTTAAACCAGAGCTTTGTCTCACTTGCTGAACAACTTCCAGGTAGATCATCAACGTCCGTGAATGTAGAAGCGTCTGTCTCATAGTGAACGGCTCCCTGATCCCAGTGGGGCGGCAGTTTTATCCATCCTGGCAGTAGGAATGAAATGCAGCCTAGCTTCCCCCCTCGGGCTGATGCGGAATTAATCCGGCCCTCAGTATTTGGCTAAAGAGGGTTTTAAAATATTCGGAGACGCAGGAATCAGGCTCGAGCGATAGTGATGTTAATGAAACTCCGGTTGTTCAGATGGTTACCACAGGTCTGGGCAATCGGCAAACTACTGGGGTAAAACAACCTATCCTAAGGCAGGCCAAACTTAGGAGTGATTCCGAAAGCAGTGTATCTGTGGTAGGCAATGTGGTCTATACTACGGACGAAGAGGATATCTCTTGGGTATCCAAAGTATCCACTGCAAAGTATAGACTGCAAAGACTCCTGCTGATCCAAAGACCAAATCGGATGATACTCCATCACATAGGCATGCGGGGGGCAAAACCCGGGAACAAAAGATGAATCCGGGTTACAAAAGCTCAATCAAGTTTCTTGAGAAGCTGAGCAAATGTGCCTCAAATTCTCTTTCCACACGGGATAAAGCGCTGAGGAACAAGCACGCATACAAATTTCGAAAAATCGAGAATGAGCACATTTTGAGTATGATGGTTGTTGAACGCGAGGTTTCCAAACAAGCCCATCCGAAAAAGACTAGACAGGCTGCATCTCGCCTGCGAAAACCAGAACAGAGTTTGAAGACAAAAGCTTCAGGTGGAACAAAGCCTTTGGACTGCGCTCGACTTGAGACCTTCAACTTCGAAAGATGCGGTTTTGGCAAGGAAAACGGCAGCCACATCTTCAAGCTTAAACTCAACGCTGGACCTACAAGTAGCCATTATTGACCGTGGTCAGCCGGAAGGTAAAATCAGAAACGATAAGTAGTTACTTGTAGAAGAGGAAATAATGAGATTTATTCTTACAGAGATCAAACAAGCTCCCAAAATAAAAACAGTGTATAGTGTGCCGAATTATTATTCGTGCTCGTCATAGGCAAGGATGAAAAATTTACAAAGTTTGGCCAATAATCATGATGAAAACGAAAATTGTGAGGGAAACTTTGGTTGCCACGTCGGCTGCCTAGCCCGAATTTGGCAATCCTGCACAATCATTTCACACACTCGTTCAATCAGTCGTTGTTCTGTTGACAACAAAGCAACACGAGCGTAGAGTGCGCTGAATTTTTACTCGTATATCACTAAGACATTCTTAGGATTTTTATAAACAAACCGCTTCCTGGAGAGAAGGCCTTCCTCTTCTTCTGTATGCATTCCATTCATGTATCCCTTCAGATGACATAATCCAGCTAACCTAGCCGCTGGATCTTTATTCGGTGCGCTATGTCTATGTCGTCGTAAAGCTCATACAGCTCATCGTTCCATCGCCTGCGATATTCGCCGTTGCCAACGTGCAAGGTCTAAAATAGCACTTGTTGGCAAGAGAGATTTTGCGTTGGATTGTAAGGCTGGCATTGCTTTTGGTGTTAATAATGGTTCCCTAATAAACGAAGTCTCTTACAACCTCCAAATCATAACTGTCAACAATGACGTAGGTGCTCATACACGAGTGCACCGACTCTTTGTTTCATGATACGAGTAGGAGGTACTTCGTTTTGTCCTCGTTCACCACCAGACCCATTCGCCTTGCCTCTTTATCCATTTTGGAGAGGGCAGAACTAGCAGCGCGGTTTTTAAGGCCAATGATGTCAAGATCATCGGCGTACGCCAACAATTGTACGCTCTTATAAAATATTGTGCCTGAGCGATTAAGTTCTGCGGCTCGTACAATCCTATCCAACATCAGGTTAAAGAAGTCCCACGACAGCGATCACCCTGTCTGAAACCTCGTTTGGTATCAAATGGCTCGGACAGGTCCTTCCCAATTCTGACGGCGCTGCTGGTGTTGAGCAACTTCATCTTGCATAGCCGTATTAGTTTTGCGGGGATGCCAAATTCAGACATCGCGGCATACAGGTAACTCATTTCCGTACTGTCGAATGAAGTCGATAAAAGGATGGTGTGTGTCGATTCTCCTTTCATGAGTCTTTTCCAAGATTTGGCGTATTGTGAATATCTGGTTGATGGTGAACTTTTCAGGTCTAAAGCCACACTGATGAGGTCCAATCAGTTGATTGATGGTGGGCTTCAGCCTTTCTCACAGTACGCTCGCTAGAACCATAAGGCAATATTTAGAAGACTAATCACGTGGTAATTGGCACAGATTGCAGGATCGCCCGGACTTGTGGATTGGGCAGAGCACACATGAATTCCAATCGGCACGCAGGCTTTCATCTGACCATATTTTGCATAGAAGCTGATGCATGGACCTTACCAGCTCCTTGCCACCATGCTTGAATAGCTTAGCCGGCAGTCCGTCGGCGCCCGCGGCTTTTTTGTTCTTAGCCGCGTTTTTACGCTATTCTCACCTCGTTATAGTCGGGTAGCGGAATGACAATTCCATCGTCGACGATTGGGGTATCGGGATCTTCACGTTTTCTGTGGTATGCGCAGTTCTCACTACTTAACAGATTCGAGAAGTGTTCCCTCTATAATTTAAGACTGCTCTGGATGTCAGTCACCAAATCGCCGTCTTTGTTCTTACAGGAAAACGCCCCGGTCTTGTAAACTTGATTAAGCCGAAGTAGGAAAAACTTACTCAGTGATAAAGAAGACTTTAAGCATTTTATTGGTAGATACCGATATTATCAGAATTCCGTGTTGCGTATTTCTAAAAAAATTTTGAATGGATAAAATGATGATCTCGGAGAAAGCAAATTTCTTTCATAACGAGTGCTTTAAAGTACAGATAATTAATTGTAAACGAATTTATGCGATACGCCAAAAGTATAGCGTATTTTCCGACAGACGACCTTTAAGGCCATTGCCGTATATTCTTTATTTATTTGTTTGAAAACTCTATTTTTTTTAGGCTGTAAGCAAATACTGTGAACTGTAAATACAAATAAAAAGCTATTCTATTCTATTATAATTTTCCACTGCCAATTGCACTTAAGCCCCAGAGTCGGGATTCAAAGGGTAGAGAGTTCCAGGTGGAGTGAGAATTCATTGCTTCAATGCAAACTTCTCTACAGAGACAGTAGCAAAATATGTTCACTATTAACATTGCACGCTTGCATGTAGCTGCCACTAAAAATGGTTGCTAACTGTGCACACATACACAAACTATAAATACATATAAAAATTCTAGAAATATTTATACAAAAACCAAGCCATTTTTTGTTTTAATTCGCGTATAAAAATGTGTATGCAAGCTTTTCAATTCCGGCAGATGCTCAGCGCAGAGTTTTGCGTATTTGATGCGAACCATTTAGCAAGCGCGCCGAAGCATTTGTTACTTTTATTCCCAGTTTAGTTTAAGCGGAAGTGATGTGGGAGTCATTAAGTATACCAACACATTTTTTTTCTTATTTTTCCCCCTGCCATTAATTACAATTGTGCTGAAATTCAATAGAAATAGCTTTCGCTTGCGTTATACTTTTTTTGGACAAACAAAAAAACCTTCTCACACATTCAGCAATGACTCAGACAGCCAGCGAGCAGTAAATGTAAATAAATAATAAGATTTTCAATTTTAAATGTTTTTTCGTAAAATTTCCAATTTCAGTGCGAAACGCTTTTTGTTATCATCAAATAAGCAGACAATTAACGGTTTTGGCGAGTTTCATTCGAAATCACTTTATTCAAAATCACTTGCGTTCAAACATTATTTATCTACGAATTAACACACTTAATTAACAAGTAGTCGTACATACATATGTACAAATCCTACTGAAATGAAAGAGTTCGCCATAAATCTTTCCATTCCATTATTGGACGACGCCTTGAATCATCAATTGATGGGTTGATCGCCCAAAAATTGCATAGAGTCGTTAACCATGTGGGCGCGTTATTTATTTTCTTCGACAATCAGCGTTGTTTTTGACCACAAATTTCAAACAAATATTAGCTATTATGGCCATGTTTACGCAAATCTCATTTGCATGTTAATGCTGCGCTAATTTCCTGTGTCAATGTTGACAGCAACACTACACTGAAGTGGCGAAACAAAATTCTGGTTCAGAACTAGTACGATTTCGCCAATTTGGAAGCACTTTTTTACTTATGTGGTGAGTAGTCTCTAAGCGCTCTTCTCTCTCAAAGTAAGTACTCGTGTAAATAGCCAGTCTTCTCTCACGTTACAGCTGCGGAATAACTGAACCAGTAAGAGTAACAGTTTTCTGAGTATGGCTGGTAGGTAGGTTAGATGGCAAGAGTACCCCAGGTACACTTCAAGTAGCACTTACGTGCCGATTTGATACCATAATGTGGACCACTACCTACGAAAAAATTTAGGGAAGAGAAAGCCATCTACATCCATCCAGTGCTGTTGATGTAGTGGAGGAGAGAAAAAGGATCTAGGCTGGAGAATTTCTTCAAGCCATCCCCTTAGAGCACGCTAAGGAATCCCAAGCGCCTAGCCGCCAGAGCCAGACATTTGCAGAGAAACTGCTCAACAGTATCTTTCTCTGCAGGATCCACACAGCTTCTGCAATAGAGGTTGTACGGAGTTCCAAGCTTCTCCGCGTGAGTACCGATCACCGAGTAAACAGCGCAATGAGTTTGGAAATTGCGTAAAGCGGTCTGTTTCTATAGTATTGAGGCCATCGTGTTTTTGAAATACCACACGGTGAGACAGACCGCTTATGCTGCTACAACAACAAAACAGACCGCCAACTGTCTTGCGTTTTTTAGAAAGAAATTGCGCAGTTTCCCTTTAACAACGGTCAAGGGGACACCGATGTCTGAAACCTATTCTGTCGACTCCTTCCTGGCAAGCTCATCCTCAATTTTATTTCCCTCTATATTCCTGCGCCTAGGATAAGGGAAATGTTTCCTGCATGTTCGAGATGTCTGAGTTCCTCCTTATAGGAGTTTACCAGAAGAGAGCTGCAATACGTCGACGACAGGGCCCTGATCGCAGCTTGACTATCGGCTGCCTCCCTCCCAACTGCGATCTCGAAGCATTTTGCATGCGAAGATCTCTGCTTGAAAAATGCTGCTCGTTGCCGGCAGTTTAGTGGAGACCCAAATGCTGGCTGATTTAGAGAAAATCCCCGCTCCCACTCCAGATTCCATCTTGGATCCGTCAGTGAAAACAGAGGTACCTATATCCGTGCCGACTCTGCCCTCTTTCCAACCTTGCCTGCTCGGAAAGATAGCCCTACCATAACCCTCAAAACCCAGTTTGCGGATGTAGAGATCAGTACGAAGTACGGAGAAGGAAGGGGAGATCTGCTTCAAGATGCTACTATGTCCTATATGAAGTTGCTTCCACAGGCCAATCTCCTTCAACCTAACTGCGCTTTGAGCAGCAATGGATTTAACTTGAAGATCCACGGAAATTAAGTACAGAATGACGTTGAGGGCAGCAGTGGGACATGTTCCCAATGATACTCACACAGTTCTCTGCACTCTCTTAAGTTTAGTGGTGTTGTAGCCCTTCTGAAGAGCTACCCACCAAACTAGGCAACCATGTGTAAAAATTCGGAGAACCACTAAGTTCTAAATCCAGAGTACGACACGTGGCTTGAGACCCCTTTTTTGCCCTTTTGGCAACTACAATCGATGGTCGGTCTTGGCCGGTATCGAAATGATGCACCAATCACCACTGCATGGCACGCGTTGACACCAGTTAGAAACACCAAAGGCAGTCAGGTCGTCGTCAACTTTGCCTTTCCAACTTAGATGGGGACGTCCTTTTTTGCGAGTTCCACTATTACATTTCGAAAAGTGCACTTTCTTTGCTGGAGAATTATTGTCCATTCGCTAAACGTCATCTAGCTAGCGCAGCCGCTGAATTTTAATGCGCTTCACTATGTCAATGCCAGCGTACAGCTCGTGGTTTCATTTAATTCAGTATGCTTTATTCGCGCAAATCGGAACATAGATCTTGCGAAGATATTTTCTCTCGAAAGCTTCTAATAACCGTCCATCGGTCTCCGTTAATGTACAGGACTCAGTGTCATACAGTAAGCCCGGGAGAATGAGTGATTGATAGAGCGTTTTTTCGTGCATCAAGATAGGGCTCTGCTTTTCAATTGCCTGCCCAGCCCAAAGTAGCACCTGTTGGCAAGAGTTATTTTTCGCTCGATCTCTTGGCTGACGTTGTTGTTGGTGTTAATGCTGGATCCTAGGTAGACAAAGCCTTTGACTACGCCAAACTCGTAATTGACATTCGCAACCTGCTGTCCAATACGCGTAGACTTTTTGGTTGTTAACACAAGGTACTTTGGCTTGGCCTCGTATACTGCAGGATCCACTCGGTGAGATTATTTTTCAAAAGTGGAGAAAGTTGCACTGATGGCCCGCTGACCAATGCCAACAATGTTTATATCATCAGCATAAGCGAGTAGCATGAAACTATTATAGAAAATAGTGCCGGAGATGTCGATGTTGGCAGCGCGAATATTTTTCTCCATCCTCAAATTGCATGATAAGGGATCGCCTTGTCTGAAACACCGCTTCGTTTCAAATGGCTCCGAAAGATCTTTGCTAATTCTCACTGCACTGGTGGTGTTTGTTAGGGTTATCCTACAAAGCCGGATGAGCTTTAGGGGAATGCCAAATTCAGACATAGCGACACTCAAGTGATCCCTTATCGTACTGTCGAATACAGCTTCGATTTGCTTCCCTTGGGTCTTCTCCAGGATTCGGCATAATGTGAAAATCTGATAAATGGTAGATTTGCCAAGCCTGAAAGCACACTGATAAGGCTCAATAACTTGGTTGACGAGGGGTTTCAGCCTTTCAGAAAGTACGCTTGATAGGATCTTGTATGCTATACTGAGGAGGCTTATTCCACGATAGTTGGCACATCACCTCCGGCCTTAAAGAGCTCTGCTGGCAGACTATCCGCACCCGCAGTTTTGTTGTTCTTAAGTCGGACAATAGCTCTCAAGACCCCGTTATAGTCAGGCGGTGGAACGTCGCTCGCATAGCAACTGTCGGCAAAGTAGCTCTGTATACAGCGTATTTCACTGCAGTAGCGTCGCTACATTTCTGGTCATAACCCTGGTCCATTCGATGGCGCTGGTAGCCAAGTACCTCTTCAGCAACAGTCCATATACAGCGGGAGATGTGATGCTGTGCGCATATATCATAGGATTGAGGCGGGCTTTGTGAAAGCAGAAGTGAGCGGCGAGTAGCGAAGGTTTCAGAGTCTGTTTTGATTGCAGCTTTGCGATGTCAAGCTTTCTCGGTACTGCGTTCTGCACGCCTTTTATCGCACACAAACATTTGCGAACCTTAGTTGCAACAAGGAAATGATCCGAGTCAATGTTAGCTCCTCGGATCGTACGAACGTCCTGAATACTGCAAGCGTGCCGTCTGTCTACCAAAACGTGATCAATTTGGTTGCGCGTTCTTTGACCAGGACAGCCAGGTGGCCTTATGTATATCGAATCGCTTGAACTTGGTGCTATTAACTACCATGTTTCTCGCTGCGACGAAGTCGATCACTCTCATTCTGTTGTCGGTGGATTGTTCGTGCATATTGAATTTTCCGGTCTTTGGGCTAAAAATGCCATCTCTTTCCACCTTAGAATTGAAATCACCCAAACCGATTTTTACATCGTGGTAGGGGCATCGCTCATATGTTTGTTTGAGGATAGGGCTTATGTTGAAAAACTATTTGACAAGTAGAAAAAAACGCCATTAAACAACGCATTGAGATTATTAAAATTCACTATAAAAATGATGAAAATTTGGCAGAGAGTCAGTGATGTGAAGAATAAAACCAGAGCACGTCGCTCAAGAACATCCGAAAATATTGCTGTTGTAGTCGAAAGTTTTGAAGAAAACCTAGGTTTGTCCATTCCTCGTCGTTCTTTGCAGTCAGGCATTCCACAAACGTCATTACAGCATATTTTGCATAAAGATTGGGGTCTTAAGACTTATAAAGTCCAGTTAACTCAAGCCGGCCGATCATCAACAACGTCGTGTCTTTGCTGATTGGGTCGTTGAAATGCATGAAAATGATCCGGAATTCCATCGAAAAATCATCTTGAGCGATGAGGTCCATTTCCACCTAGGTGGCTTCGTCAACAAGCAAAATTGTCGGATCTGGGGCTCAGAAAATCCAAGAGTTATTGTTCAAAAGCCTCTCTATCCTCAACGTGTGACTGTTTGGTGCGGTTTATGGTCCGACGGAGTCATTGGACCTTACTTTTTCGAAAATGAAGCTGGAGCAACAGTTACGATGAACGGATTGCGCTATCGAGAGGTGACTAACGATTTTTCATGGCCGGAATTGGATGGTATTGATCTGGACAACGTTTATTTTCAACAAGACGGCGCTACGTGTCACACAAGCAACGAAACCATTGATCTTTTACGGGAATAACATCTCATATTGGAAAACCCTTTACATTGATTCCAAATTATCGAAAATAAACTTGGCACTGAAGGGATGTAAGAGAATCCGTAGCATTTTGCAGAAGAAGAAAACACGTGTTCGTCATAAATTCAGGCTTGCCACACCATTTTGAGATGCCATTTTCTCTCATTTTTCCATTACCATCGTAAAAATGATGATATGGAGCAGTGAACAGCGCGTTAGCTAGTCATAATTTGAGATTCATCAGAAGTGCACCAGTTCGACACTAGAGGATTTTCCTGTTGGGTTACTTAAAATATATGCATGCCTTCACACAAACATACATACGCATATGTATGTATGCGCCTATTAAAATTTCATATTCGCATTTATTTTTCAAATTTTATTCATACATGGATGCAAGTGGGTGCGAATGAATAGCGCCTCATGCGAATATTTATGGCTAAATCCAAATATGAATGGATGATAATACAAAATTGAAGAATTCCGCTTAAATTCCTTAAAAGAGGCTATATTTGGAAACATGCGAAATTACAATATTTTTAATAGTTCCTTACTTTTTTATATCTGCACTTGGATTCGCGCTTTCATGGCTACAAAGAAGATTTATAGATGTATTTAAAGCAAGATTTGTTGATAAAAAACAAAAATATATTTCAAATTAAAATTTACTTTAGAACCCAAACCATTTGTGTTGAGAGCCTTTGTGTCTAGGCGGTACCAATCTTTGTATGTCAAGCGCGTGTTTTTGAAAAATTGGAATTTCCAACTCAAAAAAGTTTTTTGCGGTTTAATGGCCTTAGCTATCCAATTTCATGGTATGCCACGCGTTTAAAATGCTTGAGAAATTTTTATAAATAATTTTGAGAAAAACGCATTTAAAGTTTTGCTATTGATTTCCGAAGCGCCCTTTTTTAATTTTTGAATAACTCCAAAAGTACTTGTCGGATTCACATCAAATTTTCATACAATATTTTTACGTTAACGTTAAAGAAATGCAAAAAAAAAAAATCAAATTTTTTGAAAATTCCGACTACTCCTAACCCCTTCTGGGGTCTAGGTATCATATTTAATAGGGCGGGTCGATTTAAAAATCGCTCATTGCTCTGTGAAAATCGTATTCTAGGGATCAAAATAAGAAACTTTGCCGAAGGAACCATACCTCTAAAACGAATTCTGATGTCCTCCAATTTGGGTCGAACGAAAAATCCCACTTTGACCCATTTAGAGTGCTCCAATCGAGTCCAAATGTATGACCGACCCCCACTAACTTTGGACGGCCGATCCACCCATGCCAGTGGCACACCCCGTGGAACTCCCCTGGGGGGTTTCTCATACAATCATTTCAAAATATCACCATTTTTGGCCTTTACATGAGAAAATAAACTAAAAAGTTCGATCCAAATTGGGAGACATCAGAATTCGTTTTAGAGGTATGGTTCCTTCGGCAAAGTTTCTTATTTTGATCCCTAGAATATGATTTTCACAGAGCGATTTTTTTGTCTCCCCACAAATCGACCCGGCCTAATACTTACCCTCCATTATTATGTCATCTGCAAAAGCTACTAGTTTCGATGCTGCACCTTCAAATTTCATTAAAAGTTGATTAACTGTGAGTAACCAGAGAAGTGGCGATACTCGTAGAACACCACCTTGAGGCGTACCACTTTCCACATCACTATTTTCACTATTCTCACGCAATAGAGCTTCTTGAAAATCTCTAAACTCGTTTTGCCACTGAAAGCGCTTTTTCTTTTTATTACAGACATTTCTAAAATGTGGGAAGAAGAAAGAAATTTTAATACCGGCTTTACTCTATAAAGTACACCCACTTTCACGCACAACAAATTAAATATAAACCGATTTAGTAAAAAAAAAAAAGATAGAGCATATTTACTGTTATTTTCTGCCACACGTTTTTAATTAAAAATGTTATTTAAACCAATTTATTTATTGCTTCACAAACACACACCGCTGTGAAGTCGGCACTTTTAGTGTTTGTGAGCAGCGCAAATAGCAAAATGTCAATACCTACAGTGGCAGTAAAAACAAAAAATAAGGTCTAAATTGGACTGTTAGTTAAAAGCACGCGTGCTCACTTAATAAAAATCGGTAATAATTTGTGCGTTAAAATTTTCGAAAATCACCACATTTTTCTGTACTTAAAGCAAATAAAGTACAGCCGGCGGGAATGGGTTAAGGTGGAGCGAAAATATGTGGAAGTTTTTTTAATAGCACAACACAGCATTTATAATTTGTAATTAATAAAAATGAATAACTAATTTTAGAACTCAATAATGAATTTAATATAATTCAATTAAAATAATTATTTATTAATTACTTACAATAGAAAAAAATTAATTAATTAAATTTGAATTTAAATAGGTATAAAACTTATTTTTCATCGGTAGATTTACAGTTTCCAACCTAGCTGCTTTTGGCTCAACTTTACTAACTATTTTGACACCATATTCTTGCTTCTCGCTCAAAATTCATTGACAATTTTGTCACGGTCAAGTTAAGGTTAGGTTAAAATTGTTGCCCAGAAAGAGGGCACACTTTGTTGAATAAATCAAATGCGTCCTTTGTGATATCATTGCAGACGAAATAGGGAGGAAAAAATTAATATAACAGAGGAAAAACGTGTGTATTTTTCAATAACGGCCGAACGATGACTGAGTTACGGCTGAGTTAAAGTTAATGAAGCTCATCAACGGATTAATATTAAGGCCTACTTGAACGAAGAAATCAAATTCATCCTTTGTGATACACTGCTGGTCTTAGGTTAGACGCACGTTTAGTTGCATACAACTTTGCTTCATATTTATTTATTAAAGGGCGATAGAAAAGAAGTTGATATGCAAAAACATTTCTTATTTAATGATACTTTAAATATAATATTCAAATGATTATACATATTTAACAAAATTGTGTTTTTCAAACATTTTCTTAAAGCTACTCAAAATAAGGCGAATTTTTCTTGGTCATTAGAATAGACGCACTTTGGCTTTTTAATTTTTATAAGAAAAGTATTTGGATTTTAACTTAAATTACTATTTGATTTATTTGTTAGTAATAACTTCATAAATCCGGTCCTTCATTGAATGATACAAGGAATCTATGTAGTTCAAGGAAATCTCGCTCCAAGCACGTTTAATATCTGCAATTAATGTTTCCTTATCTTCGTATTGCTTTCCTCCTTCGTATACCTTCCGTGTTAGCCAGCCCTAAACATTTTCAATTACGTTAAGATCTGGAGAATATGGTGGCCAGGTCATGATATTAACGTTTTTACTCGAAATAAAAGATTTTACTACTCGAGAGTTATGGAGCATTGTCTTGTTCAAAAATCCAAGGAATTCGTCCAAAGAGAACTTTTAACTTTGGAAATACGGACTCCAACACTGTTTTGAAGCGCTCGCCGTTCATCTTTTGATCGATAAAAATCAAGTCAATTGTTTCATAAAACGTGGAAGCACCCCACACCATTATTCCCCCTTTTCGGCTATGGTGGCGACTTAAATATAGCTCATCTTTCCGCAAATCGTGATAATAATATTGAAATCCGTCAGAGCCATGTAAATTAAAACGTTTTTCATCAGTATATACAACTGAACGCCAATCATTTAGTCGAGTGTCAGATTGGACAGTCCACGACATGTATTCTTTCGCGAATTGAAGCCGGGTTTCTTTGCGTATTACATTCAAAAGGGGGTTTTTCTTGATTTTTAGACGCTTCAGGTGTTCTGCATTTCTGATCGTACGCTGAACAGTTGATAGGCTTGCTTTTACTCCGGCCAATTCCTTGATCTTAGCAGCAGATTTAGTCGAATTCGAAGCAATTCTAACAATTTGGCGTACTGCTTGCTTTGATAGTGCCTTTTTCCCCTTTGAAGTTATTACCATATGCCTCCTTCCATATGGATCCTTCAAATATCTGTCAACAGTTCTGGAGCCGCGATTTATTTGTTTGGCAATGTTCCGATTGGACAGTCCTTGCGAGTGAAGAAAGTCTACTATTTGACGTTCCAATAAGCTCATAACAGCAGCTTTCCCCATTTTTTTCTTCAAATGTAGCTCGAAAACACTTTATTTGTTTATTTTTGATATTTTTTCAATACGAAAGTTTACACTTGTCCACGCAATACGAAGAAATTTAAGCTGCGTCTAATGCAATGACCAACTGAAAACACGTGTGATTGCCATAGAAATTTCTATAATCTCCGAATGTACAGTTATTTTTTCGCAAATCAACCAGCTGTCAGCATTTTTTTTTCGAACAAGATTCGCACTTTGATAAGAAAAGCATTTTGGACAATTAGAACAAGCATGATAATAAATAATTGATTTTGTTTAAAAAAAACGATGGTGCGTCTAACCTAACACCAGCAGTATATCATTGGTTGAGTATTTATGGATTACGAACGATGACTGAGTTACGGTTGTGTTAACCGCTTAATGCTGTTGATGAGGTTCTTCTGGCGCTTAATATCAAGACCTGCCATATCAGTAGGAGAAATGAGTGCTAAGATGCCTAAACTTTAGCCCGGCGAGAGCGAGGCAGCTAAAGAGGAAGGTGTTGAGATGATTCCACCTCATCCTCCATACCGCTGACGCAAAAAAGGCTCATAGTAATGCCAATGGCTCGAAATAATGAAAGTAAAGGATAGTGTCCCGTAAAGGCATCCACGAAGTTCGTGAGCTGAGATTTTGTTAATCTCAGGAGATCACTCAATCGCCTCCAATCGACACGTACCAAAAATGATTTCGTGACCTTACAAGTTTGTGTAGTTCCTCAGCGCTTGCTGAGTTGACGCGAAGTCCACCCTTCCAGAAGAAGTCGGTAGGTAGTCAAGGGAATATCAATCCTGGTGGTAATGGTAATGGTTGTACGGGTTAGGCTAAGGCCTTTATGCACTGCGACCAAATTGATCTGTTGTGCGCCACTTAGTGCTTAATTTGAATTGTTTAGTATTGCGAGTAATCGAACCAGTTCCTTAGCAGGGAGCACTTGTAAATCTCTCTAGTAGGTACGAGCTTCACATTTGTTGATTAAGTGTTCCATGAACTTCTCTTCATCACAGCAGAACCTTGCATTGAAATGCTCATTGCAGCAAAGTGGCCTGTAAGTGCTCCACAGAGTAATCTGAGGCCATAAACTGCACCACGTTTACATGTTTTTTGTGCAATTGGACAAATTCAATTAGGCTGTGAATGCACCCAGACAGCGCGAAGCTTAGAAAGACATTAAACTACGTCCATCGGGACACTCTCACCACCGGAGAGTCAAACCACCACCCATTGCAAGTGAAGAGCTTCAGCTGCCTCGTGAGACATACTCAATACATGTCCTGCATGTGAAGGTACACCGCACGATGCTAACAACTTTTTCACATACCCGCTTATACCCATTCAACTAGCACCCCTCTCCCTCTGGACCCAACCTATCGAAACAGGATCTCTCTTCCTGGGCCTACTGTTAGATGACTATACCGAAGTGGCAGGACCTAATGACAACAAAATCGTCTTATTGACAAACAAAAAAATTTCTTCATTTTGCAAACAGTGACGGCGAGTATCTTAGGCGAAGGAACGATGAAATAGGAACAGTTCAGCGTTTAGCGGCTTCGTTGGCTGTGTCATGTCGTCCGAATGGAAATAACCACTGCGGCTTTGAAAGTATTCGACGTTGTTGTTGTTGTAGCAGCATAAACATTCTCCATACATATTATATATGGGGAAAGCTGCTGAAGTGACAGTCCTTGGCCGGAGTGAATCCGGTAACGTAGAACCGAGTGTTGTGGAAACGAAGTATTCGACGTGGTACCAGCTGGTGGGTGCAGAGGAAGAGGAAGGCCTCCTCTGTGTTGAAAAGATCAAGTGGAGAAGGACTTGGCTTCACTTGGTGTGCCCAACTGGCGCTGTTAAATTTCACCAAAATCGCGTAAGAGGTTATCGCGCTAATCAAGATGAGGAAGACCAATATCAACTATGTTGACTAGACTTTTTCAATAATTGGGTTAAGTTCATTCCAATTTTTCAATCGATAAATCAATGACTAAATACTGCTAGTTTATGTGCTTATTTTTATCTACGTTGAAGCTTCCTAGTACATATATTTCCCTGTGAGCTTACAAAAAGTGGCCCAAAATTATTCACCCTATCGGAAAATGTGTAATTTTTGCAAATGTGAACTAGACAGTTAGAGTCTACAAACAGACAAGCAATTTTCTGTTACCGAAAATTTATATCTCTATGAAAAACGGCAGTTTGCATTGAAAAAAGAAAAATTATGGGCCAAAATGGCTCCTTTTTGCGTGTTTGTCAGAGCTCCTCCTTTTATTTGTAATGTGCGTTTTGATGCTGTTTCACAAATGAAAGGACCTACAGTCAAGCCGACTCCGAACGGCAGGTATTTTTTATGAGGAGCTTTTCCATGACAGAAATGCACACGGAGGTTTGTCTTTGCCTACCGAGTGGCGAACGCTATTAGAAACTGTTTCTTCATTTTGGTGTTTCACGGAGATTCGAACTTACGTACTCTGAATGGTAGTTACGCAGAAACTCAGTCGACTACGGCGGCCGCCAAGTTAAAAACTTTTCCATTTATGCCGATTACCTCTTCTTTCCATCAAATAGGCGTAACTGAGTTGGGCAATTATTTAATTAAATTGTTGAACATTTTCTGCACAGTTATGTGAAGTCATACGAGTACGATGGCTAAGCAAATATTAGATAACAGTGTCGCTATAAAAAGTGCCTATTATATTACGAGTAGGATTTAATAGTAAGGAATCGTGCATGGATTTTGGGAGTGAATAGAGAGAGGCTTATGCTAAAAAATATATATAAAAAAAATATAACAAAAAATATAATATGAAAACTAAAAAAAAAAATTGAAAATAAAATAAAAAAATAAAAAATATAACCAAAAATAAAAATAAAAAATATATAAAAATATAAGAAAAATATATAAAAAATATAAATCAAAATTAAAAACGAAAAAAATGTACAAAGAAATATAAAAAAATATTTAAAAAAAAAACTTAAAAAAATATAAAAAGAAATATAAAAAATTAAAAGGAAAAAAAAAAAAATATATATTATATATAAATATAAAAAAACAACAAAATATAAAACAAAAATATAAAACAAAAAAAAATTATAAAACAAAATTTGAAAAAAATATTAAAAAAACAATAATGAAAAAAATATATAATATAAAAAAATATAAAAAACAAATATTTAAAAAAATAAAAAACGAAAAAAATTTACAAAGAAATATAAAAAAATATAAAAAGAAATATAAAAAAAATAAAAAAAAATATATATAAATATAAAGAAACAACAAAATATAAAAAAAAATATAAAACAAAAAAAAAATTTTATTTAGATTTGAAAAAAATGTTAAAAAAACAATAATAAAAAAACATATAATATAAACAAAATTTAAAAAAGTATAAAAAAGAAATATTTAAAAATATATTATAAAAAAAAATGAATAAAAAATAGATAAAAAATATGTAAAAAATATTAAAAAAAAAAATCCATAAAAAATATTCAAAAAAATTAGTCCCCTTACGGTAGGCAGATATGTTTGCGAAAGAAAAAACTGTATTATCTGTCCTTTTCAATTCGCTATCCCGCCAAATTGTCGACCGTGGTGAGGTTTTCCTGTTTTTCCCTGAAAAATGATGAGCTGCTTATGTTTGATGTGTGATTTCCTGCAATTTATCAATGGAACATTTCACTGTGCTCCATACAAAAGCAATTAAATACGTACAAAAGTGAAATTATACCTCAGGTTATTTATTGCTATTATTTAATTTATTTTGCAGGCATTGCAGCTGAATTGCTTCGTTTTGCTTCAGTGAACGCTTTGGAATGCTATATTTGCTGCTGTGACGTCATACTAGTGCCAATCGGTGTTAAGCAACACCAGCTGTAGGTATATGCATGTGCATATGTATGTGTGTAGTAAGAGCAAAGAAACTTAAAGATTAGGAACTATAAATGAAATGAAATGCAAAAAAAAATCGCTTCACTGCTTTTCTATGCAACTTTTCGCACCTTAGCGTTTGCACTCAAATTCTTTCGGTTCATTTTGATATTTTGCTTTCGCTTCCGTTCGACTAGCGAATAAATATGCATAAGCATAAACCCACACATACAGTTGCGGTCCAAATAATAGTAGTGCAAGAAGTGAGCTGCGAAAAATTCATATAAAATATTTATTTGCGTAAAAATTTAAATAAAAAAGAAAATAAAAAAAAGTAAAATTAAAAAAATAAAAATAAAAATAAATTTACAAAGGGAGAACAGAAGAAAGAAGGAGAAAAAATTTACTAAAATATAAGCACGGCATTTGTTGATGTATTTCCATATCATTTTGAGAAAGTCTGATTGAAAATTATTCAGCTATCTGGTGACCAGCAGGTCCATTCATATGAAGACATCAAAAAATTGCTTGATCCGTGGATAGCCTCAAAAGGTGAACAGTTTTACCGCGACGGTATACGAGATCTACCAGACAGATGGGAAAAATAGTAGCCAGCGATAGGCAATAATTTCAATGATTCTCTTGTAACCATTTTTTCAGAATTAAGTTGTATTTTCATCAAGAAAACAGCGAGAACTTAGTTGTGCACCTAATATTTTTTACTTTTATTCACTTAATTTATTGCATAAGGTTTTATAGCAGACCAAAATATTAGGACAAACATGATTTTTACTAAACTTTGAAGCTCTATCGGCAGTGGTTGACATTATGCGAAAAAGATGAAATTATATATTTGAGCATCATATAACATTAGTAAAAAAATTAGAGGGTATACATTTCGAAATTAGAAGAAAAAAAGTTTTTTTGTCATATAAGGGACACCGCAATATGCATATATAATTGGCGCTCACACGCTTTCTAGGTGTTTGGCCGAGCTCTTCCTTCCATTTGTGACGATCTACAGTTTTAAACCGGCTCCGAATGGCAAATGGGGTTTTTTATGACAAGATTTTTCATGGCAAAAACACACTCGGCGGTTTGCCATTGCCTGCCGAGGGGCGACCGCTATTAGAAACAAATTTTTCCTATCATTGTTTTGAAGTGGAAATCTAATTTTTACACAAATGTACAAACATTTAGAGACATATAATAATTAAAAAAAAAAAAAAAATACGGTTCAATCTTTCAAAGTAGAATAACAACGAATCATTTTGAATCATCGAATGAAGATTTCAGTTAAACACAGCATAAATTCTATAAGTCTCATGTTCGGTAACCCGTGTGGATTTGCCCGACCTCCATTCGATTTGCCATCAAATCTTTTGGCGGCTACAAGTCGCCCGGACCAGATGGCATATATCCTGCCATGCTGAAGGAAGGCGCTGAGTCCGTGATAGCAGCCCTGAAGAAAATCTTCTCGGCATGCCTGGCACTGGCCTACACACCTCACTTTCATCCCAAAGGTTGGACCCACCGGCATGACCTCTTTCATGCTGAAAAGTCGCGAACGACTGTTGGAATTGCGCATACGTCAGAAGTCGCTGAAGGCTCACCTTCTGTCTCCATTTCAGCATGCCTATCAAAGTGGAAAATCCTGCGAGTCAGTAATGCAAAACCTTGTTGCTAGGGTAGAGCTGGCCATCGACAGGAGGGACTACGCTATGGGCGTCTTTTTAGACATATGTTAGTAGGCACGGCGTGGACCGGGAGCTAGTAAATTGGATTCGTTCGATGCTTGCCCAAAGAATCGTTTCGATGTGAGCAGAGGAAGATCTGCTGGTGTCATCCGGGGTTAATAGGGGTTGGCCCCAAGGTGGTGTGCTGTCTCCATTGCTCTGGTGCATGGTGAATAGGGGATCGATACTCACCACCTTAAACGATTCGGAATTCTACGCACAAGCATATGCGGACGACGTTGCTTGTTTGGCCCTTCGCTTATGAACATCTGCAGGAAAGTGCAGAAAACTCTGGATCGGATTGACACTTGGTGCTGTGCGAATGGGCTATCGGCAAATCCCGCCAAGACTGGTATTGTCCTCTTCACCAGAAGGAGGAAGATTGATGGACTCTTTCTGCCTAAGCTAAATAGAGTCACAATCCAGCTATCCAAGGAAATTAAATATCTTGGAGTAATCCTTGATAATAAGCTCCTATGGAAATCACACGCAGCTTTCTGGCAGTGCAAAGGTGTCTTTGGGAAAACGAGGGATCTTTCTCCTAGCAAGGTCCTATGGATCCACACGGCTATGATAAGACCTATTATCACCTATGCATCAGTGGTCTGGATGAGTAGGCTCTCTCTAGTGGGAGTCAGGAGGACCTTATCAAGACTACAACGCACTGTGGCCATCTGTTGCACCGGAGCTTTTCCGACTACTTCAGGCCCGGCATTAGATGCTCTGATTGGTTTACCACCACTTGATGCTTTCATCCAAGGAGACGCCTTGAAGGCCATCTGCAGGCTGAAACACAATGGACGTCGATCCAACGATTCTCTCCATGCCCCTTGACTCCATGCCATCAAGAGTCGTACTTGAAAAGAGATACAGTGTAGTGCTATCAGAGGCTCAGTTGTGGGAAGACTCAGAAAATGAGCCCGGCAAACACTGCTTTCGCATTTTTACGGATGGCTCCAGGACCGAGCATGGCTCCGGCTTTGGTGTACGTGGAATCCAGCGGGACAAAACTGCACTTTGCTCTTGGAATGCATGCATCTGTGCTTCAAGGAGAGGTGTATGCAGTTCAAAAGCGATCAACTTTGTTGTGGAAAAGCGATGGAGAGGCAGATCTATATGTGTCTGCAGCGACAGCCAAGCTGCGCTTATGACCTTAGACAGCCCTCCAACCACATCAGGGGTAGTCAAGTCCTGTAAATCCAGGCTGAACTATGTTGGTAGACATAATAGCCTGATGCTAACATGGGTCCCGGGACACGTGGGTATCGCGGGTAACGAGACCTCTGACTCCTTAGCTAAGATGGGCTCTGGGCCAAAGAAGTTGGCCACTCCCATCTGCGGCCATCACAGCCACGGTTAGCAAATTGGTAACTACCACCCACAAGCGAGCTTGGCAGGCTGAGAGAGGCTACAGATGGACTAAACTGATGTTACCTGTCATGTCCGACTGACTGTCGCAAATCCTTCTGTAAGCAGAGGGGAGAGCAGACGGCTGGTTGGACGGGGCACTTTCAGTGGGCGAAGCACATGGAAAGGTTGGGCATCTCAGACAGTGTACTCTGCCCAGCTTGTGAAGAGGAGGGTGAGACGGCGGACCACTTCCTGTGCGTCTGCCCCGCCTTCGCTCGAATCAGGCTTGAGGTCTTTGGCACTGATGTGTTAAGAAGCGACCATCTTGGCTCCTGGGCACCACAAGATCTACTCAGATTTCTTCGGAGATCGGGTAGATTTAAAGAAAATTAAAAGGGAATCCAAGTGTAGTACAATGGACTTAATTAATGTCTGAGTGCTGCACTTGCTAGTTGTCCCGACAAAAAAAAATTATCGGTATAGAATAAGCATAAAATAACAGATTTGCATAATTTTTGTTGTAATTTGGTGAATAATAAAAATCAACCAAATATTCAATACTCGATTGTTTCGGTAATATCAAAAATATCGAAGTATCATACAAATTCAACGGCGAAAAATATTTGATGGTTGAGCAGTTGAATACAAAACACTAAAAAACTAATTACCACACCCTCGTATGTGATTATGTTGTGTTTCGCCTTCGTTTTTTTTTTTTTGTTTTGTATCAGCGATTTTGAATTAGAGTTGCAAATTTGTATGTAGCGAAATATGCAAATACACACATACACACATACATACGAATACATTTCGAATAGGCGCGCATATAAATATAACAGAGCATCAGCCACGTTTTCACACTTCGTGCCGATTGTGTGGTCGAAGCTGCCATTGACTATTGACCGCCTCAGGGGAATGCAAAGTGTAAGTCCCAATCACCTGTCTGGCGTCAAATTATGTAGGTACAAACGTCTGTATGAATATTTGGTCTATTACTTTACTCTACGCTTACATATCTACTTACTTTGCGGGTGACCAACACTCTGACAAAGGGTTTATGGCTGCGCTTTTGCTAGTTCTTTCTTAGAAAAACGAATGCACACACACACACATACATAAAGAGCACAAGCACAAAGCAAAAGCGATCAACACAATGAAATTGTGATTTTATTTGCTATTTGCTAATTTTTGTCACACTATTTATCAATGATTTTTTCTTGCGCAAACTGACTTTTTACTGGCAAAAATGAACAAACGTTAAACCGCAAACAGCAAACAGACAGAAACTGACTAGCGTTCCGCAAGTGTAAATCAAGCCACACGAGTACAAAAACCGTAAGCTAAGCCGATGTTGCTTATTAACTATATAAAACTTTGGCTTTCTTTTTTTTTTTTTTGCTTGCATTTCGCGGAGATCTCAGTAAGAGTTTTTTGGCGTGTGCCATTGTTTGCTTGTTTGGGTGTAAGTGTGTTTGCTATGGAGCAAACAGAGCTTTAATGCCAAGTCAATCAGTGCTGATAATTACTCGCCTACTTTGACCAGTCTCTCTGATAAACGAATGTATTTCATGAAAACTATTCACTCCGGAAACAAACACGCAGAAGAGGCATGTGTTGCAAATGGGTGAGGTATGCTTTTAGGGGCTTCTTAAAAGTGAATGCATGCATGTGTAGCCTTTTGAAATGTAATACACGAGCGCACTAACGAATTATAACTTGTTTCACGTAATGCCATTTTAAAACAGCCCTATATTCCTCACTGGAACTCTTGGAATTTATGATGATATGATAACAGCCCGATTACAACCTCGATTCTATAGACATATGTATGTACATACATACATACATATCTAAATGTACAGATTAAAGAAGTGCTCGACGATTATGCTCCAGCCTTCAAACTGCACTAAGCAATGCAATTATCGCGGGCTTCGGTACTACTGAGCCACCGTTACTTGAACTTAGTTTTTTTTGCAAAGCCACTGAATCAGAATTAAGCTGCATCGCTCACAATTAGACGAATAGCTCTGTGAAAATTTTGTTTTTTTTATTTCGATTTTGGAAATAAACACTGTTTGGATTTGTTTTTTATAATTCTGAAAGCCTTTGAAACCTTTTCTTTGGGGCGATCTGAAACTTTTTTTGGTTTTTGTAATGTGCGAGACGCAAAAGGTTCCTCAACAGTCAGATTTACAGGTTTTAAAAAATTTAGCCACAAGTTACAAGTAGAGCGTCCGTGCATAATAAACTGTAACTGAAAAAATAATAACTTAGATTCTATATTTGATATTTGTCAGAATTTACATACACGATTTATGTACTTTGAAATTATTAATTCTTCTTCTTCTTAATTGACGCAATAACCGCTTACGCAATTTTGGCAGAGTTTAACATAGCGCACTAGTCGTTTCTTTCTCGTGCTAACCGGCGCCAATTGGACACTCCAAGTGAAGTCAAGTCCTTCTCCACCTGATATTTTCAACGCAAGGGAGGCCTTCCTCTTCCTCTGTTACCAGCAGCTGGTACCGCATCGAATACTTTCAGAGCCGGAGTGTTTGTATCCATTCGGACGACATGACCCAGCCAACGTAGCCGCTGCATCTTTATTCGCTGCGCTGTGTCTATGTCGTCGTAAAGCTCATACAGCTCATTGTTCCATTGCCTGCGATGTTCGCCGTTGCCAATCTTTCTCTCAAACACTCCAACACTGTCATTGTCCACGCTTCTGCACCTTACGATAGGACGGGCATGATGAGAACCTTGTAGAGTGTTAGTTTTCATCGTCGAGAGAGGACTTTACTACTCATTTGCCTACTTAGTCCAAAGTAGCACTTGTGGGCAAGAGAGATTCTACGTTTGATTTCAAGGCTGACATTGTTATCGGTGTTGATGCTGGTTCCTAACTTTACGAAGTCTTTTACAACCTCGAAATCATAGCTGTCAACAGTGACGTGGGTGCCGATACGCGAGAGTGCCGATTGTTTGTTTGACAGAAGGTACTCGTATTGTTCTCGTTCAGCGCCACATACATTCTTTTTGCTTCTTTATCCAGTAAAAAAATGTGTCTGAGCGATTAAGTTCTGCGGATCGTACGATCCTCTCCAACATCAGGTTAAAGAAGTCACACGACAGCGAGTCACCCTGTCTGAAACCTCGGTTGGCATCAAACGGCACGAAGAGGTCGTTCCCAATTCTGACGGCGCTGCTGGTGTTGAGCAACGTCATCTTGCATCCATAATTTAGGCATGCTCTGGATGTCAGTCACCAGTTCACCGTCTTATAAGAAAACGCCTGGTCTTGAAACCTTCTGTAAGCCGCTGAACTTTCTGGTAGAATTTTCGGGCGTTGTTCCTATTAGCCAGTATCTCAAGCTCTTCGCACTCACATATTTCGGCCTCTCGTTTCTTCTCTCGGATAATACGTCTCTCTTCCTTTTTTAGCTCTCCGTAGCAAACCCACATGGTTCGTGTTGCGCCCGATCGCAGCGTGGCTCTACAGGCGGCATCCTTTCTTTCTGTTGATTCATTGTTCGTGCATGCCGGTTTGTTGGGTAGTGCTCTCTAAGAGCAGGAGTGAGAATCAGATCGTACGTATCATACATCTAATACACTAGAAGCGCGTCTTCCATCTATCACAACATGGTCGATCTGGTTTCTTCTTATGCTGGAATCTGGTGCTGCAGACTACCATGTTTCGGGCCCCGGCGAGGTCGATCAGCCTCTGTCCGTTACCGGATGTTTCGTTGTGCAGGCTGAATTTTCCAACTGTGGGACCAAAAATTCCCTCCTTGCCCACCCTGGCGTTGAAGTTGCCAAGCACGATTTTTATGTCGTGGCGGGGGCAGTGCTGATAGGAACGTTCCAAGCGTCATTAAAGGAATCTTTGGTCGCATCGTCCTTCCCTTCCGTCGGGGCGTGAAAAATTTGAATGCTGCTGGATCAGCCCCCCTTAATGGACTTCGATCTCAAATAAAAATGTTGTACAAATGAGGCATTTCTTGTAAAATTATTTATTTTAAATTAATAAATGAATTTTTTTAGATGAAGTCTCATACAATTTTCTTAAATTGGAGTTCCACTGAATTTGTTAATACAGTAGGTTCTGTTTTTATGCGGCTCTTTTTTATGCGGTTTTGAAATAGTGCGGTTTTTTTTTAAATTACAAAATGCATGTCGACCTATCGGGAATTGTACATATAAACAAGATTCTAAACCAGCTAAGCAAGAACTCATCACAGATTACATCAGAAATGCTAACCCTACAAGTATGGAAGATATATAAAGATATAATTTTCAAAGGTACAATATTTTGTTTATGCGATTTTATTTAATTATTTCAGATTCATGCGGTCTATGGAACGTATCTATAGTAATAATATGGGACTAGTGCCCTTTTTTATGCGATTATTTCAGATTTATGCGGTTTTAGCATTTCAAACGTATGTATAGTTTTACTATAGAACTAGTAGCTTTTTTTATGCTGTTTCTTGCGGAACGTATCTACCGCATAAAAACAGAACCTACTGTATGTCAATTCGGTAATTTCCATTTATTTGGCAGAATTGCTTTTAAAATACTTCTGGTAACCCTATTAAACAGATGTGCAACGGAACACTTGGCTGCACTTGGCATGGAATAAAACACAAAGAAATGAAAAGCAAATGCAAAGTAAAGCAAAATCAAATAAGCGCAGCTGGAATTAAGCATACACTTGGACAATCGGACAAAGTTGAAAAATAAAAATATAATTGAAGTTTAATTTTTTAAACAAAAGTGCAAGTTTGCAACGAAAATTGTGTGAAAATGTGCGGAGGTTTTACTTGCTCGAAAAATGCGCTAATTGCGCTGAACATTTTGTATGTGGTAAGTATTATAATGAGGATTTCTCTTTGGCCTTCTGTTGTTGCGCCAAAGGGGAAGACGCTCAGGGCCGTGCTGTGTTGTTTGTGCATGCACGGGAGCACCAAAAGGAATCCTTAAAACATTTATCGATTTTTACAACGTTTCACTTTTGTGTTTGTGTGCTTGATTGCTTGCTGTGCTTGCAGATGGTGGGATTCCTGTTGATTGGCGTTGGCGTTTATGCGCGTGCAGCTTCCATAGTCACAAATCTACCGATTGTGGGTGGCATTTTAGCCTGCGGAGTGATACTGATATTAATCTCCATACTCGGGCTGGCCGGTGCAGTAAAGCATCATCAAGTAATGCTATTTTTCGTATCCTTTTTGACAACAAAAAAAAGAAACAACATTTGCAATGTTAAAGATGTAGGGATGCGTGAGTGGTAAACAGCGATAGTAACTTTATTATCGGATATGACTTCTTTGTAGCTGAGGATATTAGTAACAAATAACTATTTTCTGCTAATGGGAATATAATTTCTTGAAAGTTCCATAGTGCAAATTAAACGCAATTAATATACGTATAGTAGAGCACGTCAAAAATATAAATAAAAAAAACAGGTTTTTTTTGGGCTGCTTAAAATTCGAAAACAATTCCGTAATTAAACATACATTGCGATAACCAAGCCGCTGGTCGCAGAAGAGGCTATCGCGTCTTTTGACCTCTCATGCATTTGATTTGAATTCAAAATTGGACGCTCATTACTTTACTACACTTGTTGTTGTTGTTGGCTTCCGCTACAAATAAATTAAAATCAATTAGGTTGTGCGCTCGTTGAAGTAATAATGTTTTATGGAAAAGTGTAGCATCCATTTTTAATGAAAATAAGAACAGATTTTTTCCTTAACCCGCAAAACGTTTTGCCATACGCAGTACATGATTATTCTCTTCATGCTCTTCCTCATTCAATTCTCCATTGCCAGCTCATGTCTGGCTGTTAATTCGGAGCAGCAAAAAGAGTTCGCTGAGGAGGGTTGGAATAATGTGCCAGATGCTATGCGAAAACAAGTGCAGGACACATTCCTATGCTGTGGCTTTAATACGACCAATACCGATGCATCTTGTGAAGCAGTGGCTAAACAATGCTGTCCGAATTATATCGTATCGAGCGATTGCTCATGCCCACCGTGTCTGCCTGCATTGGAGGACAAAATCAATTATGCTTTTAAATTATGCGGCGGCTTGGGAATTTTCTTTAGTTTCACCGAGGTGAGTAAACTGTCATATTTTTCGTTTTAATTCTACCCAATTACATTAATAAATTCTTCTATTTGAACATGCAAACATTTAGTTTATTGGTGTTTGGCTAACCGTTCGTTATCGCAATCAAAAAGACCCACGCGGTTTACCGAGTGCATTTCTATAAAGTCGCATGCAACGCACTTAACTAACGTACTTAACATACATAACACATACTAACAAGCATTAATGCATAATTTAAAACCCATCCGAGCTCTATTAGTCATCATATGTATACTTCAAAAACAAAAAAAAGGAAAAAAAAAACGAAATAATAAGAAAAAACTATACCATCGTCATAGGTTTTCATGCATTTATATATATACACACATACATTCCTACGTATTCAAGCAAATGAATAACACAGATATATATACATATACACATATATATGAAAAATGTATTAACACACACACAACATAAAAAAACATATAATATTTATAATATGTAAAACATTTTACATATAAAAGCATAACTGGAGCATAACTGTTTGAATGAACGAATGATCCTCACATCGTTGGTGCTCCTTTTAACAATCGGTAGAATCCTAGATTTGGATTTTACTCATAACCCACGTATCAAATATATATTAACAGCACCCGCCGCAGGTCAAATATAATACCGTGTTTGGATTGGGCTTGCAATTGACTACACCACCTTATTATACGTTCAAAGTTCAAATATTGAATATACCTACAGCACGTCTACACGGCAGTTTTAAGCGGATAATGCCACAGTTTTTTCAATCATCGGTAATCTTGTACTTATTCAATTGAATACTTCGGTGAGCAATCGTTACTAAATCGATGTAGTGTAGTATGCTTTTGGTTGAATTTTCTGTTTGTTTTTCATTCTTGATTTCAATAGAGGTTTTCACATTAATTTTTAATATTTAATTCGATTTTTCATTTTTCCTGATGCAATTTGTAAAATCTTGAAAAATGTGTGTACTTTCTTAAAAAAGAAAAAAAAAGAAAACAAAACAAAAAAATCCTTGGGTAACAGTTTGTTAACAGTGGAACTTAGACAGACGACGACATTAATCGGTAGTGAAGACTCTTAAAACCATCCTACTCCCACTCTAAATGAAACGTCTGTCCCCAGCCCCATATCAGCATGGCTTCCGACGAGTGCACAGTACCACCACAGCACTCACCGCCATCAAAACCAAGATAAATGGCGGACTCAACCAAAACCGCCCCTGCGAGAGGATTGTCGTAGTAGCGCTGGACCTAAAGAAGGCTTTCGACACTATCAGCCATTCTACGCTACTAGATGACAATACACAGTCGACACTCCCGTCAGGGCTGAAGAGGTGGTGCACTAATTATCTGAATGCTCGACACTCGTCAGTAATCTTTCGAGACCAAATCTTTAAACATGGGAAGGAACAAGGTGTTCAGCAGGGTGGTGTCCTTTCACCCTTACTCTTCAAGTTCTATATATCGAATCTCCCTCAAATACCAGAGGGTATCTCCCTGGTCTCCTACGCTGACGATTGCGTGATAATGACGTCGGACAATGACAGTGATCGCCTGTGCACCAAAATGAACGATTACCTCACCAATCTTTCTCGCTTTTTCCCTTCGAGCAATCTAAATCTTTCCCACACTAAGTCCATGGCGATCCTCTTTAACACCTGGACAAAGGAGGTCAAACTGCAGTTCAAGGTCAAAGTCGACGACACACCAATTCTGACAGTTTGCTCTCCTCTACGCACACAACCGCAATTACCACTAAAGTCCAAATCGCAACAAGGTCGTCAAATCGCTAACCGGCAGCACTTGGGGAGGGACAAAGGCAGTCGGTTCTAGGTTACCGAAACGACCCGGATTTATATCCGGCCAAGGACTGTCACTCCAGCAGCATTCCCTGTATGTTAGTATGGGGAATGTTTATGCTGCTACAACAACAACAACAAAGGCAAAGAAATGTTGCTGTCAACATTTAAGGCAATTGACCGGCCGGTTCTAACTACGTTGACAAAACTACTCTGGTCGCCTGGAATTAATGACACGCAGTGGACAAAGTTTCAGAAAGCGCAAGACACTAACCCCGACATACCAAACATATGTCCAGCATGTGAAGACACCCCGCACAACCCTAACCACCTTTTCACAAGCCCTTTAAAACCTACTCATCTAACACCCCTCTCCCTTTGGACCCAATCTGTCGAAACAACAAGTTTCTTGCGCTTACCGTTAGATGAGCTCCGCGAAGACGACCGGTGATTTACATTGCACTGACAGGGTTTAGTATTGCTGCTACAACAACAACGGCGTTAGTCGGGATTACCGGCGCATTTAATTCTGGTTAAAATTTTAGTGTGATAGAAGGTTGGTTCGCAAGTCAGTGAACAGCTAATTTGCTGATTGCGTAGTTTTGCCAGTAAAAATGGACCGCAGACAACAAATACCGGTATTAGGTGCCTTGATACTAAGAAATAATTCTTTATTTGAAAATTGCATTATTTTTGATGCACAATAGATATTAACTGTTATAAATTATAAGAATTAATTCTAGTAGTCAATCCGCATTAGTTGCACTAAATTCCTGAGATAATTCCGATTTAAGTTGTTAATCCCTATTAACGCCTCTGTCTGTCTAGGCTTTTACATACCTACATGTATACATATGTATATGTATATTTAAATTTTATCAATACCGAACCAATACATTCCTGTAAGGCAAAACAATTAAGTATTTGTTTGAAAATGTCCTCCATTTATACAAATATTTTACAAACCTTGCATTGTTTGTAAAAAAAAAATAAGTCGTAAAAGCTTTGAAATCATTTGTTTTTAATATAAAGGTAAATTATTTGTTATATTGGTTTGGGTAAAAAGAAATCCATTATTTTCTCGGTAAATGGCTGTAGTGAACAATATCTCGTATTTGTCGATCAAATAATTTAAAATTTATCAACGTTGGCAAGGTGACATTTCACATTACAAAAATAATTTCTTTCTGTTTTTTGTTTGTTCCAATCAATTGTGAGTTACAGGGTGTTAGCAATGTTAACAAAGATAAAATTCGGTACATTTTACAGTTTTTCTTTGATAAAGACGAAAATGCAAGCCAGTATAAATGGTATTTATGATGCCGGTTTAGTAACAGCGAATTACGCGCAATTTTGGTTTGATGTTAAAGAAAATATCGATAAAATCACAGAAATAATGGAAGTTGACCGGGAGGTTAATACTCGTAGCATCTTCCTGGGCGATCGACCATAAAACAGTTTTGAAGCATTTGCACGAAAATTTTATGCAAAAATAATGAATTTCTTTCCCCCAAACTAATAATTATGAAAGAGCGTAAATTAATTAATTAAACTGCAAATTAAAAGTATGAAATGCATAAATAGTAATGAGATAAAGATGAGTGTTTATTGAAGCCGCCATAAATAACTTAAATACATATGTGTTCAATTAACTTTTTCCTGTAGACCCCATAGAGCAAGCATTCAAGTCGTTGACACTGTGGTGCTATCTACCTTCCACATAAACGCGGCGGGAAAGACACTTTCATTCTTCGACACAGTGTTTCGAATAACAAACAATTTAATTGCACGATAATTGCTATAAGGAGTGGTTATCCTCTTACAGCCGTTGAAGAATACTTGAAAATGATGCCAAGTTTGAGACTTCTCAATAAAACCACTTAAGTGCTTTGCATATTAGGTTTTATTTTATAAATTTAAAATGTTTTCAATCTGTATCAGTCTCTTTGCCTAAGAAAATCATGATTTTTTTACTTCATATACAGAAGTTAATATAATTCGAAAATCCTTTGAGAAAAATACTTCAGATCCAAGCAAAATAATAGTCAAATCATAAAAAATGTTCTATTTGATTTAAGTCGGCTTTTGAAGATGCCTAATCCAGAACAGTGATTGAATTGTCTTCAAAAAACTTTTTTATCACATCGGAAGTGTGATTCGGGCCATTGTCTTGTTGAAATTTCCTAATCAGTGGTAAATTCTCTTTGTCATAAGGTATCATTACATTTTTAAGTATCTGAACGTACTTGACCACATCCATATTACCTTCAATATGAGGAATTGACTCGACACAATTCCACGAAAAGCAATCTCACACCATAAGTGAGCGTTCCGCGTGCTTTATGATTGGTGAGACGAACTTAGGGTCGAATGCTGCACGCTTTGGTTGCCACACGTACTTCCTAACATATGGGCCGATCCTATTTATTTTCGTTTCATCGCTAAATAAAATCTAACGCCAATGATTTATGTTCAGGATATTTGCTTTCGAGCAAACTCAATTCAACGTTGTCGCTTCTTCCGTGCCATACGACCGTGAAACCCTGATTCTACTAAGCGTTGCTCTTTTCTTTGTTGGCTTTTCCTGGTGAACAAGAATTTCGCGATGGATGTCAGCAGCTCTCTTCCTGGAATCCTGTTTTGACAATCTAACGATTATTCTATCAATCTTGTTAGTAGTCTTGCGCGCTTTCTTCTTGCAGGGAACGTTGACTGTTTTTATACACAGACCAATATTTCATAACCTTAAAATCATCATTTTTCCTATTGTGTTGAAATAGCATTGCAGGATAATCCGGTTTTTTGCAACTCTTTGATTACTTTTCGAGGAGCTGGGGTGCATTTTTTCGCATTCGACATTATTGAATCGTTTCAAGTAAAGTAAAGTGCTTATACTCCAGATATTTTACTTTTATATATTTGCCTTGAAACAATTCACACAATATTGAACGAAGACGGAATAGTTCTTAAGTATCTATTTCACAAAAATATCAGTGCTCCTATTAAAACCCAAAAAAACCATGCAAACCCTCTTAGAGAAATAAATAATGTGATCGCAGCAAATATATTCAAGTGCAAAAATACAGTTGCGGCACCATATAACATATATTGTTTTTTTGACGTGATAACGTCTTATAATTCGATATAGCCGGCTGCACGCACCAAAAAATGCGGCGTTACCTTGCTCATGCGGCGTTACCTAGTTTGAACTGCAAGCGAGAGCGCGGAGCGAACGAAAAAGAGGCACAATCGGCCCCCGCGTTCGGCAACGTTCGAGGTTTGAAGAGATTTGAATCTCTGTGTATGAAACACAAAATGAAATAAACTATTTTTTCTAATAGCGTTCGCCCCTCTACGGACAATGTTAAACCTCCGAATGTATTTCTGCCATAAAAAAAGTTCATATTCTCATAGTTCGAAATTATTTTTTTAGATTAAATATTTTTTCTTTAATTTATTAATTGTTTCTGGGTGTTTTTTGTTTTGTTTATTTATTTTTTTTTAAATTTAATTGACTTATTTTTTACCTTTTTTATTTTTTTTATTCATTTTTAAATTTTTAAATTTTTTTTTTAACTTTTTTAAATTTTATTTATTAGTTTTTAAATTTTATTTATTTATTTACTGAGCACTAATTATAAATAATTAATCTGCCGAAGATAAGCGCTGGCTACTAAGGCCTTCGGCTATTTAACTTTTTACTATAAAATAATAAATTCCTTTTTTTCTATATTCATCTTTCAGGTATTGGCCGTCTTCTTGGCGCGTCGCTATCGCAATCAACACGATCCACACTATCCACCTGCGCGCGCAATTTTTCCACACAACTACCAGTATTAGTAAAACAATCATAATTGTCGAACGAATTGAGACGTAAAGCAGCTAGCGAGCGTAAAATCTTCAAATTATGCTTTAGAATCATGTGAAAAAAGTTTTTGTTTAGTATTGGACCGATTTTGTAGCAAAACGAGTTGACTAATACTTGCGTAGATTGCAATTTGAAAATTTATACAAATTTATACAATATTTTTAAATTTTTAGATGTCTTACTTTTTGTTGTAATCTGTTCTTATTTTTACACCATTTACTTATGTTAATGTATTTGTTGTGTTCAATTTATTGCTTACTTTCCATTTATGGAAACAAAATTTTTTTTTTAATTTGATTATTGCAGAATCTAGTGATTTTTAATATCTAACGCAGCAAATTGTGTTCACTTTTCCTACAATTTGATTTCCTTGGTTAACTTTTTGAGATTATTTTATGAAATTACATAAATAAACTAGAATAGATGTTATTTCGTGTATGTGAGTTAGAAAAGAACAAAAACAAAAAAAAAAAAAAATATAACATGTAGTACTATTTATGTATGTATGTTTGCTCAATACGTAACATTAGTTTCAAGTAGTTTGTATGTTTGTGTATGTAGAATTTTATGGTAACCATTAACTTAATTTTTTCAACGATTTCGGCACTGCGGGCAATCAGATAAAAATGAAGTAAATATTATAAATAATATGAAACAAAACAAAAATGTGTCCTAAGTCATATAATTTTCTCTTAAAAAAACTATATTAAAAATAATTCATTTATCAACATTTAACGTAATTATCAAATTCTACTTCGGCTTCCTTGCAACAGGTGCTTTATTAATGTATACAGACTACATTAAAAATACATACACACACACACACACCAACAAGCACCGCATACTCTTTAATTTCCAATCATTTTATTTTTATATTAATAACACGACTCCACACACAGCATCCTTTATACATTTAAATTTTCACTCCACATATAATATATTGTAGAGAACCAAACATACATATGTACATGCAATATATATACATACACACATATTTACACATATACGACATTGTTGTTATTGTATGTACATTTGCATAGAACTTATATACGATAAAGTACGATAATATTTTCTGTATTCTGTGCTGTGATTGAAATAAATATGATCTTTAAAATGTACACAAACAAAAAAACAACAATATGAGTGCTCTCTGATTTCCTTGGAACGCTTGCAAAAATCGAATTAATTTGAATGGTTGTTGCTGTCATACGCTCTTGCAACGGGATGCATCGTATGACAACCTCTCTTCGCTTTTACTTGCTGTAATTTATGCGTGAATATATGTGCATATATGTGTGTATGCATAGTACGTAGAATAAAGCACTTTCTCATGCTGTAAACAGCATTTGTGATTCATGCGGCGTCAATGCTATGCATAAATAAGTAAAGCTCAAGCATGCAAATGCATCTCTTCAGTGACAGTAGCATCAACTGTGACTGCAGCTGCAATAAAAACGACTGCATACAAATGATTAGCGAAAATGTGATACAATTTTGTAATGAAAGCTGTGATGGTTTCAGAGTTTTTAAAGAACGTTAAACTTTGATTGAAAAGTTTTTAATTTTTAATTTTTAAAAGGGTTTCAAAATATTGATACATATGTATGTAGATATTTACAGTCCGGTTGACTTGATTAGAGGCAATAATTTTTATGGAAGAAAATGGAAAATAAGAGCAACCGTATTTGGCCTAGTATTCCAAGGGTTTCTGACAATTCAAGTGAAGACTGTAATTCGCTCGAAAAGAAACATGCATCAAAATATTATGCCATCTAACGGTATTTCGCAGCAGTAAAACTTCAGCAGCTGTAAAATGTGCCTGATTTATTTGTTCACTACAATAGAGACACTAACGAAATAAGGAAAAATATAAAAAAATAAAGGAAATTTTGTTTGGCTTCTTTACATTTATTATTCAAAGCTTAATAGTTTGTGGTGCCGCCTTACTTCGTAAATACGCTTATGAATGGAGTTGCACAAATTCTCCAGATAAACTAATGAAATTTCAGACCAGGCCGTTTCAATGATTTGAATTTAAGCATTTTTGTCTTCAGATTGTTGCTTGTTCTCATAAAACTTACGAGCAAGCCATCGTCATAGATTTTTAATAATGTTCAGATCTGGAAAATATGGTGGCCATCTAAAGTTTCAACGTTTCAACGCAACCCAAGTTTTGACTACATTTGACTTGTGTACAGGTGTCCCATTTTGTTGAAGGACCCAATTAATAGGCTAAATGTTTCACAAATGTTGGGAAAAGATGATTCCATCCAAGCTTTACAGCTGTTTCCCGTCATTTTGTAGTGTACAGTTTTCAATCGAACGCGCCGTAGTACGATATTGCTCCCAATTCTAAAGCGTGGTTAAATTTCAAGGGCCAGAGTTGATTTTGAATCAAATACAATTTTTTTAGGAAATTATTGTCATTTCTCTGTATTGTGATAATATTGGTATGGCTCAATTACGTATGGAACAAAACATCGGCCAAATGGCCGCCGCGGCATCGGCGGTAAACCTTCATCCGATGGTCCAAATTTTCGATGACGCTGAGGCATAATTGAGGTTCTATGACGTTAATGTGACGAATTATATAATCTTTTAGCTCTTGAAGTGTTGCTGGCTTATCGACGTCCACCTTTTCTTTTAAATAATCCCAAAGAAAGAAGTACAACGGTGTCGTTGACGTTTGGGTGTGGTTTACATTGAACATCGGCCCTTGAAATTTAACCACCCTTGATAAAACCACCTTCACGGCTGTGATGTCGACTCAAGCACCTTTCCTCCTTTCTTACGCCATGGAAATAGTAATTGTCCCATCCAGATTGAACTTCCTTTCGTCACTAACTACTATTTTTTTCAATACACAGGGATCGTTATTTGTAACAGAACTCTAACTCATGCGATGCCTTGCAAAATCGAGACGGCGTTCTTTGCGTAATTTATTGAAAGGTGGGTTTTTTGTAGTTTTCTATGCTTTTGATGTGACGCTTTTAGAAAATTCCTTCGAACGGTAGATTTACTGGCTGCAACATTTGCCATTTCTTTGATTTGACGGTTGAAAGGGCGGAATTTGATGCAATCCTAAGGATTTTGCAAGTTTCCTTCTGTGTTGAAACCATCGCAGTTCTGCCTTTGTAGTTCTTTTCATAGATGGAACCTTGTTTCAAGTAAAGATGCACAATATTTGGACTTCGACTAGTCCTTTTGGCAATTAAGCTATTTGAAAGTCCCTCTGAGGTAATTTTTCACGATCTCTTAAGCCTTTCTGCTTTCCCATTTTATTAGAATTAAGAAGTTTTCAACCAAACACAATGAATGCTTAAAAAAAGGTTTCCTTCTCACAGCTGTAAGGCGCAAATAATGTAGGCAAATTGAATGCCTTTATTCAAAGTAAACCAACTACACCAATTTTGGTTGCTTTAACAACCATTTTCTTCTATAAAAATGAGTGAACCGGACTGTATATCTGATTAACTCGACAAATTGTACCGCCTCGTCTGTGTCAGTATAACAGAAGCAATGAAAACATGCCCAACTGACGCATTATGTGTGCTCTTATGTATACCACCGCTTTCCAAAAGCGGTAAAAAAAACTCGTCTGAGCGCTTTGTGATTAAAAAGCATCTCTGATCTAAAAAGTGGGGTTATGAAAGGAGATTTAAAGATCTTAGAAGACTTTCGACATAATTCTATTATTTACAATTATTTTTTATTTTATTATACCCATTCTTTTCAGGAACTTTAGAGCGGCCTTGAACTCTCACTCACAGCTGTGCATTTTAAACTTAGTTAAAATTTAAACTCCAGTTAAGTCATTTGGTTTAATAAGAATTTACTCTTGAGCCACGCAATTCGGTTTAAGAGTTTAACTTGAAAACTAAATGCAGTTTTAGTAAAAAGACCTGCTTCAATGTAACTAAAAATAAATTCATATTTGGAAAAAATATTTTATTAATCACTAGCGAGTGGTGTGAAAGTATTGAACAACTCAAACATTTTTGGAAAAAAAAAATTCTTTAGCTCGGAGTGCTGAGCCATCCACGAAATACTACTCGCAAATAAAATTTGACTACTTCCTAACTGCTCCCTATTGAGTTTTTAGTTTTTATCCATTGAAGGATTTACTCTGCAGTAGACAAAAATCAGAGCCAACTCACTTTTGAATTTTTCAATATTTTTTAATTTTTGTCTAATAAGGATTCACTGCGCAGTATCGACTTACTGACTCTGCTAACTGCCTTCTGCTTCTTAACTGCTTCATTTTAAATTTTTGAATTTTTGTCCAATGAAGGTTCACTGTGCAACAGAAAAAATATTTTAACTTTAATTCCTTTCACTTTTGAATTTTTTAATATTTTTTAATTGTTGGCCAATGAAGATGCAACAGAAAATATTCTATTTCTTAGCTTAAATCATTTAGAATTTTTAATATTTCAGAATTATTTAATGGTTTTTAATTTTTGTGCAATGAAGGTTCACTGTGCAACAGAAAAAATATTTTAACTTTAATTCCTTTCACTTTTGAATTTTTTAATATTTTTTAATCTTTGTTCAATGAAGGTTCACTGTGCAACAGAAAAAATATTTCAACTTTAATTGCTTTCACTTCTGAATTTTTTAATTTTTGTTCAATGAAGGTTCACTGTGCAACAGAAAAAATATTTTTACTTTAATTCCTTTCACTTTTGAATTTTTTAATATTTTTTAATTTTTGTTCAATGAAGTTTCACTGTGCAACTGCGTGTTGCGGAATTGCATGTCAGTGCACTGGCGTCATTTGTTGTCATTGTGTTGCTGCCGCCATTAATATTCTTCTTTGTGTGCAACTTGTTTGCGTCAAATATGTTTAGACAAAATCACTGCATACATATTTACAAGTGTGCGTATGTGTGTAACAAAATTTGTCCTAATTCAAGGTTGGTAGAGATAACAAGTTGTTGACTGTTTTTGATTTAAATTTATGAATAGGTTGATAGACTGGGGTTGGGGTGAAGTTGAAATGGTAGTGAAATGTGATTTTCTGCAAGCACACAATTGCGCCTAAAAATATGTATCCTCTGATAAGTACGCTGTTAAAATGTAAAATATGTATTCGAGTATATATGAACATGTATTCATATGTCTATGCAGCGCTCGATAATGGTAGGGGAGACTATCGTATGTCTCTACTATGGGTTGACCGTTTTCTACTTATTGTGCGCTCATTGTATGCTAATATTGAAATGTGTGTGTGCACTCGTATAAGGTTAAAGGTAAAAGGTATTGGTTCTCCCTTCGTTAACACTTGGGGAGATCTTGCGAATTTTGTACTCTTTTTTTTTCTTTTTGTAATGGTTTCGCAACGGAGTGTTATTTTCTCACATTACAAAGTGTACTCCATTTATATTGGGATAACCACGAGAGTGTGCGAGATATGTAATAATTACCGCAATATTGCAATGCTGTTACGTACTTGATGCTCTACTGCTGATGCTCAGCTGATACTGAGAAATTTATTTTGCAAAGAAAATGATATTTGTAAGAAATATGAAGAAATGCAGTGACTCTGAGCTTATTTGATGCAGTTAATACTTTTTTAGAAAAATGAAAATGACTCGATGCTTATTAAATTTAATTTAAAAAAGTATATAGGACTTGTAATGAGATATGTACATATGTACTATTTACCATTGCGGAGAGAACAATAACAAAAACAAAAAATATAGAAACAAATAGTTTTCTCATCAAAATATGCTCACAGCTTAATTGATGCAGTGTATTTTGTATTTTCTCTGAGAATGTAATAACGGTGAAATGTATTTTTTTCTGTTTAGCTTAGCGTCTTAAGTTATTTTCAAAAAATGTTTGTAAAGAAAAGTTGAAAAAATTTAGTTTTTTTTTTAATGGAAAAACGGACCTCACTTCAAAAAAGGGAAGACGTTATTCGTCATTATAAAGAGGACAAAAGCCAACGAAAAATTGCAGAAATTGTTGCCATTAGTTCCTTAACTGTCCAGCACATTATAGAAAGGTTTCGCCACGAAAACAGGATAGAAGATAAGGACAGATCTGTGCCAAATAAAATATTTAAAGATGCAGATAAGAGGTGGATTGTTCGCAAAGTTAAAGGAAACCCCTTTTTAAGCGCTCCAAAATTATCGAACGAAGACGAAAAGTACTTAGGCAAGATCTGCTGGCGGCCGCCATAGCCAAATGGGTTGGAATTCACAGAGAGAACGATGGTTGGAATCTCGGTGAAACCAAAATTAATAAAAACCTTTTTCTAATAGCGGTCGCCCCTTGTCAGGCAATGGCAAACCTCCGAGTGTATTTCTGCCATGAAATAGCTCCTTATAAAAATATCTCCCGTTCGGAGTCGGCTTGAAACTGTAGGTCCCTCCATTTGTGGAACAACATCAAGACGCACACCACAAATAGGAGGAGAAGCTCGGCCAAACACCCAAAAAGGGTGTAAGCGCCAATTATATATATTTACATATATATGTAAGTTCAGTATCTGTGGATCTGATGCCTGTGAAAAAGTTTGGAGAAAAGTTAACGCGGAATTGGATCCAAACAATATGACCGGCACTTTACCGAAACGACCCGGATTTATATCCGGCCAAGGACTGTCACTCCAGCAGCATTTCCCATATGTAAATGTGGGGAATGTTTATGCTGCTACAACAACAACAACAACCGGCACTGTGAAGCATGGAGGGGCTCTGTGATGGTTGGAGGATGTATGGATGCGAACGGGATTGGAAACTTGGTATTTATCGAAAATATTTTGGTTACTTAAATATTTTGAAAACTATTGTAAAAGAAAGCGCTACGAAATTGGGCCTTGGAGCAACGTTTATCTTCCAGCAGGATAATGACCCCAAGCACACATCCAACATTGTACGAGAGTGGCTGTTATACAATGTGCGAAAGCAGCTGAAAACACCCCCACACAGTCCCCGGATACCAACCCAATCGAACATTTAAGCAGCAAATACGTTAACATCCCATTAGAAATAAGGAACAACTGAAAAACGTCCTTCAAGAGGAATGGAATAAAATACCACCAGCTGTAACTGAAAACTTGGTGAAATCAATGCCATCACGACTTAAAGCGATTGTAAAGTCTAATGGTTATCCTACCAAATACTAGGATTTGTTTTTAGTTATGTTTTTGATTTCACAAATTAATAATATGATGAACTGTATACTTAATTTTGAATGAAATGAATACTAAACATGGATTTTTATAAAATTTAATATAAAAAGCTATAATTTGGTTGCTTTTTAAAAAATTTTCATTATTTGGATTAAATATGATTTTTGTATTTCATTCATGTAAATAAAACACAATTTTGTTATCACTTAGGTTGTTTGAAGGAATCGATTGGGGCAAAATTAAAAAGTTATCCGGTGTATACTTACTTCTGTTACCAACTGTATATAGAAAGTCAGTGGTAAATAACGGAATAAACTCGTATAAATTGTGACCCTATTTAAAAATGTATTAATTTATTTAATAACTAATAACCAAGAAAGGGAACATCCTGATCGGCTGCGGCGCGAATGAAAGATATACCATTTGGGGCAGCAGCGAGATCAACGAACGAGGTGAGTCTGTTTTTTATTTTATATTTAGCCGTAATTTACTCATGTGGTACATAGGCAACACGCCAACTTTTGTTTGCCCGCCATCGGAAACATCAAGAGGTTGGGAGGAAGTTCTAAACATTTCTCTCTCGACAAACTCTTCTGACGTTATGGTTCGTTCGGGAAACCTTGCTACCTCGTAGGAACCCTAACATAACTGATTGGTCTCTTTTTGGAAAGAGTATTGCGAATCCATTGAATCCGTAAAAGACTCAGCCAGACGGAGGCGGGTCCTCTCCAAGGACCACTCTTGTAAAACTCTTGTCAACAGAGAGAATGAGGAGTGGGCTAAATCTGCAGGCAAATCTTTAAAAATCCTTGCTGATGCCCATTTCCCGGAAATTTCTATTGATCCAGTCTGTAACGAAGGCGCTATCGGCAGGAGAGGTCACCTGCGATGTCCCTCACATCTGTCCTGTCCGTCAACAGAATAAACTGGGCAATCGATAGCTTTTCCCCTTCCAAATGTCCAGGTATCGATGGTATCATACCAGTGATGCTTCAGAATACGAAAACCTGATTTTGGTAGTGGTTCCCGTCCTTCATAAAATCTTCTTGGCATGTATCTCGTTAAACCATGTGCCTGCTAGCTGGAAGAAAACCAAGCTGGTCTTCATTCCTAAGGCCCCTCCGGCCACGTATTGACCAAGGCCTTCAGACCAATAAGTCTTACCTCCTTTATTCTGAAGGTATTCGAGAGAGTGATCGACTATCACAATCGAGAGCGCTTTGGAACCAGAATATCTCCAGCTCAACACGCTTACCTGAAAGGGAAATCTACTGAGACAGCCTTACTTGAGATAGTAACGACTGTAGAGAAATCTCTGGAGGGAAAAAAATTCACTTTGGCGGCCTTTATAGACATAGAGGGCGCCTTCAGTAATGTTACGGCTGAGTCAATTCTCACTGCTCTAAATAGGCTAGGGCTAGAATCACTAGGTTCGTACATAGGGATACACCGCAGGGTGGCGTACTCTCCCCTTCCTTTAACTCGCTTAAACAAGGGTGGGGTATACGTTTTAGCATATGCCTATGACTTGGTCCTAATGGTTGCAGGACCGGACGTATTTTCTGCTATCCCCGGTAGGTATTTTAGAATTTCATGCCGTGGTAACTGCAATTTTTTCGATCTACCCGCTGCTTTGTCAGAGCAAACAAAAGAGCAACAAATATTAACCACCAGTGCAAAATGCCGCTGGTTCAGAGAATACAAATATAAATTCAGGATTTGCACTAAATCGCAAACTAAAATCCAACTGAGCTGAAAATTGAGTAACTCTCGGAAAAAAATGCGGAGCACTGAGTGTAGTGAGTATTGAGTGTTAGGCAAAGCAAAGAAGTTGCTAGTGCGAGTACTCAAAAAGCTTTTCATGTACGAAGCAGCTCACCATCACATGATTTTGTGGTACTTTTATATGTGTGTGTATATGTGCAATTAGCAGAGCTAAACAGTATGTGGATATACAATACTCTTGCATGCATACATTTGCGCCTAAAACACGCAGTAATCGAATGAATTCTCTCTCTCAGCTTTGTTGTTACATAACGAATTCCATTTGTTTGGAGCCACTCACGTGCCTGCTTTTTGACCGACCGTCTCTGGCAACAGCTGGAATAGTTGCTACGGTTTTGACCGATTATCTGTGTGTGTATGTATGTATGTATGAGCAGGTACATGACTGTCTGGCTTTTGTTGTGTGCATATACATACTTACTTACAGCACAAATGTGTATATATATATACATTTATTTTTTTAAATGATTATACATCCGTCCGTTTATGTTTTCTGTAATGTGTTTTTGATGCCCGGAAGTGGAATATTTATATGTATAAACACACACATATATATGTATTTGTATTGGCGTGCAACTAACAAGTATTTCGTATACATGAATGACTGCTAGGCAGGTGGGCGTGGCAGTTCTTACTTACTTAAGTTTAGCGCTAAACTCATTGTTGTGTTGCTGTCTATGTCCTGGCTATGTAGTTGCCTAGCATAGAACTGTCGAATTCCATTGTACACTACGAGCCACTTTTTTCCTCCCTCACTTTCTTTAGCTATCTTCTATCTATCTTCGCTTTTTTGGCTTTACTCATATACAGCCGTTGGAGAATACTTAAGAGCGATGCGTTGCCAACCATATATGCGTATCTTTCACCAAGTGCAGTGCCGTACCGGTACTTTCTGCACTTGAATATATTTTTGTGAGAAATTAACCTAAGAACGATTCGGTCTTCGTTCAAAATTTTGTGAATTATTTTCTGTTTTACATTATAACTATATTTTATTTATAACTGCTACTCGCATGTGCAAGTTGCTAGTAACGAAACAAACCAAAACATCAACCAAAACAACGCCTCGATCAGCGAAATTCGGGAAATAATGTAGTTATTAAGAGATTTAATAAGCCAAATGACTGCCATGACAAACCTTTTAGCGAGTCTTGTCCCAAAACACCACGCTCCATACGCTTAAACACTGGAACACTCAAATAAGCTAAACATTTTCCTGCAAAAACACGTTATACGAGGTGTGTTCAAAAAATAAGGTGCATTTTGCGAGCTACGTACATTCGACTTTCAATTATATATATATAATTGGCGCGTACACCAGTTTTGGGTGTTTGGCCACGCTCGTCCTCCTATTTGTGGTGTGCGTGTTGATGTTGTTCCACAAATGGAGGGACCTACAGTTTCAAGCCGACTCCGAACGGCAGATATTTTTTATGAGGAGCTTTTTCATGGCAGAAATACACTCGGAGGTTTGCCATTGCCTGCCGAGGGGCGACCGCTATTAGAAAAAGGTTTTTCTTAATTTTGGTGTTTCACCGAGATTCGAACCAACGTTCTCTTTGTGAATTCCGAATGGTAATGACGCACCAACCCATCGGCTACGGCGGTCGACTTTCAATTAGTACTCTTTTTTATGTTGGTACACTCGTCTCGAAGATATGTTCACGGTTTTAGGCATACACGAGGTGTGTTCGTTTGTTAGTGAGAGGCGCAAATAAGACAACTGTTTTGTGTGCTCGGCGATTTTTGCTAACGAAAAAAATGGTAATGCATATAAAAATGCATGGAATTTTGTGTAAAAAATGAGTTAAAAAATGTTTACAAGCCATTCACAGAAGGTCAAGAAAATGTGAATGACGACGATCGCTTTGGACGCCCAGCACATCAACAGCCGATGAAAATGTTGAGAAAGTGAAGAAAATTGTTATGGGGATTCATCCATTCACAATTAGAGAAGTTGCTGAGGATGTCGGCATATCGGCTGGCTCATGCCATGCAATCTTTTTGGACATTTTTGAGCACGAAGCGTTCGGCAGCGAGTTCGTTCGAAAATGCTGAATTTTTACCAAAAACAACGTCGCATGGGCATCGCTCTGTAATTGTTGAATGGCGTCAACTTTGATCCAGACTTGCTAGAAAAGAGTCATAACTGGTGACGAATTATGGGTAAATGGTTGTGACATCGAAACCAAAGCCCAATCGTCTCTATGGAAGAGTCCAGGAGAGCCAAGACCAGAAATAGCACGCCAAGTTTGATAAAATGTGAAGGCTTTGCACACCTATTTCTTCGATTACTATGGCGTACTGCGTCGAGATTTCTTACCAAAAGGTCGTACGGTAAATAAGCATAATTACCTAGAAATTATGCGCCGATTGCGTGAAGCAATGCGAAAAAAGCCCGGAATTGTGGCAAAAAATTTATGGCTTTTGCGTTATGATAATTCACCTGCCTACTCATCTTTGCTTATGAGCGATTATTTGACCGAAAACAGCACCGTTATTATGCCTCAGCCACCGTATTAACCAGATTTGACCCCCTGCGACGTTTTTCTGCTCCCAAGATTGAAGAGACCCATAAAAGGACGGCGTTTTGCGACGATTCAAGAGATATAAACCGAATCGCTGAGAGAGCTCATGGACATATCGAAAAGAAAAAAGGAAAAAACGCTGGCGCAAGTGTATTATATCTGAGGGGAGTACTTTGGAGGAGTTAAAACAGAAATTGATGAATAAATAAATATTTTTGAGAAAAAAGAAAATTCACCTTATTTTTTGAACACACTTCGTAGATATCCTCTTAGTGATAGAGGCCCACTTCACCAAAAAGAGTTCCTTCAATATTCCCTTCTACTGCTTCTATCGCACAACACACCCTGAAGGATCTGCTCACAGTGGCTCTGCTATACTTATAAGGAAATCAATCAAGCGCTACGAATCCACACACTAAAGAATAGAAGAAATTCAAGCAACATATATCACAGTTCAAGGCTCAACAGACGTGGTATCTTCCCAAGAAGCAAACTCAAAGATAAACGCCAGGCAAGAAAAATATGGCAACAAACAAGATCTTCTGAATATAAGAGCCGTTTTAGAAAGAATGAAAACAAATAAAAAAATTATTATTTTATTATTTATTAATCAAGAAATTAGTCGGTTTCTATGGGGTTTGGACGCAACACACCTTACCAACTACTGCTTGTGAAAGGTCAGCAAAAAAGTAAGTATAACAATAGAGTACTGGCCACCTCTTCGTAAAAAAGATAATTCACCAGCGAAAACCGCAATCGAGAAATCAGAGCTTTTTTCTAGCCTCCTAAAAGATATTTTTACACCAAACGGTAGTGAAGCTGATCCTGTTTTGACATCACTACCGCTGCCTTTTTAAACGAACCCTACCAAATGGAGCTGTCGATGAAGAAGTTCACCAAAAGAGAAATAGTTAGCACTATTAAAAAGCTGAAAGATCACAAGGCACTAGGCCGAAATTCTCAATAAACTACGTCCTGAACTGTATAATTTCTTTACTCATTTGCTCAATGCTTGCTCGACCAGAAAAATCTTCCCAGCTCAATGGAAAGTGGCAGAAATTAAAATGGTGCTCAAGACGGGAAAATCAGGTGATGAAGTGAAATCCTATTGCCCTATCAGCTTTCTACCAATACTGTCAAAAGTTTTTGTAAAGAATTTTCTTAAACCTTTAATGGTTTTTATTGAACGCAAATTAATAATTTCGAAACATCAGTTTAAAGAGCATTCGACAATTGAGCATAGACCGTAGACTTGTCAAAAAATACAGACAACACTCGCGCAAAAACAAATCTGCGCAGCAGTTTTCCTGGACATCTTACAAACTTTCGACCGAGTGCAGCACCGAGGTCTACTCTTTAAAATAAAAAAGAAGTTACCAGTAAATGCCTATTTGCTGGTGTTAAACCGTAAATCCACCCTCTCAAAGGACAACTATATTATCTTATACTTTAAAAATCTGTGATGAAACCAGTCTGAACTTGTGGAATGTGGGGCTTGACATAAACTTTAAATTGTTTGATCGATACTGCATGAGATATCAATCCCTACAGCCATCTACCGAGAAAAAATCTTTTTCCCGAACAAAATATCAATGGATACCCGTCCCTTTCGCCTGCACTTTTTTAAATTTTACTCTTATTTTACTCTTTGCTTCGTTCTTAAGTATTTTTCCGATAGCCAAGCGGCAGTTAGGGGCTTGAGCTCGTTGTTTGTGCATTCGAGATTGGTCAGGGAATGTCTGGTTTCTCTCTCGATTGCAGCCGAATACTTCAATATCAGGCTCATTTGGGTTCCCGGTCACAGCGGCATAGAAGGAAACTGCTGGGCTAGACAAGAAACTTTGGAGGCAATTTCGTCGCGAAATGAGAGAATTGGGGTTCCCATAAGAACCTGTGGTCTGCTCTTGGAAATATGGACCTCGAATTAACTCAACGAGCGCTAGGCCAGTGCGCAAACGTGCAAGGTCGCAAGATCCTTCTGGCCACGGATAGATTAGGGACCCCCGAGGGAACTCCTAAGGCTAAGAAAGCATCAGCTCTCGAATTTGAATGATATTATTACCGGAAACTGTCCGTTAGGTGTTTATGCGGTGAAACTTCGGATTGCCTCAAGTCCGTTCTGCAGAAGCTGTCTGGAGGACGAGGTGGAATCATCTCAATACCTTCTTCTCAGCTGCTTTGCTCTCGTCTGCCAAAGATTTCGACATCTGGGCTCTAATTTTTTCGCAACGCCTGTGGATATAGCGGGTTTAAATATCAAACATCTGGTGAAGTTCATCAGTAGCTTGATGCGGCTAATTACGGACGTAAATCAGCCACCATCGTAAGTGCATGGTCATCTTCCTCTAATCCCAAGGCTCCGTCTTCCTTCTCTTCTCCTTTCTCCTTTCCCCTGTATGGCATCACAACGGACGAAGTTTGAATATTTGTTCAAGTGGGCCCTAAGCTAGGGCAGCCATTTCACCTAACCTAACCACACCTAAGTATTTTTCTCAAAGAATTTTCGAATTGTATTAACTTTTGTAGATGAAATCAAAAAAAAATTATGAAACTAGGTATCGTTCTTAAGTATTTAGCAACGGCTGTACTCTATATACACACTTAGTGTGTCGGAATTCTTTGCTTATCTTCAACGGAATTTCCGGTCTTTGACGTGCTCGAATGGACCCATACGAACGTAATGCCTTCACAATTCCAAGGAAATGCACACTTGTACAACATTATTTGCAAATGTATATAAAATACTTACACATACGGGTATATATGTGCATGCATCATTCACAACGAATGCTTCATATTTAAGCATAATTCGCATCGTTCTTCTCTACGCGAAAACTGCGGCTGCACTTATTAAAAAATGTGGTTTGTTGTGCCTTCTTTGGAATTTCGCTTTTCTTCTCTTAAATGATTTATTATTACCCATTTCGGCATGCCGTGTCATTTATTTTCGTTTTCATTTCTTATGGCTACCCTTTTTCACACTTTCTTATTTTAAATGCCTTTTTTCAACGCCGTCAACATCATCAGCTGTCGCTGTCTCTGGCAATTTAAATAATTTCTAATTTTCCCCGCTTTCATGTAATGCATACCAGCTGTGCGTAAAGGCCAACTACAACTACAACCAACAGCCAGTAACTCAAACTCACTGCTAGTTTCTTAGCTTCCCATTACATTCAATAGAAATACGAAACACTTCTGCGACCCACTTTTCCCTAATTTCTTATTCTCCAACGAAACGTGTCAACGAACGACTCGCTTGGTTGTGTCAGCTGCTGTGCGTTGCTTTAGGCAATGCAGACTTACTTGTAGCTGTCGCTTGCTCAATAACTTACAAGGACTCGTGCATGCGGGATAGTTATGAATAAGTGGGTGTGTAGTTGTGTGAAGAGTTTAGAGAATTTTAAATTTAATTATAGGATGAATAAAAATTGTATGTACTTTCCTAAGCTCAGCACTCAAATTTGTGTGGCTCGAGTTTAAATTGAAAATTCAGTGTTGGTATCAAAGTAATGGAAAGTTAATGTTGGATAAGACTCTTTTGCATTAAAAAATAAACACCAATTTTCAAAATTTCCACTAACTCCTCCCTGAAGATTTCAAAGGTTATAAAGGTCAGACGCTTTTATATGAACTGTGTAGTAGTTATTCGTTTACAGGGTCCGGCACTCGAAGTGTAACCAATAATTAGTTTGGAAAATTTTTTTTTTTATTCAATTCAAAATTAAAAAATGTGTGAAAATAATACAAAATTAAGAATCAATTTACTTTCACCCGATAGGACCACTTTTTGCCTTGATTATGGCCTTGAGATGGTCGAAAAACGAATTGCAAGCTGCCCGAATGTGACTTGCAGGTATTTTGGTCCACTCGCGAACAATGGCTTTTTTCAGCGTCTCGAGACTGGTAAATTTTTTAGCTCGGACTTTGCTCTCCAACATACCCCAAAGGGAACAATCAATCGAATTCGCGAGTGGTGAATTTAAGAGTCATTGTGTGGACGTTATGAAGTTCGGAACGTGGATTTTGAGCCATTCTTGGTTCACTCGAGCTTTGTGAGGCGGTGCCGAGTACTGTTGAAACGTCCATGGTCTGCCACCGAAATGTTTGTCTGCATATAGTTGCTTCAAAGCAACCTCCAGAATACTTCCCCGATAATATTTCGCATTTACCTTGACGCGAGGCTCGATGAAAACGGTTGGAGAGCGCCCATCTGCGGTTATAGTGGCCCAAACCATTACCTGTGGCGGGTGCTGTCTTCTGGTGGCCAATCGATGACTCAAATTCTCGTATGAACGGTCGGTCAAATAAACCCTATCGTTTTGGGAATTTACGAGTTGCTCAATTTAAAAAATTTTCTCGTCAGAAAACACAATGTTCGGAACACAGAAATTGACGACTTTCGGCCAAGCGAAGCAACTCCTTCGCTCTCTCAAGTCTGATTTGTTGCTGCTTTGGTGTGAGACCAAGCGCGTTTTGGGTCTTATAAGGGCAAGAATTGACTTTGAGATCATTTTTCAGTACGCGGTGGATGCTTCGGTCAGATATTTCCAGTTCTTTCGCCATTTGATTGGCACTTCGTCGGGGATTTCGCTCAAGTCGCTTCTTCACTCTTTGAACCAGTCGTTGCAGTCGCTGGTTGTGATTTTCCAGCCAAATATAATGCAATCATACTATTAAGTTATTAGATGTTGTTAAACGAACCAAAGCTTCATGCCAGCAGATAGATTTCTACGAGAATATTTTTCATGTCAGATATATACTCGGAAAAAAGGACTCCTCAAATGATTTAGAACTTTGCAGTGGCTTGATTAAAATATTTAGGTGCTTATTGCATGCTTATTGATGCACATTAATACCAAAATTTATATATGGCACATACATAAGTTATGCCGTGCCGTCCGATAAATAGGAAAATAAAGCTAATAATAATAATATTTGCCATTTGTCTACACAAAGCATTGACAGTAAACCATTTCTATGATAGAAAAGGTTTTTTAAAAGCACTAAGAACTGAACTCTTAAGCTAGAACTATATATGCATGTTTATTAGAAATACAAATATTCTTCAGTTTTTTATTCATTCACCTTTCTTTTCTACTTTCTACGCATTATTCCATACCCAAGGCTTCGAGTTAATCAGTTTAAATTACAATCAAATTATAATTCACAGACTTCTTCTCCCCAGTCATTATTGATTAATCAATGACTCTCTGTATGATTTCTTATATTACCTATTATTATTTGCTGTCCATATGATGCGGGATGGTGTCACACTACATTAGAGTTGATTTATTGCATGAGCCACCCACACAACGGCCTTGGCGTATAAGTGACCTAAGCTTGCTGCACCATCATTATTAGTTGCTCATACGCACTGGCGTACAAAACTAAAGTGATTTATAGATTTTATGTATTTGTGTTGCTAACATATCGATATGTAAATACTGACAACGGCTTCGGCATTTATAAATGTTTGTTGTTGTTGTTTTCAATCTAGTGGATACCGCGACTTTTAGGCGCTTAAAATATGACACTAAGCAAAATCCAATGACGGGTTATTAATAATGATTTGGATGGGGTGTGAAATTATAGTGAATTATAAATTATAGAGTGTGAAAATATAGTGAAGTATTAGTCAGTTTTGCAGCTTAACACTTAGATTATATTACCCAAAATGGCACGCGGATGAGCTAAGGCTGTAAATTATTTTGAGGCGCACGGCGGCAGTTGCATAGTTCGGTGAAATGTGAAAGTTGTTTTATATATTTATGCTCTTCTTATTATTACTTTTTATTATTTTCACCGAGGTATTTTACTTCATCAACATTCTGACAAGACATGGTTAGTCATTCAAAAGTATTTTTCAAAAATAAAACACGATTGTGGGTAAATGGCATGAAATCATTTTTTAATATTTAAACAAAGATGAGAACTGGTGTTCCACGAATAAGGATTTTCAATCCCAGTTTGAAGATTCAACAGATCATCTGCAGAATTGACTAAAGAGTAAATTTTCAAGCGACTTCGGTAGTCTAGCGTAAGTGCACTAGTCTGTCATCCCAGAGGTTGTGGGTTCGTATCCCACGCAAAGCATTGTCCTCGTACTTTTCCCAATTTACCTACTTTCCCTGTTTCTAAACAAAAACAAAAAAACAAAATCATTCCTCAACCCCAAAAACCTTGTTCTTCCAATCCTTACTCCCGCACAAAAAACAAAGAAATAGACACAGTTACACATTGTATCAGTGGCGCCAGCAAGAGGAAGCGGGCGATCGCAGTAATAGCACAGACACACCAAATTTAGCGAAGTTATCAACCATCTAAGCGATCGTTCTGCAGAAAAATGTGAAACACAGATGGCGTTCCAAGCTTAAGAAGACGTTGTTCCTAAGCAACGACAGCTGGGCATTCCCACTATTTAGGACTGGTAGCGGCAGGCTAATCACCTACCCTATCAGATATCAAATAGATTAAGGAAACCAACGCAAGACTGAGCCTTTTCGAGGGTCTATGCTCCCGAGAGGAGTGAACAAGGAAAAAACAAAAATTTCAAGTAATCAGTGTACAACAGAAACTTAGTAAAAAGCAAAAGCTAATGAACAATACGAAAAGGAGCGGACATACATAGAACTCTGAACTGAGTGGCAACGGACATTGCACGGAAGGGCTAAGTTGACACGCCAACAATAATGACAAAACGTCAGCTATTTCTTTAGTGGGACTAAAGCCACGTCTGCCTTAGAGGAAATCTTTAGTTTGTATATAGCAAAAAAAAAATTATCGTAGCTTAGAATTAATATCAGCTGAAAAGCCAAAATGAGGAACATCATCATCACACACAAAATTGGATCTGAAAAAGTCTGTAAAGAGATTAGCAGCAGCGCTGTAACTACTTTCAAATTTATTATTGAATAAGACAGTTGAGGAAATCGGTGAGTACAATTTTTTTACTTTATTAAATTCCAAAACGTCTTGGGGTTGGGCTTAATACTTTTTTTTTGGAAAGAGGTGAGCAGTCAGAATTTTCAAAAAATTTAGAGTTTTTGTTTTTTTTTGTATTTTCTTAAAGTATGAGGCGGGTTTTTAAAGTAAGTGCCGTTTTTAAATTACGCCGCCGCAGCGCTGCGGTCGCCGTTTAGCGCATGAGCGTCGTGTAGCTCATCTGTTGGGAAGCCACATACGCCTTTACGGAACCATCCGATTGAGTCTACATCTGTTTGCGTGATTTTAAAATGCCTCCACCTCTTGAGAATCCTGCCGAGGGTGTAGTGCGTGCTGTAATTAGGTTTCTCTGTGCTCAAGGTTTCAAATCAGTTGACATTTATCACCAAATCAGTGAAGTACAGGGTGACCGATGGGAATCTGACGTTTTTGAAATGAACAGTACACAGTTATTTTAAATTAAATATTTTATTTTAATACACAAAATTCTTTGTCATGACATGCCATTTGAAGATGAATATTATTTGTGAAAAATTATGTCGGGTAAGTGGTGCTCATCCTCCTGAATGCAGTTTTCCAGCCTTCTCCAAAAATTGGCCATCACACGAGTCATCAGTTCAACATCAATTGTATCCACTTCTTTCCTGATTGCCTCTTTCAGTTCTGCCAATGTGCGGGGTCCGTGAGAGTAGAGATACACGGCTCATTATTAATTCGCGCGCGTGTTTACGTGCAGAGCGCCCAGGGCTACGAGTCAGCGCGGCTCTCACACGCTCGATGTTGTCTGGTGTTCTTGCTGTCTTAGTCGGACCTGGTGGCTTCTTTTTCACTATAGATCCTGTTGTTCGTAGATTATGAACCCAACTGAAAATCGTCTTGCAGCTTGGAACGGTTCCACGACGCCCACGATTGAAACGCACACGAAAAAGTCGCTGCACGGTAATAACAGACCCGCCATTCTGCACAAATGCGTCATACGCAAACATGCGAAGTTCAACCGTCCACCGCTCCATAGCTACTGAAACGGCATCGAATGGCGAGATTACTGGCTTGTAATTCGCCTCCCTACTCCTCTCACCGGCAGAGTACTAGCCATCCCAAAAACGTCAGATTCCCGTCGGTCACCCTGTATATGGTGAAAATATTATGAGTGATGGAATGGTGCGGAAATGGGTTAGGGCCTTTAACGATCGCCACACGATTCACGATTTTTTCCTTAGCTTAAAAGTTTCCTGCTGTCTCAAGAAGTGTTCTTTACGAAATTGTGCCCGAACGTTTAAATTATCGGAAATTGTGTTCACGCTGGGTGCCAAAAATGTTGACTGATGCGCACAAAACCAAAAGATTGGGCAGTGAATTGAGTTTTTTCGAACGATACAGTAACAAGGGGGATAATTTTCTAAGCCATATTATCTCAGGCGAGGGAGAAAACATGGGTAGCCTACGTTACACCGGAATCGAAGCTGCAATCAATGGAATGGCGGCATTCATAGTCCCCTAGGAAAGTGAAATTCAAACAAACAATTTCTGCTCAGAAAATCATCTACTGTGAAGCAGTGGTTGTCTAATCACGCGGCAATCTTCTTTGACGATGGCATACAAAAGCTGGTCCCAAGATACGATAAATGCCTCAGTAGTAATGGGAATTATGTAGAAAAGTAGAGTAAAGTATGAATAAATTATTTTTGGAAAAAATTTACTTCATGTTTTTTATGTCAAAACGGTACTTAGTATAAAAACCCGCCTCGTATAATGTCTTCAAAATATTGTGTGAAAATTTGAAGTGAATTCGACAAATATTTTTCAAGTTATTCAACAATTAACAAAGGGCTATTATATGGCACAGGAATAGATGACGCAGTGTAAGTAATTAAATAGTTAGTATAACTCTACATAAATCGATAGCAAAACTTTAAATGCGTATTTCTCAAAACTATGTTTTTTGAACTGGTGATCACTGTATCTTAAAAACCGCTTGGTAGATTTCAATAAAATTTATACTGCTTTTGAAAAACATAAAAAAACTAGTGCCTGATCGAAGGATTTTTGCTTACAAAATTTCGATTTTTTTTTAACAACTGATTGTCGGTTGTTTTCTCCAAAATCTGAAAAAATATTTCCTGAGGCCGTAAGGGACTTCTGGAAAAACGGGCTCCACACAAAACAGTTTCTCAAAACTACTTTTTTTGAGATGGTCGTCATGATATCTCAAGTTCTACTTGACCGATCGCTTTGAAGTTTGATAAGAACTTTTTATTATACATCTGTCTATCGCGTCTGCCTCGGATTTTGAAAAATTTAAGTTTAAGTTTTTTTAACTTGTTTGTTTTATTGTACATCACTACAAGGTAGTTAAAAGTGTCCACCATGGAGCACCGTTTTTTATTTTTAATGCTTTAATGCTGAAATTATGCCCTGTAAGGGCATACCCTGGCGTCCTGCGGTAGTAGTCTGTAAGATAAGGTTTGCCCAGCTTCATTTGTAACAGCAAATGCGAAGCCATTGACTTGCTTGGTGCCATCAGCGCAAAGGAGATTCCAATCACTTCATAGTGCACCCATGCTCCGGAAAATTTGCTGATATTTGGTATTGTTAGTGCACTATTTTCGTAAAAAGCATAAGTCTTCAATAAAGCTTTCAGACTTTAGAGCCCAGGGTCGTAGCTTGGTTTGAGGCATTCACATTGGAGATATCTTCAAGTTTAAATGATCGGCGAGCTCTTTTACCTCGCATAATGTTGAATGTGAAAGTCTACTTCTTTTATGGTCTATTTCTTTTATTCAGCAATCGAATTTGATGGTGAAGAGTAAGAGTGGAATCGCAGAATAATTTGTATATTATGCGACTTTTGAGATATTTCGTGCGATCTTCAAGTGTTTACAACCACTTTCCATTAGCATATTTATGGTGGATGTTGTCCTAAAAGCATTTAAACTCCACCGAACTGCGGCATGAAATGGTGCTTTTAATTTATTAATGGTAGACTTACTAAGTTTTCCATATTTGCAGACCGTAGCCAATTTTTAATTGTATAATTAGTTTAGTTGCGGTAAGTAGCGCGTTTGTTCATTTCTTATACGAGTATAGCTGACTATTTCACAATTTATAATAAAATTTTCGTATTTTTTACATTTTGTTACTATTTTACTCACTTTAATTTGAGATGCACTTCTATTTTTATTTATTTTGCATGTATACCTCAAATATGTATGCTTTAATAAACTTAGGACTCTTCCATTTTCTCTTACCTTAACTTTTGTTTTTTCCACACTTAGTTAAGGTCGTTGATATGCACTGAAATAGTTCGGTAGTGCTTGCTCACAGTGCGGTTTATATGAGTACATACATATGTGTGTGTGTGTGTACATTTTTCACCTATAAGCACGAGTATGTACGTGTATAAAAAACCTAGATAATCACACCCGCATTTAGCCGACACTATGCGATTTACATACTTACCTTTTATAGCTTCGAATTTTTGTCCTTTTATTATCTATTTTATTATCCATGTCCCGCAGGTTGTATATTACGAGCCCCCCAAGATGGTATTTGAGTAAAATTGCCTATAAAGGAAAAACCAAAAAACTAATTTACTTCAGGGAATTAAAAATAGTACACAGATAATAAAAAATAATATGTGTGCCCACGTATAAGAATTGTAGAGGTGAGTGGGGTATGAAAAATCAGTGTACAAAGTCCAACGACGCTCTTCAGCTATCACCGGCCACTGGCAATAACTACTAAGGGAGATATGTAGAATAAAATACTATTTGTTTTTTTTTTTTTTTAATTCTTTTGTTAACTTCTGCTTGCTATACAAACAGGCTCATATTGACTGAAATGACACCAATACTACTGCACATTCCATGCAGTCCAACAAAACGTACTTAATAGGCAATTCTGCTGGATGAAAGCACACAAATTCGTGCTGAGTATTGAAATTGAATGAAATTTGAATTGAAGACTTGTAATATATTTTGCATTTTGCTCATACAAAACTGTCTAGAATTGGTGATAGAAGTTGTGGCAGAACTAAATATGCCGTTTAAGCGCAGCGCTGAGTATTGACAAGAGTTGATTTGCAGAAGTTTGATTATTTTTTAATTTATAGTTCCTTGCTAGCAAATAATAGTAGAAAATTTGATACTAAGGGTCTAGAAATGGTGGTCTAGAAATTTCAAAAAATCGATTTTTTGGTTTTCCTATTCAAAACACCATAACTTTTTTGTGTGAAATTAGTTTTTATTGATTTCAAACACAAAATTCTTCAATAATGATTACAATTTTAACATATATTCACTTTAGCTCGATATGACCACCCTTTGCCTTGACTGTAGCCTTCAAACGGTCAAAAAATGGGTTGCATGCTGCACGAATGTGATCTTCAGGTATTTTGGCCCATTCTCGTATAATCGCTTTTTTCAGCGCATCCATACTGGCATATTTTTTAGTTCTCACCTTGCTCTCCAAAATGGACCAGATGGAATAGTCCATCGGATTTGCGTCTGGCGAATTCGAAAGCAATTGTGTGGACGAAATGAAGTGTGGAACATGATTTTTTAACCATTCTTGGTTCACACGAGCTGTATGAGACGGTGCCGAGTCCTGTTGGAACGTCCATGAACTACGGCCGAAATGTTTCCGTGTCCACGGCTCTAAAGCAGCTTCTAAAGCATTTTCCCGATAATAAGTCGCATTCACTTTGACACCAGGCTCGATAAAAACGATTGGAAAGCGTCCATCAGCGGTCACTGCGGCCCAAACCATTACTTGCGATGGGAAATTGCTTCGAGTAGCCATTAGCAGGCCAAAATTCTCCTATGAGCGTTCGGTCAAGTAAACACGATCGTTTTGAATGTTTATGAGCTGCTTAATTGGGAAATTTTTTTCATCAGAAAACACAATGCTAGAAAATTCTCACATTATTTCAAGCGCAACAACTCCTTTACTCTTGCGCACCGAACTTTGTTTTGCTGGAGTGAAAGATCGTGTCCTTTTTGGAACTTGTAAGCCTTGACCTTGAGCTCATTTTTCAATATGCGTCGAATGCTGTCTTGCGATATTTTCAGTTCTTTGGCCATTTTACTTCCACTTCGGCGTGGATTTCGTTCAAGTCGGGCCTTCACTTTCCGAACCATTTCTGGCATTGTTGGGGTTTCTTTTGGTTCACCTCCATAGCGTTTTGCAATGCTACCAGTATCATTGTTACGTTTCATAGTGCGATACACAAACATTTTATTCACTTTGAGGTGACTGAGCTCACGAACAATGGCTGGTTGTGATTCTCCAGCCAAATATAACGCAATCACACTATTACGTACGTTTGAATTCCATCACAGAAAAAAAAATTCAACAAACCTAAGACGCAAATGCTTTTGGTGGCTTATAAACAATATATTGAACTGTCATTAGAAAAAATTCGACGTTGATGTCATGAGCTGTTTGACAGATACAAGCAGTGTGAAGTTGGTAACACAGTGACATTTTCATGTGGACACTCCCAAGCTCCTACATCAAACTGTCCCTAAAACTTCCCTCCTGCCCCTCAAACTTTAAACTGATTTATCTCGAAACAACTTTTTCGGCCTGGTGTTTTCAAAAAAAAAAAAACCAAAACAATTCAACCGAATCGTCTGAAAATGTCATATGTTGCTCACAACGTCAATGGCTATCGCCCGTATTAGAATCATATTATTATTTCAATTATTTCGTATTTTTTTTATTACAATAAAAAACTTAACAAACTCGATTTCTAGAGTGTCAAAATCGAAGCCTCGCCATTTTGTAAAATTTTTGTTTTTTTTTATGCTAGTACGGGGCATAGCTACAGTCTTACTGATACTGATTAACAATTTTTTTGGTCTTTGTGTTTCACATAAACAGAAGAGCCAAAATGGGCAACACCGTCCAGTTCCAATGTGTCCGAAGGGTCAACTTCAGAGCCATTGTTAAAATTATTTAAATAAAAAAAAAAAAATATAAGAAAAAAAAATTCAAAAAAAAAATTCAAAAAAAATCAGAAAGAAATAAAATTAAAAATATTTTTTTTTAAACAATTTTTTTTTTTTTATATATACTTTTATATTTTTTTTTTATTTTTTGTCTTTAATTTTTGTATGTTTTTTAAAAAAAGTTAAATAAATAGCGCAAAAAAATTTAAAAATCGTTTTTCAATTTTTATTGTAAAAAAAAATTCTGAAAATACCCTAAATTTTCGTGCTCTAGACCACCGGGACCCCTTAACTTTATACGAATTAGTACGAGGGTTGCCTTTTATATTTCGCGCCTTTGCAACACTACGTGTGATGAGCTGTAATTTTTATTGAAAATTTTGCATGTTTTTAGCTTAAACTTTCATATAACTTTTTCACGTACGAGTTTTATTTGTTCTTTTTTTAGTGAGTTAAAAAATCGCCTTCACCCTAAAGGAATTAACTCGTGGAAATTTTACTACCATGATTTGTTACGATTTTCGACGTTGATTATAGAGACGGGAATTCATTGATCAACTAACTTCGACTTTTGGCGTTGAAGCACCATATTTAACCACTGTGAAATGGTGGTACAACGAGTTCCAATGTGTCCGTCGATCCTTGCTTGGAAGTATTTCTTTCAAAAACGGTTGTTATACAGGGAATAATCGATGCCAGAAAAAATCGAAAATTTTATAACGCAAACTGTTAAGGAAGCTATTTCCAAATACAAAAAAAAAAAAAAATATCGCGAGGCAGAGGCATCCTTAGATACTAGTGGGACCAGCATCATTATTACCAACATCAGACAGTTTTACAGCTCGGGAAGAGCTTTAGTTTCGTTCACAATTCTTTTTTCCATGCATCTCGATCCTCGGTAACAGTTCACCCAGTGTCTTTAGGTCCATTAGAACTTGTTCAAACCATGTTAGTCTTGGACGTTCTCGTTCTTTAGGCGCTACGTGATTGCATGACACCCCGTGATTGATTTCTGGAGACGGTCATCTCTCATGCGCTTAATATGACCCAACTATCGCAGTCTTTGAGACATACATGCCCAACATATGTCCAGCATGTGAAGGCACTCCGCTCGATACTAACCACTTTTTCACATGCCCCATCAGACCCACTCACCTAACACCCCGCTCCTTCTGAGCCAAACCTGTCAAAACATCAAGTTTCCTGAGCCTACCGTTAGATGAGCTAGACAAAGACGACGGGTAATGAAGTAACGGTTTAGTAAGCTGTTACAACAACAACAGCCAATTCATATAAAGGAAATGCTACCTGCACACCCAAGTAATTTGATCTCCTTCTTACAGGAGTTCATTTGGACCTGCACCATGGCGTCATCAGAGCCCTGATCGCGGTTTGATTATTGTTAATATCTTCCTCGCTCCCACGTTCCGTTAGCATTTTGCATGCCAGCAGGGTCGCATAAAATTCTGCCAGAAAAACACCAGCAGTGCTCGGCAGCTTTAAGGAAATAGATAAATTGGCTGATTCAGAGAAAACCTCTGCTCCGACTCCCGATTCCATCTTGAAGTCGTCAGTGGTACAGAGGTACCAACATCAGGTGCCGATTTTCTACTCGTTCCAATCCTGCTTGGAAATATTGCCTTGGCACGATTCTCAAACCTCAGTTTGGGGGTAGAGAGATCTATCTTCATCATTTCATTAACATGCTGAACTCCGCGTGATGGTGCATTCATCATCATAAATTGCTAGAGTTCCACTGTGAAAGATAGGACCATATCGAATTTCTTCTATTCGGGTCTGTTTTGTGCCAATTTTTTAACTACATTCCAGAGAAGCTGCATGGTGCGGGTTTCTGACTCCAGTAGTCGTCTTCAGGTTCCACGTCTGGGATGGTCTTCCACGTATGCGGCTTCCGTAGGCATTCCAGTCAATGGCGGTCCTTCTTAAGACATCAACTCCGTAGAACATGGCCAATCCAGCCCCATTTTCTCTTTCGGATCTCTAATAGTATTGGCTTCTGCTGGGTTCTGTCCCATAAGGCAGCATTTGGCCACAATATTTTGAGAATTTTTCGAAGGCTTCTGTTTACAAAAACTTGTAATGATGAGCTTGTGTCAGCTGACGTCGCATTTCACGCTTCACAACCATAAAGTGAAGTCGACTTTACATTGGAAGGCGCAGTTTTGACAAGGCGTTTTTCATGACAACGTCCAAAACGATTTTAAAGAGGAGTGAAGAGAGAATACTTTCTTGTCGTACATCTGCTAATATTTTGATTTTGTCACCCAGAAGAAGAAGAATGGTGGTGTATTATATATACCCTATTATCTGAAAGTACCGGGAATGTTTAAATAAAACAAAACAGAGTTAAATTTCAGTTAATTTCAGGCGCCTTCAGAATATGACCCGTCTGAAGCAACACACCATGTGCCAACGTTTAACCCAGTCCTCCATGCACCCCAGGTAGGCCGACGAAGGAATGGCCTTCAGCTCTTTGATCTCCTCTATCGACTGAAATCTCTTTCCACGAAGTGGGGATTTCAACTGGGTAAACAAAAAGAAGTCGCACGGGCCAATATGTTGCTTGCACGATGATACTATTTACTTGGTGTTCGGTCAAATAATCCAGCACGATTTGGTCTCGGTGCGATGACGCGTTATCATCATGCAAAATCCAAGAATTGTTTGCCCACCTTTCCGGCCGGCCAGGCAGACACTAATGATCCGAGGGCGTTAAAAAGTGGCAGATGTATGTCTTACAAACCTACCAACATAAACAAAAATATGGACCGGTTCCCACGTGAGCAGCTCGTTTAAATTAAACATCCCGGTACTTCCTGATCATAGGGTATAATTGGCGCTTACACCCTTACATTTATACACTCGGAGGTTTGCCATTGCCTGCAGAGGGGCGAACACTTATGGTGCATTGCTGCAAAGAAAATAACTTTGGCTTGGCTCTGTCGGGATTTCAGATTTTTTGTGCATTTTTGGGGGAAAAACCCTGTTCGATTCGATTAAGACTTTCTGCTGGGCTCATCAGATCGCACCATACCCGCACACCGACCCCCAAGAACAAAATTCTGTTCTCTTATCGTAGTTTAAAGCCAGCGAATTCGAAATAATTAGCACCGCAAAAATGCGCTAATTAAGAGAAACTTTTAATATTTACAATACTGGAAGTTGTTCAGTTCGGTTGTCGGTGCAAAAGTTTATATTGCACATTTGAATCTGGCGTCATGTGTCTGTGAAGCCCGTGAAATTTTATAGGTACACATCCGGCGTGGCGCGCCAGAAATTAACATTTTGAACCAAACCCAAACCTTTTGCCTCCTCCATTTTATTTAATTTCTAGCCAACAGAGTTAAACAAATATTTATCAAAAAAAAAAAAAAACATATTTATCAAAATTAAAAGTATTGCTTTATTCTCACAGTAGGCATTTTATAATTTTATAATATTGTATAATTACTTTTTCTAAGAATTTGTGTGTACGCGACGCATAAGCAACATAATTCAGCTCAACATACTCGCACATAGCAGTCATACATACATACGGACATATAATTGTTGCGTGCACACCGAAGTGAGCTGCTGGTTATGGACTTTTGTATAACAACTAAATATGCTTGCGTACATATGTATGTGTGTGTCTGTATTTGTATGCATGCGCATTTATTGTTTAACTTTAAATGTTTGCGCATACAAGAAGAGCAAACATACACACAATGAGAGGTACACATAATTTCATCTGTACATATACGGGTATATGTATGTGCATGTGTATGTGCTCTTTTACAAGAAATATAGCGCCATTTAGTACATATCTCGTACATATCTCGTACGCATGTACATATGTTTCTAAAGATGTACAAAAAGAGAGCAACAAGACGCTTGTTCGGTGGCAATTACAAAGCACGAGAAGACCACAACTCTGCAAAAATGACTGGGGCATTCCAAGCATAAAACAATGATTAATGTTTTTAACTAAGTATAAAAACCCCCTTTCGAATTAATGCCTAGTGCTTTAGAGCTGGAAAACTTTATTAGTATTCAAAAAAATGTTGCGGCAATTACCGAAATATTCAATTTAACGGCGGTTTGACAAAGATTCAGTAGATTCAAGCGAATAGATTCAAACTTTGGTAGTAACTTCGTCTTAGAGCTACTTTCAGTTGCTTGTTAAGCTTTAACCGCATTCTTCATAAAATAACTTTTTATCGAACTAGATGGACAGACCACTTGAGCACTATTGCATGGATTTACTTGAATTTTTATAGGCGGCCGCCACAGCCGAATGGGTGGGTGTGTGACTACCAAGCGGTAGAGCTTGGCTTCGAAATACCCGCCGTAAAACAACAAATGATAGAAAAAGTTTTGTCTCATGAAAGCCGCGCTTCGTCTGGCAATGACAAACATCTGAGTGCATTTCTGCCATGAAAAACCTCCTCATAAAAGAATCATCTGCCACCCGGAAGCGGCAAAAAACTGTAGCTCCCTCCGTTTGTGGAACAACATCAAGACGCCCATCACAAATAGGAAGAGGAGCTCGGTGAAATACTTAAAAACAAAAAAAAAAAGAAATAAATGGTATAAGCGTCAATTATACAGGGTGGGCCAAATAAGATTTACTAATGTTAAGCACAAATAACTTTTTTATTTTTTGACATATTTATTTTTTTCTTTTTGTTGGTTATAATTGAATTATTGGAAATTTATTATGGAACCCTACAGTACAACACAACGCGATAAAATTGTCGAGTTTTTCTATTCTTGTCAACGATCAATTGTTTTAACGCAGCGTAAATATCGGCAAATAATGTTTTGATGTCGGATGAAGCGCATTTCCATTTAAATGGTTATGTCAACAAACATAACTGTAGATTGTGGGGCTCTGAAAATTCAAGGGCAACACACCAACATCCGTTGCACCTATGTAAATGTATTGTTTCGTGCGGTGTTATGGCCACTAGAGTTATCGGTCCATATTTCTTCGAAAATGAGGATGAAACGCCGGAATCGATTTCAGGGACGTCTTACGGAACATTGATTGAAATCTTTTTGCAGACAATGGCGGAGCAGTATCCTAATTTGTGGATCAACTGCGCATACTGCTAGGCAAACTGTGGACCTGCTGCGTGAAATTTTTGGCGAACGTCTGATTTCCAAAACTTCAGATTTTCCTTGGCCATCTCGTTCGCCAGATTTGACTGCGCCCGACTTCTTTTTATGGGGATATTTAAAAGTCAAAAAGTATCTTAATAAACCAGAGACTATTATACAGGTGAAGCAAAATATTCTAGACGAAATACTGAGCCTTAAACCAGAAACATTATGTGGTGTAATGGGAAACGCGTTAAAAAGAGACAGTCTTTGTATTGAGAAAAATGCTGGACATTTGTCTGATGTAATATTTCAGATGTCAGATGTTATGGGAAATTTCATGAAAAGGATATTGTCCTGTAAGCGTGGTCGTGGTGGTCATTTGCCTGATGTTATTTTAAACTATTAACGGCATACCTTCCTCCTTACAATGAAATAAACCTCCAATAATTTATATTAAAAAATAGAATTTTTCTTTGAATATCAAAATAACACCTCTTATCGGAAAACCCTTTATATTGGGTTAGGGAATAAGTTCGTAGCGTTTTTGTATTTTCTATTATTTGACAACGATTTGTTTGCTGTTTGGTAAAGGGTAAGTATTCATTCGGTAGAACTCTTGCTGCACTACAAAACTGTGTTCATTATTTTTTTTTTTTTTGAGTTATTTATCTTTTATTAGTTTTGAGGCTTAGAAATGGAATACTCAGGAGGCAAAAATCCACATTTTCAACCCCTGCTCTTCTTTGCTTTTCATCGAGGTCAAAAAGCTGCCGAAGCCGAAGCAGCCCGGGACATTTATTATAGGCGAGTCTACAGGCCGGCAATGGCTTGCAAAGTTCAAGAATGACGACATCGATGGCATGTCCCGCAGCGGAAGGTCTCCTGAATTCGATGAAGAATGTCCCAAATCACTTTTGTAGGAGAACTGTCACCGAGCCAGTCGTGAATTGGCGGCGAAAATGAGCTGCGATCACAAAACGATTCTCAATTACCCTCATTGAATGAGATTTACCGAAAAATTGAGAACTTGGGTGCCTCACAAGCTCAATGAAAAAAAAACAAAGAAAGTCGCCTTCAAATTGCTTCTCAGCATCTCTTTCGTCGTCGAGCAACACGCGGTCATAAACTACGCTATTGGTACCGAATCGTCACGGGAGATGAGAAATGGTGTCTATACTCGTATATCAACATGAAGCAAAGAAAGGAGTGTGTGGCTCCAGGAGATACGTCAAAGCTGAGAGTCAAGCCGGAGCCAAAGAAGATCATGATATGTTTTTGATGGGACTGGGAGGGCATGGCGCACTGGGAAATGCTACAGCCCATGAATAAGGCTATTCAACTGAAAAGACCTGAGCGACATGGTCAAACTATAATCCTTCACGATAATGCCAGGCCCCATGTTGCACAAGTCGTTGAAACCGTACTCCAAGAGCACGAATGGAATGGAAAATGGAACTCCTTCCGCATCCGCCATATTCTTCGAACCTTACACCGACCGATTACCATCTTTTCCGCTCCCTGTCAAACCATATAAAGGGCGTTACCTTTGATAACAAAGAGGTGCTTAAAAACTGGCTTAACAAGTCCCTTGGCACCAAACTAGGCGATTTTTGGCGGAACGGCAGCAAAAAATTGGGCGAGAGGTGGGAAGAGGTTGTAAACAGCAACGGCGAATATACGAGAATAATGCATTAATTTATTGATAGAATTATTGTTTTTTTTTTTTACAAAACGCAAAACGGCAAAAACGCTACGAACTTATACCTACATATACAGTAGAGACATGATTCTTGCATGTAATGAAAAGCGGACTCGGTCCAAGTTTGTATCGTCTTCATTACAGTATTCTTCATCTAACACTCCGTTTGGCGCCCAGGTCTGGCCAGACCTTTTCGACTTTTGAGAATTTAACATATTTCTGTTATAGCTTATGACTTGAGCTTCCAGGTAGCTTCATAAAATTTAATTTTCTATCGATTTATGGATGTAACCTTTTATGATATGATATTCGAGCAGAACAAAAAACGGGCAGATCCGGGTGCCAACCGAAGGTTTTAAAAAATGTGTCCAACAGAGAGTCAAAGCTCTGAATTATGCTCAACAATCTATTGCTGGATTCCAGATTGGGAGACTTGCTGCAATGGTTCTACTTCCCGAATCAAAGGTACAATGAATTGAATATTGGATGTATCATCTGGTATCTGTAGTCGTAACTCCGAAAGAGGAATGATATCTTCATAATCCCTGTCCGACGCTTTTTCAAAGAGTTTTTGAAACGTTGACTGAATTGAAGTTGCAGTAAGAGCATCCCGTGCACCAGCTAAAAAGCGTATTGCATTTTTCAGGGCGTTATTTCGCAGTGACTCTTTTACTCTTTCCTTACTGATCTATGTCCCAGAGCTGAGGTTTATTTTGAGCGCAGTAGAATGTTTTCGGGAAAGGGCTTCCAAAGTAAGCCAGACTCATCGGTATGGCATTTCTGCTTTTTTGTCAAACTTAAATCCATAATTGCTTTGTTAAATTTTTCCAAAATTGGTTTGATGGAGTTACACTTATTTGATAATTTTTTTTTCGTGAAGTTATCTATTTATTTATTCTTTCATCAATTAAAGTACAACTCAAATAGATTACTAATACTAAAGCTTAAATATAATATATGGTAAACAATTCTGAGAAATACATTAGTCATAATTCAAAAAGTGTATCTCCAGATTAAGTTTTGACTTGAAAGTCTCTCGTGCTGATATCATCAACAACCACAATGTGTAAGCTTTAAACAGTTATTTTTTGAAAAATAATTCTACAAACTGCTACGTGAGAATGCAAGGTTATGCGAGGCTATGCGGCGCTGACAAGGCGTACACGCAACATTACTCCTTCACACAGCTTCAGATAAATGTAATTGAATTACAAGGGAAAATAAGCGCTCGAAATTTGATTAAATTACAGAAATTATTCTGTAGCAGGGCACGAAGAAATATTTTACATTTTTGATATCTTAAGGAAAAATAAAATTTTCTGAAATGCAAATAAAAATCTTGTCCCAAAAATACTTACTGAGCAGCTTTTTTTTAACTTAGGTAGAGTTCCGCTCGCAACATGTAAAATGATCATTGATCGAGAATTTCACAGCATTGCTGATCGGAGGTGGCGAGTGGAAACTACTTGCGTTACGACCAGACAAATCTGGCCATCCTACAATCTGAAACAGACAAAAACCCTTTTAAGTCTTTCGAAACACGAACTAAGACATATAATATCTCTTATCACCGGCCACTGCCTTTTGGGCACTCACGCACATCGGCTCGGGGTCCCTCAAAACGACCTGTGCAGATACTGCGAGGACGAAGATGAGGAAGTATCGAGCAGGCATTTGCTGTGCTGTTGTCCCGGTCTAGCCAGAAGTCGAATCGCTCTTCTAGGCTCTCCAACAATTGACAATCTTTCAGTACTCTCGGACCTGAAAATCAAATCTCTCATCAAATTCTCGAAACGAATTAATATCTTTGACAAAAATGTATAATAAAAATCTCGGTTAGGTGGAGAAATCATACAATATAATGAGCTCTAGGGCAACACAACGGGCCCAACTTGCGGTCTATGTGGCACTGCGATGCAGGGTCACCCTTAAACCAACCAACCAACCAAGTCTCTCGTGAGTTAGAGAATATATGTATCTAAATAAATGGTAAGACTGCCTTATACAATGGTACATTTCGACTAAAATTGGTCTTGTGATAAGGTAAATGGAACATATTGCTGAGTCTAAGGGTACGAGTGGGACAATTAAAAAGTATTAGCTCCAGCAAGAGGTGGCATTTGATATGATTCGCAGCTATGTATGTCCCTTTTAAACATTACCGATGAAATTTTTCCCTGAATTTCTAAGTTGGCAATGCTAACAAAAGACATCTACTTTTATATACAGGCAAACTACAAGGCCAACGAAGTGAATGAATAGCAAATCTAGTGAAACGTTTCTGAACCTTCTCACTTCTTAAAGATGAACTCATATAGAATGGATCCCAAATAATGCTGCAATATTCGAGGCTTGATCTCACAAGAGACAAATACAAATTCCTCAGCGTAGAAATATCCTGGAACTCCCTTGAATCCCATATTACAAAGCCAAGCATAGATCTAGACTTGGCAATCATAAAATATAGATGTTTAGACAACGACATTTGTGATGTAAGTATCACCCCCAAGTCTTTCTTTTCATACATTTTTAGGGTGGAGGTGCCCAACTTTTAATAGAAATCAATCGTAACTTTGCGCCTACTGAAGGACATGTGCGGGCATTTACCAGCACAGCAGGTCATCTGCATGCATCAGACAACGTGATGTCTCGAAAACATCTGGAATGTCATTAACAAACATTAAAAACAATAGTGGCCCAAGATGGCTACCTTGAGGTACGCCTGGGGTAACTTTGATGGCATCAGATTTTATGTTATTAATAAGAACGAATTGAGTTCTATATGTTAGATATTGGGTTGGGGAAAAAGAAATGTCGTAATTGTGATTGAAATTTAACGCTTTATTTAACGTAATTAGAATTATCCCATTCGAGTCAAATATGCCCCGTTTTGTTCGCAAACTTGTTGCCATTTAGAAGGCAACTTCATTATCCCCCCTTTATAAAACCCTTATTTGCAAAAAACTCAGACAACCAGTTTTCGCAAGCCTCTTTTGAGACCAACTTGGTATCACCAAGGGCGTTTTGCATGGACCGAGAGAGATGATAGTCTGGTGCCAGGTCCGGACTATATGGTGGGTGTATATGGTGGTATAGGACATCCTATCCGAGCTCCCGTAGCTTCTGGCGGGTCATCAAAGATGTGTGAGGACGAGCGTTGTCCTGGTGGAACACAACACCATTCCTATTGACCAATTCTGGCCACTTCTGGTCAATAGCCTGCTTCAAACGGTCAAGTTGCTCACAGTAGAGGACCGAATTAAGGGTCTGGCCATAGTTGAGCAGCTCATAGTGGATAATTCCCTTCCAATCCCACAAAACACACAGCAAAACCTTCCTGGCGGTCAATCCGGGCTTGGCGATGGTTTTGGGCCGGATCGCCGCTTCTCGACCACAATCTTTTTCGTACGTTATCCACTTTTCATCGCCAGTCACCATCCGCTTCAAAAATGGGTAAAGTTCGTTCTGTTTTAGCAGAGAATCGCAAGCGTTGATTCGGTCCAAGAGATTTTTTTGCGTCAACACGTGCGGCACCCAAACACCCAAGAATCCAATCTTCTGCAAATGGTTCCAAACGGTTTTGTGGTCTACACCTAGTTCCTGACTAATCGAGCGAATGCTCACATGCCGGTCTCTTTGGATAATTTCAACGATTTTATTAGTCTCTACGACGATTGGCCTACCAGTACGGGGTGCATCTTCGACATCTACTACACCAGAACGAAATCGATCGAACCACCGCTGTGCTGTGCGAATTGTTACAGTATCAGGCCCATAAACCTCTAAGGTAGTAAAAACGTTAAATATGACGAATTCCTTGCTTAGTGGACTCCATCTTAGACGCGCTTTAACTTAAGACTGAAAACTACGCTCACAAAACTATCAAAGATACACTTATAGTACAGATTGTCGTCTTCAAATCGCCGTTTAGTGTGACCCGATGCAATAAGTACAACGCAAGATACGTTTTAATGTCGCGCTCAATTGACAAAATAAAACATTACGATATTGAACCCAGCTTTTTAAATATGATACTGTGGCTGACTCTATCGAACGCTTTCGAAAAATCGGTCAATATGACAACGCATTGTTAGCCTGTTTCAAATTGGTTTAAGTCAAAATTTGCGAAAAACCCTAAATTTGTAACAGTAGATCTACCCTTAACAAAGCCGTGCTTATTAGGCGATATAAAAGAAAGCATGTACTAACTTTTCAAGAGTTAAGATATGCAAGAGATTTTGCAGATAGGGCGATAATTTTGGACTTCCGACTTGCTTTCAGACTTATTTATCGGTATGATAAATGATTTTTTCCAATTATGTAAAAATTCACCAGAAGCGAGTGATCTATTGAAGCTAACTTTGAACGGATATCAGCGCACTTTCTACACCGACGTATCCAAAACCAGTGATAGTTGGATGCCATCTTGAATGTGGAGTACTGGTTAATTGAGAAAAAGTGGCGGGGCAGCAATATTGGAATTTGTAGTGACAGTCAAGCTGCACGGTGAATGTAAGACAAAACTGCACAGTGATGCAAAACACAACAAAGTTAGTATTATTTCGGTGCCTGGACAATGTGGTATTACAGGGAACGAATCAGCTGATAAACTGGCTAATGAAGGCTCTGCAAGTATGCCACTAGGCCCTGAACCCTTTCTAGGTGTCAATTCCACAGCGATTCAACTATGGACTGATGACTTCATGAGGTCTACCCATAGAGGACGTTGGTCTAGGTTGAACTCGTGCAGAGTAGCCAAGTAATTTGTGAAAGAACCAAACTAGCTACCTTTCTCCTAAAACTCAGCAGATAGGACCTGAGAGTACTGGTGGGTGTAATCACAGGGTACAACGTCTGTGGTCAGCATATGGCTGCCATGGGGGTCGTAGACATGCCTATCCTGTCTTAAGAATGACGACACTACAGAGCATTTTCTCTGTAGCTTTCCGGCGTTCCAGAATCAGACTTAGGATATTGGGTTGCGATATACTGAGTATGGATAAAGTTCATTCTCTTCCTCCTTCGGATCTTTTAAGATTCATCAATGATTCAAACTAATTTATTAGTCTTTTTATCTTTCGGTAGTATGTTTTCCTTAAAATAAACCGTCAAAGTTAGTCCCATTTAAGGCCTCTAGAGTAATATTACTCTTTAAAAAGTTTCTCAATATGTTCAATTGAAATCAAACTTTATGTATCCGGCCAACAAGTTTTGCCTTTCCAGCTACTGCTGGTAAAATATAAGATTTCTTGTCATTTTGAAAGTGACCGTCCCATATAGGCCGCACACTAGACTAACAAATTTCAATTATTCCACGACGTGTGGGCTAAAACGGCACAACTGGTTTGTTTTTGAAAAACGTACAAACCATTTGTGAAGGCCAAGTAAATTGCACTTGTGACGAACTAAATTTGAACAGTAACACACTGAGCAGAGCCTGCTGCTCATACCGCCGAACAATGAAATACTCAAAGCTAGAACTCGATGCGTATGCCGCGCGATCTACGCGCCATGGCTTTCACCACTTACTCACCTATATGATTTGTTAGTTGAATGAACAATACTGCCAAAGTTTGGCGTTTAGTTATAGGTTAATGACAATAAAAGGACGGTATCGGTGCTTGTACAGCATTTCGTTTAATTCGCTTTAAAAATTGGACACTGACGAGGGGACTGCGTGCATGGGTGCACACAAACAAACCTCTATTTACGCAAACGGGGGTGTGTGAGTTGTAGGCCAATTCATGGAGCAAAGTTTGACTCACCACCCTGTGTGTGCATTTGCTCATATGACCTCAATCAACGTCATACGGCCAGCACTCATGAATTAACGTCACTGCTAACTAAGCAGATATACATACGTGCTTACATATAGTACATGCCTACATATATTATATATGTGTGTTAACAGTTGTGGTTAAAATATTAGTAAGGTATCCTGGGGAAACATCAATGCAGCTAATAAATATATAAAGGGCTGCCAACTTTGGACTTTTAAAAAGCAAAAAGACTTGGAAAAAAGTGTATATAAATTTAGTAAATAATAAATAATACATTTTTTTTATATCAAAAATTTTTTTTCCATAAGAGTTTGTATTTTAGAAAGGTTAAAAATAAAGCTAAAATGTATCATATAATTCGATAATACAAAATTTATTCGATTAATTATAATTTTTTAATTGTAATTAATTATAATACAAATTTTTTTTAAAATATTCGTTCTTAAGGAATTTGCACTACAAACTGAAATAGTGCTACCCACATAATTTTCGATATTTCTACACATGTAAAAGTAGTCCTCACCACTGCACCCCCAGCTAATTGAAATATCTTAAATAATCAATCAACATATGTACAAATAAAGCGAAATAACATATCTGCGTACAAGCACTTTCAATTCGAGCACAAAAACCTCAGTTTTTTATCATTCATGGTTGCATTTTCGAGCATTTAAATTTGTAGATTCTTATGTCCAGCCACGGCCTTAAATAATTCAAATTATTTCATGTTTTTTACTATCCAAGACATCTACGCTGCTTAAGTAATTATCTTCGGAAAATATTAATTAAATAATGAAATTTTTTAAAAAAGGTAAATCGCTAAAATTCATACGTTTCTATTTAAATTATAGAGTTGCAACTCAGAAAAAAAATAGCGATATAGACACTGTGCAAAAGCCGGAGTCAAAAACCTTAGCTACTGGTACAAAGTTGGTGTCGATTGCATGGATAAAATGGCCCCACATTTCACATAAAAATGGGCAACAAGTCGATGGACCTTTGCTTTCTTTTGCAACATGTTGGATGTCAATGCATTGGCAACGTTTTCGTATTTGCAAGGAAGTTGATGGGCTCGAGACGAAATTTGCTGACGACTTTATCGCACACCTTGGTTCTTGACAAGGTCGAAAATCCTATGAATAATCCAGCCGTTATTTCTCGATTCACTACTCGTTGCTATGGAATCATTTTTCAGCAAACTAATTACTATCCCTGGGAATATCGTAGTCAACCTTTACTTAAAACTACAAATGCTTACAAATACATAGATGTCCAGCCAGACCCGAGGTGCCTAACTGAAGGTGTAACTTTTTAAATTCTTTTTGTCTTGTCCTGTTCGAGGCTCCTTTTTAAAAGGTTATAATAGAAATAAGTTAAATTCGCGTCCAAAGTCGAAAAAGGTCTGGTAAGACCTGGGTGCCCAACGGAGGGTTAAAAGGGCACCAGGCACTAAATAATATTTTTTGGCATTTTAATTGTCAAAAATCACTAAATCTCGCTAAACTCATATAAGTAGACAACTATACTTATATGAGGGGTCTTTCAAAAGAGAACATTTAGATTCTTCACTATATTTATTCGAAATACGGCTCTTAGGAATTATACGTGGAAAATTACGTAATTTAAATTTAAATGTCTACAGAGAATTAATTGTAAATGAATTTACGTGATACGCTAAAAGTATATCGCATATTCCAGCAGACCTTTGAGGCCATTGCCGTATATTCTTTATTTATTTGTCTAAAAATTCTATATTATAGTCTCTAAGCAAATATTGTGGACTTAAAATATAAATAAAGAACTATTCTATTCTATTTTACGCTCACCATAGGCACGTCTACAGGTAAAATCCGCTAAACAGTCGATTCATGTCGAATGCCTAATTGTTAAGAACGTCGAGATATCGATCTGGAAGGTTGTTCAGCACCACTTGGCGCTACAGCAGCAATATTCTCAAAAGAACTTTCATTCCAGTTTGTTTGCTAGTCAATTTTTTACTCTCGACAGAACCAGTTTTTTGACATTTTTTCACCAACCTTTGAATTGTCGACGCATTTTGGCGATTATTTCTATAAAAAAAAATCACGAATTTAGTGATATATTCTTCTTGAAGATCGGCTATTTTTATAATAAGTTTCAATAATTTTAACGCATCGTTCTATCGTGTAAAATTGCACATCTGCCCACTTAACAAATGTCAAAGATGCCATAAAAAAAGGTGCCGTCTACAGGAATTAGTTACTATTGACCTCTAGACACCATTTCTTTTAAAGACTTTCATGATATTAATTCAATTGAGTAACGTGAATTTTTTTATGTAGATAGAAAGTGTTTATTACTCCCTCTGTGCGCAACAACGGGCACTAAACCCAACTCGCCAGCCATATGACGTATTAAGGACAGCACTGCCTTCATCTGACTTCGCATTGGACTTACCTATGAAATGAGTCTTTCAGCCAAATTCCATAGTTCAGACAGTCCATAGATGTCGCTAGGAGTATTTTTAAACCTTCCCAAATGTCTTGGTTCGAATCTCGGTGAAAGCAAAATTAATAAAAACATTTTTCTAATAGCGGTCGCCCCTCGGCAGGCAATGGCAAACCTCCGAGTGTATTTCTGCCATGAAAAAGCTCCTCATAAAAATATCTGCCGTTCGGAGTCGACTTGAAACTGTAGGTCCCTCCATTTGTGGAACAACATCAACACGCACACCCCAAATAGGAGGAGGAGCTCGGCCAAACACCTAACAGAAGTGTACGCGCCAATTATTTATTTTTTTAAATGTCTTGGTTTTTTCGTCTGTCATCTGTCAACAATATTCAGTTCATTGTTTGTTACGTTTCATACAACAATGCATTTTTGTCGCTTTTAAAAATGTCGAATTTCGTGCCTTCAAACTACGATTTGCGGACATCGTGACACCACTTGTGAAATGCTGCTCTCCCGGTTCAAAAGGAAGTCTTTTTTGCATCGAATCGTTACGGGTGATGAAAAATTGGTGTATTTCTCCAATCCCAAGCGTAAACGATCGTATGGTCCGCCCGGCCACAGGCCAAAACCAACATCCAAACCAAATCGCTTCGGCCGCAAAGCAATGCTGTGTGTTTTCTGGGATCAGCGTGGTATGATCATTGGTACGAGCTATTAAAACCAGATGAAACAGTTGACTACCAACGACAATTGGCCGATTTGAACACCGCTATACACCGAAAACGCCCAGAATATGCCGATCGGCATCACAAAGTAATTTTTCTTGATGACAATGCACCGCCACATCGAACAAGAGCGACCCGGGAATTGGTGGAGACGTACGATTGGGAACCGCTGGTGCATGCGACTTACTCACCAGACTTGACGCCTTCCGATTATCATTTGTTTGCATCGATGGGCCACGCACTTTCCGAGCAGCGCTTCAATTCTCTCGAAGAAGCCAAAAAATGACTCGATGATTGGTTTGCGGCCAAAGACGGTGAATTTTTTTGGCGCGGCTTCCACAAATTGCCTGAGAGATGGGAAAAATGTGTCGCTAGCGATGGCTATTATTTTGAAGAATAAATTTGTAACCAATTTTTGTTAATAGGGGTTTGAAATTGAAAAAAAAAAGTCATTTCATAGGTATATACCAATCGTTACACACTCGCACATTTTAAATGGTGAGAGCCCACCTCAGTGCCCAGGTAAAACGGTGGCACAAGTCGTTCAAGGAAGGCCGGGAGGACGTCGACGCAAACAGACGAAGATGTGAACCGGGTTCGTGAATTTTTGAACATTGACCGTCGTGCTAGTCTACGTGAGATCAGTGAAGAGTTAAATTTAACTTATTAAAATGTGCGAGAAATCGTGTCCGGAAAACTTGAAATGCGCAAAATGTGCGCCAAATTGGTTCCAAAGGTTTTGACTGATGAACAAAAGCAATGGGGGTTCCGGTGCTTCCCCACCCTCCCTACAGCCCAGACCAGACCTGTCCCCTCCGGACTTCTTCTTGTTTCCGCGCCTGAAAAGAAAGCTGAAGTGGAGGCGTTTCGACTTCATCGAGGCGATGCAAAAAACTGTGAATTGAACGCGATTCCGGCGAATGAGTTTAAAAAATGTTTCCTGCAGTGGAAGGACCGCTACTAGCGGTGTATTGACGCTCAAGGATCCTATTTTGAAGAATATTAGTTGTATAAGCCAAAAGGTTTAATAAAACTGTGCTTAAAAATCTTTTACCAGAAAATTAACTGTCGAATAACTTAACTTTTCCAGTAAAAAAACCTTATTAGAGCAGTGGGTAAATAAAAAAAAATACTCTCTCTGCATTAGAAATTCTGCAAATATATCGCCTGCTAATACTCATTGACACATTCGATAGGAGAACAACATAACAAGTAAAATGACACTCATTGGTTGATAAACACAGGCACAGTTCATTTTTATGATCACAACTGTAGGCAAAAACACGGCCAAACTGTTGCGAGTGTCACTTCGTAATCGTTTGTGTGAGTGTGAGTGCACTCGACTATTGTTGCTACAGGATACGATGCGCTGCGCATAGCTGGATGCTCACTGTTTTGCTTTTGGTGCTCTCTCTTGCGTTAGCAAGCATTGTGAATTGAGTGTTGTTGAGTAGTAGAGAAAAGCTTTCTCAAATTTCATATGATTTGCTTTGATTGACTGAAAACGCATGCTCTTCATTTAATGCTTAACTAACGAGTCATACACTAACAATTCCTACATACTTGTATTCATTTTAATTTTACTGTTGCTTATTTATTGTCTTTTCACTGCTTTCAACTTTCCGACTGCTGACAATGGCAATGAATCAGCGGCTACATTTACTTTTTGTGTCGCTACGAGTATTACCTCATATGCTGCTAATTTTTCGGCAAACCTTTGCACAAATTTCGTTGCTTTTGCATTGTGACAGTGTGAGACGTAAATGCTGTAATTATAGTTTGTGTTGTTGTTTTGTAATTATCAGAACTGCAGGAGGGGAGTAAAAAACGAAATTGTGCAAAACGCATGAGCAGCTTTCGCCAGCGAAGTGAGTGAAATGTTGGCTGAGTGCTACTCTACACACACAAGCAAGAAACACTTGGTTGTTTATTTACATTATTTTGAGCCACTCAGATGTGTGTCGAACATGGAGTTATTCGGTTAGCCTACCTATAAGATAGTGAATTCAGTTAGTGTTGTACATTTCGGGGTGTTGGTTGTAATTGTGTGTTCGCTTGAAACGTTGAAGCATTTTGCATGCACGTTATTAGCCAATTGTAGTGACAGATTGGTAACACAAATTAGCAGCGCATGCCATGAGAATTATACAACAGTAACCCATTTCGAGTAGAGAAGAAAAAATAAAAAACAAGCCAATTTGTTTGCGAAAAAAGTTAATTATCAAATAAAAGAAAAAGTAAGCGAGTCGTAAAAAAAGTGATTACACTTAATTAAGTTGAGCGGCTTTTATCGTAGTAGCGTTACGGAGAGAATTTGCAAGTAATTTTTTGTTTTTCCTGAAATCAAGCTAACCTTCGTAAAAATATACAAAGTAGAGCAACGTAGTGAGTTGCTTTTGCTGGATAACAAGAAAGCAGGCAACGGAAAATCTTTTGTAGAAAACAAAAAACAGTCATCAATAACTGCCATCAAATCAAATTTGGGTAAGTGAATATTGTAAATAATAATAATGATACATAAATATTTAAGTGTACAAACATACATACATATGTACAATACATATTTATACCTATATGCAACGTTAAGTCATTTCGATTAAAAATCTCTGCGATATTCGCTTGGGGAAAAAGAAATCCATTATTTTTGCGTAAAATTTAATATAATTTAGTGTTGCTACTTACTACTGAAGATGTTCAAATATTTATATATGTATGTATGTATGTACATATGTATGTGTATATGCCCAACAGGCCCTATGTTCTATCTGAAGACTATGGGAAAAGCTATTTTTTATGTACATATATGCAAATTTTAATAACTTTTGCAAATATTTACATATCCTCTTCTTCTTCTTCTAATAATTACCGAAAGTACATGCATACATACATACACATACACATATTATGTTAAGTTGGCTTCAGTCACTACAGTAGCAACGGAAATTGTTTTATATATTTTGCGCATAACTGTAAACAGACAAAAGTACATAGAAAAGTACATACATACATATACACACATACATACTTTTACATATTTGTATATATTTGTAGTACACACATAAATTTGTAGTAGACATTAGTCATTTGCCGCTACTACTTACCCACCCACATAGCTACAAAAACAACAGTTGTTTGAAAAGAAAGACATCTCCGAAAACAAAAAAAAAAAAAATTCAACTATGCGGCAAGTCAATTGCTAAGAAAGCGCCCAAAAAATGAGCAGCCACAGTTGAATAGTCGAATAGACACAACAGAAAAATCAATACCAAATGAATTTTTTATAAGTAATGTCTGTATACTGTATGTATTCATATGTATGTATATGTATGTAAGCATATATATCTAAAGCACATATGCACATATATCAGGCAAGCAGTAAAGTAAAGGCTGGCAAGACGGTCACTGTATCTCTATTTGGACTCAAATTTCAAGCAGATGAACCTTTAACTCACTTTCTTTAAGCGCCGCTAGTGAACTACTATACATTTAATTACCTTCACAGTTTATTTATGCCGCTTCACTTACTTGAAAATCTTATTTATATAAAAGTGGGTATTTGTTTGTATGGACCTATGTAATTTAATAGCTGGCAAACCAGCTATCGGTTTGTAAAGAAACTTCGTCAACTTATTGCTTGCAATTGCCGGCAGGATATAGGCATAGTAAAATTTATTTAAATTAAGTAGGCGTGGCACCTCCCATACAAACCAATTTCTTATTATTACATATTTTCGCAAGCATTCGTGCCTGCACACTGAAATTTAGTATAAGAACATAAAATATTAATAACCTTAAGAGATTAGGAAAGTGGGAGGCACTGGTTAAAGAGGTGTGGCATAAAGATGTAAATATATATGCAAATCAATTGCTCATTTTATTGTTTTGATACCATTCATGGTCGAGTATTGTGATTTCGAAAAGAGAGATGCCTTAATAACGTCAAAAAGTAGGCGTTGTTAGTAAATGGGGTGTGGCACCTCCCATACAGACCAGTTTTTAATATTGCACAGTTGCGAAACTATTTATGGTAGAGTAAAGGAATTAATAATAGGCCTTAATAATCATGAAAAGTGGGCGGTATCGATAAAGAAGGCGTGGCACCTCCCATTCGAACCAGATATTGCATGATTTCGAAACCATTCTATTAGAAATCTGGCAACTCAGTAAAAGTGCATACCTGAATGTAGAACAACTATATTTTTGGAAATTCGAACGTTGAGTTCAGTTCTAAATAAACTTTGTAATAGCAACGACATGTTTTATTATTCCAAGCTTCCGTATAGTTAGTATAGGCTCAATACATTCAATACAAATATATTGATATTGCCGAAAACTGATCGGGAATTGATACTTAAAGAATGTAATCGAGCAATATTTAGATTCGACCTGCACACTAATACCGGATTTTTAAAATTTCATGGCATGTAATATTACGTTAGCGAATAATAAGAGGAAAAGAGATATATCTATCGCCACAATACGGAAGTACAAAAAAAAAAAATCATAATAATTGGCACCTTCACTTCTAGTAGGCGTTTGGCCGAACTCCTCTTCCTAATTGGGGTGTGCGTCTTGATGTTGTTCCACCAATGGAGGGACTTACAGTTTTAAGCCAACTCCGAACGGCAAATGTTTTTATGAGAAGATTTTTAAATTTAATATTATTCTTTGTTAGGTTGACCAAATATTTGGCAAAGAAATCGGCCATTTTCTCTTGACTTCAAGCCTCATCATTCTCATAGCAATTACAGTTCGGGGTGCTTCCTTCACACTCGCGCTCCATATGTTGCTTCTTTTAACATTTATAAGGCGTAAGTAAATCTGCATCAACATCGTCTGCCCATCTTCTTGGCGGTCTTCCACGCTTTTTACAGCGCATAATAAGATAGTTCAAGGTCTTCATCTCAGCCGCTGAGCTTAGCAAAACGCACACTGTTTTGACCTGATATCAGCTGTTTGATCGCATCAAGCCCATAGAGAACAGCTTTGGGCTTCATAAAGAGATAATTTCAGGCGATGTGAAGCCATTTCGCCATTCGACAACTTTTTTTTCGTTTTAAGCTGTTTTTCTTTGCCACATGTTTTAGTGTAGCTATTACGAGGGCTGATATAACCAGAATGTTTAAAATATTAATATTATCGTCGATGTCTTATAATAAGCTCTTCGGTATCAAGCTCCTCTCTGCGCTCTGCCATAAAAGCTCATCGATATCATCTATTGATCTCCGCCTTTAGCTCCATCTGATTAGCCAAAAATATAATTTTATTAGTTATTGGCTCCATGGACTTTGCGAGGAGCCATTTAGAGTGTTCGGGCCAAAGTTCTGCTCAGAAAAATTCAACACCATTCGATAAAGACAAACAGAGAAATTTTACGCGTAATTCGGTTGGTTGGTTGGTTGGTTTGAGTGGTGATTCGTCCAGAATCCAACTAGCGCTTGTTTACGAGCTATTTACGGCACCTATGTATATCCAGTCTGTGCGGTTAAAAAACCTTATTAGGTTGTTGACATCTAAACCAGACAATTGTTCGAGGCTCTCGGACAGGGTTGACATTCCCTGCTTGCATAAGGCAGGGAATTCACAGGGGAAATAGAAAATAGTTTTCTTTTTCTCTGGTTATTTACAACTGTCACAATGTGTACTGTGAGGGATGCCCATTTTGGCGGTTCGTTCTCCGATAGACCAGAAACCAGTTGTGACTGCCGTGAGTCTCCAGGCTTCCCGTCGTTTCATGTTTAACAATATTGACGATTGTTTGAGGTTGTAGGTGGGCCATAGCGTTCTGCTGATTTTGCATTTCGTCTGGTCTCTCCATCTACAATCCGCAATTCGGAGATATTTTAGAGAAATTGCATTCTTGACTGCACCTAATGGTGTGAATACCAGTACTGCAAGAACGATATTCATGGCATTCTTGCCCGTTCATCGGCTTTTTCGTTACCTTCTATGTTCCGATGTCCCGGGACCCAGATTAAGGTAACATTATGGTTTTCGTTCAAGGTGGTGAGGTTATTTCTGCTTTGTTCCACCACTTTAGAGGTTGTTGTAGCTGAACCCAGTGCCTGGACTGCAGCTTGGCTATCCGAAAGAATAGCGATACTGCCCTTAAAAGAGGGATCTGCGATTAGTATCCTGCAAGCTTCTCCAATTGCAATTACTTCCGCCTGGAAGGCACTGCAGGTATTAGGGAGACGCACAGATTTTTCAATTTTACAGTATGTTACATAAGTGCGTGGTCACTGTTACAAGTAGATAAAAAATCAGAGCGTCCTGTTTCTTTTTCTATGACATAGAGGGCACCTCAGTCCTTCATGCTTTTTGTAAAAAGTCAGCTGTCTGTCAAATTTAGTCTTCAATTGAGTGGTTTTTCGAAATGAGTGTTGTTTACGCCTCTCGCTTTGAGGCAATTTTTCTATGTTTGCATGAAAAAGAACCCAAATTAACGCCAACTGCTGCTGCGAAATATATGGGAAAGTCTAAGCAGTTCGTTAGCAAGTGGATAAATCCCTATAAAAAGGTCGTTAACGCTGATGATTTCCCTGATCGCGGAAGTGCAAGCAAAGTCTCAAAAAAAGACGAAAAAAAGATTCTCGCATTGATCTCGAAAACTCCAACTTTGACTTTACGTGGAGCTGCTGTGAAATTGAAAGCAAAAGGTGTTGAAATATCTTACGAAACGATTTGCAGGCACTAGCTTGCCAATAAACTGAAATATCGCAGTACTTTGGAAAAACCAATGTTGAGTGCAAAACACGTTGAAAAACGAGTGGAATGGGCGAAGGAAAACTTGGACAACGATTGGAGAACGTTATTTTTTCTAATGAATCCTCCTTCTGGGCATTTTCGAGCATCAAACACGCCTGGACAACCTCCACCAGTAGGATGCTTCAACGGACTGCTAAACACCCCGTCAAGGTCCATGCTTGGGGGTGCTTTTGGTACTTTGTTCTTATTTACCGAGAATTTAAATGCCGAAGAAATGAATAAAATATATCAAAAGGCTTTGTTACCATCTGCTAAGCAATGGTATATCAAGAAAAATGAAAGCTGGATTCTTCAAGAGGACAACGATCCGAAACATCGGGGTCGAGCGTGAAGCGAGTGGAAGGCGCAAAACGGAGTTGTCACTTTAGATTGGCCATCTCAGTTACCGGATGTAAATCTCATAGAAAAAGTGCGGGCACGATTGACAATGAAGGAGATTGGACTTGCGACTTGCATTGAGTATTGACGACAAAATTATCAATAAATTTGCGAATTTTTGAAAAATCAATTGTTGTTATTATTTAACAGTGACCACCCTCTTATGTAACAGACTTTAAGTCTATGAGAATATTTACCAGCTCCAACACCACAATCTATTTTAGCACCATCTGCATAGACTGTAGTGTCGAAGTTGTTCAGTGAGAATCCCTTATTCCATTCCTCCTTAGATGGAAAGAGAGTAGCAAAATTCCTATCAAATGTTAACGTTGGGGCGATGTAGTCAATCCTCACCGAGGTTAACTGAGTTTGTCGCAATAATAGACTCGCATGATCATAAGCTCTTTCTTTCCAGCGACCCGCTTCAATTAACCTAAATGAACTCATGGTTGCCGTCTTCTTAATGTGATGGTCCATTCGAATAACGTGTGTCCTTGCGTTGAGTGCCTCCCTAGGACATGATCTGATTGCACCGACCGTTATTGCGCAGGCTGATATTTGTATTCTGTCGAGTAATTTGGTATAGTAATTCCACCAAACTACCGAACCGTACGATGAGATTGGTCGTATAATCGCCTTGTACAACCATAATGTATGTTTAGATTGAAGACCCCATCTTCTTTCAAGCATACGTTTACAGTCATATAAAGCAATTTCAGCTTTCCTTACGCGTTCTTTAATGTTTGATTTCCAGTTAAGTTTGGAGTCCGAAATTATCCCCTAAGTATGATACTTTGCACTGGGTGAAAGTGAGATGGCTTGTCCGTTAATATTTGGTAGCGTAATTCGGTACTTCTTCTTTTACTTTGGTCATTATACGAAACTTCGTTCGCTATAATTTTTGTTTTTTATTTGTGTTAGTGGGTCCGAGGGTCCACTAAAATCAGCTTGCAAATCTCTCATCAGTCATATCGTAGTGTGGATTTACTGAATCCTGTTTTCACAGAATATTTTCTGCAAGTTGAGCTGACCTGTGTACAGTTGAATTTTTTTATTCTTGTTTCTATAGTAACTGCTAATACTTTAGCATAATTTTTTTAGAAACAAATTATGTGTATATTAAGAAATTTTCCCAAACACAGGGGCAAAAAGTTAAGCCGAAAGTAAAGCCACAATTTAATTTAAATTAAAGAAGTATTGCAGCATCGCAGTGTGAACAACCAAAATGTTGTTTCATAAAGTTAATTTGCAAATCACTTTTGGGTTGCTTTCAGAAAGTGCTTTTCATGCGTAATGGAGTGTGTCTTCACTTTGCCACACTTACACTGGAAGCACTTTCTTTACAATATCCGACGGCTCCTTAAAACGCGTTGAACCTTTTGATATGCAACAGCTAAAGCTAATTATGGCAAGCATAGAGGCTCATACTGCGTATCATTTCCGAATGGAAGTTATTAAACCATATTAGTGTACATTTATACCAGTAAATGAGTGTGCGTGAATCTACGGGCGCCGCTGCTTATGCACGCACATATATATAAGTATTTATATAAAGGGTGGTTAAGTTTCAAAGGCCGATGTTTATTTTGAATAAAATACATTTTGTTTAAGAAATTATTCTCATTTCTCTTCATTATGATAATATTGGTATGGCTCAATTACGCACGGACCAAAATATCGGCCAAATGGCTGCCGCGGCACACCTCCAACCGATGGTCCAAATTTTCGATGACGCTGAGGCATAATTGAGGTTCTATGCTGTTAATGTGCCGAATTATCTCATCCTTTAACTCTTGAATTGTTACCGGCTTATCGACGTACACCTTTTCTTTCAAATAACCCTGAAGAAAGAAGTCCAACGGTGTCAAATCACATGATCTTGGCGGCCAATTGACATGGCGGCCGCGACATGAGATTATTCGGCCATCAAATTTTTCGCGCAAAAGAGCCATTGTTTCGTTAGCTGTGTGACAAGTGGCACAGCCCTGTTGAAACCACATATCGTCCACATCCATATCTTCCAACTCGGGCCATAAGAAGTTCGTTATCATCTCACGATAGCGAATACTATTCTGTTAACTGCCTGACCGGCCTCATTTTGGAAAAAATACGGCCCAATGAAGCCGTCGGCCCATAAACCGCACCAAACAGTCACTCTGTGTGAGTGCATTGGTTTTTCGGCAATCTCTATTAGATTATTATTCGCCCATATGCGGCAATTCTGCTTATTGACGAATCCACTGAGGTGAAAATGTGCCTCATCACTGAAGATGATTTTCTTCACGAAGTGCGCAATTTGATTTTAACGCCCATTTTCATAATAAGCCTGAATAACTTTAACGCGTTGCTGGATTTTGCATCTTTCCATAGTTCAAATTGAATTAGCCTGAAATTGAAAAATGTTAAATGAAATGCAGAAAAGAGCTTAACGTTTAGGTGTGGTTTACATTCAACATCGGGCCTTAAAATTTAACCACCCTTTACAATACATATTAACTTGCGCTTACGCCGTTTTTTCGCCGAGCTACTCCTCCTATTTGTGATCTGCATCCGTTGTCCTGTTATTCCACAAATGGAGCGACCTAAAGTTTTAAACCGACTCGGCAGAACGGCAGATATTTTTATGAGGACTTTTTTCATAACATTTATGGTTTTAGAACATATTTTAAGCAGAACATGATTTCTGTAAATTCCTAGATTAGCCCGCCCAACTCCTTAATTCATAAACTTTGCTGCTCAACGACAAACTTCGAACTTTTCATTGGCTTAGCTTGCATTTTTATGAATTTTTAGTATACCAAAGTAAATAAATCTAAACGAAATGATTATAGCTCAAGTGTAAATACATACAAAAATACGTGTCTAAGTACGTATGTATGTACCCGCATGTATGTCTGTATGTATGCACCGGGTTGGCAGCTGAATACTGCACGCGTTGTTGACTGAGACAAAGTTTCGGCGAAAGCAAAGTTCAGTTTGCATACTTAGGCAGTTAAATTACTTTTTCAAGGGCACTTTCAGACAGTTGCATATGTACAGTAGTTTAACAACTCTTCTACATTCTTACACGCGTATGTATGTACAACCATGGAGATTCACATAATAGTAAAAATCGTTAATATTGATTTATAAGGGAAGCGGCAAAGAAAAATACTACTTACTAAAGTAATAAATAAAATCGAGTAGTTTGCTAATATTTTCCATCGTTTATATTTTTATTTATTTACGTATTTTTGTTATTTTATTGCTTTAGAAAGAATAAAGAGTAGAGGTTTGATTAGGTTAGGATATGGTGGCACCATAACCACCAACTCACTTAGACCTTACAGGTCCGTTGTGATACCCCTATGTTGCACGGGAACCCCATTTACCTTCCTTCGTGGAAACATTTTGTAGAGAATTAAAAAAGTATTTACCTAGACAACCTGCTCTGATTTTAGCTAGACAATTGCAAAGGAAGTGCTCAACTGTTTCTTCCTCTTCCTCTTCCTCATTTTTTCAACTTATTCAATATTCATGGGAGAAACTCCTAGTCGCAAGGAATGCCTGTCAAATAGCCAATGATCGGTAAAGCAAGCCACGACCTTCGAGATATCTTCCCTTGAGAGGCTAAGCAATTCCTTTGCCCTTTTCTTGTTTATTTGCGGCCATAGTAGCCTAGCTGTTGCGCATGTATCTTCATCTTCCCATGACCTATTGGCCTCTTGGATAATGTGGTTTTTTATTATTAGTTTACTCGTGGCCAAAGGTATTCCAATGGTACTTTTATCACTGCACAACAGTTGAAGAGCAGTTCTTTTTCTGGCTAGCTCATCAGCTTTACAGTTTCCCTCAATATCTCTGTGCTCCGGCTGAACTTGAATACGACGCTAATAGCATTTAGGCCTGCCCGGGCTGCTTCCTGTGCAACCTTTGATCTTAATATAGCCGCATTCATTGATTAGATGGCCGCCTGGCTATCCGAGAATATATTTATAGTCGTTTTTTTTACGGCATGCGTATTTAGATATGTAGCCACTTCTTTTACAGCTAGAACCTCTGCCTGATAGACGCTGCAGTAGTCTGGTAGCTAGTTGGAAAGTGACTAAAGACAAACTAGTTACAAAATGACGAACTAAAGGTTTATACCAGAGAGATATTCTTCTGATATGTTATTTATTTATACAGTTCATGAATTGGTATTTGATGGAAGAAATCATACTAGTTCGAAAGTAACTAGAACTACACTAGTTTCAAATTGGGCAACTAGAGGTAGGTATATGCCCGACATAGGTATATTCTTCATAACTTTTTTAGTTTTATAGTTTATGAATTGGTATTTGATGGAAGAAATCATACTAGCTCGAAAGTGACTAGAATGGGACTAGTTGCAAACTAGACAATTATAGATGAACTGGTATTTTATGGAAGAAAGCATACTAGTTCGAAAGTACCTAGAATTAGACTAGTTGCAAAATGACAAACTAATGGTGTATGCTAGACAGCTGTTCTGTAATTTTTATTTATTTTCATAGTTCATGAACTGGTATTTGATGGAAGAATCATACTAATTAGTTCGAAAGTGACTGGAATTGGACTAGTTGCAAACTGACCAACTGAAGATTTGTGCCCAACTGAAGGTTTGTGTTACGGCATGCGTATTTAGATATGTAGCCAATTCTTTTATAGCTAGAACCTCTGCCTTATAGACGCTGCAGTAGTCTGGTAGTCGAACGGTTAGTTCCAGTCCTAATTCTTTCGAAAATACTCTATAGCCAACCTTATCGTCTAGCTTGGAACCATCTGTATAAAAATTTAATTCCCCACTTCTCTATGGCCTTGGTGTCTGAAACTCTATTCTTGACGGTATACTTGTCTTGAAGAGCTTGTCGAAGGTGAGTCTAAGAATAGAATAGTCTATTTCTTGTTTGTGATTATTCAGAGAGTGCAAAATAGAAGCGTGGCCAAACCACCGGTCTTCCATAGCGCCATATTTTTGAGTCTAAGCGTCGAGACGGCGGCAGGTAAATTGATTAGCACTTCCAGCGCCTTGTTTGGGGTATTCCTTAAAGCGCCAGAGATGCATAAAAAGCTGTTCTTTGGACCTCACTCATGATTTCAGCGTAACTCACCTCTTGAGCAGATGGCCACCATACAAGTATTCCATACATTAAGATTGGCCTAACTACAGATGTATAGAGCCAATTCGTAACACGAGGTGTTAGTTCCCATTTAATACCGACCGCTTTTTTACAAGTATATAATGGAACGTTGGCCTTCTTTACTCTTTCCTCAATATTAGGTTTCCACGTGAGCTTCCTGTCTAATATGAGTTCTAGGACTCTCCTAGGGAGTCCTCTTTCAAAGAAATCTCCTAGGGTGTTGGCAGCCAAAATCCAAAGAAGAGGGAAGAGGACTTCGCCTTGCGGTGTGCCTCTGCAGACCTGTCTGATTAGTAGTGCTGCCTAATTTAGCCGTTACCTTTCTTTTGACGAGTATAGCTTCTATCAGAGCATCGACGTGTGGTTCAACCCCAAATTCTATCAGGGCAACGACGTGTGGTTTAACTTCAAAAATAAATAGTAGAAAAATGAAGATAAATATGTACGTATAACCTTTACTCCTAAAATTCCATTTCTACAAATAGCAAAAAACTCCGAGTGGCTTGCGATTACAGTTTTTAATTGCCTTCGAGTTTTTTTAATTATATTAACAAAATTAATTGAAGCCAATTATTATATTTCATACAAGTTCGAGTTTTCTGCCTGTTTCAGCGCGAAAGCACGTGTTTTTTCACTAATTGCTATCATACGACAGCGAATATTATTGTGAGTCACTTCATATTGTTTTTCCCCTTTGAAATATTTAATTAGTTAGCACTCAATTAAACACTCATAGCTTTGCAGAATACTAATTGGCAACTAAAAAAACATAAAAAAAAATAAAAGTAATAATTTAACACGAAACAAATTGCATCAGATCTGTTGGTATCATTTTGTTGAATTGTTACCCGTAGGTGAGGTTAGGTTAGGTTTGGCAGCCGCATCGCACATAGGCACAGCGATGCCACTTAGGCCACGAAATGGGTCTGTTGTGAGCTGCAGGGGCTGGACTACATTTCCCTTTCCATATTGAACCATCCTAAGCTTTTCACGAAGCGTAAAAGGTTCTTGATACCTAAAGTGTATGGATCACCCATATTCATTAACAAGTAGGATCTGAAATATCGCTTCTGGCTAGAGCAAAAAAGTGTTGAATTGTTTCCAACTCCTCCTCATTTCTGCAGCTACGACAGAAATCATGCATGTAAATGTCTAATCTCCTTGCATGATTTCCTATGAGACAATGTCCTGTGAGGGCCTACTAAGGTTCTAATTTGAAGTCTACTCAATTTTATAATATTCTTGGACAGACGCAAATTTAGCCTTGACATAGCCTAGCCTTGTCTAGCAATTGCACAGGTATTGGCACTAATCCATCTGCGATTTACCCAATTTATTAATGCGTCCATAACACGAAGCTTACAAATTGCGAGAGGTACCCCCATAAAATTACTTATGTTTGGCATACAGGTACCTTCTCGTGCACGTTGGTCAGCCCTACAGTTCCCTGGTATATCTCCAGCATAAGATAGTACGATATTGTTTGGCTATCTCATAAAGAGATTGGCGACAATGTAAGACACTGCTTGATTTTATTTGGAATGCATCTAGGGCCCGTAGAGCAGCTTGGCTGTCTGATAGAATGCAGATATCTGTTGATAATATTCTCTATCCATTTTAAGGCTTCGTAAATAGCGTTTATTTCCGCTTGAAAAACACTACGGTGATCCGGAAGCTTAAAGGATTCACTGATAGAAAGCTCTTCGCAATATAATCCTGAACCTACACCTGTGCCCATTTTAGATCCGTCCGTGTAGATCTTAACGGGTGTGTTGGGTGATGGATCTTCCTCAAGCCATTGCAGTCTAGAAGGGATTTTCATCGAGAAATTCCTTTCGAAGCAGAGAATGGAAGGGTGATAATCACAACTACTGGCTATATCCGTATAGGAGTCTGAGATGGTTGAATGTTCATGTGCGACAGTCTTCCACTGTGAGCTCGCTCTAAGCCTTAAAGCGGAACAAGCCGTTGAGTATTTGCTGAAGAGATCTGGGGGTGGCAAATGTAATATGATATCCAAAGCCATGGATGGGGTGGTGTTCATGACGCCATATATTGCTAATTCCGCTGATCTCTCCACCTTATTCAATAAATTAGAATAAGTTTTTTTCTGCATAGCACACCACCAGACAACATTTCAAGTGTGTTGATACAACGGATGCAACTAACTCATTTTAGCAGGCCTATTAATTCTTGTAAGCCAACATAATACCCGAACTGTTTAGTTCATATTCATGATAGAGTAACTCTATTTTGAAACCAATTCACCTAGACCATTTTGAAACCACCGCAGCAGTTTACCTGTTACTCTTCATTAAACCCATTAATTTGACTGACATTTGTGACCCTAAGTCCATCCGTATCATTCAAGAACGATATAGACCTAGTGACATGCCAGGCAGTGCCGTTATAGAGAAGATGTCTGATAAGCTCTTTCTCCTCCTCATTTCTACAGCTTCTGCAATAGTCGAAATTAGGTACGTTCAATCTTTGCGCATGTCAGACTATCAATCCATCTCGTGCTGTCTGAAGTGGCAATACTACTCGTACCTCGAAGTTTGTAAGTTGAGAGAGGATCACAGCTAATATATATTCAGTTCTCTTTTGAACTAAATCCAGTCTAAAAGAACTGGTGGAGTACGGACTGAGATATTCTTCTTCTTCTTAGCATGGTTCACCCTTTGCTTCATTCACAACCTTTCATCACCCGTCTCTTTTTAAGGGTACTTCCTTCCACCGCCGCACGTTCAGCTTGGCAAGGTCATCTTCAACGTCTTCGAGTCATCTCTTTCTGGGGTGTCCCCTACTTCGGCCACCAACAGGGCGTAACTCAATTGCCTTTCGAGTAGGTTTTCGCTTGGGAGTTCTAAGCACGTGTAAGAGCCATCTTATCCTCTGAGATTTTATAAATCTAATTACAGATCTATGTATACTGTTAAAATCTACGTGATTTGCTTTCGAAAGCAAAGTGGGAAGATTAAGACCCTTCTGAGAGATCATCCGCAAAGCTGGTGGAGATATTCTCTCATTTTAATAGCGCTCTTGAGAGCTCTTGTCCACTAAGACTGTTCTCTCTGAGAAAAAATAAAATAAATAATAATAATAATAATGATAATAATAAATAAATAAAATAAAATACCTGTGTGGAGAATAGAACTCTATAAAAATAAATAAATATTATTAATTGGCCCGTACACTTCTGTTTGATATTTGATCGTGCTCCTCCTCCTAATTGTGGCGCGCGTCTTGATGTTATTCCACAAATGGAGGTATCCACGGTTTTAAGCCGATTCCGAACTGCAAATAGTTTTTTTATGAGGACCTTTTTAATGGCGGAAATATACTGGGAGGGGCGACCGATGTTAGAAAAAACTTTTTTGCTGTTTCATGTACGGAGATTCGAATCTACACACTCCCGAGTAATAATTACGCACCAACCCATTCGGCTACGGTTACCGATTAGACGCGTTTTTAATAGAGCAAGAAGGATTAAGTCTCTCTCAGGATGAGAACTGTACAAGCTAGGATAACAAATCTATAAGTCTTAATTTAGTAAAGCTTAATTGGGCCACGGAGAAGTTTCTGGGAGAACGCGACAATCTCCATACCAAGAGGGAGGAGAGTGGTAGTGCCCTCTTTCGCTATTTATCTGTCTTACAATTCCCTGGTATGCCACTATGCTCTGGCACCCATATCAAATGCATGCGGAAATATTCCGCCAGCTTGTTATGACATGCCCGGTATTTGCGAGCAATGATGGAATTATTGAAAACTCTACCAAGAGATTTAATCGCCGCTTGGCTATTGAAGTAAATATAGACTTCTTTAAAAGTAGTCATATTTTTGCCTATCTCTCATTAATGGCTAGAATTTCGACCTGAAATACGCTACAGTAATAAGGAAGACGAGCCGGAACACCTACCTTTGGCTTCTTACAGTAGACAGCAAAGCCAACTTTATCGTCAACTTTGGGGCATCAGTAAAAACAGTTTTTCCGACCATGTAAATTAGCAACCCCTTCCGTCTAGCTGGAATTGTAGTACTAAATTACCTATTAAAATATGGTTCATCCAAACAATAGTCAACAGGATTAGTTGGGTCCAGACACCTAAATCCCGCTATTGATTAGTTGTGGCAAGCCGAGCACTAGCATTCTGGTTACCTACTAAGTCTGGTCGAAGTAAGAAGAAAAGAGTATTCAGTGCATCAGAGGGTGTACTTCTAAGAGCGTTACTGACACATATAAGCGCCATACGTTGAACTTTCGATGGTGATAAATTGCTTTCAAATTTTTTCATGTATTTTGAATATCTGATTGATGGTATATTTCCCAGATCTAGAACAAAAGTCCATATGCGCATACCTCACATGAAATGGCTCAGATTGCAATTCTGCGTTCGTCCCATCCCTTTTGGCATAAGGGCTGGCTCATGCGCCCGTGTTTACGCAACTTTTATTATTTTTAGTCAAAGATGTAATACATGGGCTGAAAAGTCCCGGGCCGAACATACAGATGGTACTAATTTTATGGCATTCACTTCTATTTTCATTTCGTACTAACCTTAAAAAGGCGGTGCACACGGTTCTCGATACCAGCGGGCAGTCGGGTGCCTTACGTTAGCTTCGGTAGGAAGTATGATGTTTTGATCCCAGACAGAGATCAATGGTTAAGTCCAAAGAACCGATTAATGGGGCTTCAGCCCACTTTCTACACCGACGGATCCAAAACCAGTGATGGAAGCGGATCTGGATGGTACTTAGACGAAGGCACTAAGAACTCCTATGCCACAGGACAGATGTCCACGGTATTCTTAATGGACGCCTTTGTCATCTTGAATGTAGCGCACTGGCAAATTGAGAAGAAGTGGCGGGGTAGTAGTATTGGAATTTGTGGTGACAGTCAAGCTGCACTGAAAGCCTTTGTTAACCCACACTGCTCTTCGAAGTTAGTCGGTGAATGTAAGACAAAACTGCACCGTGATGCAAAACACAACAAAGTTAGTCTTATTTGGGTGCCTGGATATTGCCATATTACAGGGAATGATGAGTTTGCTGATAAACTTATGAAGACTCTGCATACCACTAGGCCCTCAACCCTTTCTAGGTGTCAATTCTGCATCGATTTAACTATGGATTGACGGCTTCATAAGGTCTACGCATAGAAGATGTTTATCTGAGTTGGCCTCTTGCAGAGAAGCCAAGTACTTTGTAAAAGAGCCAAGCTAGCGACCTTTCTCCTAAAACTTAGTAGGAAGAACCCAAGAGTACTGGTGGGCGTAATCACAGGGCACAACGTCTGTTGTCAGCATATGGCTACCATGGGAATCATTGACGATCCAATTTGCCTCTTTTGTCGTGAGAATGAAATCACTGCCGAGCATTTTCTCTTTACCTGTCCGGCGTTTTCTGTACTGAGTATAGATAAAGTTCATACTCTTCCCCTTTCCGGATCTCTTAAGATCCATCCATGACCGTAAATTTTCAGTCCTTGTATTATTTACTAGTTTTCATGAGTTCCATGAAAAGGCGTCTTGTAATAAATATCAGCCCTGCGCACAACAATGAGCCGCACACCTAGCGAAAGGTACACATGGGAAGGTATATTAAGCCGCATCCTTTTTCTTATTTTAATCGCAAAAGCAATAAAGAATGATTTGTCGCATTGAACATTCTGCTTCTTCCACTTCTTGCTCTTCATACACAAAAGCATAAATAATCTCAATACGAAATAATCTCAAACGTATTTGCCAACTTTTACCAATAAATTTATATTGTCTTAGTTTTCGGCCAAAATAAACCTTGAACTTTAATTATACAGGGAGGCTTGAATGTTAAAATGGAAAATGGTCAGTTAGAGCACACACCTGGTTAAGGAAGGCATCACTGCATATACGCGCAGCAGTACATATACATATATGAGTATACATAGATATAATATGTATATATGTATACAGCCCCGGTCAACTAAATAACCAAATTCCAATTTCAATTCACAAATTCAAATATTATTTGCTGTCACCTCGACCACAAACTCACCATCCAACACGAATTCGTGCGAAAGCGTCAAAAAGGATTTGAGCGAAGATATTTTGCATCTCGTTCGTAGCGTAAACAATGAGAATTTCGTTCAGTTTTCGGACAATATTTTCCATGAAGCACTAATCGAAATCGGGCGCAAATGCATATCCATCAACACCGAAGAACTCACTAAACTTTTCGTGATTTCGCCACAATGCACTGCATTTGCCATTTATGGTCATGGTTTAGTACGAAAACAACAGTAAAATGCTAATGCTTTTGGCTCTCGAACAAAAATTAGCCCGCAACACAATTTCACATGCAGTGCCGAATCGCAAAGGTGGTCTGCACCTCCTCGATAAGCCCAGCGGCATAAAAAAAGCATTACTTATCAATTTGGCATAGGCCATCAATATTCGGCCTGAAAATGAAGTTGCTTTGGCTCCATTTATATTTAGTTTTTTTAAGACTTAAAGCTATCGAGCTTGAGCCTTTTTAATTGTCATATATTGGATACTCACGAGTTGGTACCTAAAAAAATTATTTATTTTTTGCTGAAGACGAAAAAACAAAAAATATTGCCTACCACTACAGCACTTGAATAATATCCCAGTTGGATGGGGCAGCGTGGAATCATACCTATTTTCCTCATAATTATGAAGAAAAAGTTCTTAAATCTTAAGCCTCTTTTGTGCTAAGGAATGGCGGCAAAACTCAATATTGATTTTCTCCCTTTTCTAGAAGCAGGTTTTTCAGGAGTTTTTGTTCAAGGGTAACCTTCGGGATGCGTTCGAGTTCAATTTCGATTTGCTTAAAAAACTTCATTATCAAATTTTATTTCAAAGTATATTTCCGCAAATAAAGGGTGATCATTTTATAGGTATCGGATATTAAATTGAAATAAAACAACCAAAATTCATATTGATTGGGCAACCTTTATTGTTTTTGTGTAGAACCATGCATGACACTTATTTTTTAAAGATAATCACTTTCAAATATTGGCCGCAACTGCGCCGTAATTCGGCTATCCGTAAACACCAATTTTGAATGACTCGCTGGAGGACTTCGGCTGATATCTCGTGAATAACTTTAGTGATGTTGACTTCCAAAGCCTCAATCGAAGCTGGTTTATCCCGAAAGCATTTAGACTTTACCCCACAAATGAAAGTCCAATTGTGTGACACGTACCACTGTTCCCAGATAAATCCTTCACCGAAACGACGACGCAATAAATTGTTGATTGTCTTGTTGATTTTTGTGAAGACCACGGACTTCAATTTCCGACATCCGGCATCAAAAAGACTTTTATCATGCCAGTCTCGCCTTTCAAGAAAGATGGGCCGATGATTTCTCCAGCCCAAAGGCCGCACCAAACGATTGTTTTCAAAGGATGTAATGGCTGAGCTTGAATGGCTTCGGGTTGCTCTTGTGCAGTTTTACTTATTGTGTAGCCATTACGTCAAAAATGGGCCTCATGAACCCTTTTCACAGAGCGTCGATTTTCGTAAAACAATCCTACGATTTGTAAACGCGTTTGAGAAATAGGTCTTTCCATCATGAAATGTCAATGATTAGTGAAAAAAATTATTGATCTAATTTGACAGTAGTCACGCGTGATCTACCAAAAAGCCCCTATTGGAAAAGGTACCTCCAATCTGATCATCCTTCACTTTTTTACGGTAGCAGCGCGTCGGATACCAGCTAGTGATAAATAATAACAAACTTAGACTATTTCTAATAATTAAAAATTAATTAAATATGTCGAATCAATCGACAAAAGTTACTACAAGAAACGTTGCTAGTTAGTTGGCCGTAGCTGTATGTTCACATGACCGGAGCTTTTTTGTGAAACCACGAAAAGATGAAGGAGATTACTCCATTTCAAGAAAAATGACAAAACTAAACAAAAGAACACAGAGTATCGTTGCATACTCATAGGAAATGGGTCTCCCAGTAAGGACTTGGAAATTTTGTACTTAAATATTAATTACTTTTGCATCTACGAGTTGAAAAATTTAACGTCGAGGAGTCCAAAGGACTTTCTGAGTCCTTCGTATATTGTACTGGGGCTAAGGGGTTTCCGAAATATCACATGAAGAAATGGAGCTCCATCTTTTCTGCGCTTTCATGAGAAATAAATTGTGCAGTTCCCCTTTAACAACTGTCATGGGGATGCCGATGCCCTGGTAAGAGATCACTGAGTTAGTCCCCTTCCTGGCAAGCTCATCAGCAATTTCATTTCCCCTTATGCCAGGTCACAGAAATGTTACCTGCATACCCAAGAGATTTGATGTTCTACAAGGGTTGACTAGTTTCGTTCTGCACCATGGCAACGTCAGAGCCTTGATCGAAGTTTGGGTATGTTGAGAAAAACTGTTACTATCTCGCTTGCTCCCACGTTTCCTGCCATGCGTCCAGGGTCGCAAAGACTTCTGCCTGAAAAAGACTAGCAGTATTCAGCAGAATACAGAAATAGATAATCTGCCTGATTCACAGAAAACCTCTGCTCCGACTACCGATTCCATCTTGAAGTCGTCAGTGAAGACAGAGATACCAGTTTCGGTGCAGATTTTCTACTCGTTCCAACCCTGCCTACTTAGCACGATTGCCCTGGCAAGAACCTTAAACTCCAGTTAGCGGATAGAGAAATCTATTCGAAGTTTGGAGAAATGCGATGCTGACTATCTAAGAATGCTACCAAACTCCCTGAGGGATTGCCTTCAGAGACAAACCTCCTTTAACCTAATTGCACTTTGAGCAACGATGTAAATAACGTTAAAATCGATGGGAAGTAAGTCCAAGACGATATTCAGGGCAGCATTTGTCCCAGTTCTACATGCTCTGGTGATATCAATACCTGCAGTGCATTGCACACTTCCCGGTTTAGTGATATTATAGCCCTTCCGAAGAGCTTCCCACCAAACCAGGCATTCATGCGCTAAAATTGTCAGAACCCCTACGTTGTATATCCAAAACACGACCTGTAGCCTGAGACCACATTTATTATAAATAAATATTTCTTCTGCTGCAACAACAACAACCCCATTTTTTGCCGAATATAGATTTGCAGGAATATAAGGCTATACTGGTCTTCTTTATCCGATTTTCAAGGTGTGGCTTCTAACGGAGTTTGGAGTCAAGTACCACTCCAAGATATCTAGCTTCCGGTGAAAGCGCTGCTTAATTTTGAAAGTCTAAAGTGTGGAAGTTTATATTTTCTAATAAATATTTAGCACCAGCTCCGTTTTGACTCTGAGACCGCAACTGGCGGCTTAGCGACTGATTACAGCCAGTGACCTCAACAAAATCTTAGCCATAACTGAGGGAAACAGTCCCGATACCATTAGGAAACCCCAAACTTTCTTACACTTCAAATGAAATTAAAGCTTTGTATAATGTTTGTGCCTCTTTGTTGAGATTTGAATTTAATTTATTTTCATTAAAAAAAAATTTTGTTTGTTTTATTATTGATTTTTTTTAGAGCATTGAACGGATTTTATACAAAAGCATCAAATGTAAACGGCTTCAAATTATCTGCCAAATATAGCCATTAACCATTTTTCAATATTTCATTTATATTTAAAACTCCTCATTTCCTCAAAAAACACCCTTTTCATAGAGATTTACAAAATTGTACTTCCGAACCTTTAAAACTGTCAACGCAATATGAAAAATGTTCGCTGTTTCGTGCGCTGCGAAAGTAAACAAAATATAAACTCAATTTCTATTAACTTTCCGCTATAAATCGCCGAGCGGAATGGCAGAGGTTTGTTTTGCGTGTGCCGTTTTGAGGACTTAGCTGACGTTGGCGCTCATCAAATCGCTGTCAAATGCAGTGGCCCAGATGCCACCACTTGCATCTTTCCACACGGTGTGAAGGGTTAACGTACATAGCTGCCATAAAGTTTAATCAAAATTTATGCGCCACACAACACAAAAAATGCGTAAATTGCTGCTGTTTTGTTGTTGGAAGTTCGTGAGGTGTTTTTGATTGTTGAAAATACCTGCAACGCAAGCTTTGAAAACCTTGCAACCTCGACCTCAACCCGCGTAAAAAATGGTGGAGAGGTCACGCGCACTTCACAATCTAATTACAGTCTAAACAAAAAGCATTTCCCACTTTCCTTCACCATTTGAAGGCGCCGTAAGGATCATAAAGCTTTCACCAAACCGTAAATGTGTACCTACAAAGGTGCGCAAATGTGTGCATTTATTTACTTATGTAAGTATATGTGTGTATGTAAGTGGTTTATTGTAGTATGGAAGAGTTTACTGTGCGCATTTCCTGCATGAAAGTGCGCCACTACCGAAATGAGTCGCTACTGGTGAATTTAGAACTAAGACTAGTTCGCTTTTCTGATCTATCATTTACAAGTGACTGGTGAGTTTCAAGAGGCGGTGACTTAAGAAGTGCCCAATGTCCCCAATCTTTCGCTTTTCCTAGTGTTAGAGCTAGCTAAGCCTTTTTAGTAGCGTTATTTTAAAAGAAAAACGATTCCTTTGCTTAATTTATTCGACTATTTATTCTCAACTGTTTGTACAAGACTGCCTAACTTACTTGCTGTGTGACATATTTATGCAGAACAACGAAGAACGGTTTCCAAGGAATAACAGAAATGAAAAACGATACATAAGAAAAATGTGTATGTGCACACCTCTGTATGTGCGTACATATGTGCTTGCAAGCTACTGTTTATTTGCGGGTACATTAGGGCAGATCATCCGCGGCTCCGAACACCTAGTGTAAAATTAAATAAATTGAAATTAATTACATTAAATCCAGTACAGTTTGCACTCAGTCTCCAGGCAATGCTTAAGTCAAAAACGTAAAAAACTGTCACGAGTGCCAGTTCTGTACCAACAATTCCTTCCACTAGTTGATGCTTGCCTATAGGGTTTGTTTGCGCTTGTATGAGTAAGTGCGCATAATGCGTCACATTGTTGCCATTGCGAGCGGAAAAGGAAATGTGTGAAAGTGTTGTGGTTGGAGTAGCAGCAGTGCTCATGCTGTAATAGCTGCTGCCATCAGACAGTCGAGAAAGTTTTTGCGGCAATATTCGTCAAAATTTGCTGCAGTGTTGCGTAACTTTTTTTATTGCATGCATGCCACAAACAGATACATAATTTATACAAATATGCAGTAGCTATAAATCTGATTATGCCTAGATATACTATACATACTATACACATTAGGGTGGATCGATTTAAAAATCGTTCATTGCTTTGTGAAAATCGTATTCTAGGGATCAAAATAAGAAACTTTGCCGAAGGCACCATATCTCTAAAACGAATTCTGATGTCCCCCAATTTCAAAATATCACCATTTTTGGCCTTTACATGAAAAAATCAGCTAAATGGCTATGTTTTTTCTTTATTTTTATTTATTTATAATAATATCTATTTTTTTCTCTTAAAAAATTTATTTAGTCAGAACATATACAAATGAAAAAATTAATTTATGTGAGTTATAGAAAAGAAACTAAAAAGTTCGACCCAAATTGGGGGACATCAGAATTCGTTTTAGAGGTATGGTTCCTTCGGCAAAGTTTCTTATTTAGATCCCTAGAATATGATTTTCACAGAGCAATGGGCGATTTTTTTTCCTCCCCACAAATCGACCCGGCCTAATACACATGTTTGCATGTATATTAGAACGGGTTTACAAATATCTGCTGCAATGCCGTCCCTACAGAAACACTAATGAAATTCGTTAAAAGAAAGTAAAGGCTATGTGCTGACATTATAAAAAAAGAGGGGCAGCGATGTAAAATGCAATATGTACAGTTTTTCAAGAAAATGTTTACTAAAATATTAAAGTAGCTTACAATTCTTAAATATTTGCACTTCTCTTCTTGTTTTCCTTTATATTCCATCATCACATACCAAGGTTTTCTTCATCCATGAGCTTCCGCCATCTGTATCTATCTAAGACTTCCTCCTTCCACCACCTACCTTTAGCTTTTCATGGCCTACTTCGTGCCAACTCTTTCTGGGACGTTATCTGCTTTGGCCTCCTACAAAACATAATTCAATTCATTCATTTATTCAAAATAGTCTCCTCTAGCCTCAATACACGCGTTTTCGCGATATAAAAGCTTTTCGAAAGAGTGTTTCAGGTTATTGACCGAAATCCGGAATGTCCTTCAGGATGTGCATTATCATGCAATAAGCATACCTTTGCGGTATTCAGGGCGATTTCGAGATTTTTTGGGTGGTGGCTCGTCTGGGGTCTTCCATTCGGCACTTTGTTGGAAACACCACATTTCGTCACCAGTTACAATATTTCTCGCCTCTTTAATGATGTCTTTCGAATTTTGAAATCTGAGCAATTTTGAGCAATTCTGATTTCGGGCAGCCTGTATGTTCATTGTCATTTACGTCCTCTTAACCTTCTCTGAAACGTGTAAACCACTCATAGACTCTGGCACGAGATAGACAATCATCGCCATAAACTTTTTTTCATCAATTCAAATGTTTCGGTAAACATTTTACTGATTTTAAAACTAAATTTTATATCAGATCTTTGTTCGAAACTCATTTTTGTACAGATGACACAAACATACTGACATTTTAGACGCAATAACTTCGCTTCCACTTAACCGAATGTCACCAAACTTTCATTGGCGGTCAACTAGGGATATAACTTCTAACACACTAATTCATTATGAAGATGACGCCATCAAAAACATTTTTATTACGCCGATCTTGTTTATTTTGGACTTCACCTTGTACTGTGTATGGCAATAAGTTTCTGTCCTTTCTTAGCAAAAGTTACGAATTATTTAAACATTTAAATAATATATGAAATTATGTGGAGTACGTGTCATTGGAAGCTACAACTTTATTCTATCGGGTTCCTCTGACAAAAAATTCGAGTTCTTTTGACTTGATTCATTCATTGAGCCAGTTTGCGATGTTCGGAGAAATGAGCCGCTCTCCAGTAAAGGCTGATTGCATTGATCGGAATCGATAGTAATCCGAAGGTGCAATGTCTGGGGAATACGGCAGGTGGGGCAAGATTTCCCAATTCATTCCCTCTATATATTTTTGGACCGATTTAGCAACGTATAACCTGGCGTTGTCATGCAGCAAAAGCATTTGTCATGTCTACCGTCCCATTCCGGCCGCTTTGCTTTGAGAGAGCTCTTTTCAAAGACATTAGCTGCAGTCCGTAACGATCACCAGTGATGGTTTCAGATGGTTTAAGGAGTTCATAATAGATGACACCCTTCTGACCCCACCTGATGCACAACATAACCTTTGAAGCAGGAATATTTTTTTTTCGCTGGCGATGTACCTGGTTCAGGCAGGCTTCAACTTTTTCCACGCTTAATAGATCAATTTTTCATCGCCAGTGACGATACGATGCAGAAAGCCTTTTCTTTTCTGTCGTTCAAGAAGCATCTCACACCTCGCCAAACGATATTCCTCTCCTTCAATTGATGTGGCACCCAGTTACCTGCTTTTTGGACCATTCTCATCGCGTGCAAACGTTTACCAACGGTTGATCTGTCAACATCCAACTCTTTGGACATATCATCAAGGGTTCGACATGCCTCTTCATCCAATAATGTTAATATGTTGTAGTTTAGTATCTTCGAATTTTTTCGGTGCCTCTTCGCAATCTTTATCACTCACGTCGAAATTGCCACTTTGGAAGCGTGGAAACCACTTTTTTAGAAGTTGTATTTGATGGAGTGTGATTACCGAAAATATTGATCAATACACGACTCGTTTCAGCTGCTCTTTTTTTTAGAAGGTAATAATGAAGGTTGACTCCCCGCACGACTTCCAGCAAATGCTGTATTTTTCGAGACGGACGTAGACATTTTTGACGTCGGATAAAAAAGGATCTTTACGCTTCGAGCGAATGTCAATTACTGCGGCCGAGAACTCACATATACACCTTCAAATCACCAGCATATTACTAGAGCGAACACAAAAATAGTATCCGCATCGACACCTCTTCTAAGTTGGCGGAAACTTATTCCCATACCCAGTAAATACGTGTCCGAGCCATCTTATCCTCTGAGATTTTTTGAATCTTATCACAGTTTCGTTTTTTGCTAAAGTTCCAGCTCATGATGACATCTACTAATTCGATAGGTACCGCCTTGCAGTCTTACAGGTCCATATATTTTTCGTAACGTTTTTCTTTCAAATACCATTCGCTGATTAATGTCAGTAGTTTTTTAGGGTCCATAGTTCACAACCATAGGTAAGCACGGGGCGAATCAAGTTTTTGAATATCCTTAACTTTTGGGCGCGAGGTAATAATTTAGACTTAAGCAGCTTGAAATTAGAAAAGTAAGACTTATTTGCTGCTAAAATTCTGTCACTAATTGTCAATGACATATCTTAATTGGTTGATATTTTGATACCCAGATAGGTAAATTCTTGCACACTTTTGAATGCATAGGCTCCGATCAGTTATAGCTGCGTGTGGGACTAGGTTGAATATCAATGTTGATAAAGCGTCTCGCTGTTTAACTCCCGAGTTAATGGGAAATGGCTCTGAGCACTCTCCTTGCACAATCAACTTCGCCTTGGTATTTGTTAGCGTCACAATAGAAAACTCAATTAGCTTTCGCGGGATGCCTATAGACTTCAGCAAACATTTAATTTGCCTTCTATCTTTGCTGTCGAATGCTCGTTTGACGCTTGTTGGAAGTCCGCGAATTCACAGTAGGCGTCAATATCATATTCGTATAGCTTTTCGAAAGTTTGTGCCACTATGAAACTTTGATCTATTGTAGAACAGTTGGCTCTGAAACCTGCTTGGTAATCATATAGAACTTGTTCGGAATATTCGGTCGGTCAAATAAACCTTATCGTTTTGGAAGTTTACAAATTGCTCGGCCAAGCAAAGCAACTCCTTCGCTCTCTCAAGTCTGACTTGTTGCTGCTTTGGTGTGAGTTCATGCGCCTTCTGAATCTTGTAGGGTTTGACTTTGAGAACATTTATCAGTATGCGGCGGATACTATGGTCAGATGTTTTCGGTTCTTTCACCATTTGATTGATTTAAGGTGCTCATACATTTGAAATCCATTACTGATTTTCTTTTTTCGCGTTTACTCTCTTCAATGCTTCCGCGCGCTTGTAAACAATACTCTGGACTGCCATTTAGCCAACTAACAGACGGCTGATGCCCGTGTAACAACTGCGCGAGCGGTCTGAAGTTAGTTACACTTCGAGTGCTGGACTCTGTATATACTATATAAAGCTTTATTAAAATCTTCTTTCCAGCGCTGTAAAATGCCTTATTAGTCGCTTATGAAGTAACGATTTTGGCCTTGCGGTTACTAATGTTTCATGGTCTGGTAGATTTCTCACATGTTTTTGTTTCTAAAGTCTGTCTCTGTTTGCGCTTCTTTAGCTAAAACCATAGCTTCATTTTGAATTTGGGGCACCTTTCAAAATTATTTCATTAACTTACCAAGAAAGCAAGGAGAATCAAAAATACCAAAATGAAACAAATCCTTCTCTCAGCTGTCAAGAAAGTGTTTTTGATATCTACAAGTATTTTCGTATTTTCCTTTACTCAGATGATTTGATATACCGTTATCTTATTGAGTTGTTACACATGGGTTATTCATCAATCAGTCATAAAATGATCGTAAGCGTGATTTCTTGATTAAAATATTAAATCACACGCAAATTATAAAGTCCGTGATGTGACTCAATCGGTCTATTATAATTATAAAATAAAAAGAAGTGTGCAACAGCTATCAGAAATGTTTTATTAAACCCGCCAAATTATTTATAACGCAATAAATCACGCAAAAAATGAAAATATGCTGGAGCTAAAAATATCTGACCACGCCGAAAGTATTTTGTTGGAAAAAGTAGCCGCAAGCCCGCAGATTTCGACAGAAAATCTTGTTATTGAGCTTAGAAATGAGTGGTGGGGTGGACGTTTCTCATGAACAGCCCATCATGTTTTGCAAAAGCACAGTTATACCTCATTGAAATTGCTTGAAAGAAGCTTTTGCTCTCTCCACAGCACATTGAAAAGCCATTGTATTTCGCTAGAACGTACCCAGCTCAAACAGATTACGACATTTGTTTTAAAAAGTGGACAAATTATAAATTTTTTATAGTTTTTAAATAAAATATTTCACCAAAATGCCGAATTCTGGCCTAGTACTCACACATTCATATATAATAGTATGTTTATGTGTGCATGTATACTGAAGTGTTCTGCTTTACGCTGCACCCAAGTTTCACGTTCATATATTTTATTCAAATCGTCAAGTTTCCGTAATTGCTTTGCTTAATTTTGGCTTTATAATTGCGGTTAACCACGCAAATCCAATTTTGACGCAACTTTCATTTCTGTTTGATAATTTGCGGCGCAGTCGGCAACGACAAGTTGATAGCGGTAATATTATAAAAGCAACATCAGGTGATGATGAAGATTTCTTGGAATTGAGTAAATTTAAATAGACGTGTAAATTGGTGATTATTTGCTTTTCCAGCTAATTGGGATGTTATCGAGGTCGAAATATTAATTTAGCAGTAAAATAGTGTTGTGGCATTAGCAATTTCGACAAATCCAGGCGGCCTTATTCTAATTTTGTTTAACCACATTTTTTTCTGTATTTAAACATAATCATAATTTCAATTTTAATATCCAAGAGATCGAAGTAAACAACAATAAAAGTACTTTGCTATTTTGCAAGTGATTTATTGATTTTGTTTAACCATCTCAGATAATTCCAGTGCACTTTTGATCTAAAGTAAATACCATAAGCAGCAGCAGCAGCAGCCTGTCGTTACGAAGCCTTTTTATTGGGGGATTATAGGAAGAACGCTACCTTTTCTAACCATTTTAGAGTAGTTTTAATACACATACTTACAAGTATATAAGTAAGTAGAATTATTTTGGCAAAAGTTTAGTTAACATCGTATTTCCCTCCACTTCGGACAAATCTCTCTATTCACAAACTGGAGTTTGGGAGTCGTACTATGGCAATCTTTCCAAGTAGGCAGGACTGGAACGAAAGAAAAATCTGCCCTGAAGTTAGTACTTCTGTCTTCACTGACGGCTGCATGATGGAATCGGGACTCGGAGCAGAGGTTTTCTCTAAATCAACCAATTTATCTAAATATTTCCTTAAAATTGCCGAATACTCCTAGTGTTTTTCAGGCAGAAGTCTTCGATTCTACAGGTATACAAAATGCTTAGGGAACGTGGGAACGATGGAGATATTAACATTTTTCTGATAGTCGAGCGGTGATTATGGCACTGACGATGCCATGGAGGTCCAAACTAGTCAATTCTGTTACGAGGGGATAAAATCTCTTGGGTATGCAGGTAATATTTCTCTGATCTGGGTTCTAGGACATAGGAACATAAAGGGAAACGAAATTGTTTGGTCCCAAAACAATGGACGAATGACTCAGAAGGTCCTGGGAAATCAACGCCATTTAATTTCTAAACGTTTACTGTGTTTACCGGTCATTGGATAACCGGCATATACGCGAAGAATCTAGATTTACTATTTACCCCCCATTGTAGAAGCTGTGGGGACCTTTCAGCGAAGGAGGCTGTTGAGCATTTTCTCTGTAAATGTTCGGATTTGGCAGCCAGACGACTAAGGTCACTGGGTGCTCATTTCTTCGCCAGCCTGGGGCTGTGCGCCAACCTAAAACTCAACAATCTTCTCAAGAGCTCTGGCTGGCTGTAGATATCTGTCCGTTGGAGGTCTCATAATGGTATCAAAACGGCGCTTCGGTGCTACTTAGGACTGGTATTTCAACGATTTCACCTACGTACCTACCAAGCCACCATTGGCGCCATACGACCAGATGTATTAGAAAAAGCTTTTACCGCTTTAGACTAGTTAATCGCAGCTGTGGCGAACATATGCGGAATATTATGCTAAAAAAAACCACATGAAATTATCTATCAGATTGTAATAAAAAAAAATTATTGCCCAACTATTTCTGCTTTGTATTATAATTTTAAGTTCTCAAGCTCTTAAAAAAACACCCGATATATAATGAAGATATAATATCTTAGTTTTAGTACCACATGGCAACAATACTAATTATATTTGTAATTTTCCACCCGCAATGCATACGAATTTCCTTAATGACACTTTAATGCTCGCCTTTGCTTGGTTGTGCAATGCGAACAGCTGTGAAATACTCGAATTTACATGAACTGAAACCACATTTAGGGGCACGTGGGCCAATTATAGGTTAATTACGTAGAATAATTATTTGCTTCCGTTTGCAGTTTTAAATATGCACAGATATTCGGTTTTAAAGGCTGATCAATTTATTTCTTTATTTATTTATTTAAGTCTATAAATTACAATTCTTACAGACTATGTAATACTCTGTGGGCAAAAAGTAAGGTGAATTTGGTTGTAAAATGAAAAATATTTATTTATTCTTGTAAATCAATTTCATCCCCTTCAAAATAATCTCCTCTTGGTGAAATACACTTATGCCAACGATTTTTCCAATCCCCGAAACATGCCAAATAGTCCATTTCCAGTATAGCCATCAGCACTTTCTTCGATTCAGCTTTTATCTCCTCAATCGACTCGAAGCGCGTTCCCCGGAGTGGTCTCTTGAGTTTTGGGAATAGCCAGAAGTCACACGGAGCCAAATCAGGCGAATACGGTGGTTGCGGAACAATATGCGTGGAATTTTTGGCGAAATGGTCACGAAGAACGAGTGCAGTGTGAGACGCAAAAACCACGATTTCTTGGCCCATAATTCTGGTCTTTTTACACAAATTGCTTCACGTAAACGACGCATAAAAAAAAAATAAATAATTGGCGCGTACACTTCTGTTAGGTGTTTGGCCGAGCTCCTCCTCCTATTTGTGGTGTGCGTGTTGGTGTTGTTCCACAAATGGAGGGACCTACAGTTTCAAGCCGACTCCGAACGGCAGATATTTTTATGAGGAGCTTTTTCATGGCAGAAATACACTCGGAGGTTTGCCATTGCCTGCCGAGGAGCGACCGCTATTAGAAAAATGTTTTTATTAATTTTGCTTTCACCGAGATTCGAACCAACGACCTCTCTGTGAATTCCGAACGGTAATCACGCACCTACCCATTCGGCTACGGCGGCCGCCTACGACGCATAACGCTCAAATAGTATTCCTTATTAACAGTTTGGCCAGGTGGAAGGAATTCATAGTGCACCACACCACGAAAATCGAAAAAAACTGTCATCATGACCTTTATTTTTGAACGACTTTGACGTGCTCTTTTCGGTCTGGCCTCGCCTTTAGCACGATATTAGCTTGATTGGTCGGTTGTTTCAGGGTCGTAAGCATAAATCCAAGTCTCATCTCCCGTAATGATGCATTTGAGCTTGTCCTGATAGTCTGAAAGCATTGTTCTACACACATCAACGCGACGACTTTTTCCAAGAAATTGAGAGTTTTCGGTACCAAACGAGATTTGACTTTTCGTAGGCCCAAATGGTCTTTCAAAATGGTTTTCACAGATCCTTCTGATATTCCGATCATATCAGTAAGGTCCTGAACAGTCAACCGACGATTTTTGAGCACTAACTCCTTCACTTTATTGACGTGTTGGTCATCTGTTGACGTGGATGGTCGTCCGGAGCGCTCCAAGTCATCAACACGTTCTCGACCTTCTTTGAAGTCTTTGTACCACTTATAAACATTTTTCTGCGCCATGGCCGAATCACCAAATGCCTTCTGCAACATGCTAAACGTTTCCGCAGCCGAAATTTCATTCCGCAAACAAAATTTGATGGCACTTCTCTGCTCAATCAAATCAGACATTGTAAAAATCGAAAAACCCACTCTTGGTCGTTTGGTAAACACAAGCGTAAATATATTACTGATAATGACATTCACATGACAGTTGGCCCAGATGTTACTAACAGTGCTGCCAACTCATGAAAAAAATAACTAGAGCGGAATTTTAATCCCGCGAAGTTTGACAAATAAATTCACCTTACGTTTTGCCCACAGGTATGGATAAGGTCGCGCGCTTCTACGGTCTGTAACTTTCGTTCTAGTGCTCCGAGATTTATGATTTTTGTTAATTTATATTTTTAAGATGATGTACTTTTAGAATATGCCATAAAAAATTTTTCGATTTTTTAGTCCCACACAAGGTATATAACCCCTTAAATAAATGGGCTTCAAAAAATATGCTAATCAAACAAACATAAAGAATAATATATTTATGACCTCTTTTCAGACTCTTACCGCAAATATTTAGCAAAATTTACATATAAATGCATTATTTTATGTATTTCCAGATAAATCATTTGCGTTTCAGAATAAGCAATTTGCAGTTCAGCCACAGCCACAGGATGTCTCTTTTGGGTGGTAACAGTCATTCCATATCCGAGGAGGAGATTGATGAGTAAGTGCAAACTCACACATAAACAATACATAACACACACATACAACCAAGTCTTAGCTATGCAAAGTGTTTGTAGTCGAATTGGCATGTGCAAAAGCAAAATTTTTTAGCTCATAGGCTTTATGTATCACGAATAGTAATTCTAAACGAAATTCATGCAAATATGGAACGCGTCATTTTCATATCATTACTGCAAATCTCTTTCATATCATACATATTTACAAACATACATACATGAATATATTCAAAAACATACGAATGCTGTGGAAACAGGTAATGAAAGCATGTTTAATTAAGTCAAATAATTATTATTTTCTTTTTCTTTTTGTGTAAATAACTAACATAGAAAAAAATTTGTTCTTTAGTAGTTTTGTTATGCATTTTTTCTTAGTGGTTTCGTGTTTTGAGAAATATTTACTTAATTATTGTGGCTAATTTAGTGGCTATTGCTTAGAAAACATGCATATAAATGTGTGTGTGTGGAATCATATATTTGTGATATTAATTATTAGTTATTTATTTCTCCTATTTAAAAGAGTCCTCACCTTGTGCTACTCTAAAAGAACAGTTTCAATTTATGACAGTTAGTGAGGTAGATGTCCTGAAAGCTTTATCCAAAATAAAGTCTAATGCTGTAGGCGACGATGGTATCTCGCTAAAATTGGTCCGTATAGTCATCCAATATATAATAGGACCCCTTACCCATATAATAAACCATTGCTTGACTAGTTCATGTTTCCCAGCAGTATGGAAAAAGGCTATAGTTTTCCCAGTCGCAAAAAAAGAAAAATGCTATTTATGCTGGCGACTATAGACCTATCAGCATACTGCCCACATTTTCCACAGTTTGCGAAAACTTGATGGCCACGCAAATTTCATCATTTGTACCGAACAATCGTCTACTCGCTCCACTACAATCTGGCTTCAAACAAAGTCACAGTTGCTCGACTGCAATGGTTAAAATACTGGATGACATTAGAATTAGTTTTGACAACGGAGACTTGACTCTACTTTGCTTACTTGACTTTTCTAAAGCATTTGACTCAGTGAATCACAAATTGTTATGTTTGAAGCTTAAACACTATATCGGCTTCAAAGACAGTGCGGTGAAGCTCATGACCAGCTACTTTGGAGACAGAACGCAGAAGGTCAAGACCAGTAAATCAACATCTCAGTCTAGATACGTACACACTGGTGTTCCGCAAGGGTCTATCCTTGGTCCTCTTTTATTTAGTCTTTTTGTCAATGATGTTTTTAACGTTTGTCAGTATGTGAATGTCCATGCGTATGCTGATGATATACAATTGTACTTGTCCAGTCGTATTGGTCTCGTTGAAGATTTATGTTTCAAAATAAACAGTGACTTGTCTGCTATTTCTGTATGGGCTAATGAACACACTTTATGTCTGAACGCGTCAAAGTCATATGTCTTACCTATATGTAATAGTGTTGTGCATGTTGACAATATCCCTAAATTGTGGATAGGTACAAGTTCCCTTACCTTTATGGATCAGGTAAAAAATTTGGGCTTTATTCTCAACACAAAACTTACCTGTGCTGACCATATAAATAGGGTTGTGCGGAATATTTATCCAACATTGAGTAAACTGAGAGTCTCTGCAACATTCACGCCAGAGAAAACGAGGCGCAAATTAGTTCTCCAGCTAATTATGCCCCTCATTACCTACGCTGAGGTGGTATACAGCAAACTCGACTCCACATCTTGCCATAAACTTAATGTGGCATTTAATAACGCCACGCGTTATGTATATGGGATTGGCAGATATGACCATATCTCTGCAGGGCGAACAAGGTTACTGGGCTGTTGCCTTAATAGTTATTTGTCTGCTAGAAATTGCATTTTTTTGTGCAAACTTACATTATTCAAGTCTCCTCCCTATCTGACAGAGAAGTTGATACCAGTAAGGTCTCTTAATTACCTACCATCATCTAGATTATTTTTCATTAGCGCTGTTAAAGTGTGGAACTCATTACCCGACACTGTGAAGGCTGGACTTAACAGATTTAACTTCAGGGCACAAGTCTTTAAAAGTGTTTGATTGCATTAAATTAGGGCATTGAATTTCTCTCTACATTCTCTAATTACTACTTTTGTTCTTTCTTTTCTAAATCCTTCTTTTCTTTTCCTATTGCTTCTTTTCTTCTTATTATTATAGTTAAGTTAAATATATTGGATTGATTCGTAAATGAACTGGTGTAAAATTTAGATTAAGAAACTTGTATGTTAAAACTATTCCAGTTGTTTATAATATTGTTGAAGTACTATTAAAAGACCTTAGTCTTACTAATTACTATTTATATAAACAAATAAAATAAAAATAAATATTTTATATATTTCTACTAAACTTACATGATTTATATTATTACTCATATTTAGCGTATAAATATTTTAATATTTACTGATTTTATGTTCGTGCATAGTAACGCTAAGTGTTTTACTAATCTAACTCAATAATCGCTTACAATTACTGGGTTGCTCATATTCGACGGACCCATGCGTTTTTTTTTTTAAATCAAAGAAAAACACAATTTTTTTGATTTTGACGATAATATTCATTTCATTTGGTTCAAGCAGATTTGTTGACATCACTTTTTGAATATGATATCTCTCAAATGGCCGCCTTGAGCCTGTATGGCGTATTGTGCCCGTTTTGCAGCATTTTTCATAGTTTTAGCTAACATTTCGGCTGGAATAGCGGCTATTTCCTCATGGATGTTCTGCTTGAGCTCTTCTTTGGTCTTTGGCTTATTAATATAAACCTTTGATTTTAAATATCCCCACAAGAAGAAGTCAGGTGGCGTTAATCGGGTGAACGCGGTGGCCAGTTAAAATCGCCATTTTTCGACATCAAACGACGAGGAAACAATTTCTTCATAAAATTGATTGTGGTGCGAGCTGTGTGTGGTGGAGCACCGTCTTGTTGAAACCAGAACTGCCTCATACGCTTTCGACGAATAATTGGCATCACAAAAGTGGTTATCATATCGCGATTACGCTCCTGATTGACGGTAACAGCTTGACCATCTTCATTTTCGAAGAAAAACGGCCCAATAATCGTTTCGCAATAACGCCGCACCAAACAGTGACTTTTTCGTCGTAAAGAGGTACCTCTTGAATTTCGTGAGGATTTTCAGTGGCGTAAATATGGCAATTTTGCTTGTTTACCGTCCCATTCAATAAGAAATGAGCCTCATCGGACATGATGATTTTGTTCCAAAATTGCTCGTCATCTTCAGCCATTTCGATGACTCTTTGGGCCCATTCCAATCGACGAGGCTTGTCCGCAGGCAACAATCTTTGCGTCAATTGAATCTTATACAGGAATAAATGCAAATAAATGCGTATAATTCGTTGTAAAGTGGTCCGAGTAATGCCCAACTGCTGAGAACAGCGATTTTGGGATTTCCTTTGCGACGTCTTGGTCGCTTTTAATTTGGCCTCTTTGGATTAGAAAGAGCATCACCAGTCGAAAACCTTTCGTACAAACGTTTAATGGTGTTCTTAGAAGGCGCACTTTTCACATTATTTAATTTTTTATATGCATGTTGAGTTTTCACAATTGACTTCTTTTGTTGAATGTAAATTTCAACAATTTGGGAGCGCTCGCGTGGTGTGAGCCTGTTCTATAGTAAAAATCTGCTTGGACTGCCGCTTCCAACGCGGTACGTCATTAATATATATATAAATAAAATATACGATCTGACGTCTCTGTCAAAAGATACAGGGTTACCAGATGGGTCCGTCGAATATGGACAATATTATTTCACCCTTAATTGTCCAACTTATGTATTCCTCTCTATCGAAGTACGGGCGGGGTTGATGTGCCTTAATTCTCCGAAAACTGCCGGCAAGCAAATGGTTCCGTACAACTCAGAATTTACTGTTTTAAGTTTCTCTAGTGAAACAGTTACGACATGATCCGATTTTTCGAAAAACACAGGGACCTTTCGCTTCTTCCGCGAACAACTTTTGTCCTATTAAGCTCCTATTAGAACACTCCTACTGTCGATTACTCGTTTGTTTCTGGCTCGTATGCATAGATTCAATATTCGTCACTTTACAATGTCATACACTTAATTTAAATCTCCACTGCTGAATTTCTTCCACATTTCTTTACACCAATCGACTCGAGTCCGAGCCTTTTTGGGCAATTGTCAAATTATGCGCTATCCAATGAGAACAAATCTTCATGATAACAAAATATTCAAGCAATATTTTAGATAATCATCTTCAACTAAATGGCTAAATGAGCGGAAGCATTTTGCTAAGAGTAAACGCGAAAAAAGAAAATTAGTAATGGAGATCAAACGTAAAAGTGTGATTGCATTATATTTGACCGGAAAATCACAACCAGCTATTGTTCGTGAGCTGGAGCACTTTAAAGTAATTAAAGTTTTAACGGTAGCAATGCGAACATGCCCCACAGCGGCTTTAGGAATTGGTCACAGGACTCATTCCACTATATCTTGTAGCCGAAGGGGCGGTAATCAGAGCAGCTCTAAGGCTTCCTAATCTATTCCATCTCAAAGAAGGCAATCTTACAGGACATGTATGGATTGTGGGTTCAATCCGGAACTCTCCGTGCCTGACAGTTCACGACAAGATGGGAAAGAAACTGGAATTCTCCAAGAAATTCAGTTGCTCAATCGAAAAGACTCATAGATCCAGAACGGGTAAAGGTAGAAGCAATCCTTAACCTAAGCTGAAAGGACATACAACTTTACACTGAACCACTAACAGGACACTGTAAACTTAATTATCACATGAGAAAGATAGGTGTGATAGAAAACGAGGCACAAGAAACAGCAGAACACGGTCTATGCGACTGCCCAGCAGCGGCACGACGCAGACTAAATTACCTGGAAAATGGGGCTATAGACCCAAGCCTCCTGGTAGAAATTAAGCGTACAGCAGTTTTAGGGTTTATTAACAGCTTAAACTGTTTGAGTAGACTACATGGCTGCACTATTGTGCAGCTCGCAGTGCACAAACAGCCAATCTATACAAATATTATAAAGAGGAAAACTTTGTTTGTTTGTTACGAATAGGCTCAAAAACTACTGGACCGATTTTAAAAATTCTTTCACCATTCGAAAGCTACATCATCCACGAGTAACATGGATTATATTTTATTTTGGAAATAGGGCTCGAGATATAGGTCAAAACGTGGACCCGGGTAACCTTCGGATGTGTATGTACAATATGGGTATCAAATGGAAGCTGTTGGTGAATGCTTTAGTCCAGAGTATTTTTCATGCCGCTCTGTGACTGGGGTCTCGAGATATAGGTCAAAACGTGGACCCGGGTAACCTTTGGTTGTGTATGTACAATATGGGTATCAAATGGAAGCTGTTGGTGAATGCTTTAGTCCAGAGTATTTTTCATGCCACTCTGTGACTGGGGTCTCGAGATATAGGTCAAAACGTGGACCCGGGTAACCTTTGGTTGTGTATGTACAATATGGGTATCAAATGGAAGCTGTTGATAAGTGCTTTAATACGGGGTAATTTTCATACCTATTGATGACTAGGGTCTCGAAATATATGCCAAAACGTGGACTCGCCGTGCCTTTGAACCGAATTAAACCAAACTTACACACATTGTTAAGTAGGTATTGAAGATGATTTCCGTATAGTTTGAATACCTATTGGTAGATAGGGTCCCGAGATATAGGTCAAAACGTGGACCCGGGTAACCTTCGGACGTGTATGTACAATATGGGTATCAAATGAAAGCTGTTGGTGACTACTTTAGTAGAAAGTATTTTTCATGCCGCTACGTGACTGGGGTCTCGAGATATAGGTCAAAACGTGGACCCGGGTAACCTTTGGTTGTGTATGTACAATATGGGTATCAAATGAAAGCTGTTGATAAGTGCTTTAATACGGGGTAATTTTCATACCTATTGATGACTAGGGTCTCGAAATATATGCCAAAACGTGGACCCGCCGTGTCTTTGCACCGAATTAAACCAAACTTACGCACATTGTTAAGTAAGTATTGAAAATGGGTTTCGTAAAGTGTGGTTGTAATTCGGAGCACTGGCAACGGGTACATCGTTCTTTTGAGCCAGCCATAATGTCGCTTACTTTTTTAACGCTTGGGGCGGAACTGAACTGTCAAATTGGCAGTGTGAGTTACAATGTGTCAATATTTCTTTCTGATTTGGATGCCATAAGGAAAAAGTAAGTGCAACATGTAAAAATTGTTTGTGAATTTTTTTGGAGTGGATTTTGGAACAGTGAATAATTTCTTACGAAATTTGAGAATTTAATTGAAATCCGAATGAAATTATGTGTTCGTGGAAAAAAAATTTTTTTCGTTTTTTTTTTTTGAAAAATATAAATGGATAATGGTTAAAAAAGCTCCAATGCTTAATAAAACATATAAATTGAAACGAAAAATTCATGGATGATCATATGCGTTGATTTGAAATTTAAAAACAATCTTCTTTTTTCCTGATTTTCAATTTATATTTTATATTTACTCAAAAACAAATAGAAAAACAAAAAATATTGTTAATGCCAAAGCGCTTGAATAAAGAATAAAGAAATAAATAATATGAAAAGCATATATTTTCTGTTCTAAACCATATCTATTCTATTTTAGTGTGCCCAGCGAAGGGGGCCGGGTTTGCTAGTAATAAAATAAAGTGTTTGTTTATCGCACCATTGCTCGTTACAATGAGACTGGTAGCATCGCGAAACATCATGGAGGAGGTCATTAAAAGACTGCAACGTCACGTGGAATGGTTCAAAAAGTGAAGAAGCGCTTGAGCGAAATCCCCGACGAAGTGCCAATCAAACAAGGAAAGAACTGACCTTAGCATCCGCCGCTTACTGAAAAATGATCTTAAAGTCAAGCCTTACAAGATCCAAAAGACGCATGATCTCACACCAAAGCAGCAACAAGTCAGACTTGAGAGAGCGAAGGAATTCGAATGTCCTTCAGGATATCAGTACAAGCCTTTTGGATGGTCTCTACGGACGCAAAACGTTTCCCTTTCATGGCCAAATGCAATTTTCCGAATAGGTGGAAATCACAGGGAGCCATATCAGGCGAATACGGTGAGTGATTGGTGGATAAAATGCGATTTCTTGTCAAAGAATCAATCACAAAAGTGGATCGATGAGGTGGTGCATTATCATGCAATAAGCGCCAGTTCCCTCCTTCGCGGTATTCAGGGCGAGTTCGACGAATGCAATGCAACAAACGCTTCAAAATGCCAAGATAGAAAATCGCATTAACGGCTGGGCCCATTGGCACGAACTCTTTGTGGACAATTTCCTTGGAATCGTCGAAACAAATGAGCATCGATTTTATTTTTGACTTCTCCAAACGCGATTTTTTGGGTGATGGCTCGTCTGGGGCCTTCCATTCGGCACTTTGACGCTTAGTTTCAGGTTTCATCACCAGTTCTAATGTTGTAAAGGAAGTTCTCGTCTTTTCCCCCCTCTTTTATCAAGTCTTTCGAATGTTGCATTCTGAGCGATTTTTGGTCCTCAGTTAACTTGTGTGAAATTAAACATGCGGAGACCTTTCGTAAGCCCACATGATCAGTTAAAATGCGATAAATTGCTGTTTTGGAGATATTCAACTCCGATTTCATGAATTTTAACGATGATTTCGGTTCATTTTTGATAAATTTACGAACAATTTCGATGAAGTTTTCGGGGATTACGGATTTTGGGCGGCACATACTGCCCCTTTCATTGTCTTTTGAGTCCTCTGAAACGTGTAAGCCACTCATGAACTCTGGCACGAGATAGACAATCATCACCATAAACTTTTTTCATCCACTCAAATGTTTCGGTAAACAATTTACCGATTTTAAAACAAAGTTTGATATAATATTAGCTCTTTGTTCAAAACTCATTTTTGTACCGATGACACAAACATACTGACACCTTAGACGCAATAACTTCGCTTCCACTGAAGCGAATGCCACCAGCTTTCACTGGAAGTCAGCCAGGGATGTAACTTCCAACGCACTAACTCATTGAAAAGATGCCGCCATCAAAAACATTTTTATGAAGTCAGTCTTGTTTATTTTGGACTTCCCCATGTATTCACTAAATACTGCTTTCAATATAGTAGCATTAACACAAATAGGAAACAATTCGAAAATTATTTTGAAAGACTAAATATTTAACAAACGATTTGCCAATAAAATAAATTCTCTGAAAACGGTAAACATTCTACAATTACAAAACACACAGTGAAACAAGTTAAAAGCAGGTAAAAACAAGGTGAACAGTTTGAGAATCAATAGGAAATTAATAAAAAAATCAAATCAAATAGAAAGAGAAATAAACACCTACACCACAGGTAGAAGACATAAGGTCATACTGCCTAGTGAAGCAATATAAAGGCATATCTTTAGGCGCACTCAGCAGTGGGCGACATTACGCCGCCATAATTGTCCTTTATAACCAGTAGCCTTCATACATCGCTGATTGCGCTTGTGAGTAAGCTTGTATACGTACATATTTATGGTGCTGCATACATTTCGACGAACTCAGAGGAAACGAGAAGAAGGCGAAGCGGTGGTGGTAAGCTATGTAGTGGGAGTCAACGCATTTCACTTGCGTGCGCTTGTCGCCGCAGACAATAGGAAGACTGAATGGTGTGTAAACCTGTCAAGTACTCAGTCAATTGTTAAATTGAGTATCAATCGAATACGTACGAACGTGGGCACCGTTAACAACACCCCAAGCAATATAAATATGTGCAGTTATGTAAGGGCGCAGCCAATGTGTGCGTGGTCGCACTTCTTGCCGCTTTTCGTCTTGCTGTTCCGATGCAGGCCTACATCTAGTCTTTGAGTGCATGAACTTATTTCCAGCGAGTGCTCCCGAGCATGCATACATACACACATACTTGTAGATCTATTATGCTTTTGTGCGCTATTCTCTTCTAGTAGGTATGCAGTGTACACAGGTACATAAGTACGGGCTCACTTGCTACTGGTTTTGTGCAGCTGCTTAACATCTACATATATATATGTATGTATGTATGTGTTTATATATATAATATTTACAAAGCTCTATCTTTTTATGCGCGCACAAATATTGACACTCTAAGGTGAAATGCACACACGAATGGTGGTGTGAACATTTAACATTTTACTCATCTATGCATTTGCGGTTAAAAGTCTTTTCCGTGCGCATATTTAAGTAAATTTGATTAAAAAGTGTTCTAAATTTGAATTATTCACATGAATTCTCGATTACAAGGGTTCCTATTTATATTGCAATGGAGCTTGATTTTCAGGTCAAATTTAGCTGTCATAACCTCAATTTTCAGATTAAGGGCTTACATACGTCCAGTAGCGCCAAAAATGCGCTAAAAAAACTGTTTTTAGACGGGATAACAATTGCAAGAAATATAAAAAACATCTATACATGGTTTATTAGTAACTACTTAAACTTTATAAAAAAATTTATTTTAATTTTACTTTACAAAAATTAGTATATAAAAATCAGGTGACTCAAAACACAATGAAAAAAATGTTGCTCCACAGTCTGCATCATTTCTTCTTGAAATGCTTATGGATCTGCAAAAAGTAAAAATAATCTTGTAAAATAAAGTTGTAGTTAGTTTATTATCTGTCGAGCCGAAATTTTAAATTTCGAAAAATTTGGCAATTTACGGCATTTAAAAAAAAGTATGCGTTTTACGTCATAAATGTCACACTTTAATTTTTTGTTTGCCTTGTTTACTCCTCCAGAGAGCATAGCGCCTCAACAAGACTCTTTCATCGTACACGGCTCTGTGCTGTTATTTTTGTAACGTCCCATGAGATGTCGGCATCTGTTAGTACGCGCAGCATCGACCGTCTCCAAGTATGTTGTGGTCGACCGCGACCTCTGCTCCCTTGCGAGCTCCAGTGGAGTGCCATTCTCGTGATGCTATCTGGTGGTGTTCTCAATACGTGACCTATCCATCGCCACTTTCTGCATTTGATTTGCCTAAGGATGGGTTCCTCGCTCGTTTCAGTACTTTATTACACTTTAATTATTGTATTGTATGTTTATAAAATTTTTGAATAAAAATATCAAAAATCTGTCGAGCCGGAGAGAAAACACTTTCGAATATTAAAAAAAAAAACAGTATCAAAAAATATTAAAAACTGTATGAGTTATCATGCAGACTGTGCCGGAAAAAGTAGTTTCGATATGCGTGCAAGCGAACGTGCATTTCGATAGGTACTCACAGCTACTTCGGCTAGCTTCATTCCTGCTGGAAGGATCCGGGATATACATATGTCCCAATTTCCCAGCAGAAGCAGCCGTTTTAGCAAACGAGCGTGACCGCCTATGCAAGACCGATCCCGGGGCCTCCCCCGCATAAGGAATCTCAATTTGGAGATTCGGCAACTGGTCACCCAACATAAGCGGGCATCTGAAGACGTGCAACTTCACCACTGCTGACCGTAAGGTCTCTGTCGAACCCGTCGAAGCACTATGACAAAGTGGCTATCACCTTCAACGGTTGCTCTTCGTTGGACCTGAAGATATGCGCGAGCTATTTAAGCCAGCAATTCATATTGTTCGTGTCGTGCCAACAAATGGCTGCATAAGCTACATAAGAACAGTGCACCACTTACTATCTTCAGTGATGAGGTTCAGGTGGTCAGCAACAAAGCTGGAGCTTACAAAGCCATTGGCCCTGACGGACTTAACATGCAATGGATTCATTGGGATTCCTCACAAAGATATTCAACATGTCTATGGCCACTCTCATAATTCTTGACAAGTGAAAAGCAGCAAACCCGCCAGCCGAGGGAATCTTATCGTCCGATAACTCCCCTTTCCCTATTAGTGAAGACTCTTGAAGCCGTATGAGTCTAACATCTAAAACAAAAAAAAAAAAAAAACAAGTGTTGAGCGGCTCATTCCAAATTGTCTGTCAAAAAGGAAATACTTAGTATTGTTTGATATTACTGAAAATAAGTCACAAATTTAGGCGAAATTCAGCGAAAAATTAGTACATCCGAAGCAGTATTTCAAATTAAGTTCTCCTTCTTCTTAATTGGCGCGATAACCGCTTACGCGATTTTTGCCGAGTTTATCAAAGCGCGCCAGTCGTTTCGTTCTCGTGCTAACCGGCGCCAATTGGACACACCAAGTGAAGCCAAGTCCTTCTCCACTTGATCTTTCCAACGCAGAGGAGGCCTGACTCTTCCTCTGCTACCACCAGCTGGTACCGCATCGAATACTTCCAGAGCCGGAGCATTTGTATCTATTCGGACGACAAGACCCAGCCAACGTAGCCGCTAGATCTTTACTCGCTGCGCTATGTCTATGCCGTCGTAAAGCTCATACAGTTCATCGTTCCATCGCCTGCGATATTCGCCGTTGCCAACGTGCAAAGGTCCAAAAAACTTACGCAAAATCTTTGTCTCAAACACTCCAAGCGTCGCTTTATCGGATGTTGTCATCGTCCAAGCTTCAAATTAAGTTGGATGAATTAAAAAAACTTTTTTTTTTCTTTTGACCATATTTCAGTTCAAAGCAACGTATTTATTCAAAAATCCCATATTAGTAATCTAAATATCATCATCTCATTCCTTCGTCTCCGTTGCGCAGCATAGGACCAAAATAAATTTTTTTCATTTTGTGCGATTCCCGTATATATTTGCCAGGTATTTGTTTTGTCCACGGCTTTGTATTCCTCTTCGATGCAGCGTCGCCAAGAGCACCTTGGGGGTTACAGTCCATCGCTTGTCTGCTGATTTCAGTAGGGCATGGTGAAGCCATCTCCATTTACGTTTATTTATTTCAGTCCCAATTGGTTTTTGATGGCATCGTCCATGCAGTTCGTCAGCTGTTCACGAACACTTGAAGCTTCTATAGAATCTAAATATGCAACTAGTTTATTGTTCTTCCTGGTTCACGCTTCTCTCTGACTTTCATATTTCTCTAAAAGTATTGAAATGCATTTTTTTCCTAACTTTAAATGTCAATTCATTTGATTTTAATTAGGTCAGGAAATGCGAACAAAGCATAGCCGAAGGGGAGACATAATTTTGTATTGTTAAGTTGAAAGCTGCGGTAACTTGGCAGTATGAAAAAGGCAAATGGAAAAGAAAGTAGGTTGACACCTAATTTGGCACGTTAAAGCAGAATAATCTTAATTACGAGGAAAATACGAGGTTTAATCATTTTGTGGTTGCACAAATTTTGTATTACATCCAGCTTTTAATTACCTAGCTATACAATTCCAGTCATCGCCGGTGATATAAGACATTGCGCATCTCAATAAAAGTAGCTTATAAATTGAGTTCCATAAAAATATACGCTTCTCATATACGCGCACTTATAGTGTTTTTCGTGTATTTGAGTATTCATAAATGCATACAAAGAAACTTTGTTTACGTCGCTACCTTTGCTTGCGGCAGCCCTTTAGAGTGGCGCATATTACGCTCTCGCTTCTTTGTTCTCACAATCTGAGGCACACCTTTCGCGGAAATGGCACACCAACAAGGATGTAAATTTACACACATACATACATACATACCTAGACACGAATGCTGTCGAGCATCACTAAAATAATTTAGCAAAAATGAGGTTTCCGTTTTTTCCATTTGCATAATTTAATTGGTTCCTCTTTATTATCTCTTCTTCTTTAGGCATCCTGAATATCATGAATATATTATGAAAACAACTCGTAGATTGAGGAAATGGAAAATGTGTACAACCTATTATTGAATTGGTACTCATTTTGATTAATGGAGCAAAGTAGAAAGGCGCATTTTATGAATCACAAAATCTTAATTATTGTTTTTATTATTACTGAAGGTGCTGAAGGGCGTGCACGATATTCAAGTCTGACATTTCTGTAATAGTGAAGTTCACGGACAGGCAACCTTCAGTGCTTGCTGTAGGGTGCTATAGTGAATAAATGCAATTTAAATTGGCCAACTGAGCTCCATGGTTCAATAATAAAAGGTTGTGTAAAGTTTGACAACTGATTTCGGATGCTACTCAATCCATTGATGTGATTTGGAAATAAGGGAAAAGGTAGCAAAAAATTGGAAAAAGGTGAAATGTGAGTAATAGAATATTTTTTTGTTATTTTATTAAACTTGGTTAAACTCATTCAAAGTTCAAATCAAAAGCACATTCGAGGCATAAATAGTTCTAACTCGCTCTATAGGACGAATAAATTATTACTGATTTCTTTGACGATTTTTGTTGAGGTATTTGAAAATGGCGCAAAACGGTTGGGAAGGAATAGATCAGCGAAGAAACTTGAAGCAAAATCGATGAAAGAAGAGTTGCTAAATTTTCGATCAACTGAACCAGAACAAGAGGCGAAGTAAGACTAGAAGTAACAGGTCAGTCCGTAAGTTCGCGCGTTTCTTAAAGGTGGTTCTAAAATTAATAAAAAATATGTTTAAAGTATTTATTAATCTATAATATATTTTCCTTCATTATTTACAATGTCTTTCAAACGTTTAGGCAAATTTTGAATTCCCTGCTCAAAAAATTGTTTGCCCTTTGAGCCAAAATACGCTTCGATATCCGTTTTATAGCTTCATTTGAGGAGTAGTGCCTGTTACTCATATGGGATTGAAGTCCACGGAAAAGGTGATAATCACAAGGTGCAATATCCGGAGAGTATGGTGGATGCGCCATTAGCTCCCATCCGAGCTCGTTCAGCTTGCCTACTGTTTGACTTGCGGTATGAGGTCTTGCGTTGTCGTGGTGAAACAAAACTTTGCGTCTATTCACTAAAGATGGTCGATTTTTTTAAGTGCCTCATTCAGGTTTGATAGCTGATGGGAATAATAATCAGCAGTTATCGTCTGGTTTGGTTCCAGAAGTTCATAATAAACAATACCGGCCATATACCACCAAATAGACAAGAGAATCTTCTTGGAGTGAAGGCCATCTCTAGGGGTCGGTTCTGGTGTTTCATCTTTATCTAACCATTGGCGTATGCAAACAGGATTATTATAAAGGACCCATTTTTCATCACCAGTAACGATACGGTTCAAAAAACTTTCATTTTCAGCTGAGAAGACACATTCACTCTCTGCTGGAGGTTGGCAACGGAAAGTTTATGCGGAACCCATTTTCCCAGCCTTGAACATTTTTCCAACAGAACCAGGTGCCTGTAAACAGTTCCATGTGATGAATTTAACCTCTGAGCGGGTTCGAGTAAGGCGTCGGAGTTAAAGACTTCAGGACGACCAGCGCGCCGGGCATCCTCCACGTCACAGTTATCACTTCGGAATTTTGAAAATCACTTTTGCGCAGTCCTTACACTCACGGTATTCTCTCCGTGAACAGTGTTTATTTCTGCAGCAGCAGTTGTTGCATTTTTACCACTTTTATAAGAAAAATACAAAATATGCCTCTTATACGCGCTCGAAGATTCCATTTTATTTTTTAACATCAAGTGCTTCTATCCGCAATTAAAATCACTTGTTGAATGCAAAATATATCAAAGAAGATATAAATAGTTCCGTTATATTCCGCGAATAATTTTTGTATGCAAAAATCGTACAAAAGTGAAATTATGGGTAAAATACGCACGAACTTATGGACTGACCTGATAGTGCACCACTCTTATAGTCCGTAAGCCAGCGACAGATTTTCACGACCAATTTCCTCTCAGTCGATAATTCATAAACTACCTCAGATAGTTGCATTATGAAGCGTTGTGAACGTCAGCTGCGGCTCCGAGGGTGGGTTGAGCAGTTATAGCCACCCTCGCACGTAAAAAAAAAATTATTTTTAGTCATTTCCTCCCGATTAAAACATTGATCAAATTAAAGTTAAACTAATATTTTGAAGAAATAAAATTGTCAGCTGATTATAAAGTGGTGGATTATACGTCAGCTGGTCACACAAATATGAAAAAAAAAAATATTTTTTCAGTGATTTCCTCCCAAATGAAAATTTATCAGATGATAGTTTATGTATTGTTTTTAATAAATAAATAAGTCAGCTGGCTATATGTAGGTGGAATGTGCGTCAGCTGATGCCCTGAAGGTGTAACGTAGGAGCTAGTCGGAAACTTTTGACGGAAATTATAATGACTTTTGCTCTGTTTGCGCAAATTGCAAAAATTGGAAACATTTCAAAAAAAGTATTGCAAATGATATGAAATAGATACATTTTCCCATCGATTAAAGACACTGAGCATAAACTCCGAGGTATGGAACAAGTAAACTTCCGTATCGATGGTTCAGATCAAGTGCGAAAAAAAGATTTTTCAATTGAGTTAAAAAATACCAACTTTAAAGAAGCACTTGTACAGTTTTTTATTGAAAATTGCGAAGAAAATTATATGGCACCATATATTAATAATAAAATAATTTATGTCAATGCTTACGATTGTTTTAAGTACGTAGTTACAGATTCTAAAGTGGTAAAAACGGTAGAAAAAACACTTTCGTGTCCAGCTCACGAAGAAGCCGACACAAAAATAATTTTCCACGTTTGCCAGTTAGATTTTAATGCAAATGTAACGATTCGTTCCTCGGATACTGACGTATTAATAATTACGTTAGCCAATATGGGTAATATTGCAGAAGATATCCAAATTTGTATGGAAGTCGGCGTCGGAAAAAATCAAAGATTTATCAACATAACAGAATTACATAAAGCATTAGGAGTAAATTTAAGTGCAGCGCTTCCTGCATTTCGCGCATTCACAGGATGCGATTACAACCCAGCCTTTTTTAAGAAGGTTAAAAACCGCCCATTTCCAATTGTCACAACCATCTGAGAAGAGACTTGACTTTTTTGACAAAATACAAGAGTTTGTATGTAATGTATTGGTATAGTTTGAAACGATTAAAATTTATAAATGAGGCGAGAGTAGCATTGTTTCAAAAGACATACAAATTTCTTGATAATGACAATTCGTTTCGATTACCTAAGAAAGGTATTGATGGCTCATCTCTTCCGCCGTGCAAAATGGAATTATATAATCATTTTCTAAGGACGTGTTATATTTCGGAAATTCGGTCTCAAGCACACCTGAAAGTACCAACTGTCAATGAGCCTTCTGACTATGGCTGGGTAGAAATAGATAACAGATATGAATTCATGTGGTTTTCTGGTACTCAGTTACCAACATCCATTGATCAAATAACTCAATCAGAAGAAGGTAAGAATTTTTTTTAAATTTTATTCGTGCAACGTTAAATATGTATCCTAAATTATTTTTTGTATTTTTAAAAAGATGACGATAATGAAGACATGGTGGAAAACAGCTCTGACAGCGACTCTGACAGTCAGTCAGAAAGAGAAGAAAGTGAGATGAGCAGAAGCGAAAATGAAAATGATTAAATTACCAAACATAATTAAATAACTTTTTGTATTAAATCTTAAACATTATTAATTTAAGTACTGAAAAATTATAAATTACTTGCTTTGCTTGACAAAATATTTATTTATTTCTATTCTTAAGAATCGGAAAGTTCCCATAAAAAATTTGATTTAATCGAAACATTGCCATAAAATTATACATTTCAGTTTCCACATTAAATGTAATGTTGAATAACTTCAAGTACGTCATTTCCTCCCGAAAAAAATGTTTGTGCGGATTGTTGAAATGATCCTGTAAGTAATAAAACAAATCCGCTGGCAGTATGTTGGGGGAAAACTCGTCAGCTGATACATTTACTTAGGCTATAAATGTTTCCGACTAGCTCCTACGTTACACCTTCAGGGCATCAGCTGACGCACATTCCACCTACATATAGCCAGCTGACTTATTTATTTATTAAAAACAATACATAAACTATCATCTGATAAATTTTCGTTTGGGAGGAAATCACTGAAAAAATATTTTTTTTTTTCATATTTGTGTGACCAGCTGACGTATAATCCACCACTTTATAATCCGCTGACAATTTTATTTCTTCAAAATATTAGTTTAACTTTAATTTGATCAATGTTTTAATCGGGAGGAAATGACTAAAAATAATTTTTTTTTACGTGCGAGGGTGGCTATAACTGCTCAACCCACCCTCGGAGCCGCAGCTGACGTTCACAACGCTTCATAATGCAACTATCTGAGGTAGTTTACGAATAATCGACTGAGAGGAAATGACTGACAAAAATTAGCACCTGGCTCACGGACTATTAGCGTTTCGGTTCCAAATCAGAAATTTTATTTATTAACAGATATGCAATTATTCCATGATAATTGGCAAATTTCCAAAACTATACTCAATACTTATATTATATAACAAAAACAGTTGACATAACATTGTTTAAGAGACAACTGCCCATTCGTGCCTAACCTACCCCAGCCGGAATGCGAGTTTAATAAACCGGCCATTGGCGGCTCAATTCATTAAAAGCAAAATAAGTACGCGCGGACTTAATCTTAATTGCGTGTAAAGCAAAAATTCTAGACCTCTCCAATTAATTGAAGTATTTCAAATACATTCGCGCGCAGACACACACTCATACTAGAGGCAGAGGAATTGCATTTATAAATACACGTTGAAAATAAATAGACGACAAACGTTTGTAAATAAACACACACACACACATACAAATACATTCATACACAAATTTCTTTAACGATCGGCAGCATTGGTGCGAATGGTCAATAAAAATTGCGTCATTATTACGTTTGCAAAAATTCAAGAAAATTGGCTCGTGCTGAATCAATAATTTACTGCAGCGTTGGAGAAGTTCGGAGGGCCAATTGTGTACGATGCCAATTAGTAATGTTGTCGACACTTCGATACACATGTAGTTACATACAGTATTGGCTAAAACTCAAACACCTTTTGAGTGTTATGGATTATAATGTTTACTAATGGCGCAAAATTAATCACCCTATCGGAGGATCTATAATTTTTTGCAAATGGCATCAAACGTCAATCATATTTGAGACTTGTGAAACGCACAGCTGTACTATTATATACAAACAGGCAAGCAATGGAGGCCGCAATAGCCTAGACAGACGGCGGCGTTAATAGGGAGTATCGCTCCAGAGTAACAGTAAAGTGACAGACGGTTGTTGCGCGGATTAGTGAACAGCTGATTTGTTAATTGGACACTTTTGTCAGTTGAAGATGGATCGCAAACGACAATACTCGTATTTGTCCCTGCTCTGATACTAAAAAGTAATTATTTATTATTTAAAACAAATCTTAAATTGCAATTTCTCAGACTACTCCAATTAATGGAATTTCGAATGTGTTAGTGCGAACTAGCATTGCATCCAGTATTTCTTGTTCTTCTCTTTAAAAAGTTCAATATTTTTCATTCACAATGGATTTTAACTGTAATTCTTCAGCATTTTTGCCAACGAAAATTCCTCTAATCCGCTTAAATTATGAGAATTAAGTACATAAAAGTTGTCAATTCCCATTAGTTACACTTAAATTCTGAGATAATTCCAAAGAAAATTGTTGTTGTTGTAGCAGCATAAACATTCCCCATGCTTACATACGGGGAATGCTGCTGGAGTGACAGTCTTTGGCCGGATATAAATCTGTGTCGTTTCGGTAACGTAGAACCGACTGTCGCGGAAACGGTTCCGAATAAAGTCGTTAATCCCGATTAACGTTACTGTCCGGCTCGCCTATAAAGGCCAAAATAAATATTTCCATCATTTATTTCATTTATTTCGTAAAAAAGTTATTCAACAAATTGCATGGCTTATTTTGCGCCATCTAATATTATATATTGTAATATTTGCTGCTGATCAACCAAAAGTTTAAGAATTAACTTTTTTATATATAAAAAGAGACATTCATCATTCCCACCTATCATATTTTTGCCATTTACGTACTTCTCATGTGAGTTCTTGCCGACTTAAAATGTAATTTACGCATATCACTGCATATTACGCATCTGGAATACGCTCGAGATATGGTCCATCGACTCTGTCGTTTTTGCAATCAACCCCCTGACTCTAACAAACCTTCTTCTCGAATACGACGCCATAGCGAGAAGAAGGAATATACATCTCGGTCTGGTACAGCGAGAAAAAAGACAAACACACTCATCCCAACCCAGCTCCAGCTTACGTTTACTTAGCGAACTAGGTTTGTATGACGTATTGTGATTAGTAGAGGGCGTAAAACATCTTATATAGTTGCCTAAGTTGGCATGCAAAAGCCGTCAAGATGAGTTGTCAAACTAATGTCCGAAATAGAATTGGAGCCAACAACTGATAGTGATTTGACGGCTGGTCTACTCCAATTGCGAAGGATGGTTTTCAGCTGGTATTTTTTGGGTACAATAAATCGAATTTTGTAGTGAAATCTTTTCGTTTGATATAAACGGTGGTTAAGCTTCAAGGGCCGGTGTTGATTTAAAATAAAATACAATTTTTTTAGGAAATTATTGTCATTTCTTTTTATTATGATAATATTGGTATGGCTCGATTACGTGTGGAACAAAATATCGGCCAAATGGCGGAAGCGACCTCGGCGGCACACCTCCATCCGATGATCCAAATTTTCGATGACGCTGAGGCATAGTTGAGGTTCTGTGCCGTAAATGTGCCGAATTATCTCATTCTTTAGCTCTTGAATTGTTGCTGGCTTATAGACGTACACCTTTTCTTTCAAATAACCCCAAAGAAAGAAGTCCAACGGTGTCGTTGACGTTTAGGTGTGGTTCACATTCAACATCGGCCCTTGAAATTTAACGAGCCTTTATTTGTGAAGCAATTCGTTGAAGCTCATTGTAACAAAAAACCACTTATTTCTAAATTATTGACAATTTGCAGGGTTTCTTGTGTAAATCGAATATCATTTACTAGTTATTTGCCTGCTGTAGCTGATAAACAAACAAATTGTTATCATGTGATCAGAGAAGCAACTCTGAGCCTTCAACCCGTCGGAGTAAATAGAAATGAATCTAATTATTTCGCCGCCGTAAAAATAACCGACGGCAAGAAATCCGTTACCACCGCAATTCTGAGTAGTTTCTTGTGATTAATATAGCTCACACTCACCAACGTAAACGTATGCCTGTACGCCCGTATCAGCTGACACGATGAAAGCCCCATCTACGATACTAAGGAACGAAACGGTGGTGAGAATTCATTTACATCTGGCTCTCATTAGTTTCATCGTGTCAGCTGATACGGGCGCACCTTTACGTTGGTGAGTATGAACACCATAAATGTGTTGCAATTTTTAAAGCGAGTACCAGCCGTTTTAAGAAAAGACTCGCATACCCCACTTCACATATGTATTTTCACGCAATTTATAGAAAGTAGATGTGAGTTAGATCATTCCAGGAATTGTGTCAAAAACAGCTCCCAAGCCTGTTTGTTTTTACACTGTCTTCGAAACTTTCAGCATAAACATTCCACGTGCATATACAAAGAATGCTGCTGAAGTGACAGTCCTTGGCCCGATATAAATCCGGGTCGTTCCGGTTACGTAGAACCGACTGTCGTGGGAACGAATTCAGAATAGTCTTACCACCTGCTGATTTATGTACCTACTATAACCCTTTCTTCAGAGGAAAAAACTGCAAAAGCCCTATCAGTGAGGAACTTTAATATCACTAAACCACCTGCCATCCGGAATCGTTTCCCCCAAGATACATCACTAAAGTATTTCATCGGCGAACCCTATCTGGAACTTTTTAAATGCACGCTTGTTTCGGTTCAAAGTTTTTATTGGCGCCTGTATACACTAACATACGTACAGAATTACATTCGTGTGCACAAAATTATGTAAGATATACGGCGATAACTGATTCAGAAATATGTGCAGAAGGGTGAAGGCAGGTCGCTTTCTTCAATTACTTACAAATAACTTAAGTGCTCGGCTCATAAGACACAGCTTGGAATTTGTGCTTCTCTGAGTATATTTACTGTTGTTGTACAGTTAGCTTTTTCAGTACACTTAAAATGGATAGTTTTGATGCCACTTATAAGTGATAGCGCAATGTTTAGTTTTACATTCATTTTTACATATGTAAATTCATATTCATTTTTTTTTTTTCATTTTTATCAAGTCTATGGTTGCAAAACCTCACAGGCAGTGTTACAAAATGACTTAAAGATAAGACTTAAAAGTAATTTCATTAAGAGAGATAGTAATAGGTGCATAATTTAAATAATTTGATTTAAACATTTTAGCCAGGGATTGACATGACTGCTCTGAACTTGGAATAGATGGATACTTTGGAGGCAATCACATTCTTTCGCCATTACTGTGGAACTTAGTCTAAAATGAATTGCTTATTACCACGAGAAAGAAAATTATCAACATAGTTGCTTATGCGGCCGATGTAGTCATCCTTATGATAGGGAAGTTCCTCTCGACTCTCAGCGAACTCATGCAATAAGCGTTAAGAGCACTCTCTAAGTGGACGACCTCAAACGGTCTAATGGTTAACCCAGCCAAGGCCGCACTCGTTGTGTTCACAAGAAGATATAAGGGAATGAGTTTTCAGTTACCGTCTATGGAGTCACACTAATCCTATCGAACGAAGCTAAGTAATTTGGCATAATTCTGGACTCAAAGCTGGCTGGAAAAGGTACTCTGAGGGAAGAATGAAGAAAACTTGTGATGACCTCTTTGTCTATAGAGGGCTTTGACCAAAAAATGGGGTCTTAAGCCCTATATACTATAAGCCACTGGGCGTACAACACGATCATCAGACGCATTATGGCTTATGGAGCTTTCGTGAGGTGGGAGGCATTGCAGACACAATCCTACTTAAAAGTCCAACGATTAGCTTGTCTAGGAACATCAGATGGGCTCCGATCGACTCCTCAGGTGGCGCTGGAAGTGATCCTACATATCCATGTTAAAGTGATAACGACCAAATATGCTGCCAAGAATAAAGCAGTAGGTATACAAACAGAAAATATACAATTGTTAGGTCCTGACCACTCTAGTATGGAGGGAAGTGGAAGAGCGGAAAGTTCTGAGCTTGACCTTCAGCGAGGGCTAGATGACATTAGGGATAGACTCTAAACAAACTGTACACTGCAATTGACTTCAGCGTAATCGCGGACCCGAACACAAGGTGGTCTCTGTCTACTAACTGCAGGGTCTCCAAAGCGCTGTGGTCAAAACTGAATCTTAAAACGTCAAAATCCCTACTTGGATTCAACAGATCAACTACCAGCGACCTCACATGTGTTATAACGGGTCACTGCGCTATTGGCATACTAGCCAATCGAATGGGTGTACCGCACAATGACTTCTGCAGGAGTTGTGAATATGAAGTAGAAATTGAGTCGGTACAAAAACTCCTCTGTGAATGCCCTGCATTTCAAAGGAGTCGTGCCAAATATCTTGGCGGTTATTTCTTTGCAGACGTGGGGAACTTGCGAAGGATCTCACTGGAGGGACTAGTTACCTTCTTAGGAAGACAAAAGGGGTTTAAGCAATTTAGTTGGGGAATGGCAATCAAATGGTATCACAATAAGCCTTAGGGCCACCGAGGAGCTTGTCTTAAACAGGCAACCTGACTAACCTAACTTAAGCTATCTCTCTATATAAACTGTTGTCATATCACTTACACTTCTAAGTAGGTAGGTAGGTAGTTGAAATGGTTGAAGTGCTAGTCTGGCACTCCTCAAGTAGTACTAAAGCGTCGTTTTGATAGATCCAACGGGCAGATATCTACAGCCAGCCAGAACATGGAGAAGATTGATGGGTCTCAGGTTGGCGCACTACCCCAGGATATCGAAGAAAGGAACACCTAGTGACCTTACTCGTCTTGCTGCCAAACCCGGACATTTATAGAGAAAGTGCTCAACAGTCTCCTTCTCTAAAAGGTCCCCAAAGCTTCTGCAATGGGGGTTAAATGGTATCCCTAGCTTTTTCGCATGTGTACCGATCGTCCAGTGACCGGTAAATACACCTACGAGTTTAAAAGTTTAATGGCGAGGAGTCCAAAGGACTTTCTGAGTCCTTCGTATATTGTACTGGGGCCAAAGGGTTTTCGAAATAGCACATGATGAAATAAAGCTCCATCTTTTCTGCGCTTTCCTGAGAAATATTTTGTGCAGTTTCCGTTTAACAACTGTCAGAGGATGCCGGTGATCGGGTAGGAGATCACTGAGACCAACCCAAATACCTGCACACCCAAGAGATTTGATCTCTTCTTTACAGGAGTTTACTAGTTTCGTTCTGCACCATGGCGTTGTCAGAGCCTTGATCTCGGCTTGACTATCGGAGAAAATGTTAATGCCTCCCTCGCTCCCGCCTTCCTTAAGCATTTTGCATGCCTGCAGGGTCGCAAAGACTTTTGCTTGAAAAACACTAGCAGTATTCGGTAGTTTTAAGGAAAAAGATAAATTGCTTTCCATCTTGAAGTCGTCAGAGATACTAGTTTCGATGCAGATTTTCTACTCGCTCCAATCCTGCCTACTTAGAAAGATTGTCCTGGCAAGGACCTTAAACTCCAGTTAGCGGATAGAAAGATATTTTCGAAGTTCGGAGAAATACGGCGTTAACTGCCCGAAAATGCTACCATGTCCCTTGAGAAATTGTCTCCACAGGCCAGCCTCCTTTAACCTGATTGCACTTTGAGCTGTGATGGAAATAACGTAAAAGTCGATGGGGAGTGAAAGTCCTTTTTCAGGGCAGCACTGGGGCAAGTTTTACATATCCCGGTGATGCCAATGCATGCTGTCCTTTGCACCCTCCCCAGTTTAGTGATATTATAGCCCTTCCGAAGAGCTTCCCACCAAACCAGGCATTCATGCGCTAAAATTAGCAGAACCACCACGTTGTAGGTATATCCAAAGCACGACCTTTGGCTTGAGTCCCCATTTTTTACCGAACATAGATTTGCAGGAGTAGAAGGCCTTCTTTATCTGATTCCAATGGAGTTTGCAGTCAAGTATCAGTCCAAGATACTTATCTTCCGATGGAAGCGGGAGAACATGGTAAAGGTTTATACAATATTTTCTGGTAAATAGCACCAGCTCGGTTTTGTCAGAGTTGACTCGAAGGCCGCAAGCGGCAGCCCAGCGACTGAGTACACTTCTATTGTTATTGGAAATTAAAATCGGACAGCTCTAGTGGAGTACGCTTTATCTTATTGAATGGTGTAATACCAAAAAGTAGGGAATATATCCCGAAATGGATTCTAATTAGCTGAACCACATCGTACATATTCATATACTATTTGATGCGGTGGACTGAAGTCAAAGACAACACAAGCGGCACAACCAACCTACTGACATACGAACCAAACTTCATTTCTCTAATTTATACTTCTCTCTTTGGAGTTGGTTCGATGAAAAAATGCTGATTCAGGTATGCCAGCGGCTTGTGAAATATTGTTTTGTATGTGAACATACATCCATATACATGCAATTGACAGAGGTCTGAAGCAAATACTTCAGCGAGCAAATACTTCAAGAAGAATGGTTGATTTCAGCTTCGCATATACCTACCACTTTTATGTGGAAACGAATCGCAAACTCATTATCTTTTGTTTATGTCTACTTGTTGCCAGCCATAAAATTGAGTCGAAAAATACAAAACATAAAAAATAACACAGAAGTCGCTTTCTGCACTCTGATCGCACTCACTATCGGAGTAATATAAAATTACTTTAAATATCGTATGTATATCCACATGGGCAGCTGTATGTATATAGTATGCGATGGCACATACTTACATATATGTATGTACGAGCAATGTTGCCTGGCAAACGTGAGTAAACAAAGTCGAGCCCCTCTATTTGCTTTTTATGGATTTTCTTACCTGTCAGCCCAAGCAAAGCAATTATAAAGCGGAGAGTGGCGAGTACAACACTCCACATTCATTCATCATTAAACTTATATGCAAATACCCAGCAGGAAAAAAACTGAGCATGTGAACCAAATTTACAATCGACAACTATTATTTATGGCCATACACAACTGACGTAGCGATATATCAAAGCGAATAAATTGAGAACATTCTTTAAATTCTTTTTTGTTTTCAATTTCCATTTTTCTGTATTTATTCTTTAGCATATCACTCCTGCTATGGAGCCTACATGGAAGTAGACGAACGGCTTCACTTGCTGACAAACAATGGAACCAGCTGTGTATCAGCTCGGGGAATCAGGGAAGCAGCAAAGAGCTTTAAATCTACCAAAAATATGGTGTGCTGGGATGGGTCTGGATATAAAGCTGTCCAAAACAGCTGTCATGCCTTTCATCAAGAAAATACTTTTAACAGGAATGAGAGAGATCAGCATTAACGGGATTGCTATTGGTTTGGTCAGCGAAGTTTAGTAACTTGGCCTTGCTTGGATGCCAAAGGCTCTCATGATCTGCAAACATCTAGCAGGAAAAGTCGGGGGCTGTAGCCCAAGAATACTGAAATGGGTGTACATCATGATAATAGATAGATAGATATATGAATAAGATTTGCACTCTCGACGGTATGGGCAGCGCTAATTAAGCTTCACCGCTAAGCATGCGTATGCATCACGGGACCTGCCATACAGCAGCCTCGAGGTGATGCTCGAGCTGAAATCGCTTCACATACTTATTCAGCAATCAGCCAAGCGTACCCTGTTGAATATTACCTGGGAAGGCTTCGGAAGAGGAAAAGTGATGCCCTCTATAAAAACATGGAATTGCTGAGTCTGCAGCTCACACTTACCCAGCTACCCAGAAGTGATAGCACTAAAGTCATCAAATTCGAAAAGAAGTTCATAATTAAACTGGACGACAAAGTAAACTGGAGTACACCTGCATTTCAAAAGAAACTCCTCGAGTGTACCCTGCACTGGTACATAGATGGCTCGAATACCTCCGAAGGCATAGGCGCTGTAGTCAACGACACCAGAACTAAACGGTCTGTGCGAATGGGTAGTTTTCCAAGTGGTAGTCTTCGAGGCGGAGATTTGTGCCATCTGTCTATGTGCAGAGATCAATTTAGACAGAAATCTCGGGAATAAATGAATTGACATTCTGAGCGATAGTCAGGTGACATTCAAGGCTCTATTATAGTGTGACATTAAGTCCTCATTGCCCGTGAGAAGTTGTCTGATCTCCCATCGGGAGTTGCCTGATCTCCCGGGTGGTGGATAGAGAAGACTTGGCATCACACGAGTGGCCTTTCCTGATGGGGTAGGTTCAACACTCGTGTGATGACTCAAAGTTGGCATAAAATCAGGGTGCCATTTGCGAACCAAACTGGCTAGGGAGGAGTCCAAAATAAAAACCTGCCTTGGTGATGAACAACAGAAAAGGTATTACTTCAGGTGAACAAAATTGAAGTTCTCACTGGTCATTGAGTGCACTGAGAAACCTAATCTACTAGGAACGCATAAGCGCATTCGCCTAATTTGAGTCCGAGGAGACAAGGGTATAACTGAGAACGAAATAGCGGATGTATTGGCGAGAGAGACTGCGGTTTCGCCTTAAATATGACTCGAGCCCATGGGACAACATACCATAAAGAAGAAACCCATGAGTGAAGATCTAGAGCTAAGGGAGGTTCGCTGGCACCTAACTATGGTGGTACCAGGCGAAATCCTTATTTGGAGGGTATAACTGAAAGATGTTTAAAAAACTCATAACTCTCCATAAGGATAAACTGAGAATGTTCACGACGGGCATTCTCACAGGCCACTGTAGCCTGCGTAGTCATTTCCTCAAGATCGTGATATGGTTTACTTACTCTTGGGATTTCTGCCAATTCCAGGTGTCTCCAATGCACCTTCTTTTTAAATGTAGCACTAAAGCGTGGAGAAGGTTGGAACATCTTGGCCAGATGTTGCCAGAAAAAAGGCATATACGCTGCATCCAACCCAGCTCTATCCAGAGTTTGAGATGAGTAGAGGACACAAAGGACCATGGGACCGAAATGCAAGCTTCATAAAATCTATCTATCTCCAAATTATATTTTTTTTTTTTTTTTATCTGTTTACTTCTTATTTTACTTAAACCTACAAATAAACGTAGTTTCCAACGTCCAAAATACTTGAATTACTTGCCATGGAATCGCTCATTCTACGTAACTCTTCAGTTTATTGATCAATAAAAGTAAAATAATAAAAAAAGTATTCCCTTCTTTGTATTCGTACATATTTAATATTTTTTCTGAAGAGCAGAACAACATTGAAAATCTAACCCGTTCTACTCGATTCGGCAGATATACAAAAGTACTAAATACTTGTATACATACAAACATACAAACATAAATGAATAAATGCACCAATTGCGAGAATTCGATATGCATATATACATACATACATACATACGAGTATTAATTTACATGTGTATGCATGTACATACATATAAACATATTTAAAAACAATAAAATGTTTGCCCCCAAACTGAACTGGTTTTCTAACGGAATACCGAATTGAAACCAGTTGGCGGCAAATATTTAATTAATGAATATACATTTTTTTTTTGCTTTGGTCTTGTTTTTAATTAAAAGAAATAATAAGAAACAAATTACGTGTGTACGTACATATCTACATACATATTTTGTTGGCACAGCGTATTCCGTACAAGGTAAAGTCACGAAATTGAGAAACGATTAGTTAAAGTGTATAAAATTTACACTCAAAATAAATTTACTGAAATACAGCCGATAGCCCATTAGCACAGCACCAAGTGTGAATGATATCCACAGTTTTCCTCCAGACTCCAGCATCATTTAAGGTGGTGAGTAGAGGATCGATCACCGTGCAGCATAGCAATGGATATAGCACACCACCTTGGGGGTAGCCTGTATTAACACCGGATGAAACCAGCAGATCATCTTCCGCCCGCACCGTGACGATTCTTTGGGCTAGCATTAAACGAATCCAAGTAACTAACATTCGGCGTACGCCATGCCTACTGGCAGAGACAAGAGAAAGACTCGATTAGTCCATCTGTTCTTAAAAAGCGTTTACTCGGTGGCGACTTTCGTCTCTTGTGCTACTATTGTCCTTAAGCCATTTCGATCTTTTGACGAACAAAATGAGTCCTTCCTATAAGACTCTGCCCAAAATAGCCGGACCCTCAGAGAAATCGCTCCCTTTCAAACATAAATCATTATTTGGACAATAGTCCAATGCTACATTAGTTTTCCTGCGAAAAGTAGTATATTTATTTTTAAGACAACTAGTAACCTCGGTGTTCTTCGTGCACCAAGTTATGACCAAAGTAAACACAATACTCTGCGAGTATATAAGTACTCGTATACTAGTTCACTTGTGACTATTAACTGCCCTGACCTTCCGTATGACATGTGGAAACAGGGGGCCTAGCCGAACTTTCATGCCTGGACTCGATTCCTTATCCAAACACACCTACAATATAAGGAAAAAATCACTTATTCTTAAATTTATGCTAGATAGGTCGTTGCTGTTTTAGCAGAAGAAAAATTCCTACTTCTCCTTCTTAATTGTCGAGATGACCGAGCTTAACAAAGCGCGCCAGTCGTTTCTTCTCCTGTCAACCTACGCCAGTTGGACACACCAAGTGAAGCCACGGTCTTCTCCACCTGATCTTTCCAACGTAGAGGAGGCCTCGATCTTCCTCTGCTACCACCAGCTGGTACCGCATTGAACACTTTCAAAGCCGGAGCGTTTGTATCCATTCGGACGACATGACCCAGCCAACGTAGCCGCTGGATCTTTATTCGCTGCGCTATGTCTATGTCGTCATAAAGCTCATACACCTCATCGTTCCATCGCCTGCGATATTCGCCGTTGCCAACGTGTAAAGGTTCAAAAATCTTCCGCAGAATCTTTCTCTCAAACACTCCAAGCGTCGTTTCATCGGATGTTATCATCGTCCACGCTTCTGCGCCATACGTTGGAACGGGCATGATGAGAGCCTTGTAAAGTGGTAGTTTTGTTGGTCGAGAGAGGACTTTACTACTCAGTTGCCTACTTAGTCCAAAGTAGCACTTGTTGGCAAGGGAGATTCTACGTTGGAATTCAAGGCTGACATTGTTATCGATGATGATGCTGGTTCCTAAATATGTAAACGAATTCCTTTACAACCTCGAAATTATAACTGTCAACAGTGACGTGGGTGCCGATACGCGAGTGCGCCGACTGTTTGTTTGATGACAGGAGGTACTTCGTTTTGTCCTCGTTCACCACCAAACTCATCCGCTTTGCTTTTTTAACCAGCATAGAAAAGGCCGATGATGTCAATACCATCGGCACACGCCAACAATTGTACGCTCTTATAAAAAATTGTACCTGAACGATTAAGCTCTGCGGCGCTTACGATCCTCTCCAACATCAGGTTAAAGAAGTCACACGACAGAGAGTCAACTTGTCTGAAGCCTCATTTGGTATTAACCGGCTCGATCACTCCAAGAATGAAAATTTTGCTAAGCCAAAAGTAGGTCTCGTGCAAGATAACTTTTTGCCAAAAATCCGGAAATTTCCCACATTTCCAGCGCCCATTCAGCGAATTCACGGCTCACGAATTCTGTGGTCGTGCAGCTTCATTTCTAGTGTCAGCAAAATTTTATATGAATGCAGGCCTAAATCCAACTACGCAGTAAATATTGCACTACAGTGGAAATTCAAGTGCTCAAAGCAGAGCATCAACTGCGAACAAAGAAAAATTTACAGTCTCAGTGCTCATAACTATCAATCAAAAGACAGTAAGTCAGCAGTCAATGATTACCAGCGCAAATGTGGAATAAGGGTAGGTATATTTTATATACCTCCCCAACCCTTAAAATAGTTAAAGAAAAGAATAATAAATGAGAAACTGTTTTTTTTTTTATAAAAGAATATATATGGTAATAGCACCCTCCGCCTAACTGTTTCCCTGCTCAAATTAATTTAGCGAATTGCCCTATCGAATTTCCCATATCTTATCAATCAAAGTCTGAAGCATGTTGTTGGTGTGTGTAAGAACGCCGCATCCAAACTAGCCGAAAATATGTGAAATATGATGAAAAATGATGTTCTTTAATATGTACTAGTACTATTGCGTGAAATGGGAACTAGTTACTTGAGGACTAGATTTTATCCAGTTAAGAAATGAGCTAATGGTCTACTGGTTTAGAGGATCACTAACAAGCAGTTTTTTTTTATATTTTTTAAGATATGTAATTTTGCTTCGAAAAAATCTGATGATATCATAATTGTAAATAAATCCTTTTATATGCCAGTTGAGACTACTGATCCAGACACGCTAAAGTTACTATTTACCTCTCTTGTGCGATCTAAGTTGGAATTTACTCTATTTATGTGGAGTATATAGTACATCATCTTTGTCATATTAATAGACTTGAACGAAAGAAACTTTCTTCGTTTCGCACTTAGATCGCTTAGTTTTGTTAATCCGATTCCTTTGTATGATGGAGATTAGATTAGAATCTCTACGATGTTTGCACTTCCACCTCATTATCTTTTGTGGCTCTACTCACCACAGTACTTCATCCAGACCCCGTTCACTTATTAAATTCAGGATAGAGCTGGGTTCGGCGTATGTGCCTTTCTTGTGACTACAGCTGGCCTAGATATCTCAACCTTCTCCACGCTTTAGCGCTACATTCAAGGAGAAGGTGCATTGGAGTCACCTGGGATTGGTTGCAGAAACGACAAGAGTAAGTAAACCATATCACGACCTTGAGCAAATGACAACGCAGTCTGCAGTGGTCTGTGGGAATGCCCGTGAACATTCTCAGTTTATCCTTGAGAAGAGTTATGAGCTCTTTAAACCTCTTGTGATTGAACCCTCCCAGTAAGGATTTCGCTTGACGTAGCCCCTTAGTTTGATACCAGAAAACCTCCCTTAGCCCTAGCTCTTCACGTTTAAGACTCTCCTTGATGGTGCGTTGTCCCCTAGCAAGGAAAGGCTCGAGTCCTATTAATGGCGAGGCTGCGGCCTCCCCTGTGTTCTGGGACCCAAATAAGGATGCTATTTTGCGTTCCTAGTAGATTCTCGATACACTCAAGGGCTAGTAAGGACTTAATTTCGCAGGACGTTAGAGCCTTGAAAGCCGCCTGACTGTCGGTCAAAGGGCAATTCGCTCATTCCGGAAATGTCTGTCCAAGTTCGTATGATGCAAGATGGGCCTTAATAAATATCGAGTTTTTACAAAATAGAAGGTGGAAATCTACACCGAAATCTACACTTATACCTCTGTCTTCAGGAGTCGGAGCAGGGTTTTTCTCTAAATCAGCCAATTTATCTATCCCCTTTAAACTGCCGAATACTACTAGTGTTTTTCAAACAGAAGTCTTTGCGATCCTGCAGGCATGTAAAATGCTGAGGGAACGCGAAAGCAAGGGAGATACTAACATTTTCTCCGATAGTCAAGCTGCGATCAAAGCTCTGACGACGCCATGGTGCAGAACCAAACTAGTAAACTCCTGTAAGCAGGAGATCAAATCTCTTGGGTGTGCAGGTAACATTTCTCTGATCTGGGTCCCGGGACATAGGAACATAGAGGGAAAAGAAATTGCTGATGAGTCCCCTTCTTTTAGAGTCCATTTACGAGTATGTTTACATTACACAAAACCATCTGCCTTATCATTTATTCTTTCTAGAGCGGGTTAGCACGTTTTCTGGCTCTTATGCTCTGTAACATTGAATATTGCAAGAATTTAATAAAATGTAGTCAAATTTTAAATTCTCTGGCTTTTGATTCTTCATCTTCTAAAAAAATTTTCAAATTGTCGTTTAATGAATTAAACAGAACTGATTATACATTGAGTTCAGCTATATGGTATAAAAATATAGACATTAAAATCGGCAGACATGAACAGCCTAGAAGCATTTGAAATGTGTCTTCTCCGGAGATTACTTAAAATACCCTGAATCGAGCAAATTTCTAATGAAGAAGTGTTGTGAAGAGTTCACGGTGACAAAGAGCTATGTTACTCAGGTGTATCCAACGCAGAAAAACATCGTATCTGGGTCATATTCTGCGAAATCTAAATATGGACTGCTACATTTCATACTGCAGGGCAAGATTGAAGGAAGTAGAGGTATCGAGCGGAATCAGTTTGGTTGAGGAACATAAGGCAATGGATCGATATACATACATCGGGTGGATCACCTCCTGGAAGCAGTTAGAGGCGGCAAATTATTTTCAAACATAGTTCAAAATTTGTATTTAAAAGGAATTTAAATTATGTAATAGCTTACTTTCGAAGACGAATAGCAAATAAAGAAGACGAATTATATAGAAAAGTAGGAACTATTATCGTTAAGTATTTTTGTTGTAGTCTGTAAGAAATCATGTATTTCTAGATTTACTAAGCATAAATATTTTCCCTTCTGTATATTTTTCATTTTTATTTGTTTAAAAATTAAGCCAACTCGAAACTCTTCGAGGTCTTTGTTATTATTGTTGTAGCAGCATAAACAATGCCCATATAACGAGGAATGCTGCTCAAGGGACAGCCCTTGGCCCGATATAAATCCGTGTTGTTCCGTGTTGTAGAACCGACTGTCGTGGGAACCTCTTCGATGTTCTTATAGCTCAGTATTTATTCTAAAAAGCAGTATAATTTTCAAAACAAAAAATTGTATTAAAAATTTAACTATTAATATTCAATATTAAAAAGAAACTTAAAAAACTTTTTTTTTAATATTAAAAAAATTGTAAAAAGTTAAAAAAATATTTTTCTTTTTATTTTTTAATATTTATTTAGATAATTAAAAAAAATTTTAGTTTTTTTGTTAAATTTTTTTAAATATTTAAATTATAATTAAATTTAATTTAAATGAAATTTTTTATTAAATATTCAAAAGAAAAAATATGTTTTTAAATACTAAACATTAATATTTTTTTTAATATTAAAAATTAAAATTAAAATTTTTTTTTTAAATATTTACTTTTTCCTAAAGGTTGTACCAGCTGTATTTAAAAAAATAAAAAAATTGTTTTTTTTAAATAATTAAAAAATATTAAGACTTTAAAAAATAAACAAATTTTAAATATTCCAATTTTTTAATATTTAAAACAATTATTGTTAAATTTTTTTTTATTTTTAAATTTTTTTTAAATATGAAATATATTTTTAAATATTTAAAAATTAAATTAAAAAAAATAAAAAAGTTTTTTTTTTTAAATATCTATTATATTTTCAGCTATATTTGAAGAAATATTGAAAACAAATATACTGTTTTAAAAAATTAGAAAATATTTTAGAAAATAATTTAAAAATATATTATTATTTAATATATGTGACCTGGCCTGACTTTCTGGTTTTCACCATTTTAAAGAGCCTTTCACACACTATTCGAATCAACAAAAAAGTGAAAAATGATTTTTTGACACGTAAGGTACCTTTTCATAGACCAGGTCACATATATTTTTTTCTGAAGGCTGTACCAACTCTCGTACTCTTCCAATATTCCCAAGAAAGCTCCAATAAATCAAATTCCGTGCCCGTTTTGTACTTTAAAAAAAAAATAGTAATGAGCGGGAGACAAATTTCTCACACTTTTTGGCCATTACCAGGAAAAATTCACCCTCTGCATATAAGTAGAAGCGAAGTGGTCTTCCTTGTTAACTTTCTTGTCTTGAAATCGCCTCTAGTCATGAATTTAAATTCATAAGGAGCGCATAAATTTCAAACTATCGGAATTCCCTACAGGGTAAGGCAGGCATGTCTCCAATACAAAAAAATAAGCCTGAAGATGTATATGCCCATTCCTCAATATACTCTCTTATATACATGTGTCCGTGTGTGTGTATGTACGTGCTTATGTGTGTTCTTCGATAGACGCACTGTATTGGTAATTTATATTAAAACAGTTTTGACGCGGCAAAAGCTAAATCAGTCGAGTTTGAGCGTTGGAAGTGTTCAAGTCGTGTGTTGTTGCTTTCAATTTCGCGACTGCTGTTTGAGTACGAAATCCGAATTGCTTAAAATTGTCAATTATTGTGTCAAGGGAAAATAACTGTTATAAGTCCTTGTTAAAAAGAATACAGCAAGAAAAGTATTCTGAAAAGTGTAGTTTAGTTAGTGAAAAAAAGAGTTCCTCAATCTTAAATAGCCAACTTTAGTTAATAAATAAATTATAAATTTGCTAAAAGAAAGAGAGAAAAAAAAGAAACAAAATGCCACCAACTGGTCTAATAGCAGTAAACAGCAAAGACTGCCAACATTGCAGTGATGACTATGAAGATTCTGAGTACGAATTTCATGCGTCGGTGTGTGTATGGACCAGGTATTAAGCGTACTTATTTTGTAATGAAATAATATTCTTAGCAGTAAGAAATCAAAAAGACAAAATGTAAATTAAAAAACTAAACAAAAGAAAAGAAATAAAAAATCAAGAAAATATTAATTAGTAGAATAATATATCAAAAAAAGATTAAAATAAAAGAAATTAAAAAGCAAACGAAATCAAATTAGAAGAATTAAAAATTAACTTAAATAAAATAAATTAAAAGCAAAAAATAAATAAAATAAAAGAAAAAAACAATTAAAAATAAAACAGAAGAAATAAAAAATCAAATGAATTAGAAAAACGTAAAAATAAAAAACATATTAAAATAAAAGAAATTGAGAAGCAAACAAAATTATAATTTAATAAAAAAAAAATTAAATTAAATTAATATAAAAAAAATGAAACAAAAGAAAAACAATAAATTAAAAGAAATAACAAATGAAAAAGCAATTAAAATACAAGAAATTAAAATGCAAACAAAAATAAATTAGAAAAAAAAATAACAAAAAAAATTAAAATAAAAGAAACTATAAAGCAAACGAAACCAACTTAAGAGAAATAAAAAAAGAAAAATTTAATTAAATAAACTGGAAAAAATAAATAAATGAAACAAAAGAAATAAAAACCAAAAAAAGATTAAAATAAAAGAAATTAAAAAGCAAACAAAATTAAATTGAAAGAAATAAAAAATAAATTTAAATAAAAAATCAAAAAAATATTAAAATTTGTAGAAAAAAAATAAAATAAGAAATAAATTTAAATAAAATAAATAAATAAATAAAAATAAATAAATAAATAAAAGAAATTAAAAAAAGAATAAATAAATAAAACAAAAGAAATAAAAACTCAAGAAAAGATTGAAATAAAAGAAATTAAAAAGCAAACAAAATTAAATTAGAAGAAGAATTAGAATTAGAATTAGAATTAGAAAAAATAAAAAAATCATTAAAATAAAAGAAATAGAAGAGCCAACAAACTTCAATCAGAAGAAATAAAAAATCAAAAAAAAATTTACAAAAAAAAATTGTTTTTAAATTAATTAAAAAAAATTATTAAAAAATTAAATAAATAAAACAAAAGAAAAAACAATAAATTAGAAGAAATAAAATATAAAAAAAAATTTAGATAAAAGAAATAAAAAAAAATAAATAAAACAAAAGAAAAAACAATAAATTAACAGAATAATAAATTTAAAAAAAGCAATTAAAATAAAAGAAATTGAAAAAAAAACAATAAGTAAAACGAAAGAAAAACCAATTAAAACACAATAAATTAGACGAAATAACAAATAAAAAAAACATGAAAATAAAAAATAAAAAGCAAAAAAAACAAAACAAATTTAAATAAAGAAATTAAAAAAGTTAAATAAATAAAACAAAAGCAAAAACAATTAAAAAATAAATAAATAAATTAGAAGAAATAACGAATCAAACAAAAAAAAAACTAAAATAAATAAATTAAAAATAAATAAAAAAAACAAAAACAAATTAAATAAATAAAAAATATTCAAATAAAAGAAATAAAAAATAAAAAAAAATTCAAATAAAAAAAATTAAAATTAAAAAAAAAATTTAAAAACCAATCATTCAATCAAAAGAAAACTATTTTTAGAGAACTGTAAAAATATATATATATTTTTTACTGCTACATAAATAAACACAAAGCGTTTACATATGTATGTACATGCATGCATCTGTACATAGGCAAATAAATATCTGTGCTTAGAAATCTGAATTTCTCAATGGAGGCCAAGGAGTCTTCGAATAGCCGCACTGCCAGAAAGTAACTGCAAAACAATCTCAGCTGACTTATAGTGACTTTCAAATGAATAAAAAAAAAATACTTAGAATTAATTTGCAGATAATATTAAAGTAAATATACATATAACAGTTACATAATTGTAGCAAAAAGTACGGATCGCGAAAGTTTTAATTGTCACAATTAAAAAAGTAAATAAAATAATACCCATAAATATTTAGAAACTTTGAGGAGTCTTACAACAATTCCCATTTTTATTAATTATTTCTATTCCATTCAGCATACCACATAGTTTTTATTATCTCACTAAATAAAATAAATGACAAATCAAGCTAAATGTTACATAATACCCCATAATTGGCAGCTCACTTTCCATATTCACTGTGTCTCTGATTTTCGTGCTTGATGATATTTGAAGAGTTGCTATTATTACTGCTGCGACTATATTTATATTATGTTAATTGGGCAAATTAAAAAAAAAAACAATTTTTTTTGGTTTAACTTTTTTATTTAACTCTTTAATTTTATCGCACGAATTTGATTTCTTCGAAAACTCACACAAAATCTTAGGAAGTATTTACTTTCAAAGAAAGCTACCATATTTTAATTACCTTTCCAACGACATGCTTGGCTTTATAAATGGTTTCATACCTTTTTTAACGCATGAAATTGAATTTTGGCCTTCGATATCTCTTCCATTTTTAATTAGCGCATACAAATTTCAGTACTAACTATAATCAGCGTAAATCATAAATTGCACAGAATTTTATTGTTTGTTTCGGTTGTTTTTTTTTTTTGTTGTTTTTTTGTTTTTTTTTTTTGTTTTGTTTTTTTTTTTTGTTTTCTAGCGAAACGACGTGAACACTTACTTTATTTGCTCCCTTCCGAAAAATATTTATTTAATCTCTTAAAAATTAGCTTCATTTCTCATTTAACGAACATCTCCGTACCACCGAGTGATTTTATGTACATGCACGAATTATAGGTATATTTCAAATTAAACAGTGAGTAGTTTGCAGAAAACATGACTTTAATTTTCAACGTCAACTTAAGACTCATCTGTATATTCTAAAATAAATTGCTTATTACCTAAAACAAAGCCGCATTTTTTGAACAGCTAAACAAAAAGCATCACGCCACCTAAACGCTCAGTTGCAATGGTATTTTTCCATTCAACATTCCTTTTTACTATTTTTGTATTTGTTGTTACTAGAACTGTTTAATTTAGGTTCCTCAACATGGGTTTTCCATTAAAAGTTCTTAACATTTAATTTCTTAACATTTAACATCGTTCATATTGTTTAACATTTGTTTACTATTTACTATTGTGTTATTGCCGTGTTAATAACATTCGCATATACATATATATATATATATTGCTCAGAACTATTAAAGCAGTTGATTCAGATATGTTGTTGTTGTTGTAGCATCATAAACATTCCCCATACATGTATGCAGAATGATGCTGGAGAGACAAGTCTTTGGCGGGATATATTTTCGGGACATTTCGGTAACGTAGAACCAACAGTAGTGAGAATGATTTTTTTTGCATCAGAGAGAGCATCACTGAACCTATTTAGATCTGCAAATTTTGCCACTGAGAAACGTTTGTTCTATGCAAAAACTAACAATGCATGGCCGTCATATGAGATTGAGGCAACCCGAGGTATTAGTTTCATTATTAGTTGCTTGAAAAAAAACTTCTTCTCGTCGTATTCCACATACAAAAATCCATAGCTGAAATGGTTGAAGTGCCGATCTGGCATTCCTCAAGTAGCGCTAAAGCGCCGTTTTGATAAAGATAATCATATTCATGTCGATTCAAAAAAAATGTTTTAAGAAAATATAATGCAGTTTCTTCAAAAAACCTTTGGAAGATTGTTGTAGGCGACGAATACTGGGCATATGTTTGTGTATTCTAGTACATTTGCCTTTTTTATACTACGCTTGCCATATTCAATTGCACAAATGCTTAATCGGAAATTCTCAAGGTTGACTTTCAAACTATTTTTTCGCAATGATAAATTTACTTACTTCATTTTGAAAAGGCAATAATGAGCAATAACTCATTCAGTGTCTTCACTATCTCAATAGGTACATAAATTATATTTCGCACACCCACTTCATAAGGGGGACAACTCAAAATTTGACATTTTTCAGACAACGCAAAAAATCTTTCTGAACTTTGTAAAATATTTTAGAAAAATAAAACGATGTTTATTGGGGAAAACTGACTTTAAAATTTATTATGGATTTTTTTTAAAGCTTGTTGAAAAACCTGACTCTTTAGCTGATTGATATTCAAGATTGTAGAGTAAGTCAAAGCAACAACTCGAGAAAGCTCTGTTTTTAATAGCTGATTGCCATGAAAAATGATGAAATACGAAGAACGCTGGAAGAATGCATTACGAAAATAACAAAATTGCTATGTGAGAATTTGAGAGAATCACTGTGTGTGTGTGTGTGTGTGTGTGAAGGCAGACTGGTACAATTGGTGACAGTGGAGAGTGGATAGCAACTAAAAATATTAAATATTTTCCAATTGGAGCGCAGTATCATTCGTAACAACATGAAGGCTAACTCCAAGAATTATAGATTACAAGATAGAGACATCTGTGAGAGTATTTCTGGCTTCGGCGTAACGATTGAGCGGGTGGCCGGCGTAATACAATAAAATTCCTCATCCATAACATTATAAATGAAAAACAATACATCAATAAAATTAAAACAAATATTCCATTAACAACAACAACAAATCAACTGTTTCTACAAAATTCACTGAGAACAGAACAGCGGTTTGCAGATGTCGCCCCCTACCAAGAATGATAGAAACAAGATTGCGCCCGTCAGAGAGTACGTGAAATTACATAGATGCAGTGGCAAGAGAGAGGTGTGAAAATACGAACAAGAATGCAAGAAGAAGAAATTACACAAACAAAACACGAATAAATTGCACAAGTACGATCGTCACACACACACAGCGATTCTGTCAAATTCGCAGAGAGCAAAGTAACGGTAACATGATAGGCGATGCCTTATTATTCTCTCCAGCTGTAGCTGTAGAGCTGTAGAACAAAAAATTCATGTTCCTGCCATGTGGGAGCGGATATATATGTATATATAATTGGCACGTACACCCTTTTTGGGTGTTTGGCCGAGCTTCTCCTCCTATTTGTGGTGTGCGTCTTGATGTTGTTTCACAATGGGGCGGATACATTTCTCAATTTTGACTTGCGCCACTTTTGAAGAAGGACGTGCGTTTTCATTCTCAGCACTTTCATAATAACAAACAAGCAAAAATTAAATCACACATAAAAGACGACAACAGTAATTGTTACTATTTTTAGTTGGTCGTAAGTTTCAATGTGATAAGCGTAGCTCACGAACAATGGCTCTGTCAAGAAAAAGAAAAAGAAAAAGAAAAAGAAAAAGAAAAAGAAAAAGAAAAAAGAAAGTCAGTTCTTTGTTGAATTCCATAAAGAAGGCAAAACTTACAGAGCAATTGGAAATTTTGTGACATAAATTATTATATGAGTCCACTACAATACATTATTAATCGATTAAAAGATGGCAATTCGATTGCAAAAAATACTGTCTAGGCCAAAAAATAAGTTGTTTGTTATTGTTGTAGCAGCATAAAGTTTTTCAATACGTGTACGGGAAATGCTGCTGAAGTGGCAGTCCGTGGACGAATATAAATCTGGGCCGTTCCAGTTACGTAGAATCGGCTATCGTGGGAACAAAAAACAAAGTTTTAATGGAGTCTGCTCGGACTTTTTAGCAACACCAACGCTAAAAGAGCTAACATGGCCCTCACGTTAAACAAAAAGAGCATTCGCACTCTCACAGGCGCCCTCACGGGTCACTTCACCTGCAACAAACACTTACATAAATTAGGCATAACTAACACCAGCACCAGCAGATTTTACTGCGAAGATGAGGAGTCTATAGAACATCTCATTATCGAATGTCCGGGGTTGACGCATAGAAGGAAAAAGTTTTTAAACAAGTTCATGCTTACAGATGAAGACCTTCAATCACTCCCTCAGAAGAAGCTGGTACAATTCATAAGCATACTTAACAGTCAATAGACAGCATAGGGTGCACAATAGATCAATATACCATACCTTAACCCTTTACAACCATTAACCATTAACACCAAGATTGGAGATCCTTTCAAGGCTGCAAAAAGTTTATGCATTGACACGCACACCCTCCCGTACGTTAAGCGCAAGATGACCACAGCAGAAGTAAGAGCTACTTTTGCACAAGCCTGAGATGAGTATTTAGCTGATGGTTTTATAATTTTTGCTGCTGATGCTTCGGTTATCGGCAACTCGGTTGGCTGCGGAGTCTGGCATCAGAATAAAAAGGAAAGTTTTAGTTTTAAAATAGAATGTCGCACATCCTCCACACCTTTGGAGAGCAATGGGCATTCTTAGAGACATCAGATGTTACTAATCAAGCGCGAGTTATATGTACATATGTATGTAATGATTCGTTTAGAACAGGTCTATTTTATTGAAATATCAAATAAAACTTAAGTTAAGTGAGGAGTAATAATGAGAAGGTTTGGAATTGTTGGAAATGGGAGTAGGAAAGTGTGAGAGAATGTGTTGTATGAGTGTGGGAGGTTGGGAATGTGCAAGTTGGGGAGAGTGAGAGTATATTGTAACAGTAACATATTATTAAAGCTGTTGAAAAACGGGCCATTCTGGTATACCGATTAATGAAAAGGCGGATCAAATTGCAAAAGAAGCATCAAATAATGGCACTGTCATCGAAGTTGAAGAAGCTTTGAGAGCGATTCGCAGTAATATTTCCTCTGAATAGTACGATGAACTTCTGTCATCAGTCGACTGCACCTTTTTGCACAAAGTTACCAGCAAATGCCTGCTTCAAAACTGGTTAAATTCGATGTTAGAGATATGAAACTTATCAACAGAATATTGGCTGGCCTCACTTACGACGGCAGTTACTTGCACAGTGTGCGTAGAAGTAAACTCTTATACACACCAACTTTTTCATTGCGTAAGACTTAATCCAATAAGTAGTAAATATAAGCTATTCGATAACTATAAAGTATAAATCAGTGTTGAAAAGTATACAATAAATTTGCTTGAGTTTATTAAAGAAGCAAAAATTGAATTTTGCCATTGCCTTACATACCAGTGATCTCACAGATAGTGGAGTACCCTGGCGTTTTGTGATTTTTATCCCGCCATTTGAATAAAAAAAGTAATAATAATAATTTTGTTGTTGTTGTAGCAGCATAAACATTGCCCATATACATATGTACGGGGAATGGTGCTGGAAAAATACTAATTGAGTCTGCTTTGACTTTGTGTAAAATTAATCCTAGAAACATGGAAATTAAACCCGATATGAAACAATAAGAGCCGACTTTTTCGGAAAAAGAGTTCCGTCCACATTTTCATATTTCAAGATGACTTTTAAAAAATTGTAGCCAAAAATTGTTATATAGCGATTTTTTCAGTAATCTACGTCCATACAAAAGACTATCAGTCAGCAAAAATTTTTGTTGTTATTTTCATGGTAAATAAAAAATATATACGAATTGTGCAATTATAAATTTTATTATAATTCTTATCAAAGTACGCGCAACCAAAAATTAAATTTAACTATGTATTTTATTTCGTTTAACATGCAACCGCAGCAATCAGCTGTTATTGAAACTTGTTTATACAAATTTTGCGCTCGCTTCTCTGAGAGAGAATACCGCAAAGCTCTCAAGAATTTTGTTGCTCGCTAATTCTTACGGGATTTTTGAACGAGCAGAACAGAGAGAATCTGAGCAGAACTTATATTAGATGAAATAAAAATGTTGAGGGTCTTAAGAGGATATTAGGATAGTTGAACTATGTTGAAAAAAATAGGTCCATACAAAGTGATCCTCTCAATTATACATGCACAAGTATGCAAGAGAAATTATATTTGTAATACCGAAAGTAGTGCATACAGCGGCTCTGCTATTCGGCATTGCCCCTTACAGTGCTCATTTACATGTACACTCATATTTACAAACACTTATGAAAGTTATCAATGAAAATGTTTCGCTGTGATTTTCAAGTTTATTATTACATTTACTTACATTTTCCTTGCATTGTTTTTTGCTTTTTTGCTTTTACACCTTTTATTCGCTCAATTAGCACAGTATGCGCGACATAAAAACATTTTATATTTATTAATTTATTGCTTTAGTGCCTTTTGATAGAACATTTCCGTTTGACGCTTTCGCTCTTATCAAATGAACTTCAAAATGTTTCTGATGTGTGGAATTATTTGCCAATTGCAGAAATTTGGGTTTGTTTTTCTTTTTCTTTTTTTTTGGTTTTGTTTTTGTTTTGCTGATAATACTCGCATTGATGTTTGCCGTTTGGCATTTGAGTTTGAATGAGAATTGGCGACGTCATTAGAAATGGTTGGATTATTAACCAATCAAAAATAAGACGGAATTATTGCTTAATCAGTAAATTATTGCTTGGTACAGACGTACCTACATATTTAATCAATTGTAACAGCTGTTCTTTGTCCAATATTCTATTTCTATTTTTTGTTTTTTTTTGCACATAAAAACATATTTTCTTGTTTTAATCGAGCAAATATTATTTTTATTATTCACGCATACATACATACGCGTTCATGTAAATATTATTGTAAAAATAAATGAAAAATTAAAAAGGAATCGTAAACCCTATAAAGTCAGAGTTAAATAACAAGCAGTTGTTTTTCGATTTGTGAGCGCAGGTTGTTTTAGTAAGCATAAACTAGTGCACGAATGAAACCGATGCTGAGTTGAAATCGGTACGGAATTGCGAGTGTTTAGTTGAAGCCTAAAATTAAGCTGAAGGTCTTAAATATAGTTGGAGGCTATTGATTATTTTTGAGATATATACATACATAAGTATGTATATATATGTATTAAGGAAACTAAGACTAATTAAAAAAACTTAAAAATAAAAAAAAGAAATAAAAAACTAAAAAAAGTAAATAAAAAATAAAAATTAAAATAAAAATAAAATAAAAAAAATAAAATTAATAAAAATAAAATAAATAAGAAATAAAAAAGGAAAAATAAAAAATTTAATAAATTAAATAAAAAAAAATAATATTAAAAACCAACCAACCAACCAAAAAAATACATAAATAAGAAATAAAAAAAGTAAAAATTAAAAACAAGAAAAAGTTAAATTTAAAAAAAAAAATTTAATTAAATAAAAAAAATGAAATAAATAAGAAATAAAAAAAGTAAAAATTAAAAAAAAGAAAAAATTAAATTAAAAAAGTTAAATAAAAAACATTAAAACAATACAATAAATAAGAAATAAAAATTAAAAAAATGAAATAAAAAAAAACTAAAAAATAAAATAAAAGTAAATAAAAAAAATTTTAAGAAATTAAAAAAATTAAATAAGAAATAAAAAAAAGGAAAAATTAAAAAAATGTATTAAATTAAATTTAAAAAATTTAATAAAAAACAAACATTAAAAAAATAAAATAAATAAGAAATAAAAAAGTATAAATAAATAATTTAAAAAATTAAATAAAAAAAAATAATATTAAAAACCAACCAACCAACCAAAAAAATACATATGTAAATAAGAAATAAAAAAAGTAAAAATTAAAAACAAGAAAAAGTTAAACTTAAAAAAAAAATTAAATACAAAAATTAAAAAAAAAACAATAAATGAGAAGTAAAAAAGTAAAAATTAAAAAAAAATATGATTTAATAAAATTACACCGGCTGAGTAATTTAAGAGAAAATATTTTAGCTGAAACCAGAATAATACATTTTTTAAGGATTTTTTAAGAAATCGCGATGTTTATCTCGGAATCCTCTTGTTATTCCATTAAAAAAAAGGCAAAAAATAACATCGAGAAGTATAAATTTTAAATCAATCTAATATTTTTTTTGTTTGTTTTTTTTTTCGAGACGAATTACTCAGCCAATTTTTTTTTTTTAATAAATTTTTTGCTAAATAAAAATATTATTTTGGACGATAGAAATCTTTATCTCGATTATTTGACGTACGACGCCTTTCGCAAAAATTATGAGCTGTTGTAGCAGCATAAGCATTGCCCATACTTACATACGGGGAATGCTGCTGGAGTGACTATCATTGGCCGGATATGTCGTTGAATCGAATTTTGCGCCACCTATTACAAAAACTGAGGCTATAAAAAAATTAAAAAAAAAACCGATTTAAGAAAAATTGCACGGGCTGATAAATTTAAGCGAAAATATTTTACCAAAAAACAGAACATTAAATTTTCCGAATTTTTGAGGTGCTGAATTCAAATCCGAGGCCATAATTGTTTAATGGCTAAGGAAAAATATATTCGAGCAAATTTAACGGCATTCGAAAGAAGCAGATTTTTAATTTAAGATGCCTCGTATAATTTCATTGTTTTTGTGTTTTGGCTTTTTGATTGCCGCATGCCCGTTTAGGCTCTCCGATACTCGATTAAGCCTCGTTTTTCTTGCTCACGTAGGAAGACACTTTTGAGGCTGTTATTTACCCCGCAGAAAGGTTCAGTATCTACGAAGGGAGTGTTTGCACCCTTCTTCGTCCGCAATTTCATTCTCTTCGTGCCCCTCATGCCCCAGCAAAGATTCTTGATGCTAGAGTTTTAAGAATTTTAAAACATTCCTAGACCAATTTTGATTGGAATGGGAAGCTATTTAGCGGTTTTAGAGCTATTTAATTGTCAGAGAGACAGAGTTGATATTGGCATCATGCGTGCCGCCTGTACGAAGACATTCTCTGCCACATAGCTCTAAGGCGTGGGCCTATGGAAGTCGTTTTTCCCATTGCAATTGCCTTCTTGAAATGTGGTCCGATAAATCCAAAACGGCATTGCCGTCTTCCATTTTGGACCCATCAGTAAACCACACCTGTGCGCCCTGTTTTAAAGATATTTCATTATTTCTCCACGCTGAGCGATCACTGATGACCGCCTTGAAATTCTTGGAGAATTTTAGTGTTCTTTCCATCTTGACATAGACCGTCAGGCGCGGAGAGTTCAGGAGTGAACACAGAATTCTGTAAGATTACCTTCTTTAAGATGAAATGGTTTGGAAGTCTTAGGGCGGCACTAGCTGCCGACCGTTTGGTTATAAGGTGGGGTGGAATGCGTCCAGTGACCATTCCACGATTCCAGTGACCTAAAGCCGTTGTGGACCAAGTTCGCACTGCTCTCGTTATACTCAAACAGGCTATTCTGTATCTCGTACCTTGTTAAGTATCTGAGTCTTCATTTCGTCTACTTTTGGTCACCATACCTAAGGGTGGTAGGTGATCAATGGCACTATTATTGTCTTATAAGACCATCCCATCACCTTTGGCCGCTAGCAAAATGTTTTACCGTAAAGCTTTTGGCATGTGAATGCTGCTGTCAAAACTTTATTTATGATGCACGATAAATGATTTTTCCAGGTCAAGACTTTATCGAGGATTACTCTCAGATACTTCATATCCCCAGAGATAGTTAATTCTGCGTCCTCTAGTTTTAATGTCCTTAAACCTAGTTTGCTTCTACTATTACTCCATTAAGAAAGATGCCAAAAAATAACATGCACGAGTAGCATAAAATTCATCATCAATTTAATTTAATAATTTATAGTATTATTTTTATCTTTTTTCTTCAAGACATCTTGATTTTATTTTTATTTTTAATTTAACTTTTTTTTATTGGAATAAAAATAATAAATAACCCTTATTTCACTATTTGTTAATAAATAATTTTTGTTAATTTTTTAAATCCAGCAATATATATTTTTTTTCATTTCCCAATTTCAGCGTTAATTTATTTTATTTTATTAAAAACAAAATAAAAAAAAGTTATATATATTTTTAGTCTATTTTCTTTAAGACATCTTAATTTTATTTTTTATTTTAATTTAAAATTTTTTTTATTGGAATAAAAGTCATAAATAACTCTGGTCTCACTATTTTTTAAACAATTTTTTTTTGTTAATTTTTAAAATCGAGCAATATTTTTTGTTTTTTTGCATTTCCCAATTTTCAGTGTTAAGAAATTAAAACTACTTTATTTGTAGTAAAAACGTTAAAAAGGCTACAAGAGTGTTGAATATGTAATAAACTTTAGAAAATTTTTGAAAAAAATTATATACGAAATGAAATTTAATTTTATGTACTTTTGAGTTTTTTAATCGAATCCATTCATGAGAAGAAATTTACCTGTACTTGTATTGATATAATATTTTATTTCTTTGACCGTCCAATATTTTTATTTGCTTTTGTTGCTGTTGTTCTTGATCAAAAGCTCTAGTAGTTAGTAAACTAACAGTAAATAGAACGTATGTGTATATACATATATATCTATGTATCTATGGTATATTGATTTGTTCCATGTAATATTTTATGAATTTTTTGCTGTAAAGCTCATAGCTTCCATACTAACATTTATGACCGCCTTGAAAAATGCGTAATTGCTATAATTTTGCTTTCTCCTCTTTTTTGCCACTTAGATATTCCGATGGCACAGTGAAGCTGCGTAATTCCAACATAGAATTAATGGACCAAGACATACTTTATCATCTCGCTTTGGGCAGCGAAAGTCACGATTTGAATGAAATGTTCGGTGATGTTAAAGTAAGAAAATTTCATTGGATTATTATAGTGATCACGCATTTATAAAATTATTTATCTGTAGGCATATGAGATTAATTTAGTGATTATCGGACGGGCAGGTGCTGCAATTCCTTTCCTAGTGAATTTCACTGAATTATTTTAAGGGGTTATATACAGTTAGAAGGCCAAAAAAAAGCGAATTTTGCAGAATTTTTTACTGAAAAAACTTTTAAATTTATTGATCTAAAAATTTGTACACATATTATGCCTTTTTTTAGCTTTAAAACACAGCTTAGTATTAGTAAAAATATTTATTTGGAAAGGAGCTACAGCAGATCTCCGGGAACTTCTCTCAAAAAGACGTTCTGCGGTGACCAATATATCTCTGAACTGGATCCTCTGAAATTAAAAAAACCAAACAGATTTCGTTAAAGTAATGTTAAATCTAGTAATTAATTGAAGGAACAAGCAAAATAATTTCTTTTGGAGAAATGGTGGTTTCTCAAAAAAAAACATCGATTTTTGACCCACATTTCGGCCTTAAATTATTTATATAAAAAAAAATATTTATCGGTGAGAAAAAATCTTGGATTAATTACTAAAAAAAATATTTAAGAAGCTCGTGTTAAAATGTGAGACTGATTGATTAAGACGTTTTCGAATAATGCTGGCCACCGACTTTGAAAACACCATTTTGAGAAAAACGCTCTTAAAATTTGACTGGTACTTTCAAGCATTCTGAAACGCCTTTTCAAATTTGCGTGTAACTTCGAAAATACTCACCGGAACGATGTTAAATTTTCTGTGTGAATTCTTAAATATATGTACCTATATTAAGAAAACAATTAATAAAAACCCCGATTTTTGAAAATTCTGACTGTATATAACCCCTTAAGTATCTATACCTTTCTATACGAGTATATATCTATAAAACAACTTGGATATTTAATATATGCTAAAAAGGGAATTTTATTAACATTCTAATAAAGGGTCTTCCAATAACAGGTGTTATTTAGAATAGCCTGCTATTTCGGTAGACGTCACTTTTGAAGCTGTCATTTTTTGATATTTGACAATTAGAAACTACGCCATTAGTAAAAAAGGAACGATGCACGCTTAACCAACGCATTGAAATTAATTCAATTCACTATAAAAATTGTGAAAATTTGGCAGAGACAGTTCGTAAAACTGGAACATTTTTTGGTCGTCGTGAAGCAGCTTGTCGGACCGCAATACAGAAATTGGTGCAAAAACTCGAGCTGTTGGGGCAAGTTAGTGATGTGAAGAATAAAACCCGTGCACGTCGCTCAAGAACAGCCGAAAATATTGCTGTTGTAGCCGAAAGTGTTGAAGAAAACCCAGGTTTGTCCATTCCTCGTCGTTCTTTGGAATTAGGCATTCCACAAATGTCATTACACCGTATTTTGCATAAAGATTTGGGTCTTAAGGCTTATAAAGTCCAGTTAGGACAAGAGCTCAAGCCGGCCGATCATCAACAACGTCGTGTCTTTGCTGATTGGGTCGTTGAAATGCATGAAAATGATCCGGAATCCCATCGGAATCATCTTGAGTGATTCCACCTCGGTGGCTTCGTGAAGAAGCAATATTGTCGGATCTGGGGCTCAGAAAATCCAAGAGTTAGTGTTGAAAAGCCTCTCTATTCTCAACGTGTGACTGTTTGGTGTGGTTTATGGTCCGGCGTAGTCGTTGGACCTTACTTTTTCGAAAATTATGCTGGAGCAACAGTTACGGTGAATGAATTGCACTATCGAGAGATGACTAACGATTTTTTATGGCCGGAATTGGATGGTATTGATCTGGATAACGTTTATTTTCAACAAGACGGCGCTACGTGCCACACAAGCAACGAAACCATTGATCGTTTAGATCAAAATAACCCCTCTTATTGGAAAACCCTTTGCATACCCACACATAATTAACGGTAGAGCTAAGGGGACACTTGAAAATACTGTTCCTCGTCTTTTTAACGAATATCGCTCTAGAGAAGAGCTTTTTCGTTTGTAATTTCCCACGGATAAAATATGGATTGGTGTTGTTGTTGTTGTTTTAGCAGTTAACTATGGATTAGTCGTTCATGTTTTTGTTGTACCAGTTTATTCATTCATCGGAGATGTCTATGGTGTCAGTAGTTTCTCAATATCAGAGAGTTACAGCTCTCCCTACTTCTCTCAACGAAAAAATTATGAGAAATTAGTCGGCTTTATTTGATTGAGAAGCTGTAAGGGGTGAAATACCACCTCAGGGGGAATGTGCATCAAATTGCGAAAATTTTGGAAAAAATCCAAGTCGACACTCTTTAATGTACGAGTATTGAAAAAATAAAATGAAAAAATAAATCTTAGAAAAATTGGTACTGAAAGATTTTCCAAATGTAATCCAAAGAAGGAAACAAATACATGTAATAACAAACAAGAATCCGAAAATTTCTGCAGTTCATATTACCAAATCAACTGAATTGAATCCTTTATATTGCCTTCTGAAAATCGGGTGAACCGTTCTCAAGTTATAAATGATTGAAGTCGGAACAAGCAAGTGCCCCAGTTTATTTTTGGTGCACTGTGCATATAAAGTATGTATGTATCATAAATCAATTGTGGCATATAGTTGATAACATTCCGTCCTTTCAAGTTGATACCACAACTTTACTATAAAAATCTATCTGATCAAACCTATTCCATTTTCAAGACAGTCGGTTCTACGTTATAGGAATTACCCGAATTTATATTTTATCTTGACTCTCCAGCACGATTCCCTGTGCATGTATGGGAAATGTTTATGCTGATGCAACAACAACGACAACAACAACAACAACAAAAATACCAAACCTATTAGAAAAGATTTCTTTTAAGAGGTTAGGGGTAGTCAGAGGCCCGAAGAAATGATGACTTTCAATATTTTTTTTCTTTCTACTCAATTGCTTTATTTTACAAAAATTAAAACATAGCATTAATACATCATATTTCGATTTGACTTTAGCAAAATTTCAAAAAAAAATAATAATTTTATAATTGTAAAAGTTATCGCTGTTTGTGTGGAGCCCATTTCTCAAGAAGTCCCTTGCGGTGATTCATCTAAAATCAATCGGACAAGAAAAATTAGTTTTATTAATAGATAATCTTGTGCCTGATCGAAGCTTTGTTTTCAAAATTAACAATACGGCGGCCTCAGGAAATATTTTTCAAGTTTTCGAAAAAAAAACAACAATTAATTGTTAAAAAAAATCGTAATTTTTGAGCAAAAAAAAAATTGTAATTTTTGAACAAAAAAATCCTTCGATCAGGCTCGAGTTTTTTATGTTTTTCAAAAGCAGTATAAATTTTATTGAAATCTGCCAAGCGGTTTTTAATTTACAGTGATCAACAGTTCAAAAACAGAGTTTTGAGAAAAAACGCATTTAAAGTTTTGCTATCGATTTATGTAGAGTTATACGAACTTACTTAAGATTACTTACACTGTATCATCTACGAGTATTCTTGGGCCATATAATAGTTATTCAGCCGTCATAGCAGCTTCTAAAATATCCGGAGCGCACGAGCGCCTTTTGTTAATTGTTGAATAACTCGAAAAGTATTTGTCGGATTCACTCCAAATTTTCACATAATATTTTTTAGATATTATACTTTAAGAAAATGTACAAAAAATCAATTTTTAATTTCTGACTACTCCTAACCCCTTAATAAATACATTTATACTACTCATATATTATGTTTATTGATGGCATAACAGCCATTTGCATATAAAAAATCATAGATAATTCCTTTGCCAAACATTACTCGTACACTAATGCGCATTAATGTAACACCTTGAAAAGAAATCATTCAATAGAATTAAATGGAAATAAATGTATTTTCAACAGCACATTACTAATTATTTATGTATAAATGAGTAAAAAATATTTTTAATACAGCCGTAGCAAAATTTGTTAACTAATTAAAATTATCGGCACTCGCGCCAATATAATTTTATTATAAAGGTCAAAGGCAGTCAAATCTACCTACTCACTAAACATAATTTGATTGCTTTATGAAAGCTTTTCAATTGCAAACATAGGAACGTATGTACATATACATGTATGTAAGTATGTATGCCAAGGTCCGTTATTTGATAATCTATTTCTAATCAGCATAGAGTTACAATTTCATTCAGCAATACATTTTTTTCTAAAAGTGCGCAATTTTCTTTCCTCAAACTTTGTACAAACATGCATACATACATACATACATACATACATACACACAAACTTGCATGATAAGAAATATTTATACACAAATTTTAATTAAAATTAGCTTAGTTTATTTTGAAATTCTTCATACTGCCTTACCTTCAACTTGACCACTTTCACAATTCCAACAAATATGCTTAGCCACTTGTTGTTGTTGTTGTAGCAGCAAAAATTCCCCATACATATACGGGGAGTGCTGCTGCAGTAACAATCTTTGACCGGATATAAATCCGGTTCGTTCCGGTAACATAGAACCGACCATCGAGAGAGAACAAATAAAGAAACAAAAGCTTAGCTTGTGTTGGTTGGCGGCTATGTTTGTATATTTGTGGCAAGAGCAAGACCGCAAATACTTTTTGGAGATATGTAATTTTAAATAATTTAAAAGATTATGACAACAAATCATTATAACTATCAAATTTGTGAAAAGCGAAAATAACAAAAACAATCGCTGAATTGGAGTAACCGGTTTTGATGGCTGGTAGTTGTGCAAGCAGCTCCACACAACAAATTTAAAATGCCGCCCAAATGTATGCTTCATTTTATTAAAAATCTCTGCATAAACTCAAGCAAGCATCTTTAGCAGTTACAGGTTGCACTCAAGTAAAAGCAATACGCTTACACATAGTGAAGAAATATAATATTTCCAATTTTCTTTAGGCAATTTTTGCAAAAAATAATGCATTAACATTAAGGGGTTATATGCAGTTAGAAGGTTGAAAAAAAGCGAATTGAAGAATTTTTTTTGAGAAAATTTTTAAATTTATTGCTTTAAAAATTGTTATCTTTTAACTGTATTTCAAGACTTAGTGTTAGTAAAAATATTTATTTGGAAAGGAGCTACATCTGATCTCCGTGAGCTCTTCTCAAAAAAGACGTTTTGCGGTGACCACTATATCTCTGAACTGGATCCTCTGGAATTAAAAAACCAAGCAGATTTCGTTAAAGTAATGTTATATCTAGTAATTAATTAAAGGGACGAGCAAAATAATTTTTTTTTGACAAAATGGCGGTTTCTCAAAAAAAAAACATCGATTTTCGCGTTAAACTGTTTATAAAAAAACAAAAAATCGGTAAGAACAAATCTTCGATTAATTACTAAAAAATATATTTAAGATGCTCGTGTTAAAATTAGAGACTAATCGGTTTAGCCGTTTTCGGGTAATGTTGGTCTCCGACTTTGAGAACACCATTTTGAGAAAAACTCGCTGTCGCTCCGACCATGTACTTTCAAGCACTCTGAAACGCCTTTTCAAATTTGCGTGTAACTTCGAAAATATTCACCGGAACGATATTAAATTTTCTGTGTGTATTCTTAAATTTTAAGAAAAAAAAATCGATTTTTTGAAAATTTTAACCGTAATTCTAACATTAAGTACAATGAAGGCAAAATATTATTGAACACTTTTATAAAGGGTGGTTAAGTTTCAAGAGCCGGTGTTGATTTTGAATAACATAAATTTTTTTTAGGAAATTATTGTCATTTCTCTTTATTATGATAATACTGATATGGCTCAATTACGTATAGAAGAAAATATTGGTCAAATGGCCGTCGCCGCACCTCCATCCGATGGTCCAAATTTCAAGTAACCCCAAAGAAAAAAGTCCAACGGTGTAGTTGACGGTTAGGTGTGGTTCACATTCAACATCGGCCCTTGGAATTTAACCACCCTTTATATGTAAGGTCTTATGATGATCTTCCATATGCAACTATTCTCTAATCTTACAGCGCTCCAAGCGAATTTGCTGAAATACTTCTTCTGTCAGGTCCTTTGAGACGTGTGTTACATTATTGAAAAGCTTCGCATGGAAAATTGTGGTATCTGTACTCAGTGCTAAAGATTTGCATGCTCTAAGCCCCCTACAGCGTTTTGGATCCATCTGTATACCATTTTTGCGAGTCACCATGTAGCCATTTTCGGCTAGTGATCCACTCTTCCCTAAAGGGGAAAATAACCTTGTATCTCTCAAGGAAAGTTTCATGAATACAGCCGTTGCAAAAATTGTGCTGGACAAACAAACGAAATATGCATAAAGGCTTGTTTAGGTGTTAGTTATCTGCCTATAACCAAGTGAATTTGAAACTGTCATTTAATTCAAAACCTCACACCTGAGCTTTAATTTTATATGTATATAAATTATTTGAAAAATCTCTCAGAACCTCGCAACTTGCAATATTTAATTTCTTTTCTTTAAGAATTATAAATTTCCCCTTAATATGAAAAAACATATAAAATGTATTTAATAACATAAAAAACTTATTTACTTTGTAGTTCGTTTGCATGGGCGGAACACCAAAGCGCATGGAAAACTTTGCACATTTCATAATGTCGGAAATAGGTTACAAATTGCCCGCCGGTACAAAATTGGAAGATATCAGCGCCTATTCATATCGATACTCAATGTACAAAGTAGGTCCGGTGCTTTGCGTTAGTCACGGCATGGGAACACCCTCTGTCAGCATATTGTTGCATGAACTAATCAAACTCATGTACCATGCCAAGTGTCAAGATCCCATATTTATACGCATTGGCACTTGTGGTGGTATCGGAGTTGAGGGGGGCACTGTTATCATCACCGAAGAAGCGCTCGACAGCCATATGCGGAATGCGCATGAATTTGTAAGTGAGATGAAATAATTTTACTTAAATTTAATTCACAAATATATCAAATAACAAACATATTTTTACCGTTAGACGATCTTGGGTAAAACCGTATTACGACCTGCCAAATTGGATAGAAAACTGGCACGTGAACTGAAGGCACTTGCCAGTGAAGATGATCCATATGACACGATTATCGGCAAGACGCTGTGCACAAATGACTTCTATGAAGGTGAGTTTTCACTTCAGATTCCAATTTTTAACAACTAATTAAAAAATTAAAATAAAAAACAAAATAAAAAAAAATTTTAGATTGCCGTTATTAACAATTAATACAAAAATTTAAATTAAAAAAAAAGCATTTTAAAAAAATTTAAATTTCAGATTAATAATAATAATAATTAATCAAAAAAATAAAATTTGAAGAATTAAAAAAAAAAAAATTAAATTTCAGATTTTCATTATTAACAATTAATTAAGAAATTAAAATTTAAAAAAAGCATTTAAAAAAAATTTTAATTTCAGATTGCCATTATTAACAATTAATAAAAAATTAAAATTAAAAAAAAAAACACTTTAAAAAATTTAAATTTCAGATTGCCATTATTAATAATTACTCAAAAAAATAAAATTTGAAAAATTAAAAAAAAATTAAAATTTCAGATTGCCATTATTAATAATTAATTAAAAAATTAAAATTTCAAAGCATTTAAAAAAAAAATTTAAATTTCAGATTGCCATTATTAACAATTAGTAAAAAAATTGAAGTTAAAAAAAACATTTTAAAAAAATTAAAATTTCAGATTTCCATTATTAATAATTAATTAAAAAATTAATAAAAAACTCAAATTTCAGATTGTCATTATCAACAATTAATAAAAAATTAAAATTAAAAAAAAAGCACTTTAAAAAAATTAAAATTTCAGATTGCCATTATTAATAATTTATTTAATTTAATTTATTTAATTTTTATTTATTTATTTTTTTAATTAGATTAATTTGTTTTTAATTGAAATTAAATTTTTTTTTAAATTAAATTAATTTTTTTTTTTAAGGTCAAGGTCGTCTGGATGGCGCATTCTGCGAGTTCACAGAAGCCGATAAAATGGAGTATTTGGAAATGCTAGGCAGCAAAGGTGTTGTCAACATCGAAATGGAGAGCACCATTTTTGCCGCACTTACATATCACGCCGGCATCAAGGCGGCGGTGGTGTGTGTTGCGCTTCTAAATCGTTTGAATGGCGATCAGGTGAGATATAATTAGTATTAATTCAAAATTCTTAGTTGGAGGTGTTCAAAGTCTTATGGTATTTCAAGCTCAATCATTGCTAGTCGTACCTACATTTTTTCGCACACGAAATATAAATACGTCATAACTCGCATTCCCATGGCAGCCGGTCCTACGTTACCGGAATGACTCGGGTTTTTCCCGACCAAGGGCTGCCGCCCCAGTAAACTAGAGCCCTGTCTAGTTAACAGTTTATCACGTCATAACTCGAAAAATTCCAGAAGTTCAGAAGACTCAAAAAATAGTTTCTGTAAAGTTGATTTCAATATAAAAGTCAAATTAAGTTCCATAAAGAATAAGACCTCCATGCAAGCCTGTTTAGCTGAAGTTTTATTGATTTTTTAATTATTTTTGACTGAGGAAATAAAAGATAGATTTCTTCATTTGGCTTGAATTCTGCCCTTTATCTACTCTCTTTTTTCAGATAAAGAGACCAAACTTCAATTAGTACACCACAAAATTTTATATTTATTGCCAAAATAGCGGCACAACCAAAAATAATACTCAATCACGCGAGTGATACGCTTCGTTGTCGCACACTTTTGTTGAAAAAGCTGAAATATTCTGCTTCGCCTAAAACCGACCCTCTGGTCAGGAAGCACTCAATTGGTCTTAAATCGAAATATGTTGTTGTTGAAGTGGATACTCATGGATAGTCTGTTGAAATATGTAATACTAATTTAGCCGTTTTGTTTTTGTTATAGCCAGATCCATTTCGTGAAATCCAAGTATAGCAGAACACTTTGTATCTCTATGTTTGAGATTTCATTAACTTGCTTTAAGAAAGGCTTACCGGAAGGGCGAAGTCTTGCTCTAGCTCGACCTGGACATAATTAGTGAAAAATACTTCGTCTGACAGCTTCTGCGGATATGAGCAAGTGACCAAGCAGCTATAGTTCTTTTCTCCACTGTAAAACTAGTTCGGATAAAATGGAATTGGAATCTAAGGCCTTGATAGCTGTTTGAGTGTCTGAAAAGATAGCTGCTCTTGCACCAACTTCTTTGTAGTGTTTTCTCTGCTTGCTTCTCTGTTTTCTAGTAGCTCTGCCTGGAATAGGCTGGCATTGTCAGGAAGTCGAATTGATTTAGATAATTGAGTGTCTCCGAATAGAGGCCAGTTCTCTTACCATAGTTAATCCGTTAGAATCGCCAATGTAGATTTCAATGTCGATCCTACCAATTATCTTCCCTTTCCTCTATTCGGCTCTCGGTGGTAAACGCACTGTAAAATCTTTGAGAAAGTTAAGGTCGGGGATTGTGAATCCTGATTTGTTTTTGAGGGTCCCAGTAGGCGGGTCTTGCTGTGACCATACGATCTTGTTGTCCAACTTCCTATGTCTCTGAGTCTCACCGCGCTGCATGTTGACATCTAAGCCGGACAGTTGTTCGAGACTCTCGAACAGCGGTTTGTACAGGGTTAACATTCTGTCCTTCCGTAGGGCAGAGCATTTTTTCACTGGCTGTTTACAACTGTGACAATGTGTGCTGTGAGGGATGCCCATTTTGGCTGCTTGTTCCCTGAAAGACCAGAAAACTGCCGTGAGTCTCCAGGCGTCCTGTCGTTTCATGTTTATCAATGTTGACGTTTGTGACTGTAAGTGGGCCATAAGGATCTGCTAATTTTGCATATCGCTCCAACACCACAATCCATTTTAGAATTATCTGTATAGACTGTAGTGTCGAAGTTTTTTAGTGAGAATCTCTTACTCCATTACTCCTGAGATGGAAAGGGAGTGGCAAAGTTGTTACCTTCCTCAGCTCATTTCCTTTCGCCAGCTACTGCTTTAATTTTTGGAGTTACGTTGCCATGGTTGTCTTTTATTACTTAGTATTCTAGTAACTTCTGTGCGCTGAAAACCTGCCATATTAGCTCAGGGGGTACTCGGCCGAATGATTTTTTGAGATCTATAAAAATGGCATTGATCGCTGACAATAGTGGCCACGCTTTCACAATCACTTTTTGCGAGGGCGGTTCAACGAGTAACCGTGTTTGATGACAGAGGGCGTTCCAATCAGACTGATTGATTGGTTAGTTTGGATTTGGCAGCTAATCGATTAAGACGTGTTTCATGATTCTCGCTTAGATGGAAAATCGTTCGGTAATTCGCGTTTTCTTTTCGGATGGGAAAAAATGCGAAGAGATAAAAGCAAAGTTGGATGCTGTCTATGGGAACGTTTCGCCATCTATGACCACAGTTAGGTATTGGTTCAACGAATTTAAAAGTGGGCGAACATCCGTTTTTGATTAGGAGAGACCAGGACGGCTGGCAGACGTAGTTACCGAGGAAGTCATTCAAAAAGTCCACAACTTGATTATCGCTGACCGCCGAACGAAAGTGCGCGAAATAACAGAGGTCATAGGTGTGTCGACTAGAACGGCAATTAATATTTTACATGATAAATTGCGATAAAAAAATTGTCGGGCCGATGGGTGCCGCGATGGCTCACAAGCAAGAATGAGCGGCTGTTAACTTTTAATCAGTGTTTGGAGCAATTTAAGCGAAATCTGAAGGAATTTATGCGTCGAATTGTCACGGTTGATGAAACCTGGATCATCATCATTACACACCAGAAACTAAGCAACAATGGATTTCTCCCGATGAATCTGCTCCAAAAAAGGAGAAACAGTCCTATTGGCCAGAAAGGTCATGGCGACCATTTTTTGGGATGCGAAGGGCGTCATTCTAATGGATTTTTTAGATAATGGAAGAACGATCACTGGTCCAATACTTTAGTGAGTTATTGGACCGCTTTCACAAAAAATTAAAGGAGACACGGCCGCATTTGGCGAAAATGAAGGTGATGTTTCACCACGATAACGCACCAGCACTTTCATCCGTAGTTGTCGCCGCCAAACTGCTTGAATTGCGTTATGAATCGCTGCCGCACCCCCCGTATTCACCCGACCTGCCTCCTTGCGACTTTTTCTTGTTCCGTAACATGCAGAAATGGCTCATGGGAAGAAATTTTGTTCAACCGAGGAAGTCATCGCCGAGACAGAGGCGTTTTTGAAGAGTTCGACAAACCCTATTTTTTGGAGGGGTTAAAAAATGGTCAGAGCGTTGGGAGAAGTGTATCTTTCTAGAAGAGGGCTATGTTTGAAAAAAAGTGACATTATTCGATTAAAATGTTTTAATATAATATTAATTTTATAATTTCTTCTATCATTACTTTCCCTATCTAATAAGCAAAATTATTAATCACATATCAATTTTTATTTTCTAGGTCAACGCACCCAAAGAGGTGATGCACGAATGGCAAAATCGACCGCAAACACTCATTTCGCGCTACATCTGTAAAGTGCTAGCACAAAAGGGCCAGCTGAAATCGCTCTGCCGAGGCTCAATTAAATCACCCAGGCGTTTCAAGTTGGTACAGCAGGAATCACAGGCGCACGAATAAGTTAATCGCACCCCTTTTAATACATCACTACACCCATACATGCATACACACATACATACGCATAGACGAAGATCACTCGTTGCCGGTTTACTTGCCAGTCACAGGACTACTCGTACAAGCGACAAACGCATAGGTGCATACAAAAATGCATACCTACATCTACGTTTAAACAAATACTAACAATTATAAATATTTGCATACATACATACATACATACATACATCTATGATTACGTTAACGTGAATAGGAAAGCAAACTAATCGTTAATACCACTCCATACAAAACATTCCAAAAGCGTTAAAAGACCAAAAACTAATTGTTAGTTAATGCTCAGAAAAACAAAAACAAAACTCGTCTGTAAAATAACTTTTGATTTTTGAGAAAATGCAACCAGTTATTGTGGAAAAATCACTTTGCTGAAAAATTTAATATGGAGAATTACGAGTATCTAAAAGCGCAAAGCAAAGCGAAAAATGTATGTTAATTCAATTTAAGACTATTTTCTAAGTTACGAAATTTTAAATTATTTAATTAGGTTTTTGTTTTGGTGCCAAGCAACAACAAATAAACAAATGTGACACATCAACGAAAAAATGCATTATTTTAGTTGGCTGGCTGTTCGCGAGGCATACATACATATCGCTCAATTTTTTTTAGGCAAATATGCGCGCCTGACAGTTAAGGCAATAAATATCCTGCAGGAAAATCTACTGGCACTGAACTGTTGCGCTTCTGGTACATTTGTTGCCGAGACGGGTTCTGAGGATGTTAGTGATGTTTCTGGAAGCATGAAATGTTGTATTACTTTTTCGTAACTAATTTGTATTGAATTTAGTAGTCGAGATGTGGTAGCCACCGCACACCTTTTTCGATAGTTCCAAATTGATTCTACTTTACACAATTTATATTGACAAGAAATCCACCTGCTTGCGACAGAGCCGCCTCCCAGGCACGTCTGGACCCAACCTGTCGAAACAGCATGTTTCCTGGGCCTAACATCAGATGAGCCAGACGAAGACGGCCGGGAATATACCGTACACTGGCGGGGCTTGTATTACTGCTGCAACAACAACAACAACAACAAGAAATCCAAAAAACGTATAAAGATAAAAAACTGAAGCTTTTGGTTGTCCAGCTAACAAAACTTTGAAAAGAAATTTAAACACGAAAACAAACCAATTCGAATCTAATATGAAAAATAAATTTTTTGTCTAGTGAAATTTTCTTTTCGAACTTTGTTAGAAGAACAACTTCCAGCCTTTACACGTTTTTAGAACAAATAACACTGCCTGGAGGAAGCAAAACTGTAAATTCGCTGGCGCTGACATCTCTTCTCTTAAGGTGCAGCTTTGCCGTATTATTCAACAAGGTTCGATTATTTGTGAGCGTAAATAAATTTTCGGTTTTACATTTTTAGTTTTATGTCTACACCGCCGTAGCCGAATGGTTGACTACCATTCGGAACTACGCAGATTCGAAACTCTGGGCCTTGAAACGCCTCTTTTTTGTGTCCCGGTGAGGTAGGGCTCACAATGACTTCGCACTGACAGCAACCATCGTCTACTGCGTTGAGTGGTGTGGCCCTTAAAACTCCTATCTTTCGGAAGAGACACCCTTCCCGCAACTACTACTACTTTCTGCATTACTTCGGGAGGCCCCAGAAAGGCGACCATAAAGGATTAGTTCTATTCACCCACGTCGGGGTCCACCGCACTTGTAATCAGCTTTCATGCCATAGACTCGTTGTCTTCTGTCTATGTCTGTGAGGCTTCTTTAAGAAGTAATTCACTTCCACGAAGTTCCACTTGGACCCATTTACCTATTGATGGTATGAGTTTCGCCGTCCATCTGCCACTTGGTTCAGTGTCCCACCGGCTTTACCACCGCAGTATGGTTTCGTATCTCCATTCCGCGACGCTAGTGATGACATGTTTCTCTTGGAGTCCCACGCATCCATTCGTTCCCAGGCTATGAAGTTGAGGGATATCTCCCCGCTGATCACAATGACTGCAGCGCCATAGGCAGTGCGGTAGGCCGAGGCAACTCGTTGCTCTGCATTTCCCATCCCATTTTGGATGCGTGATGTGCGGTGAGACAGTGCCCCGTCAGTACTCCAACCAATATTTTGCAGTCTTTTCTAGAGAGTGATAAAATAAAGTTTGTAGTTTTCGTATTCCAAGTCCTTCGCTTATTTTTGGCAGTTTTGTGCGAGGTTAAGTGTTCCCATGTCGACTGCGCTTCCAGAGCTAGTTCCTCATTTAGTTCCGTTTTAAGAAAGGAGCGAGATGAGTATATTTCCGATTGAGTGCTCAATGTCGGCCAGCGAATACCTGCTTTAGCGAGCTCATCAGCTCTCTCATTTCCTTCTATTACTTTGTGTCCTGGTATCCAGTATGTTTAAGTGGCCTCGGTAGTCTAACGTAAGTGCACTAGCCCCTCAACTGAGAGGTTGTGGGTTCGACTCCCAAGTAAGCACGGTCCTCGCACTTTTCTAAATTTACTTACTTTTCTTGTTTCCTCAACCATCTGTGTGATACTTCTGGCAGAAAAATGTGAAACACAAATGGCGCTCTAAACAGTAAGAAGTCGTTGTTCTTATGCAAGGTGGGCATTTCCACTATTTATAACTGGTAGCGACAGGCTAAGCACTTACCCTGTCAGAAATCTTATAGATTAACGAAACCAACGCAAGGCTGAGTCTTGTCGAGGCTCTATGCTCTGGAGCGGAGTGAACAAGGAAAAAAAATCAGTGTCTTAAATAGTAACCTACCCATTTCTACAGAGTTCATCCATTTCGGATCTGCATGTTGGACACATTCCGAGTTAGCCATTTAGTAATTATTTACAAGCAATTATTTTTCTTCCTTTCGTTTATTTGATTTGTATTATTATAACTCATGACGCCAGTCAGTCGGTTGTCAAAATCACGAAAAATAAAGTAGTGGTTCTCGGAAGACGCCACCTTTAGTATTCTGTACGCCGTGGGTTGGTAGCAAGAATGAGAGATTACACGGTTTGATCATCCGAATTAATCAGAGTCAATTCGATTACCACCTCATCGGCGTTTCGGCCCACTCTACCCACCCATTTAAAAGGTATTCATACATAATACAAATATCCAATTTTTTTTTTAATTCTGACTACCACTAACCCCTTAAGTTGGCCGCACCTCTGCATTCTACACATCTCGGTCGGTAGTCCAGAGCTAAAAATCTGTTTCACAAGTTCCGGCTTTTCCTGCAGGGTAGTTGCCATTTAACATGCATTACATACCCACATCTAGCTGGCTGTTGTGTATATGTTTTATAGATATGTATGTGTGTGCCTCATTATATACATATTTAGCAAATACACCGTACTTACATATACAATAACATATATATATATACATATTTATAAACCCATATACATATAAATGAAGTAAAGTAAATAGTTTATATATTTGTAAGTTAAGGTTAAAGCATTTACGACGTTATTCTATTAAAATATGTATACACATAACAGTAAATAGGAAAAGGTTATTGTTTATTGTCAAATGGCATTCTCAAGATGCACTGCTATTAGCCGAATTTTTGTATGCGTGTAAAAATTTGCAAAACAACAACAAAACCAATTGATGCACTTAGTTCTAAAAAAGTTACATTTACAACAAAAACTTCAATAATCGAATTATATAGTAGTTACAACAACCAGCAAAGCAAAGCAAAGAAAAACGAAATAAAAAAAAATTAATAAAAAAAAACAAAAAAAAAAACCAATGAATGGAATTGCATGTGGAGTTAAGTTTTTCAATTGAACTTATCGCTTTTTAATAAACACATAATCCTCACTATTTGTACGCATTGTATGTAAAATCAATTGTATTTGTTAGTTGTAATATTTGATTGTGAATTCAAGCGTTACTAATCTTATTAAGCCAAATCTCTCTCATTCAAGTTATTATATTCGTATTCTAATTGGTCTTGCTGGCCGCAAAAATACTTACTTAAATACATACATACAAATGTATATCAGTACACTACTAAATATTATATTGATATCAAGAAGGAAAAATAAAACTTTAACTCCATATCTGGCTACACCAAAAACAAATCAAACAAGTTTTTTATTAACTTAAATTTTACTAATCTGTAAGTACAAGAACAGGTTAAATTGCCATATAAAAAATGTAGAACAGCTTAAGGTGAGGAAGAGCTTTTGTTTGGTATGCCAAAGTCTGCATTTGTAGTCCAACTTAACCATTCGGTTGCAAAATTATTCTTTATTCATTATTCTTAGTACCGTTATTACAAATTGTGTTGTTGAATTATTGATGGGTTAATCTGTAGAATGCCACATGGAAGACATGTATCCGATGAAGAGCGTGGTCTGATTAAAGGGCTAAGCGAAAATGGCAAAAGTATTCATGATATTGCTACTAGAGTACATCGGCATAAGAATACCATCAGCAGCTTTCTTAAAAATCCAGAAACATATGGTTAACTCAAACGAAGCGGCAGGCCAACTAACATCGACAGCAGATGCAGAAATACGATACGAGAAATTCGTAGTCTGGCTGCTCAAAAAGAAATGTCTTGCATGGAAATCAAACACCATTTAAGTCTTAGGGTCACCAATAGAGGAATGCATCAAATTTTGGTCGAGGATGGAACACTTAAATATTGTTTGCGGGAGCCGGTACCAATACTATGAGCACACCACATAAAGGCTCGTTTAGCATTTGCCGGAAAATATAAATTTTGGACTAACGAATTCCGAAACGTTGTATTTTCGGACGAAAAACAGTTCAACTTAGGTGATCCAGATGGCTGCCAGAAACATTGGTGGGATCTTAAGCAACTACGGTAAACGTTCCATAAGCGCAACCACGGTGGCGGGTCTTTGATGATTTGGGCCGCTTTCGGTCATGGTGGAAAGTGTCCAATTTGTTTTATTCCGACAAAAACCAACGCAGAATTCTATGTTGAAATATTAGAGGATGTTCTCATTGAGTTTGCGGAAAACATATACGGAGACGACTGGGCTTTCCAGCAAGACAACGCCCCAATCCATACGGCTCGTTTAACTAAGGCCTTCCTATAGTCCAGAAAAATTTCAGTTCAGGATTGGCCAGCACAGTCCTCTGGGAATATTGTCGGCCCGTATTTATAAAAATGGTCGGTAGTTTGAGACAATCAAAGACCTGAAAGGTGCTTTAGTGGAAGAGTGGGATAATAAAGGCGATTCCACTCTTCAAAACTTGACAGACTCTAAGCCTAAGCGTATAAATGATGTTCTTTCTCAAAATGAAAAACATATTAATTATTAGAAAATCGAAAGTTTTAGAAACGTTGAAAAAAAGTGTAAAGAAAGGCCAATGCGCATATACTTATTTCATATGAAGTTATTTTAATATCTTTTTTAAATTAATAAGTTTAGTCAAGTTGAATTTTTGTTGTATAATTTTTTATTCCTATTTTTCCTAAATACATATACAGTAGGTTCTGTTTTTATGCGGTAGATACGTTCCGCAAGAAACAGCATAAAAAAAACAGCATAAAAAAGCTACTAGTTCTATAGTAAAACTATAGATACGTTTCAAAAGTGCTAAAACCGCATAAATCTGAAATAATTAAATAAAATCGCATAAACAAAATATTGTATTTTTGAAAATTATATCTTTATTTCAGAAACGTCAGAATCGTCAGAAAATAAATTTAAGTCAGAAATAGAATCAGACAATACTCACATGTTGCGCGTTCGTTTAGGATTTGGCGTAAAATAACTTTCGTCACTTGAGGAAATGTACACGCCTGATCTAGATAGTTATGCAGGCGGTTCCATACTTGTAGGGTTAGCATTTCTGATGTAATCTGTGATGAGTTTTTGCTTAGCTGGTTTAGAATCTTGTTTATATGTACAATTCCCGATAGGTCGACATGCATTTTGTAATTTTAAAAAAAACCGCACTATTTCAAAACCGCATAAAAAAAAGCCGCATAAAAACAGAACCTACTGTATATTAAAATTATTGGTTGAACCTTTCTCCTGCTTCTTTATAGGTTTTCGTTTGAAAATACCCTTGCACATATGTATACTTATTTCTGTGAGGTTGATCGTCTACCGTGACGACTCTATTCTTTGCGTTCGAGCGCTGGGAGAGGTATAGTTACGTTGTATTCAAACTTTAGACGCATTTTTTTCAAAACTATATTTTTCGAATTGGCGTACACGATAACCCGAAAAGTTATTGACCGATCGCCCTGAAATGGACACATCTTTTTTATGATATTACTTTCTATGTGAATTTAAAGTTTTCGAAAATTTTTCGAAAAAATTATTTTTTCGAAGCAATAATAGAGCAAAATTCGCCCCAAAATTAATTTTTGTTTTTTAAGCATTTTATTCCGCGATTTTTTTCCATTTTTGTTTAATTCATATAGAAATTATGACATTAGTAAACAAAGCCCTTCGAAATCTCCTGTGGCGTAAAACAAGGCGACGCGCTTTCCACATCTTTATTTAATCTCCTTCTTCACTATGCGATAAAAAACGAAGTGAAGTTTGAAAACCTTTTTAGGCGCTCAGGAATAACAATCGCGTACGCGGATGACAGTGGCAATAGTAGCAAGGAACAAAAGATATCTCATTGAAACCTTCTGTAATATTGAATTTCGTGCAAAATCAGCAGTAGGCCATAGAATAAATGAAGGCCTCCCGCAGCGAAGAAAGACGAAGTCCTGAGAACATCCAAATCGGAACATTAACCTTTGAAGGTGTGCAACACTTCATATATTTGGGAGTGTTAATAAAAAATGAGAACAGTAGTTACGACACAATACAAGAGAGAATAATGGCAGCAAACAAAGTATATTACGCCCGCACAAAATTGCTGAAGTCCAAACTGCTCACACGTGAATGTAAATTCCGCCTCTACCAGACAATAATACTACCGGTGCTGTCCTACGGCTGCGAGTGGTGGACATTGACAAGCAAAGACGAAAGTAGCTTAAGAGTTTTCGAACGAAAAGTATTCCGAAGGGTGTTTGGCCCCACACGCTGCAAAGATGGAATGTACCGAATACGATACAACGATGAGTTGCTAAACTTATGCGAGGGGGAAGACGTCGTGAAATACATTACATCCCAAAGGCTTCGATGGTTAGGGCACACTGTGCGCATGGAAGACAGCCGCGCCTAAAAATCATTTTTATCAACGAATTGTCTAATGACCCGAGCCCGAGGACGTCCAAAGTTAACCTGGCTTTGCCAAGCCAAGCTACGAGTTAGGAGCTGGAGATATGTTGCTATGAACCGTGCAGATTGGAAGAGGATTGTGGATGAAACTAAAGCTCACCCTGAGCTGTAATCGCTACCTGATGATGATGAGTAAACAAAAAAATTTTTGATTTTTTGTATTCAGGTCGCTGACGCTGATGCAACAATGCCTGCCGATTGAGAAGCCCCGCTGCGGCCTTCCTGGAAGAATTGAGTGTACATCCGCCATTTGAAATTATTAAAAAAAACAAAAATTATATTATTTTAATGTATAAATAAACTGTATGCCAATTTTGAAAAAAAATATATCGACTTCTTCATTTTAAATCATTTCAAGGAAGATCAGGAAAAATATGACCGTTTACAGGTATCTGCCCCCTTAACTTCTGCAATAACCACTCTATAACGTCAAACCATAACGCCGTAACCTTAACTGCGAGGTGCAATTATTGGGCACGACGACGAGTTGAGATGGACGGTTCTTCAACCACACTATCGCGAACAGCAGCAATATTTTCTGCAGTGCGAGCGGTACGAGCATGCACTGGTGTTTTCGCATCTCCTACAGACCCGGTTTGCTCAATCTTTTGCACAATTTTTCCGATTATACGCACATTTGGACGATTAAATTGACCGAAAAAATCACGAAGTGTGCGGTTTGATTTGAACGCCCGTTTTCATAATAAGCCTGAATAACTTTAACGCGTTGCTCGATTGTGTATCTTTCCATAGTTCAAATTGAGTTAGTCCGAAATTGAAAAATATCGAATGAAATGCAGTAAAAAACTTGAAGTTTAGGTGTATTTCACATTTAATATCGGCCCTTGAAATTTAACCACTCTTTATAAATTTTTTTTTATATTATTTTAATCATTTAAAAAGGCGGATGTACTCTCAATTCTCCCAGGAAGGTCGCAGCGGCGCTACTCAATCGGCGGGCATTGTAGCATCGGCGTTAGTGACCTGAATACAAAAACCAAATATTTTTTTTCTTTATTAATGTCATCAGTTCTATATGAATTAAAAAACAAATGGTAAAAAAAATCGCGGAAGAAAATACTTAAAAAAAAAATGAATTTTGGGGCGAATTTTCCTACTATTTTTGCTTCGAAAAAATTATTTAGTCGAAAAGGTTTCAAAAAGTTGTAAATTCACATAGAAAGTAATATCATAAAAAAGATGTGTGCAAAATTTCAGGGAGATCGGTCAATAACTTTTCGAGTTATCGTGTACGCCAATTCGAAAAATATGTCGAAATGTGACTATACCTCTCCCAGAGCTCGAATGCAAAGAAAAGAGTCGTCAAGGTTGACGATCTATAATATAAGAAATACTTAAATTTACGTCCTAAAATTTTTTTGACATATTCTTAACATTTTAATTAATGTAATTGAATTAAAAATTTGAGTTTAATTATTTTGCTTCTGACTAATACCACTGTAGTAGTAAAATATGTAATAACTTTTTTGAAACTATGAACCTTATGATTGATGAAAATAAATAATTTTTTTTTTTTTTAATTGTACGAGTTTCGCTTGGGGCTACTGTATGTGTGTTTGTACATATGGACATAAATGACCGAATTTATTGCGCAATTCGTAGCGCACGAGTATGCCAGACTTTTTTCTAGATTTGGAGGGGCACCTACACATTTATATGATTACCAAAATGGCAGATGATTTTCAGAAAAAGTTGTGTCTTAGCAGCAACGCTCTCGAAGGTGCGTCGTTACCTTTTTTCAATATTTATTATTTCAGGTCACAGGGAAAAACGAACCAGGCACTAATCGAATAGTAGTCACGCGCAAGAACCCTCAGCTACTGCGAGCGCAAGCAAAAAGAAAAACTTATTAGTGATTTCAAATTTGATAAAAAACTTCTACTTTGAAGGCCGGAGACCTTTTCAATATATATAACTTTTGGCACTGTGTTGTTATCGTTGCTTCTTGCACAAACTGCTATAATCATTTTTTTTCTACGAGAAATAACAAAAACGAAAATATACATAAAATACACATAAAATTTGCTCGTGTAGCATTAAGCGGTTAACAATTTTAATACCCTCGTTTCGCGGTGAAACTTTTAATCTAGAACTCATACAAATTTTACTTGCTGGTATCATTGGCCTTGACTTTTCAAAGTCTTTGACATTTAGGTAAACTTAAATTAAATATGAAAATTTCTAGGTGCCTTGGCTATGAATCCGTGCCAGCGACACATTATACGGAGTACTTGACAAACTGGAGTCAACGCCATTCTCTAATAAAAGCTTTTCGAATATCTCTAAGTACCATGAAATAAATTCGTCTACGCCTAACTGACGCCAATCAGGAGCAAGTGATTCCAAGTGCTTTCCCACTCCGTTCTTCTTATTCAGAGATGGCAGTAGCGACGCTGCAGAGCTCGAGTGCGATGATTGTTTGTTTAATGACAGAAGGCAATTCGTCTTATCTTCCTTCTAGGCCTTGTCATTTTCTTCGCTTTTTTATCGAATTAAGAAACAAGTGTAATAATTTCAAGTCTACTTTTCAAAACTTCTGCCCGACAAATGATTGCAGTCTGCAGTCTAATAGAAGCGTGTCAGCCATAACTTAGAAACTAAAGGGTTTTCCAATAATAGGTGTTTTGAATAGCCTTCTATTTCGGTAGATGTCACTTTTGAAGCTCTCTTTTTTTGATATTTGACAAGTAGAAACTACGCCATTAATAAAAATGGGCGGATACACGCTGAAACAACGCATTGAAATTATTAAAATTCACTATAAAAATGGTGAAAATTTGGCAGAGGCGGTTCGTAAAACTCGAACATTTTTGGGTCATCGTGAAGCAGCTTGTCGGACCGCAATACAGAAATTGGTGAAAAAATTCGAGAAGTTAGTGATATGAAGAATAAAACCCATGCACGTCGTCAAGAACAGCCGAAAATATTGCTGTTGTAACCGAAAGTGTTGAAGAAAACCCAGGTTTGCCCATACCTCGTCGTTCTTTGGAATTAGGCATTCCACAAGTGTCATTACACCGTATTTTGCGTAACAATGTGGGTGTTAAAGCTTATAAAGTCCAGTTAACACAAGAACTCAAGCCGGCCGATCATCAACAACGTCGTGTCTTTGCTGATTGGGTCGTTGAAATGCATGAAAATGATCCGGAATTCCATCGAAAAATCATCTTGAGTGCTGAAGCCCATTTCCAACTCGGTGGCTTCGTAAACAAGCAAAATTGTCGGATCTGGGGCCAGAAAATCGAAGAGTTATTGTTGGTCTGACTGTTTGGTGCGGTTTATGGTCCGGCGGACCTTACTTTTTCGAAAATGAAGCGGGAGCAACAGTTACGGAGAATGGATTGCGCTATCGGGAGATGAATAACGATTTTTTATGGCCGGAATTGGATGGTATTGATCTGGATAACGTTTATTTTCAACAAGACGGCGCTACGTGCCACACAAGCACCGAAACCATTGATATTTTATCAAAATAACACCTCTTATTGGAAAACCCTTTATTTGACCAATTCGATTGTAATTAGACAGCTTTGTAAGGACAAATAATATTTATTACACGCAATATGTTCAATAAAATCTATAGTCACCATCATTATCTTCTTCTTCTTAAATGGCGCGATAGCCACTTACGCAATTTTGACCGAGTTTAGCAAAGCTCGCTAATTGTTTCTTTCTCGTTTTAACCCGCGTCAGTTGGCCGCACCAAATGAAGCCAAGTCCTTCTCCGCCTAAACTTTCCAGCGTAGAGGAGGCCATGCTCTACCACCAGCTGGTACTGCATCCAATACTTTCAGAGCCGATGCATTTGTATGACATGACCCAGCCAACGAAGCCGCTGGGGCTTTATTCGTTGCGCTATGTCTATGTCGTTTTAAAGCTCTCATACAGCTCATGGCTCCATCGCCTGCGATACTCGCCGTCACCAACGTGCAAAGGTCCAAAAATCTTACGCAGAATCTTTATCTCAAACACTCCAAAGGACGCCTCATCAGTTACCACCATCAGCGAGCTATATTAGCTTCACATTTTCGAATCATACTTTGTGTTAATTTTTTCACAAGTTGTAGAGGTAATCGGGTCCAAATCAAACGAATTCGCCTTGATAACTCGTTGACCGTCTATTTTTGTTTCTCTTTGAGTTTTTGCTTCACTATTACCCAAATATTTTCGGTAGAGTTGGCATCAGGCCAATCCAACATTTCAATCCCCCGCTACAAAACTTCGGCTTCGATGCTTGGGATCGTTGAATTCTTGTAAAATCCAAGGTTTTGCTAGTTCTTCCAAACATCTTCACAGCTGACGGTGAAAATGCTTTTTGGTAAATTTTTTTCATCAAAACCGCATTCACATTGGTGGTAAAGACAAATAAACGGTCAAATCCTTTTTCGGAGAAGCAGCACCAAACATGAACCTTAACTGGATACCTGAGAGTTAGTCGGAGTTGTCGATTGCAGCAGGAACGACACATACAACTATTCGCCCAAAAGGAAAATTCATTCGTGAATATTACGTTTGCCCAATTTCGCTCTGAATTTGCCTTAGCTTATGCGAATCTTTTTTCAATATGAGATAATGAGGGCAGTGGTTCTTTCAATGTGCTCCGGAATTTGAGGTTTTCTGCACGTAAACATCCTCGAATCGTGTCTTTGGTTACATCAAAACAACTTTCTCTTATAACTGCTTCAGCTTCACGCAACGATAAGTTCGACTCTTTCACATAAAATCCATCCATCCTGATCTTGCTTTGAAGATATTTTTTTATTTTGGGGTCTCGTACGAAAAGTCGTCAACTTCGGTATGCCGTTGCATTCATTTATTTATTCTTCAAATATTGCGCTATACATAGATGCGCGTGACATTTTTGGATCTTTAGGTTGTGCATAAAGGAAAACTGCTTCAAATCCTTTTTCTCGCACGAAAATCATTTTCTCACAAAACTAACAAACTTCAAAACGCGTATTGCCCAAAAGGTACGCTTAATTTGTTGCATTTAAATTATATTAGAGAGACTGTTCATTCAGCAACCATTGAATCGGTCGTAATAGATACACATGCATGGAGAAATCATCGAAAGTTCGTCATCATCTTTACAAACTTTCGGCCTCCAAATGCCGTCAACGAAGTCCAATCACCCCACCTATGGCAGACGAAAAGCTGCAAGCTGTAATCCACATTTTTTTTTCGTTGTTCACTCCTCTCGGGAGCATGGGGTCCCGACAAGACTCGTCCATCGTATACGGTTTAGTGCTGTTATTTTTGGGACCATCCCATGAGATGTCGGCATCTGCTAGTTCGCGCAGCATCGACCTTCTCCAAGTGTTTTTTGGTCCGCGATCTCTGCTCCCTTGCGGGTTTCAGTCCAGGGCCATCCTCGTGATGCTATCTGGTGGTTTTCTTAATGTTTGTCTTATCTATCGCCACTTTCTGCGTTTGATTTGTCTAAGGATGGCATCCTCGTTTGTTAATCTCCACAGTGCGTCGTTACTAATGGTGTTTGGCCAGAATATTCTGCAGATGATGCGGAGGCATTTGTTGATGAAGGATTGTAGCCTCTGTGTGATGGTGTTAGAGACCAGTCATGTTTGGCTTCCGCACAACAATACGCACTTCACGCATGAGCCGAATATTCGTAGTTTACACATTACTCTGGCACAATGACTAGCGAACATAGTTGGGGCAGGTAGAAATTAAGAATCTTTAACTATGGTGAACAAGAAAATTGTGCTGGGAACTTCAGCTGCCGCGTCACTTGGGAGATTCAGCCGAATTTTGTATAGGAATTCCTGTATCCATACACCAGTCGTGTTCAGGCGGCAACGCACTGTCATTGGTTGATTTTCCTCGTAAATCCCAATACAATCTTAGTTTTTTTTTGTAAACACATCCCAAGTGATGTTGATTTCGCATCCGCTGATTTTGTGAAATTCGCTCAGAGCCGAATAACGGTCTGCTACCACTGGCCACCTCTTAAAATCTTTTCAGGTAGAAATGAAACGACACCAAAAAAACTTAACTTGAAAAAAATCTACGCTTCTTTATCTAACAGAAACGCAACTCGCTTTGAATGTTTCGATTTAAAAAAACTCAATATTCAATTGCAAATGGACATACATATAAATATATGCAAATGGTTTGTATGCAAAGCGAACTTGACTTGTTCCTAATACGTGTTATTTAATTTTACATTAATATAATAGATGTAATATGTAATTTATTCTTTGTGTTGGCAGGCAGTACATTGCAATTGACAGCTGATGTCTCGTCATTTTCTCTTTGGAAGTAATTTGAAAAAAATAATAAATATTGCTTTCAATCAATTGTCATCATCTGGGATAGCGCCAAGTTGAAGATACTTAGCTTCCGTTTGGTTGGACTATACAGTTATACAAATAAATACTATAATTTTTCATTAACACATACCCAGTAGGAAAAATTAAACGAACTACTTATAACACGAAATTCTTAAAAAATCAACGCTATTTTGTAGTCGCTTAAAACTTTTACCTTAGTATACTAAATTTCAATTACTAGAAAATTCACTATTCGGAAAAATTCTAAAAAATCTGGTGAAAAAGTTGAAAATTTTGATGAAATTTCAAAAAAACGTATATATACGTGGCTATAACTTCCCGAAACCATTATTTTGACTTTTTGCTCTGTTTCAGACAATAAAGGGTGGTTAAATTTCAAGAGCCGATATTGAATGTGAACCACACCTAAACGTCAATATTTTTTCTGCATTTCTTTGGCATTTTTCAATTTCAGACTAATTCAATTTGAACCGTGGAAAGATACACTACCGAGCAAAGCGTTAAAGTTAGTCAGGCTTTTTATGAAAACGGGCGTTGAAATTAAAATGCATATCGCGCACTTCATCTTCAGTGATGAGGCACATTTTCACCTCAGTGGATTCGTCAATAAGCAGAATTGGCGCATTTGGGCGAATGATAATCCAAGAGTGATTGCCGAAAAACCAATGCACCCACAAAGAGTGAATGTTTGGTGCGGTTTATGGGCCGACGGCTTTATCGGGCCGTATTTTTTCCAAAATGAGGCCGGTCAGGCAGTTACTGTGAATAGTGTTCGCTATCACACAGCTAACGAGACAATGGCTCTTTTGCGCGAAAAATTTGATGGCCGAATAATCTCACGTCGCGGCGATGTCAATTGGCCGCCAAGATCAAGTGATTTGACACCGTTGGACTTCTTTCTATGGGGTTATTTGAAAGAAAAGGTGTACGTCGATAAGCCAGCAACAATTTTAGAGCTAAAGGATGAGATAATTCGGCACATTAACGGCATAGAACCTCAATTATGCCTCAGCGTCACCGAAAATGTGGGCCATCGGATAGAGATGTGCCGCAGGGGCCGCGGCGGCCATTTGGCCTATATTTTGTTCCATACGTAATTAAGCTATACCAATATTATCATAATAAAGAGAAATTACAATAATTTCATAAAAAAATTGTATTTTATTCAAAATCAACACCGGCCCATAAAACTTAACCACCCCTTACAAGGAGGCCCACAATTTAACTCAAGAAGAGGCAAGCAGTGTGCGAGTGTGCGTGAATGTTAGTGTGACTGGAATGCCATATTGATCGACAGTTGCACTTTTGAGCTGGTGGCATCGTTCAAATATATGGGATCTATCATCTCTGCGGACGCAACAGCCAAACAAGAAGTAAATCCGAGGCTCCAAGCGGGAAACGTGGTATTCTTTTTGCTATACAGAGCTTTAAGTTATTCGTTGCTTTCTAAGCGAACGAAGCCGTCTTAAGTGGCCTGGGCGCATTCTGAGGATGGACCCAAACGAGATTGTAAAAACGTTCTACAATAGTAAGCGTATGTGCCTTATAAAAGGGTCGCCCTAGGGAAGCCTTGATTGATACAGTTAATGAATGCCAAGATCTTTGGACTGAAAAACTGTAGGATGTCTGCAAAGGTTCGAGATTCTTGGTCGAAGTTATCGGGAGAGGCCAAGGTTCAACCCGGACCGTCTGGCCAACAATAACGATGGTGATGATGATATGTGCAAATCACACACATTTAGAAATCTCTAATTTTCTTAAGTGCGCCCGTTCATTCTTTATAACGTTCGCCGTGAATTGGAAGCATCAGGTGGCGATGCAGAATCTGTTTCAAAACGCAAAAAACACGAGGAACGTTTAGACACTGTCCGATCTGTAGAATTTATTCAGCAAGTGAAAGCGCCCGTTGACGAGGAGCCTATAAAAGCAATGATGTTTATGATTAATGTTTCTGAGGGTCTCGACGGATAAATTGTCCATGAAGAACTCCGGTATAAATCATAGATTATGCGCAGCAGACAGCTTATGTTGGAGCAAACACGAGTTATTCGTTCCGTTTCGTTATCGCCTTTTAAACAAAATTTAACACCCTGAAGCGCCTGAAATGTAGTGGGTTTTTTTTTTACCGAAAAATGTTGATCAAGACCAAAAGACGAACCGCAGAAATGACAGATGGCCAATATTACAGAAGTTCCTGTTTTCATACACACGAAGTTTCCGGCCAGTTTGTAAGTTTTAGTTGTTGTAAGCAACAACACTTTTTTACTCAAAGATTTCTAGTGACTTCGGTTGTAGTGAAAAACACTGGATTGACAGTGTACGCGGTGAGAGCAAATACATTTTTCACCAAGATTCTGCTCCTTCACACAAAGCGTTGGTGACACACGTCTTGATGTTGTTCTACAAATGGAGGGACCTCCAGTTTAACATCAACTCGATGTTTAATGTCTTCTAACATTCACTTTATTGAATGGGCTATTAAACCCAGAAGTTTTGTAAAATTTTTAATAAATTTACAATTTTTAAATTTGTTGATTTTTCGTGAATTTTGTACAAAGTTTGCAACTTTGAATTATAGGATTTTTATTACATGTTAAACTATATTTTTAACAAATATTGACGAAAAAAAATTTCCATGACAAATATTGCGAATATTGTAAAAACATGAAGGACTTAATTATTCATTTATTGCATTTAGAAACGCAAGGTTTCCCACAGACTACATAGAACTAACAGTAACAAATCTAAGTACATATTTTCTAATAATTTAAAAATTTCATTGCGTGATAAATTTAAATTATATTTACATTAATACTGTTAAATCAAAAGCCAAAGAACTTGAAATCTGGTTAACTCATTTAATTTTCTAGCAAAGGCTTAAAAAAATTACGAAATTGGAGGGACTTAAATTTTACTTAGGGCTATGATCTAATCTACTCTTTTTCTTATACTACAATTTTATTTAGAACCCGCATCTATTAGGAACGATGTCGAAAAAATAGTTCCATACATTGGTCCGCCCTAATGCACAAGGTAAAGTCCAAAATAAACACCAAATAGACACCAGTTTGTCATAAAAATGTTTTTGATGGCTCCATCTTTTTAATAAGTTAGTGCGTTGGAAGTTACATCCCTAGCTGATTTGTATGTTTGTGTCATCGATACAAAATTGAGTTTCGACAAAGAGTTAATATCAAATTTTGGTTTAAAATCGGTAAAAGGTTTACCGCATCACTTGAATTGGTGAAAAATGTTTATGGCGATGACTGTCAATCTTGTGCCAGAGTTTATGAATGGTTCACACGTTTCAGAGATGGTTGTGAGGGCATAAACGACAATGAACATAGGGGTCGCCCAAAATCAGTAATCACCGAAAACTCCATCGAAATTATTCGAAAATTGGTCAAAAATGAACCGAAATCAACGTTAAAATTCATGGAATCGCGGTTGAATATCTCCAAAACATCGATTTACCGCATTTTAACTGATTATTTGGACTTACGATAGGCCTGTGCACGTTTCATTCCGCACAAGTTACTTGAGGACCAAAAATTGCTCCGAATTCAAGGCAAGAAAACACGAGAGCTTCCGTTACAACATTGCAACTGGTGACGAAATGTTGTGTTTCCAACAGGAACCTGAAACTAAGTGTCAAAGTGCCGAATGGAAGGCCTTAGACGAGCCACCACCCAAAAAATCGCGTTTGGAGAACTCAAAAATCAAGTCAATGCTCACGATTCCAAGGGATTTGTCGACAAGCAGTTCGTGCCAACGGGCCAAACTGTCAATGCAGTTTTCTATCTTGGCGTTTTGAAGTGTTTGTTGCATCACATTCGTCGAATTTGCCCTGAATACCTCGAAGGAGGAAGCTGGCGCTTATTGCTTGATAATGCACCATCTCATTTTGAACAGAAATAGTGAAGCTTCATATTGAAATTCTACAACTTTAAGTTTTAGCAGCCTGATAAATTTTAAAATTTATTGGGGAAAGTTTTTTATTAAAAAAACAATAGCATATTGTAATTTTTTTTTTCGTTGAAAGAACAGGGCACAGTCCTACAATAAAGATGAAGAAGAAGGAAATCCTTATTTTGGCCCTTACGCGTTCTGTTTAGTTTAGAAGTGTTAAATATAGTTGACGTGCAACGCTTTTCGTAAAAATTAGAAATCTTCCGGTAGGGTGATTAATTTTGTGCCACCTTCTATAGTAAAGTTATCTGAAATATTTGGTTTACAAATAATAACTATGCAAGAGAATCCTAATTTTTAAATTTCCTTTTATTTAGGTGACTCACAAGGTCTCATACGAGTCTATTATTTTTTAGTCCGGTTCACTTGAATAGAGGCAATTTTTATGAAGAAATAAGTGTATTTGATTTAGTAATCTAAGGATTTCTGATAACTCAAGTGAAGACTGTACTTTGCTCAAAAAAAAGGGGCATCATAATATTATTCCATCTATCGGTATTTCACAGCAGTAAAACTTCAGCAGCTGTAATACTTGCTTGATTTAATGGTTCACTTGTAAAGAGGCACTAACCAAATAAAAAAGAAATAATAAAAAATATAGGGAATTGTGTTTTTTTTTTTGTTTTTTACATTTATTATTTAAAGCTTCATAATTTGTGCGACCGCCGTGGCCGAATGGGTTGGTGCGTGACTACCATTCGGAATTCAGAGAGAGAACGTCGGTTCGAATCTCAGTGAAAGATCAAAAAATTAAGAAAAAGTATTTTCTAATAGCGGTCGCCCCTCGGCAGGCAATGGCAAACCTCCGAGTGTATTTCTGCCATGAAAAAGCTCCTCATAAAAATATTTGCCGTTCGGAGTCGGCTTGAAACTGTAGGTCCCTCCATTTGTGGAACAACATCAAGACGCACACCACAAATAGGAGGAGGAGCTCGGCCAAACACCCAAAAAGGGTGTACACGCCAATTATATATATATATAATTTGTGCTGCCACCTTGTTTATAAACTACTTCGTAAATACGCTGGTGAATGGCTTTGTACAAATTCTCCAGATAGCCTAATGAAATTTCAGACCAGGCAGTTTTATTGATTCGAATTAAATCATTCTTGTCTTCAAATTGTTGCCAATTCTGATTAAGCTTACGAGTAAGGCATCGCTATAGATTTTTAATAATGCTCAGATCTGGGAAACATGGTGGCGATGCTAAAGTTTCAACTTTTTGGGACACCATCCATGCTTTGACCAAACTTGAAGAGTGTGCATGTGCATTAAAAAATCCAATTACAGTAGACTCGCGGCTGAGGGAACCCCGGATTGAGGGAACTACTCGGTTGAAGGGACCACAAAAATTCTTTCATTGAGTACTCTGTAGAGGGAACCTTCAATCTAATAAGTACCGAGTAGAAGGAACCTCAAATTTTTTATGCAATTTCAGTTATTTTACAGTTATGTTAGAATGCGTATATTATTGATATATACATACATATATGTATATTGTGTAGATTTTTACCCCTCAAAACAAAATCTGGAATTATACAAAAGCTCGATAAAGGCTTTACATTAAAATCATTGGCTTATCAATATAGTGTTACCAAATCGACCATATCACGTATACAAAATGGCAAAAGCAAGATTTTAAAAACATCTACAGCGTGCAGCATTAAACGGAAGTATCTGAAGAAGGGTGAGTTTGCTAATATAGAAACTAAGCTATATAAATAAATGGTTCATCACTCAAAGAAGTCGGTATATTTAAATATCTGGAAACCTTATTAAAGAAAAAGCTAAAGAACTGCATGCAAAAATTTGTTTAAATGGAAGTGGCTTTAACGCAAGTTCAGGCTGGCTAAATGGATTCAAGGCTAGATTTGGAATCCGATTGTTGAAAATTTGCGGTGAAAAACTGTCTTCTGATCAAGATCAGCATTCAAGGCAAAATTTTGGCGACTAAAAAATGATTTACAGTTGGATGAAAACTAGGTTTACAATGCTGACGAAACTGGATTATTTTTGGAAATTACTGGCAGACAAGACATACGTTAGCTCAAATGAAAAAAAAGCGTGCGGAAGAAAAAGTGAAAAGGCGCGAGTCACAGTTTTAGTGTGCACTAATGCAACTGGCAAACACAAATTAAAGCCTTTAGTAATAGGTCAAGTCAAAAAACCACGATCATTCAGAAATTTTCAGCTTCCGTTGAACTACAGGTGCTCAAAAAGAGCATGGATGACTGCGGACATTTTCGAAGAATGGTTCCACTATTCCTTTGTACCAGAGGTAAATTAAATTAATAAATCATAACATAGGTAAATAATAAATTGAACTAAATAAATTTTTTTTGTTTTTTAGGTTACCACATTCCTAATACATGAGGGTCTACCAGTCAAAGCTGTTTTGATCTTAGATAATGCACCGTGCCATCCAAAACAAGAGTTATTAAAAACAGAATGTGGTTCAATTTTCGTTTTATATATGCCACCAAATGTAACACCCCTTCTCCAGCCGATGGACCAGAATTTAATAAGGTTAAAAAGGTTGCATTATAGAACAAATACGTAAAGTCGAAATAGCCGACTTTAAAAAAAAAATTACTTTGAAAGATGCCATTTGCCTTTTGACCCAAGCATGGCAAAAAGTCGATGCCGACGTTATTAAAAATGCTGGTGTCCATTACTTGACTATAAACATCCGATAGACAATGATGAGTGTATCGAGGATGATGTGCCTCTCAGTGTTTTAAGACAGCAGATAGTTGCACAACAACATTCCGAATTTGAACAATTACTCAATTTAACTGAAACTGCATTTCCACAGGTAAACAATCATTACAGTTACACGTGCACTTAACATGCCATAAATTTTTTATTTCAGTCAAACCTAAGTGTCAACGAACTAAGAATATGGACAGGAAAAGATGACAAATGCGCTAATGGTACTGAGGGCGTTATCGATGATGTTAATCAACCTGTTGAGGCATCTGATGACGATGAGGAAGAGCATGACGAAATAAAGATAAGCCATTAAAATTTTTGACAAAGCAATCCATTGGACCGAACACAATACCAACTCGCTCGAACACATCATTTTTCTTAACAATATCAAGGGAAGCTAAGAAAAAACAAAGTACTATATTGGACTTCTTTAAATAAATAAAATATTTATAATCCACCCCCTTCTGTACATGTATAATTTCAATCTCAATTGAAGGGAAAGTCTGGGTTGAGGGGAATAGCCCTTGCACGAATTAGTTCCCTCAACCCCGAGTCTACTGTAATAGGTTGAAATGTTTCACGAATTTCGGGAAAAGTGGATTCCAATAAAGCTTTATTTATGTCTGTTTCCCGCCATTTTGTAGTGCACAGTTTTCAATTCGAACACGCCGTAGTACGATACTGATCTCCATACTACATATAACACCACCTTCACGGCTGACGGTTCAAGTGCCTTTCCTCCATTCTTAAGTTGTAGAAATAGTAATTATATCCATCCGACGCATCCAGATTGACTTTCTTTTCGTCACTAAATACTACTTTTTTCCACTCGCCGAAATCGTTATTTGTAACAGAACTCCAAGCCAGACATGTGGTTTCTTGCAAAGTCGGGGCGGAGTTTTTTTCCAAGTTTACTCAAATGTGTTTTTTTGTAATTTTTTATTCTTCTAATGTGGAGCTTTCAGAATAGCTCTTCGAACGGAAGATTTTCTGACTTCAACATTTGCCATTTTTTCAATTTTTGCTGTTTAAAGGGCGGAATTTGATGCAATCTTAAGGATTTCGCGTGTTTCCTCCGGTATCAAAGCCATGGCTAAAATAGTGAGCAAGCCACTCATAGACTTTGCTATACGATAATTCTTGTCTAAGGGTTTCTGAAATCTTGTTTAGAATCGGTGCCCTGCTTACCTCATTTCGCTCACTCTAAGGTTCATCGGTCATATGCAATTAATTAAATACAGATTACATTTTAATATTTAGTAACTTGATTTTAATTGCCATAAACATTTCCTATTCAATTAATAATTATTAATTTAATTTTCGTTATCACAATCAAAGGCACATCAACCCAGCCGGTCAGTTACTATCGGTCAGGCACAAGTTAAAGATTTGACTGATTAGTTTGACAATGCATCAAACAAAAAGCGTGCAAATATATAATATGTGCACGAGTATAGTATTTGTTTTTGCTATGTATTTGAAATTAACATTTGCAATCTTCGCATGCTTTTCGCGCTGATATAACAAACAAAACCACATTCGCTCAGTCAATTACAACTCAGTCCGTTAGCGGCATTTAAGCGCGCAGTGATACGAACCAAATCTAACGAAAAATCAAAATGTTAACAGAAGTTTTATTGTGTATTTGTGCAGTGATTTGCCTGTATTTATCCTACAGCTATGCTGTTGGGCGTCCTGAAGGATTTCCACCGGGTGTGTTTTCTCTTTGCTTTTTTTAAGACTAATTAGTATTGAAGTTTTTTTTTTCAAATTAAAGGACCTCCACGCATCCCACTATTCGGCAGTTATTTATTCATGATGCTGACCGATAAAAAATATCTGCATAAAGGCGTACTGAAATTCAGCAAATGGTATAAATCGGATATTGTGGGTTTTCATGTGGGCCCCTTTCCCGTTGTGGCTGTGCATAATGCCGAAGGTGTCAAGGAGATATTAAATAGGAGAGAATTTGACGGGCGCGCTCCAGTGTATCTCGCTTCAATGCGAGCGCCAAGTAATGAAGTCTTAGGTAAGTTTAAAAAATTAAAAAAAAAAAATTTAAATGTGACGTAATTTTTGAGGTGTAGAAAACTGAAGTTGGCGCAAGATTTCCCTTTGTATGTACTAAATTATGGCACGGCACTGTGGTGAACAGTTCGTAGCCCTCGCGCAATTTAATACCATTGAGCTAAGAACTATTTTGGATTGTCCGTATAAATAATTTTGATTGGGGTTTTTGATATAGATTAATTGAGTTTGAAAATACACAAGCCAAATCTAAAGCAATTTACTGTTCGTTCCCACGACAGTCGATTCTATGTTACTGGAACGGCTCGGATTTATAATTGGCAGAAGAGTGTCACCTCAGCAGCATTCCTCGTATGTAATAATGGGGAATGCTTATATTGTTAGAACAACAAAAGCAATAAAGAAAACAGTAACAACAACAACAAAAACGATAAAAAAGTAACAAAGAAACCATAACAAAAACAGTAAACAAGTAATAACAACAATAATAACAACAAAAAATAGTAAAAAAAGGAGTAAAAACAACAATAATAACAACAAAAACAATAAAAACAGTAATAAAAAACAATAACAAAACCAGTAACAGAAACAATAGCGACAACAACAACAAGAATAATAACACAAACAATTTAAAAACACAGTAACAACAAAAATGATAACAACACAAACAATAAAAACAGTGACAAAAAAATTGCAAAAACAGTAACAACAACAATAGTGACAAAAACAATAAAAATCACAATAATAATAACAACAACAAGAATAATAACGACAAGAATAACAATGACAACAACAATAACAATAACAGCAACACTACCAACAACAACAACAACAACAACAACAACAACTGTTTCACTTAGCGAAAAAGCTCATCTAAACACAAAAGTAATGCCTCAGAAAAAAATTATATTCCTAAATCACTTTAAGTGATGAAAACAAAGTTTAAAACCCACTGCGACAATTAAAAAACAACAGTTTGGCAAAAAATTAAAAAAAAACACATTTTTAAACACATTTTTTACAATTAACTTACAATTTAAAAAACTGCGAAATTTTTTTTTTTTAACTCGAAACATTTGAAAATGAAAAAATCATGGAAAATGAAGTCAAATTCACGATTTTTGCTGCAGTTATTGTAAGTACACTGTGCGCCATCTTTTGTGTCGGTCTGAAAACATTGAATAACTTTGAAAAAAAAAAAAACTGATTTGTATGATTGAGGTATTTTTATTTGGTTTGGTTATTTACAATTTATTAAAACTATTTTTTGAATAAAATATCGATCAAGAGACCACCTTTATTAGCAATCACAAACTGCGAACTTTTTTCTGCGTTTGTCATCACCTCGTCAAGCATTTCGGCACGAATGTTTGCGTTAAGCTGGTCAATAGTCTACGGCTAGTGGGCGTAAACCTTACTTTTCAGATAACCCCACATAAAGGAGTCCGGGGGAAGTTAAGTCAGGTGATCTGGAGGGCCAGTCGATGTCGCCTCTTTTTGACACTAGACGTCCCGGACTTTTCGTTGCAGAAATTCAATTGTTGCATTCGCAGTGTGGCATGGAGCACCGTCCTGTTGAAACCAGTAACCGTCTAAGCCTTTCTCACGCATTTGCGGACAGACATAATGAGCCAACATCCATCGATATCGGTTTCCATCGACCGTTTCGTTTTCTCGATAAAAATATGGCCCAATGATGGTTTTGGCGCAAATTCCGGCCCAAACAGTTACTTTCCGGTCATGCAATGGCGTTTCATCGATCTCGTGTGGATTCTCAGTTCCTCAAACGCGGCTCCTGGGCAAAGCTCTCCCTCACTGCTTCAACAAGTTCATTGGAACCTCTTGATCGTTGATGAACGGCATGTTGACGGTCTCCTACTGTCCCGTGCTCAAAAAATTCGACACCAAACGAGGAATAGTATTGTCAGACGGTGCATGTTTGCTGATATACATTTTGCGATATGCGCGTTGAGTTAGAACAATAGAACGACTATTTTTGATATATAGCGTCACTATTTCAGCGCGTTGTTTCAGTATAAAGCAATCCATGGTTGAAATTATACTCAATTGACGTATCGAAAACATGTATGTTGAAGCCAATCGGTGGGTAAATGACAAAGTTATACAGCGTTTACATACCGACATAAAATATGGCGCACCCTGTATTAAAACTAGAAGTTGTTTGTGAGAAAACGAAGAACCTTGCATAAAATATTTAAATTTACAACTATACCAACCTCAAGTGCAAAACAAAAAACAACAGGCTTCTTCTATTCGCCACTTCTCTGCTTGACTAACTTGAACAAAAAATTTGCATGTGAAAGCAACAACTAAGTTATCGAGCAAGATTCGCTGCTAGCGAGTACGGTTATACTTCATAAAAGTGGTATAACTGACTATTTTAAAAACAAATGTAATTTTTGGCATTTGTATTCCAGCGTTGCCGACATTGCTTCATTTATTCAATACTTCCTAACGCTCCGCGAAAGGAGGCTTAACGTCTCTTAAAAAATACGAAAAAAATTTTCGCTGAAAGCCTATCTAAAACACATGTTCAGGTCGCTTTGAGAATTTGACTGAATTCGCCAAAATATTCCGGAAAAACATCACCTTTCAAGCATCAACTCTTCTACTATCTGAGGTGATTTTTAGGAAAGAAATATTTTTAAAAACTAAATCCAAATCAGCGACCGCCACAGTTGAATGGGTTGTTGCGTGACTACCATCTAGTAGTGTTCGGCGCACGAAAGACCAAATTAGTAGAAAAAGTGTTTGTTGTGATCTCCCAGTGTATTTCTTCCATGAAAAAGCTCATTGTAAAAACCATCTGCCGTTTGATGGCGTCATAAAACTATAGCTCCCTCAATTTGAGGAACAGCATAGATTCGCACACCAAAAATTGAAGGAGGAGCTCGGCGAAACAGCTAACAAAGGACGTAATTTTTTTTTTTTAATTTTTTTTATATCCTTGTTTACCCCACTCAGGAGTATAGGCCCTCGACAAGACTCTTGCATCGTACCATTTCTGTCGTTCCATTTTATTCAGCGGTTCAGCTCACATAACTGTTAATATTTTACCGAAATATTTTGGCAAAGGTCTTAAAATACAAAACAAAAATTATATAAAATACAGAAAAAAAATAGTAGCAGTGAGAAGTTTTGAGTATTCATTTATTAATTTTTTTTCAATTGTTTTATAAAAATATAATTCACACTACAACAAAAACAATATAAGTCAACGTTTCAAAATTTTCATAAAGTTTAAAAAAATTCAACAGCCTTAATGTTAATACGAGTATGATACATACACCTACCTGTGTTCGCAATAATAACAGCGCAACATATTGCAAAGTTTTAAGTATTTATTTATTTAAATAGTTTTTTGCAATTTTTTATAAAAAGATAGTTCATACAACAACAAAAACTATCTAACTCAAAATTTTAAACTTTTCATAAAAATAAAAAAAAATCAACATTTTTTCCTTAAATTATAAAATTTTTAGACAGCATTGTTGAAAAAATTGGGAATGCGTATTTTTGAGCCGATTAAATTTTGGTGCAACATTTTGCCAGTTTAAAGTGACGAAAAATTCGTGTTGATTTTTGAAAATTTTTTTGATGACACTGTTTTGCATTTTCTTCCATATAACGGATGTTCGAAATTTTTTTAATAAAAATATAAATAATGGGTGATCAATTTAGAGGTATCGGACTTAAAATTGAAATAAAACAACAAAAATTCAAATTGATTGTGCAATCTTTATTATTTTTGTGTAGAACCATTCATTAATTTTTTTTAAATAATCCTTTTCAAATGTTGGCCGCAATTGCGCCGCAATTCGACCATCCGTAAACACCAACTTGACTCGCTGGACTTCGGTCGGTATCTCGTGAATAACTTTAGTAATGTTGGCTTCCAAAGCCTCACTTGAAGCTGGTTTATCCACAAAGCATTTAGAGTTTACCCCACAAATAAAAGTCCAAATGTGCGACACGTATCACACGATCTATTTTGGTCAACCCACTGGTCCCAGACGAAAGATAAATCCCTCACCGAAACGACGACGCAATAAATCCATTGTTTCTGGGCTGGTATGGCAAGTAGTGTCATCTTGTTGGAACCAAAGAGATCGTTGTTGTGGAGATCCCGGGCTTCAATTTCCGGCATCCGGCATCAAAAAATTGTTTATCATTCGTTCGTTAATCACTGTTACATTGACGCCAACCCCGTCTCTGAAGAAATATGGGTCGATGGGAAATATGATTATCCAGCCCATAGGCCGCATCAAACGGTTGTTTTCAATGAATTTAATGAAAATTTTTGAATGGCTTCGGGTTGCTCTTCAGTCCAAATATGGCAATTTTGCTTATCAACGTAGCCATTAAGCCAAAAATGAGCCTCATCGCTGATCGCCATAAGTTGGTCGCAGTGCGCAATGAACACTTTTCACAGAGCGTCGATTTTCGTATTTTAATTGTGCGATATGTAAATGTTGTTGATCGCGTAGATCTTTCCATGATAAAATGTCAAAGAATACTCATAAAAATTATGTGATTAGTTTGACAGTAGTCACGCGTGATCTGTTAAAAAGCCCCCATTGGAAAAAGTACCTCCAATCTGATCGCCCTTGAATAGTCAAAACTGTGTTATGTGCCGCACTGCTATTATTGTGAGCCCAGATGTACACATACTTTGGCTAGTTTTATTATAGGTAATTGTTTCCGAAAATACTTAAGGAAAGCAAGCTCGTTCTAAACTATTTAGTGCTTGAGAAGTATAAAAAGTTTTTCATCGATATTAAAATAATATTTTAGCGAACTATTCTGCATCCAACGAGGAATGTGGTGTAAAATTTCAGGATCGGTTCAGGATCTATACTAAATTTTAAATTAAAAAAATCATATTTCTCTCCTCTCCTTCACTCGTTTCAGGTATTTTCTTTCGTGATGGTCCCATCTGGAAGGAGCAACGTCGCTTTGTACTGCGCTTTTTACGCGATTATGGATTCGGTCGTCGTTTTGACGAACTGGAATCAGTCATACAAGCAGAGATCACTGATCTTTTGGATCTTATACGCAATGGACCACGCTATCCGCACGAACATGAATTGTCCAAACCGGGAGGATACAGAATTTATCTACCAAATATACTCAGCCCTTTTGTAGCAAATTCATTTTTCCACATTGTCATGAATGAGCGACATTCACGCGCGGAACAAGCGGATTTACTGCATTTGGTCAAGATGGGTATGCAATTTCAACGCAAGGCCGACGATTATGGTAAAATGTTGAGCATCATGCCATGGATACGTAATGTCTTTCCGAAAGCGAGTTCTTATGAGGCACTAATGGAATCGAATGTTGCCATTTACAAATATTTTGAGAACATCGTTGATTATCATCTGCGTACCTACGATGAATGTTGTGAGCGAAATTTCATTGATTTATACATCAAAGAAATGAGGAAAGAGCACGAAGAGGGGCGCACAGAATGTTATAATCGCGAACAGTTCATCATGAGTTTGGCAGACTTTTCGTTCCCTGCCTTTACAGCTGCTGGCGCACAAATGGGTTTTCTCATACAATATTTCCTCTGGTATCCAGAGGTGGTGAAACGTGTGCAAGCGGAAATCGATGCGGTAGTGGGAAGAGGACGATTGCCAACGCTGGAAGATCGTAAGAATTTACACTACACTGAGGCTACATTGCGAGAGGGTTTGCGCATTGAAACTCTGGTGCCATCCGATTTGCCACACAAAGCATTAGTCGACACGGAGTTAATGGGTTTTAAGATACCGAAGGTAAGGGGTGTTTTTTTAACTTTTTTGCAGAATGAATATACACAATTTCTACTGTACTAAATTCTAGGATACAATTGTAATACCGAGTCTCTATGCCTTTCACTCGGATCCACGTGTATGGGGTGATCCGGAGAAGTTCAGGCCTGAACGTTTTTTGGATGACACGGGGAAATTGTGCTTGAAAAAGGATGTTTCACTGCCTTTTGGTGCTGGTAAGTAGAGTTTCTAAATATAATATGTTTGTGTAAGATTTTTCAATCTAGACATCGAAATATTAAATATTTTCATTCTACATTTTTTATACAATTTTCTAGGCAAGCGTCTGTGTGCAGGCGAAACTTTTGCCCGGAATATTATGTTCTTAATGACAACAGCTCTGTGTCAGAATTTCAACTTTGTCTTGGCTCCTGGTGATGAGTTACCCGATTTCTCCAAAAACTACAGCGGCCTCTCTATAACGCCACTCGATTTTTGGGTGCAGTTAGAGGAAAGAAAGTAGTTTATGTTATTAAGATTTATTTTATTGTTACTTGAATTAAGAAATTGTTATATTATTTTAAAAAGAAAGTCTGAGAATGCTTGAATTTGTATTAACAAAGTTTTAGGTGGGGTATGAAAACCAAATATGTACATAGCAACAAGAAGCAGAAGTTATGAGTAGAAATTATCCTAGAAATAACCTTATAATAAAGTTTGTATAAAAAGAAATATGTCTTATAAAACAAAAAATAAAAATTAAGAAACATAAAAAAGGAAAAATAAAGATGAAAATGTAACGATTACATTCTATCAAAAAAGTACCGGGAATTGTTCAATAAAACGCAAAATATTTGTTTAATAATCAAAATTTATTTTGTCGCCTTCAAAATAGGCTCCATTCGTAGCAATACACTAACGCCAAAAGCCAACAATTAGTGCAGTCATCAAAGCACCTTTTAAACGCGTTTGAAGTGATCTTCTTCAGCTCCTTCAGCGAATTCTGTTTAATGGCCTCTATCGACTCAAAACGGCATTCGCGGGGAGGCAATTTAAGTTTTGGGAAAAGTAAAAAGTCACAGGGGGCTAAATCCGGGAACACAGTGGTTGTTCGATGATATTTGTGGAGTTTTTGGTCAAAAAAGTGTTCACAATATGAGCCTAGTGAGAGGGTGCGTCATCCTGGTGCAGGATCCATGAGTTTTCTTTCCACAAATTGGACCGTTTCCTATACACATTATACCTCAAACGCCGCATAACGTACAAATAATATTCTTTATTTACCGTAGAACCATTTGGAACGAATTCCGAGTGCACAACACCATGACCCAGAGCAGAATCAAGGAAAACGAGTAGCATGACTTTCACTTTTGACCGACTTTGACGTGGTTTTTTGGGTTTCGGCTCATGTGGATAGCGCCATTCAGCCGCTTGTTGACTGGTTTGCATGTCAGACTCATAAACGTTGGGTCCGAATTCACTTGCTCAAGCATGTCTTCGTCTTCAGCCACCTTCTTCTGATGAATTTTTCGAAAGAAATTCAACTCTCTTGGAACGAGTCCAGCAGCCACGCGTCTCATGCCCAATCGATGGTGTAAAATGTTGCGAATTGATGCGTGAAACACGCGAAGGTCACGAGATACCTCCCTCAAACTTAAATGATGGTTTTCCAGCACCATTTCCTTGACATTGTCGACGTTTTCAGCCGTTGAAGACGTTGTTGGGCGACCAGATCGGGGCAAATCGTATACGACTTCTCGCGATACTATAGAGGACAGTTGTACCAACATTCCAGCAAAAAAAATGTCGACATCTGTGTAACACGCGCTTTTCAAATGAACGATTCCCGATATTTTTTTGACAGAATTATAAATATGAATATTCTTCTTCACTTCAATTCTGTCAAACTGCAAAATATTCAATCGTTTTCGGTGTTGTTGTAGCAGTTTAGCAATCCCTGTTAAGCGCGCTGAAGTCATCGCTACTCTCATCTCAAGGCAAGCCAGGAAACATGCGGTTTCGACGGAGAGGATTAGAAAAAAAAGAAGTTTCAGATAAGTAGGTTTAAGGATGCTCATGAATAAATGGTTAGTGTCGTGCAGGGTATCTTCGCATGCCTTCATTTGTTGAGTATATCAAGGTCGATTCTAGATAGGCAGGAGTTTAACCTACCTCAATATCCGGATCGTAATTATGCCACTTTACAAGGCCCTCATCATACCCGTGCTATCCTTTACGATGCCAACATGCGATGAGGCGACACTTGGAATGTTTCAGAGAAAGATTCTGCGGAAGATTTTTGGACCTTTGCACGTTGGTGACGGCGAGTATCGCAGGCGATGGAACAATGAGCTGTATGAGCTTTACGTCGACATAGACATAGCGCAGCGATTAAAGATCCAGCGGCTTCGTTGGCTGGGACATGTCGTCTGCAGAATACAAACGCTCTGGCTATGAAAGTACTCCATGCGGTACCAACTGGTGGTAGCAGAGAATAAAAAGGGCCTCCTCTGCGTTGGAAAGATCAGGTGGAGAAAGACTTGGCTTCACTTGATGTTTGAAACCGGCGCAGTTAGCACGAGAAAGTAACGACTGGCGCGCTTTGTTAAACTCGGCCAAAATCGCTTACGCTGTTATCGCGTCAATCAAGAAAAAGAAGAATAATTATGCCAAAGGAACGCAGCTCTCACGAGTATGCTGAAGCTCTTCGTTTGCAATAGGTGGTGGTTGGACTCCGATAACGACATTCGAAAGACTGGAGTTCATAAAGCTGGTAAGAAAGTAATGATGGAATGTGGTCTGTCTATATAATGGGAGATCCAGATGTTGTCGAGTGTAGTTTTGGATCTCGGTAGTCATGTGGCGCACTTGATATGCCTAAGAGATAGCTCCGCCTCCAGCAAGTGCATACAGCGGCGATTGCTACGATAACACTAGGAGCATAGATGCCCCACTAAGCAGGCGTTGAATAGGGGACGACAAAGACAAAAAGCAGATCTGACGCATCATCTACTGCGTATCATTAGGTGACTAGATGGGCGCTGCAAGGTTTACCAAAAATTTAGTCCTTTCTATTAGACTTCATTTAAGCATTTTTAACAGCCGGGAAAGAATCTCAATGCTTGAATAGAAATTAATTGTAATTAGTACAGTTGATAAAATTGTGATTGCTGCAATGGAACAGATCCTGCAAAGAATTGTAATTCAATTTTACTAAATTTGTTCTGCGCTTTCTCATAAAAGCTGAGCATTTACATAAAAGGCACTCAACTGCCTGCAGCCATCGGATTAGGGCGCCAATATCACGCCTGGATGTCCGCTTGAGATCGCCAGAAATCAAATAAGGTTAGCTCTTTATTAAAGAGTGCGGAAGTGTATCGAGCTTGCATTGCTCAACTTATTGGATTGGTTAACTATTCGCGAATTGGTGGTGAAAGACGTCCGAGACAAACTGGCTCACCAAATATCTGAAAAAATTGCTTTTGAAAGCTGCTTGTTTTACTAAGCTCCAAAAGGGGACCGTATGGGGTAATTACAAATACTTCTGAGTGAAAAACAGTTGTTAGTCCGAAAGATCTTAATCCATTTGGAAGCTGTCGGATAAACTTCACTGCAAAACATGACTAAAAACTTCACTAAACAAAAGAGTCTGTAAAATTCTATATATGAATGCAAATCATTAGCACCCTCCCTGGTAGTTGCGGCAGAAAAGCAAATCTTATTGTGCATAAAAGATGAGAAATATTTAATAGCAACAACAAGCATTCTCATTAAGTTATATGCAGTTAGAATTTTTCAGAACTTTTTCTGAGAAACTTTTAAATTTATTGATCTAAAAATTTGAGCACGTATTATATTATCTTTTAACTGTATTTTAAAACGTAGTATCGGTAAAAATATTTATTTGGAAAGGAGCTATAGCTGATCTCCGTGAGATCCTCTCAAAAAAGACGTTTTGCGGTGACCACTATATCTCTGAACTGAATCCTCTGAAATTAAAAAACCAAACAGATTTCGTTAAAGTAGTTTTAAATCTAGTAATTAATCGAAGGAATAAGCAAAATACATTTTTTTGAAAAAATGGCGGTATCTCAAAAAACCAAATCAATTTTTGACCAGAATTTCGGGCTTAAATTGTTAAAAAAAAGAAAAATGTTTGTCGGAGAGAAAAACTCTACGATTAGTTACTAAAAAATATATTTGAGAAGCTCGAGTTAAAATTTGAGACTAATCGGTTTAGCCGTTTTCGAGTAATGCTGGTCACCGACTTTGAAAACACCATTTTGAGAAAACTCGCTGCCACTCCGGCCTTGTACTTTCAAGCCCTCTGAAACGCCTTTTCAAATTTGCGTGTAACTTCGAAAATATTCACCGAAACGATATTAAACTTTCTGTGTGTATTCTCAAATATATGTACATTAAGAAAATAAAATAAAAAATCGATTTTTGGAAAATTTTAACTGTATATAACACGTTAAGTATTCACCCCTGGAAACCACCAAAAACTTTAGAAGTCTTTATGCAAGGCAATTATTTGAGATAAGTGTAGTAGCAGCTACGAGATCAAACCGAAAATAACGCGTGCCAATGTTTACCACCGGAATCCTTTTTGGATAAACCTAATTTTATCTCTTTAGCTTTCACATTTTGCTCACTCCGATTTATAAGAAATAAATAACTGGCGCGTGCATTTCTGTTAGGTGTGTAGTCGAACTCCTCTTCCTATTTGTGGCGTGCGTTTTGATGTTGTTCCAGAAATGGAGGAACCTACAGTTTTAAGCCAACTCCGAATGGCAAATGGGTTTTATGAGAAGCTTTTTCAAAGCACAAATACACTCGAAGATTTGCCATTTCCTGCGATGGGGACCGCTATTATATTCATACCTACGGTTTAATAGGCCTGTAACTAAAAGCCCGCAAAGTAAATAGGCCTCTTCAGGGAAAATAAACCTACATTTATCTGCTGAAGAGGTTCCTCAAATATTTTCATAAATTAATTTACAATAGTCAAACACTCCGGTAAAGCAAAGACTCGGGCTCTAGGCCACATTGAAAACAATTAAACCACTATAAACCACGTGCACGCGGTAAACATTCATTATCGTACACTTTTACAATAAAAAATAAGTATATTACAAATATAATAAACTATAATTAATAAGATATAAGTATCAGTAGTATTGGGTTGGCAACTAAGTAATTGCGGATTTCACTCATGCGAGGCTTCACTTGAATTTTTCGTCATATTTTGCTTTTATATTTCCGCAAATGGAAAAACGCATCGCAAGCACCCTGAAAATTATGTGCTGTTTATGGTGCCGAAGCCTTAAAAGAACGGCAGGGTGAAAATTGGTTTGCCAAATTTCGTTCTACTGATTTTTCACTCAAAGATGAAAAACGCTCTGGTCATCCAGTTGAAGTTGATGACGCCCTAATCAAAGCAATAATCTATTCGGATCGTCACAGTGCAACACGTTGGGTTGCAGAGAAGCTTCATGTATCACTTACATGCATCATTTAAAACAACTTGGCTATGCTTAAAAACTCGATACGTGGGTTCCTCACGAACTGAAAGAAACGCATTTAACGCAACGCATTAACATCTGCGATTTGCTAAATAAACGTTATGAGAATGATCCATTTTTAAAACGGCTGATAACTGGCGATAGAAAATGGGTTGTTCACCAAAATATCAAGCGGAAAAGATCGTGAAGCAGACCAGGTGAACCAACTTAAACAACACCAAAAGCCGATATTCATCAAAAGAAGGTTTTGTTAGCAGTTTGGTGGGATTACAAAGGAATTGTTGACTTTGAACTCTTACCACCCAACCGAGCGGTCAAGAAGTTGAAGAAAAGCGGCCCGAAATGACAAATCGAAAAGGTATGGTATTCCATCATGACAATGCAAGGCCACACACATTTTTGGCCACTCGGCAAAAATTATTGGAGCTTGGTTGGGATGTTTTGCCACATCCGCCATATTGAAATTGAAATTTGAAAATGTCGAGTCAAGGAGCACCAGGAGATTTGGTGGCTCGTAAAACACTCAGGCTAAAAAGCCCATTGTATTTAAAGCTCTGGAAAGGGGGTTGATAGTCAAGGAGGGAAGGAGAAAAGTATCAGAGAAAGAGATGGGAAAGAATAGAGACAGAGATAGTCCTGTGAGAATTTTCCATGTTCTTTGGCAAATCTGTAAATATCCTCCAGTTTTAGAGAACGAATATTACTCATTCTCATGACATCGGAACCCAAAACTCGTAGCCGTGCTCTGGTCCACCACATAGTCCTGACCTTGCACCATCTGATTACTTTTTGTTTCGATCTTTACCAAACTCCCTGAATGGTAACAATTTCAATAACGATGATGAAGTCAAATCGTACCTGTTTCAGTTTTTTGCTAATAAAAACTAGAAGTTCTATGAAAGTATAACCCGACGTTGCTGCCCGAAAGATGGCAAAAGGTCATTGATCAAAATGGGCAAAGTACTAGAGAATAAAGTTATTTAATTCCATGAAAAAATTGTCGATTTTCTAAAAAAAATCCACAATTACTTAGTGGCCAACCCAATACTTTTGCCAACTTGCATATGCAGTTTGTTGCTGTATTGGAACACTCAACTTTTTTTGTCCGGCGAAACATGAAAAAAACAACTCTAATGCAAACGAAAGCTATGACGCGAGGTCAAGAGACACTTCACTCAGAAACGAAGGTTTCACGCTAAGCAGCTGCCGATTGCTGTTTGAGTACTTTTTGAGATCGTTAATAACGTTATTTACTAGCCACTTAACATATATTGATTTGGTGTTATTTTTAAAGTATTGGTCAACAAGGCGGATTCATTAAAGGTAATGACACTACACCAACAACAACGAAAAAAGAAACTAGAAAAGTATAAGAAAAGGAAAGGATGGAACTTCGGGACACAGAGAAATCTTTAAGTTGCTGTCGGAGCAGTATCCACTGTTTTTGGCACCTAAGGATGACCTGATACCCACAGTTTCATTTGGAAGGAAATTTGATGTCAGAATTCCATTGCGTGAGCCGGATGGCACTTAAACGATAGTAATAAGTATCACTATGCTATGGGGGGAATGGCAATTGTTTTCCAAACAGAAGTTTTTGCCATTCTGAAAGTAGCCGAATGGATAATCGAGAGGTGATGGAGCGGGAAACAGATTGGAGTCTTCAGTGACAGTCAGGCTGCATTGAAGGCCCTGGAGAACGCGAAGCAAACCTCGAAGATTGTTCAAGAATGTAAGAAGAAGCTTAATTCTGTCGCAAGACAAAACATGCTTGTACTTATATGGGTTCCGGGACACTCCGGTGTTCAAGGAAACGAAATTGCCAACGAATTGGCCAACTGTGGATCAACGGTGCCCCCACAGGGGCCAGTGCCAATAATCGGAATCAGTTCCACAGGAATCAAGAACTGGATCAGCGATTATGTAGCCAATCTACATAAAGAGCGATGGTCCGGTCTGGAACGCTGCAGAACTGCAAAGTATTGTGTGACAAGTCCGAACAGAAAACTGTCAAACTTTCTACTAAAACTTAGAAGGAAAGACATTCAGTTGATGGCCGGCACCATTACAGGACACAAACCATGGGGTCAGCATATGACCACCATTGGAATCATCAAGGACCCGGTATGCCTGTCATGCTTGGAGGAAGCGGATAGCACTGAGCACTTTCTCTGTGAGTGTCCTGCCTTTGCTAGAGCACGACTACGAGTATTGGGTTCCGATGTCATGAGAATTAGTAATATTCGTTCTCTAAAACTGGAGGATATTTACAGATTTGCCAAAGAATCTGGAAAATTCTCACAGGACTAACTATCTCTATCTCTGTCTCTATTCTTTCCTATCTCTTTCTCTGATACTTTTCTCCTTCCCTCCTTGACTATCTACGCTCTCTCCAGAGCTTTAAATACAATGCGCTCATTAGCCTGAGTGTTTTAGGAGCCACCAAATCTCCTGGTGCTCCTTGGCTCGACATTTTCAAATTTCAATTTCAAAAAAGAAAATGACGAACTGCGTTGAACAGTCGACATTCATTTGAAGCTAAAAGCATACGACGATAACACGAATGGACGGCTTTGCATTATTCATTTTGTGCTGGCATCAGAATGTGCACGACGAGAGAAAAACAACAAATCAGCCCAAAAATGATAGAATGCGCCTTCTGAATTCGCCGCGTCGTAAGAGCGGAAGAATAAATAGGCAAAAGGATGGGGAACTAATTGTTGGTAAAAAAGAAGAGTAGGCGAAACCAATAGAAACAACCAAACACCAGAAATTACACAAACACACACATACTTTCTTGCCACGGCATCTTCCGCATAAAAACGCAAAAAATTAGCATTTGGAGGCTTTATATTAATTTGTGCTTTCAGAATTTAACACACGGCATTTCGTTTTCATTAGTTTGATTAGCTTAAATCTCACAAGACACAATACTACTAAGCCATTCACGGAATTTTCACGATCATTAAATTTCTCCTACTTTTGTTTCTTTTGTAAAGGGTTTTCCAGTAACAGGTGTTATTGGTGAATGGATTGCGCTATTGAGAGATGATTAACGATTTTTTATGGCCGGAATTGGATGGTATGAATCTGGACAACGTTTATTTTCAACAAGACGGCGCTGTGTGGCACAAGTAACGAAACCATTGATCTTTTACGGGAAAAGTTTGCGGGCCGAGTTATATCTCGAAGAGGTGATCACAATTGGCCACCGAGATCTTGTGATTTAATACTTTGTGACTTTTTTCTTTGGGGCCACTTGAAAGAGAAGATCTACGCCAACAGCCCGGGGTCGATTCAAGACCTCAAAGATGGAATTCGTGAGGCTATCGAGGGCATAAGGCAGCCATTTGCAACTGGAAAATTTCATGAAAAGGATATTATCCTGTAAACGTGGTCGTCGTGGTTATTTGCCTGGTGTTATTTTCCACTATTAACGGCATACACTCCTCTTTATAATGAAATAATCATCCGATCATTTATATTAAAATATATCATTTTTCCTATTATTAAATAGCACATCTGTTTGAATAACCCTATATTGCGAAGGGAACTGACGTCAGACTTGTCAAAATCGCGAAAACTTAAGCAACTGTTTTTAATGACGGCACCTAAGATACTCAATTTGCCTTGAAATCAGCCGGTCTACTGCTAGGTATCAACTTTAATAGATTCGCCTTGATTGGTCTGTAATCGTTTTCTTGCTCACGGAGAGAAGGTGATGCAGTTATTTTGCAACAACAAAAAACCTACGATGATACATTCAACATTTTGATTGATCAACATTTAATAGACGATTACAAGAAGCTAAGTCAGGTTATTCTCATCCCTCCCGCTCCTTTTTTGCAATAACGAAGGTCTTCCGAGAATTTAACTTTCCATAAGAAGCTTTTGATTTTGTCATTTTCAGAGGATTTTATGTAGAACACAAATGAAAATTATACCTTCGGAAAGGAAATGATATCTCAACAAGGAAACGAGCTGAGCTGCCAAGTATTTTACATTTATGTCACCGCTTAAGCAGAAAAAAGTCGATGCCGCTTATTTTTATTATCAACTAACGCGACGCTTTTTTTCTCACTTTGAAGGTAATTTTGTCTTATCAAAATTACTTAGTTAGCTAGAAGTAAATAAACTTGGACACTTACCTTCCTCAATGTTGATATTCGTACAAATGCCGGTAACGGTATCTTGTTTATTTATGTACTTTATTAAATCATATTCGTATACAGCCATGGTCATATAAATAGCACATTTAGACTTTGATAGCAAAGAGTTGAATATGTTTTTAAATATTTATTTTTTATTGGGAAAAAAGCAACACAGAAAAAAATCTTATTTAGTTACACTTTAAAACAAAAAAATAGTCAAAAAGAATTTCAGTTCTGATTTAATTTACGAGAACGTTGATAACTCACGAAACCTCCTGGACACATAAATAGCACATCCTAAAAAATTCCAAATAAAAGCAAAAATAATAAACAAATCAGATAGTTAAGTAATAATATTGTTTTACCAGATTACTATTTTGTACTATATCCACCGTTTTTGATTACTTCTTCAAGCCGTCGCTCCATGCTTTCTACAAGCTTGTGGCATCTTTCCTTTGGAATTGAGTACCAAGCCTCCTCAACTGCGGCACACAAATCATCAAAGTTTCTAAAATTTTTGTTAGCGATTTTGACCTTCACGTCCTTCCACAAATTTTCTATTGGATTGTGATCAGGGCTCTGCGCCGACCAATCCAGTACATTAATTTTTTTCCTTCTGAGCCATTGCTTCACTGTCTTTGCAGTATGCTGTGGATCATTGTCCTGCATAAATGTCCAATTTAATGGCATAAACTCAAACACAAATGGCTCAATTTTATTCTGTAGTATATCCAGATACTGAAACCTATCCATTTTGCAAACCGCGCGAACAATCGGCCCAACACTTTCCCAGGAAGAACCTCCCCAAACCATGATGCGTCCGCCGCCGTGTTTAATCGGCTTTTTTGTACACCTTGGATTTAGCGTTTGATTTTTTGGTACGTCGTCAATAGTTTTCCCATGTGGACCCATCCTATCTATTTTGGTTTCGTCGGTTCAGTTTTTCAAAACTGAATAGATTTGTCTTAGTGGGCTTTTGCAAAGGCAAGTCGGTGTTTGATATGTCGTTTTGAGAGGAGTGGTTGTTTTCTGCTTATGCGGCCAAACAGCTGGGATTCGTTAAGTCGCCTTCCTAAAAGCTTTCTGGACACCTGACGACTTAAAAGGATCTGCTTTGTTATTTGCTCTAGGATGAATCTTTCTTAACTAAATTAAGAGCATTATGAACCATTTTCCGAGAGCACATCATCATTTCAGCTATTTCTGCATAGCTTTTTCCGTTTTGACTCATACGGTATATAAATAAGAGCTCTTTTCTCCGGCGTGCAATGTTTTCCACGTTCCATTTTTAGTAATTACTTTAAAATTTTATTTATAAAACAAAAACTTATACTAAAAATCGCTGAAGCAATATCAACGTTTTAAGGTATTTGATTAACAAAAATTGCCAAATTATTGAAACTAAAATTTATTTTCGAAAATATTGGAATGAAATATACATATACATACATTTATAAAGTGCGTTTCATAACACATTTTTTTTGGAACAGCTCTTGTTTACGAGTTATAGCTATCACAAAAAAATCACTATATTTCAGTGTTAATTGACGAATATTTAAACAAATATTAAGTTTTCTTAATATTATTTGTTATGGCATCGTCAAGACGAGTTTGTATAAATGACCGGAATAGTTTTTGTTTTATTTGCGGAGAGTATATGTTTCAAGAAAACCGTTTGAATGTGACATCGTTCGTAAATGAGGCGTACAAAAATTACTTCGGTCACCCAATGGAAATGAAAAATAAGCCATGGATTCCACATAAGGTATGCAAAACGTGCGTTGAGTTTCTACGTTTGTGGACGAATAAGAAAAGGAATACATTTAGATACGAAACTGCTATGATCTGGATTGAACCTGTGAATCACCACGATGACTGTTATTTTTGTATGGTAAAAATAACTGACATTAACCGAAAATGGGAATTTCCATCCATACGATCGGCACATAGACGTGTTTTGAGCCCTACGATGCCATCTGAACCTCAACCTGGTGCTTCACAGAAAGAACCTTTACATTTTGAGGCAAAAACAGACAATAGAGATAGTGACTTTGATTGTGACCTGGGAACACCAAAACCATTTAACCAAGATGATTTAAACGACCTCATTAGAGATCTGGGACTGTCAAAGACTGTTTCAGAAATTTTGGCGTCTAGATTAAAAGAAAGAAACTTAGTCACAAAAGAAACTAAAATTCCTTACTATCGCAGAAGAGAACAAACTTTCCTTGAATATTTTGCTGAAGAAGATGATTTTGTATTTGGTAAAAATGTACCTGGTTTAATGGCTGCAATGGGATTACAAAATTACGTTTCTAGTGAGTGGCGTTTATTTATAGATTCATCAAAACGGAGTTTAAAATGTGTTCTCTTACACAATGGCAACAAATTGGGCTCATTGCCTATTGCACATTCTACTAAAGTAAAAGAAGAATATACAACTATTGCTCTGGTTTTAGACAAAATTAAATATGCGGAACACAATTGGGTCATATGTGTCGATTTAAAAATGGTATACTTTCTTTTAGGCCAACAAGGTGGTTACACAAAGTTTCCCTGTTTTTATTGCTTATGGGATAGTAGAGCTAAAAATCAACATTGGATTAAAAAAGATTGGCCTGCTCGGGAAGCGTTAGTACCAGGACAACAGAACGTGATAAACCCACCTTTAGTATTAAGGGGTCGTATAATTTTACCTCCGTTACATATACAACTTGGGCTTATAAAACAATTTGTTAAAGTTCTTGACAAAAATGGAAATTGTTTTCTTTTTCTGTCTAAAAAGTTTCCAAAATTGAGTGCAGAAAAGATAAAAGCGGGTATTTTTGACGGGCCACAGATAAGGTCGTTAATAAAAGACTCTAATTTCATAGACACTATGTCAGTGATTGAGAAAATGGCATGGAATGAGTTTGTTTGGCTTGTTCAAAATTTCTTAGGAAATAAGGAAAGTTCTGACTATTCTCAGCACGTCGAACAACTAATGGGTTGCTTTTAAAAGGTTGGAAGTAATATGAGCATTAAGTTACACTTTCATCACAACTATCTGGACTATTTTCCAGCCAATCTTGGGGATCTCAGCGAAGAACAGGGCGAGCGATTCCACCACGACCTTCGTACGATGGAGGAACGCTATCAAGGTTACTGGAACACACACATGATGGCCGACTATTGTTGGAGCATTAACAACAGTTCTATACCTTCAACTTCAGCAAGGAAATCTTATAAAAGAAAATTTTTTTAAACTTAAGAAGGCAATAAAATACAATAATCTTTAAATCTATAGTGTTTTATTACAAAAAGTCAAATGTGTCATATAGAGTCATATAGAGCTGATACAGGAATTTCAGTTACAGGAATTTCAGTTACAGATTTGAAATTGTCATTAAAAATTTGACTAAAAACATGTGTCATAACCCAATCATCAGAAATGCTGTTGTGCAGTGTAATCATAAGCCACTTTTGGTCCACCATTTTTGAGCTACCATAAGCTCGCTTTTACTTTCAGATTAGCTTTTATTTAGCGTCATTTAAACAGTTATAGACTTCAGACTTCCATCATTTGTTTGTAGTGCGAAAGCTCACTCTATTTTGTAGACCCGTTATCTTTTTCCAAGAAGCTGCACTTTTGCTAGTCTTTTCCGCGTTTCATAATGATACGACTCTAGTCGAAAATAAGCTTCTGAAGAGATAGAAGATGCTGATTGTTGTTTTGGTAACTTTAATTATAATTTTATTCAATTTAACCTAAAATGCCGACGGGTTCAATATTATCACAAGAGGAGCGTGGAAAAATTTTGGCCTTCAAGGATTCAGGCTTGTCAAACAAATTAATTGCAAAAAACAGGCAGAAGCCGTTGTCTTATCCGGAATTTTTTACGGAGTCCTGATAATTACAACATTTTGAAGCCCGTTGGAAAAATGTGATCACTATCAAGTCGAGAACAGCGAGCAACCATAAGAAAAGCTTCTAACTCGACTAAGTTTTGCGCCACAGGACAGATGGCCACGGTATTCCTTACGGAAGTCTATGCCATCTTGAATGTGGCGTACTAGCTAATTGAGAAAAAGTCGCGGGGCAACAGTATTGGAATTTTTAGTGACAGTCAAGCTGCACTGAAAGCCTTTGTTAACCCTAGCTGCTCTTCAAGGTTAGTCGGTGAATGTAAGACAAAACTGCACAGTGATGCAAAACACAACAAAGTTAGACTTATTTGGGTGCCTGGACATTGTGGTATTGCAGGGAATGATAAATTGGCAAATAAAGGCTCTGCAAGTATACCACTAGGCCCTGAAGCCTTTCTACTGGATTCACGACTTCCTGAGGTCTACCCATAGAGGTCGTTGGTCTGAGTTGAACTCGTGCAGAGTGGCCAAGTGCTATGTGAAAGAACCAATCACCAAAATAGTGACCTTTCTCCTAAAACTCAGCAGAAAGGACCTGAGAGTACTGGTGGCTGTAATCACAGGGCACAACGTCTGTGGTCAGCATATGGCTACCATGGGGGTCGTAGACAGCCCGATATGCCTATCCTGTCTTGAGAATGACGACACTGCAGTGCATTTTGTCTGTAGCTGTCCTGCATTTTCCAGAATCAGACTTAGGATATTGGGTTGCGATACACTGAGTATGGACAAAGTTCATACTCTTCCTCTTCCGGATCGCTTAAAATTCATCAATGAATCCAAGAGATTTGTGGAAGAGTGACCTTAAACTAATTTAACCGTTTTTATCATCCACCTCTTATCTTTCCTATTTCTATTCTTTCAACTGATATCTATCCGGGTGTAGTACAATAGTCTACTGACTGATTGCTTGGACTTGTCCAACCCCCCACAAATCTAATATAATCTAATCTAAGTCTTGCGCCAACTTGGCCACTGTTGCTCAAAATAAGATTTCAAAAGCAACAGTTTGGCGCAAATTGCAGAGTGGCAATCGTGTAAAATTATCAATAATAAGCAAAGGCCCCGTCTTTTGTCACGGCACAAGCTGGCGCGTGTTCAGTTTGCAGAAAAACACCCAGACACCAATTGGGGTACAGTAAGATATTTGGAATGATTTTAATGTTACCAAATTTCATATTATTTTTTAGAAAGATTATATTTTCAGATGAAAAAAAGAAATCTTAATGGACCCGATGATTTTTTAAATTATTGGAGAGATTTGCGCAAGAGCCCCCTCTCATTTTCCAAGCGCAACTTCGGTGGAGGTCCTGTTATGGTTTGGCGTGCATCGAAAGCAACTCTTGATATATAGTTTACATCATCGCAATTGAATAGTGGGGACTACAAAAACATTTTGGAAAATAGTCTCCTTCCTTTTATTCAGGATAATCGGGAAGAGCCCTTCGTTTTTCAGCTAGACAACGCTCGAATCCACGTAAGCAGGGAGGCAAGAGAGTATTTGACCGATTGTTCCATAGAAGCTATGGGCTGGCCGGCGTGTTCTCCGAATCTAAACCCAATGGAAGACCTTTGGGGTACATTAATCAGAAGAGTTTACGCCAACAATCGCCAATTTGACAACACCAACGAGCTTAAAGCGATAATTAAGACAGAATGGGCTTCTCTAGATGTAAATTGGCTTAAAAAGTTAACAGAATCGATGAAAAAAAGATTATTTAGTGTCGCTAAACCAAATGGAGCTTCCATAGAATACTAAAATATTCTAGACGACAGAAAAAAAAAGTTCGAAAAAAGTATACTTTTGTTAAACGGTCACTTTAATTAAACAGTGTCTTATCATTTTGAAACGCCATGAAATACGTTTTTGCTGAAAATTTTCTTTGTGTTTTAAAAAAAGTTCTTAATTCTGTAATGAAACAGATAACTTTTGTTACTTTAATCGTTTTTTTTAATTTTTATTTTCCTCTGAAATCTATAAATTACACTACTTTGAAAAATTAAGGGTATCTTATGATTATGAAACGCACCTTACATATGCTCAAAACGTTCCCGGAACAACCGCCAGGTGACGCTCTACCTCAGTTGCTTTGAGTTCTGTTTTCTTTTGTTAGGTTTCCACATCCGTGGTTAACATTCTTACTAAAATTTGATCGTCATTGCTTGACATTTTTAACAGTTACGTCGACTTGAGTAAATCTACCTCCACACGTAGTTTCATTTTTTTCCGGACTTGAATAAAATGTACGAAAATACTTTTTCGGTAATTACTTATCTAAATACAACAGCCGTTTACGAGTGGCATGAACACTTCAGAAGAGATCGTGAATCCATCTTGGATAACGAACATAGTGTCAGGCCCTGATATCGAAAACTGATGAAAACATCGCTAAAATGACAGAAAAGTTGATCAATAAACACAAATTAACCACCAATGAGCTGAGTAAAGGACTTGAACTTTGCTTATGGATCCCTTCAAGACATTGTAGTTAATAATTTGGATTTGCGTCGTGTTGATGCAAATTTGATCCCTGAAAGGTAGGACCTGAATTTCATGCAAAAAATGATCGCGTTGATATCGCTAAACTCATTATTTCCAACGTTGAATCCGACCCAACACCCAATATTCAGCAAACGTATCATCACTGGAGACGAGACGTGGATTGATGTGTGCGACACACAGTCCAGACGTCAAGCGAGTAAGGGGAGAGCTCCGTTTAAACGAAGGCCAAATAAACCAAGTCGTTTTTAGTCAAAAAAGAAAGCGCTGCTCACATGTTTTACGGACTACAAGGATATTGTACAGGACGAATTTTTGTACGCCACCAAGTGCAACAGTTGATAAGGACATTCAGCGTTATGAGAGGTTTACTTGTATTCGCCTTAAGAGAAAGGATTTGTGCAAAACAACTCGTGGATTTCAGCAAGTCTCTATTAAAGGCCCGATTTTAATAAAGTTAAAAACATACATAAGCTGCAGGTGAGATTAGAAATACTGCTTCGACAACTGGATCCGCTAGGTTTTCCACAAGTAAAGTGACCTACAGTTTTATATCGCCTTCGAACGACAGACGATTTTTTTTTGCACTTTTTTATGGCAGAAATAGATTCCCCCATTTGCCGGGACGATCGCTATTTGAAAAACAACAAGCGCCAAAAAGTAGGCAGTGTTATTTCTCTCTAGAAATTAGCAAGCAGAAGGAAAATCTCAGGAAAAATAGCCTAAAGTGTATCTAAGATATATATAAGGTATAGCTCTCTCTCTCTCCTTTTCCGCTACGTTATATCTTTTTTCTCTCTCGCGGAACGAAAATGCCCAAAACATTGAATGGCCTTGAAATTTTACTCTCCATTCTCGCTCGTCCATCGACGCCAAAGACGTTTCACTCCAAAACCCCTTTCTACCATTTGATGTTTCATGTCCTAAGTTTCGAACCTGGGCACTACTGAATTGGTTTGGAATTTTTTCCTTCAGCAGTTAACGAAAAATGTGTGTATCATCTAACATTTTAATTTGAAAATACGCTGACAAAAGGCGGGTTATTACTTTTTGTATGTAGGCAACCCTATATAGGTATTCATATATTTTTTTCGAACACGTTCCATTTGTGGGCAATGTTGTTGTTATATTGTATGTGTATTATATTTAAATGCCCTTTTTGTAATTTTGTGCCGATAGGTAGCAACCCTACCCAAAATGTTTAATATTTTAAACATTGCTTATTTTAACTAATGCATTCTTCGAAAAATACCGTTAAGCTGACGTAAGTAAAACATTTTTTTGTAGTATTTCGAAAATCTGGCAACATCATTTCCTTTCAAGTTTCAACAGCTAGAAAGAAGTAAAATGGAGAAAAAGTTAAGCAAATCTGTCAAGCCGTTCGCGGGTGATGTGTTCTTCAGGACATCTGAAACGAAAAAGTTAAACTGATTATTATTCTGTAGGCTTGTCATTCTGACAGGTGCTACAATGGGAAAATTTTTTTCAAAAATAACAAAATGGCGGACTTTTGAAAAAAGGTATGTTTTTCGGGTGGAAATTAGACTGTAGTATGGAAAGTTAGGGCTGAAAAGAAACAAAAGTAGCACTTGCGAGAATGACAAGTCTACAGAATAATAATCAGTTTAATTTTTTTGTTTCAGATATCCAGTTGATATTTATTTAAGACGCTTACTTTGGGGCCACACTACTACAAAAAAATATGTAAAACAAAAATAAAACCAGTTCTAACGAATACCAGCATATATTTCGTGAAGCCTTACAACCATACAACGAGGGCTGGGAAATCATATGCAACGATGGATCGAAATCTGATACCAATAGAACGTTTGCTGTCACAAACACACTTGGTGCCACCATTACCGTCGGTGCTCTGCCCACATACTGCTCAGCTTTTACAGCTGAAGTAGCTGCTCTACATGACACAGTACTGCACTTCTCTCGTAAAGATGCCAAGCATATTATATGCACAGTCTGTAAGTCTTCAATATACACCATTCTTAATTCATCAAACGAATGCCATCTCCTAAACAAAATCCGCCAAAATCTACTTCAGTATAGCTCCATAAAAGTAATGTGGGTACCTGGACATACAGGCATTAGAGGTAATGAGATGGCGGATAAAAGAGCCAATGAAGCTGGCACCGAACCTTTTCTTCTTTTCGATTACCTCTGCAAAAAACAGCAGCACGTTAGATGGCAAACAGAATGGAGTAAATACCAGCATTTCTATAAAAACTGCAACCTTTCCTGTAAACCTGCCAATCAAAAATATAAAAAATTTTGTTAGGCTAAGAATTGGACACACGATTGCCACACACACGCATCTACTTAAAGGCGATTCTGCACCGCCATGTCCCTCTTGCGGCGACTGCAACCTCACAGTATCTCACCTGCTCGATGACTGCCCAGAGCAACAACACAATCGGGACAGCTCTATTTACTAACACTAAACCTTCTGATCATCTTAAATGAATTAATGCCACCAATGTTAATATTCTATCGCAATTCGGATCTCTATGTAAAATAAGCATATAGTATAATCTAATATCCTCACATCAGCTATAAATATACACATTTTCGTATACATCTTTCTGTACTAAATATTATTGCCTAAGTATGTTAAAAAAATTTTTTTCTTTTTTTTCTAGCCGACGGCCCTGGCAGCCAGTGCTTTAGAAATAAATATATTAAATAAATAAAAATTGTTCTTGTATACTATTTGTTGTCTATAATAACATACTATAAAATCAAAACAATCGCATTTTATTTTCTTAAAAACAAAAACTCCTAAAAAATATCTATAAAACATGAATATTTGACCAGACTACTACTACCTTATATTTATACATTTAGATTTGTTAATTTATTATTGCTTACATTTTCGTAAAGGCATATTACGTATCGCCTACGTAACAATTTTGATTTGACGGTGAGGTCTCTGACCCATTGCTGTAGGGTCATTAACAACAAAAATCGCAAATGTCCAGATAAAACAAACACAACATTTAAAACGAAAAAAAAAAACAAAATTCAGATTTCTTTCAACCCAAGTGAATTCGTATTTACACTTGCCAGAAAAAGTATTCGTACACAAAGAAATGAAAGCAACATATTGGGTAGTCGAAAAAGCCTTTTCGTATTTTGTCAATAGATGTCGTTGGAGTCATCTATCTCTAGTGCTACCAATCACATTGTGTCATATCATATGGTGTTAGAAAGGTGACATTTTAAGCATCATTTAACCGAAAAAAAATTAAATTCGGAGAAGTTGAAAAAAAGTTATAGCTGTTCAAAAATTAGTGAAAATAATGAAGAAATTCGCTATATTTTGAAATTTTCGTATAAAAAAGGGAAGAATGCCACACAAGCCACCAATGAAATTTGTGAAGTTTACGATGCTGTATCAGTTCGTGTAGCACAACAATGGTTCGCTCGCATCCGTTCTAGAAATTTCGAAGTGAAAGATGCCCCTCGCTCCGGTCGACCTAGCGTTGAAATTATGGAAAAGATTTACCAGGACCGTCACCATGACGTCGCCAAGGCACTAAACATTCATCATCAAACGGTTTTGAACCATTTAAAAAAGGCTGGTTACAAAAAGAAGCTCGATGTTTGGGTACCACATGAATTATCTGTGAAAAATTTAATGGACCGAATTAATATCTGCGATTCTTTGCTGAAACGAAATCAAATCGAACCATTTCTGAAACGAATGGTAACAGGAGACGAAAAGTGGATCAAATACGACAATAATGTGCGAAAAAGATCATGGTGCAAGGGTGGTGAAGCTCAACCAATGGTTGCAAAGCCAGGATTGACGCCTCGAAAGGTTATGCTGTGTGTTTGGTGGGATTGGAAAGGAATCATCCACTATGAGCTGCTCCAGCCTGCCCGAACGATTGATTCTACACTTTACTGTCAACAACTGATGAGATTGAAGCAAGCAATCGAAAACAAATGGCCAGAACTGATCAGAAGAAAGGTCGTCGTCTTCCATCAGTACAACGCTAGGCCAGACACATCTTTGATGACTCGGCAAAAACTGGGAGAGCTTGGCTGGGAAGTTTTGATGCATCCACCATATATCCCTGACCTTGCACCATCGGACTACCATTTGTTTCGGTCAATGCAGAACTCCCTTAATGGGGTAAAGTTGGCTTCAAGAGAAGCCTGTGAAAATTACTTGTCGCAGTTTTTCGCCGAGAAACCACAAAAGTTTTACACTGATGGAATAATATCTCTAGAAGAAAAATGGCAAAAGGTGGTCGACCAAAATGGTACATATTTGGTTTAATAAAGTTCATTATAAATATAAAAAAATGAGTTGAAGCGTTTGATTAGAAATACGAAAAGACTTTTTCGACTACCCAATATTAAGATTTTCATGGAAAAAAAAAACTAAAACATTTTCAATATTTATGAGAAATCTTTAGTCAGTAATTTTTTACAATTTCTATACATTTTTTCCTAAGTACATCTTTAAAAATTAAATTTTACAAAACAAAAACAAAAAACTTCCCTTCATCGAAGCAGAAAAAGTTTCGGTATGCATGAAAACAGAGACACCACCAAATTGAAAAACGAAACGCATGTGGATTTTTTTTTTACCTCTGCAACTCTCACCTTAGATGAATTCGTCTTGCTAACAAGCGTAAGAATTTCTATATTTTGAATGCTCAGGACTGCTTTACTAGTAACTTGGAATTCAGTATGTAAATATTTTTACCATTTCGTATATACAGGGTGAACGATATGAAGTGTTACCAACTTCACACTGCTTATATCTGTAAAACAGCTCATGACATCAACGTCAAAATTCTTCTAATGACAGTTCAATATATTGTTTATCAGCCATCAAAAGCATTTGCGTCTCAGTTCTGTTGAATTGTTTTTTCCTGTGATGGAATTCAAACGTAATAGTGTGATTGCGTTATATTTGGCTGGAAAATCACAACCAGCCATTGTTCGTGAGCTCAGTCCCCTCAAAGTGAATAAAATGTTTCTGTATCGCACTATAAAACGTTACAATAATTCTGGTAGCATTGCAGAACGATATGGAGGTGGACCAAAAACACCGCAACAACGCCAGAAATGGTTCGGAGAGTGAAGGCTCGACTTGAACGAAATCCACGTCGAAGTGGAAGAAAAATGAGCAAAGAACTGAAAATATCACAAGACAGCATTCGACGCATATTAAAAAATGAGCTCAAGGTCAGGGCTTACAAGTTCCAAAAAGCACACGATCTTTCACCCCAACAAAAAAAAGTTCGGTGCGAAAGAGCAAAGGAGTTGTTGTGCTTGCACGAACGTGGCGAATTTCCTAACATTGTGTTTTCTGATGAAAAACATTTCCCAATTGAGCAGTTCGTAAAGACTCAAAACGATAGTGTTTACTTGACCGAACGCTCATACGAGAATTTCAGCCTACGTATGGCCACTCGAAACAATTTCCCACCGCAAGTAATGGTTTGGGCCGTAGTGACCGCTGATGGACGCTCTCCAATCGTTTTTATGGAGCCTGGTGTCAAAGTGAATGCGACTTATTATCGGGGGAAAATGTTTTAGAAGCTGCTTTAGAGCCGTGAACACGCAAACATTTCGGTCGTAGACCATGGACGATCCAACAGGACTCGGCACCGTCTGATAAAGCTCGTGTGAACCAAGAATGGTTAAAAAATCATGTTCCACACTTCATTTCATCCACACAATGGCTTTCGAATTCGCCAGACGGAAATCCGATGGACTAATCCATCTGGCCCATTTTGGAGAGCAAGGTGGGGACTAAAAAATATGCTAGTATGGATGCGCTGAAAAAAGCGATTATACGAGAATGGGCCAAAATACCTCAAGATCACATTCATGCAGCATGCAACTCATTTTTTGACCGTTTGAAGGCTATAGTCAAGGCAAAAGGTGGTCATATCGAGCTAAAGTGAATCTACGTTAAAATTGTAATCATTTTTGAACAATTTTGCCTTTGAAATCAATAAAGACTAATTTCACACAAGAAAGTTATGGTGTTTTGAATAGGTAACACTTCATATCCTTCACCCTGTAGTATAAGTATGTACATGTAGTACATTCCACAACATATGAGCGGTTCGATAGTAAAAACAGGATTTTAAAATTCACCAAAACGTTATCAAATACTCGCACGCAGCTATAAAGAAAAATGTATGGTATATGTATATGTATGTATTTATGTACAAACGTAAGTACAAGAAATATATATTTTCAGCTTAACTACACTAACACTTCATTACATTATTTAAAATGCAATTATTTTGTCATGTCTCATAAATTGCAATGAACTCAAGTTTTTTTAAAAATTTTTTTTCATTTAATTGTATGGCAGATTTAAGCGCATTTCATTGTCTTACATCAGTTGATCAATCTCTTTATTTTCGTATTTAAAAAAGTAATTTAATTGCGCAACCTGACTTTTATACTTATTTTTATTGCGTCATATTTGCATGTGCAGTTGTATTTTAGGTCAAATTTTATTTTAAAATAATGCTGAAAAATAAAAGAAAATACTCATCTTTATGGAATTTATATACGTAAGTTAAGACGCATATTTATGTAAAGTACTTTTACATAGAATATTTTTTATTTAAACTTATTTGCATATTTTTTTATTTCTTTATGCTTTAATTGCATTATTTTACTCGTTTAAGAGGGCCGCGCATTTAAGCGAGTTTATATAATATGACATCTTAACATTTTATTTTTATTTATTTATTTATTTATTTATTTATTTATTTATTTATTTAGTATTTTTTAGTCTAAGAACTCAAGCTTCTTACAGACTAATAACAACGAAAAGTAGATCACATATCGAATATGATTTATATACCTAAAAAATAGAATACAAAGTATTTGAAAATAAACTTTTGAGAGATGAAAAACCTAGTTGGATAGAACCCGAGATTGATTCAAATTCACTTAAGGCCCGAACACTTCTTGTACGCCAACCCTCCGTTTTATATTTAACACCATAGAAAGGAAAAGAGTTACGAAGATTATATTTTCGTATATTGAAATTAATTTTTTCCAAAAGAAAGGTGCAGTCAATACCACCGCTGATAATGTTAGAAACAAATGAAAGCGAGATATCTGATCTTCTTACTTCCAAAGACTTTACAGGGTCCGCCGCTGGAGGTATAACCAATTGAAAAGGCCAAAAGGCGTGGTGCGCCCTGGATAGCGCTAAATGGTCTGAGGCCATAACGGCCTTTTTCTTTTGACATCCTAAACGGTGACGACTCCTTGCTTTCGCCTTTTGACTAATCCCACTTTTATTTAAGTTTTGGAACTTTTCTGATCGTTGTGAGGATGGTTGCGGCACCTGCGTATGTTAGGATGAAACCTAACAGAAATGACTGGTGGGCTAATACCGTAACCGCCTCCATCCCGTTAAAACCCTGGCAGGCCTCCGAGTACGTTCCAAACACGTCGCCATTGGGTTGCTGGTGTAGGTGCGGTTGAGATGACTTCCGCCTCTGCGTCCGGCCTAGTTCTGAGCGCATGCCTCATAAGGGCATGCGTCAACCCTCGCTTGGACTTCCTGCCGTAGCATAGACAACCAAGGGACCTCTAAGAGGCGACTACACTTACGGGTTTTGGATAGCGGCTTCGATTGGGGACCCCCTTAAAAAAAAAACATGAAAAAAACAAACTTTAATAAACAAATATCAAAAACTTCAGGTGGTAGCGGGAACTCGGAGCCGAGTCCTAAAACCACTTCTCGTAAGACAGGAGGGGCGAAATCGCCTCCTCGCAATTCCTCCCGGAGGATAGCCCCGAGGGCTGAAGTTCCCAGTGGCAGCACAGTGCCGGAACCGACTTCCAGCACGAATCTCGGGGTTACAAGAGAGAACTCGCGTATGTTAGGCAGCGGACCGCAGACGGCACCGGGCAAAGCAAACGATTCTTCTCTGACTTTTGCCTGGCTACCAAAATCCTGGAACGCTATGGCGACCAAAATGTCTCTCAGCTATCTGAGAAGCATTCTCAGACGCTTGAGTGGGCCAGGTAGGTTCTTGGTGGGGCGGAGGAAGGTATAGGAAATGGAGCGGTTACGACCGCACCACAACCGGATTCGGAGGTAAAGTGGCAACATTCCCAAGAGCAGGATGTTTCCCTCGAAAAAAACGCAGGACTGTTGGCGGTCTGACAAAATCATTTAGCGAAATCGCTATACAGGCAGGCTCTATCACTCTTGGAGTCATGGACAGTAGCAGGGAGGCCGGCGCCATTTCCAGGAAGGAATGGAAGAGAACAGCGTCCGCCATTCTGCCGTTTTCATGAGGATAGTAAGGCAAAATCCTGGACCTTCCCGTGCAGTGAGCGTGCCGGATGGCATTACGGCACCTTTAAACGAATAATTAGTGCTGTTGCGAACGGTTGTTTTGTTTTAGCATGATTTTTAATATTTTCTGAATTTGTCTTAAATCTAATAGTGTAAATAGAGTGAGATTTTTCGACGCAGGAACGAAGCGTTTAAATTACTCTCAGAAAAAATGTCTCGGGCTTTTATTATAATATACAAGGTGAAGTCGAAAATAAACAAGTCTGGGTTGAATTAGAAAGGACAGGAGCTTTGTTCTGATAACTTCGAGTTTATTTATTCAAAATAGTCCCCTCCTGCCTCGATACACTATTTTGCGCGCTCTAAAAGCTTTTCGATAGAGTATTTCAGGTCATTGATCGGAATCCGGAATGTCTTTCAGGATGTCGGTACAAGCCCTTTCGATGGCCTCTAAGAACGCAATACGTTTTGCTTTCGTGGCCACATGCAATTTTCCGAATAGGTAGAAGTTACATGGAGCCACATCAGGCGAATACGGTGAGTGATTGATGGTTAAAATGCGGTTTCTAGTCGAAAAATCAGTCATAGGAGTGGATCGATGAGATGGTGCATTATCATGCAATAAGCGCCAGCTCCTCCTTCGCGGTATTCAGGGCGAATTCGACGAATGCGATGCAACGAACGCTTCAAAATGCCAAGATAGAAAATTGCATTGACAGTTTAGCTCCTTAGCACGAACTCCTGGTTGACAATTCCTTTGGAATCGTGAGTATCGACTTAATTTTTGACTTCTCCAAACGTAATTTTTTGGATGGTGACTCATCTGGGGTTCATATTGGAAATGCCACGTTTCATCACCAGTTACAATGTTGTAAAGGAAGTTCTCGTATTTTCTCGTCTCTTTAATGAGGTCTTTCGAAGGTTGAATTATGAGCAATTTTTGGCCCTCAGTTAACTTGTGCGGAATGAAACGTGCACAGACCTTTTGTAAGCCCAAATGATCAGTTAAAATGCGATAAGTCGCTGTTTCCATCTAATTCTCATTTTACACCATTTTTTTGGGAACGTATCTATCGCATAAAAAGAGAATTAGGTGTAATTCAATTTTTAGCAATCGATTTTTCAAGATAATTGTTTGCTTACTCTGAAGTAAGAAATTTTTATAGACAAATCTTTTCTGCTAAATCAATGAAGTAATAAGATGATAATAATTCCACATATACATATATACATTGCTCATGCTGTACTTACACACACACATAAATGCATACTTTTCGCAATGTCATTTCGCTAATCATGTGAACGAAATCGCTTCGCCTGCGTGAACTCATTAAAGCCATCGCACCCAACTCGCCTGATGCGCAAAAGTAACAAACACACATACATATGTATACACTTCCAGGTATATGAATGCACACTCTGGATGACCGAGGACCGCTTACTGATCGGTTTCCATTTTTGTGATTATCTGTCTGCAGTTGAACTGGCAGCGCAGAAAATCCAAGTATTCATCCAAGCAACAAATCACTTGTTCTACGACTTTCGTTGTTTCGAGTAGTGGTAAAGGCGGAAGTAACCTGTTTAAAAATTAAATGCTAACGGAAATTCTCTTGAGTATTTGTGCAGTGATTAGCCTATACTTATGCTATCGCTATGCAGTTAGCCGTCCTGAAGGATTCCCGCCTGGTTGGTGTTTCAATTTCCCAGTTAATTCCTGATTGTGAATGCTAATTAAATGTGAATTTGGTTTGAAAAATATATTTCTCTTAAAGGACCTCCGCGCATACCGCTATTCGGCAGTTATTTGTTCATGATGCTGGCGGATAAAAAATATTTGCATAAAGGCGTACTGAAATTTACCAAGTGGTATAAATCGGATATTGTGGGTTTTCATGTGGGCCCCTTTCCCACGGTTGCGGTACATAATGCGCAGGGTGTCAGAGAAATATTGAATAGAAGAGAATTTGACGGGCGCGTACCAATATTTTTGGCACAAATGCGTGCACCTGAAGATGAACTATTAGGTAAGTAAAGGTAGATAGTAAGACAGGGTAAATAAAAAAAAATACAAAATAATAAAAAATTATAAAAAATAGTAAAAAAATAATAAAATAATATTATAATAAACAATTTATAAAAAAATAATAACAAAAAATAATAAAAAAACTAAATATAAAAAAATAATAAACAAAAAAAAATGAAAAATAATAAAAAGATAATAATAAAAAAATAGTGAAACTACAATTAAAAATAAATAAAAAAATAATAATACAAAAGTGAAAATACAATAAAAAAATAATAATAAAAAATTAATAAAAAATAATAATAAAAAGAAAATATTGTATAAAAAAATACAAAAAATAAATAATAAAAAAATAATAGAAAACAGTAATTAAAAAATAATAAAAAAAACAATACAAAAAGATATATACTTATTTATTGTAAAAGTGTAAAAACATAGTACAAAAACCAAAAATAAGATAAAATAATAATAAAAAAATAGTAAAAACATACTAAATTAAATAATAAAAATTAATAAAAACAAAATAATAAAAATAATAAAAAAATTTAACAAAAAAATACAAAACAATATACATTTATTGTAAAAGTGTAAAAAAATAATACAAAAATACTAAAAAAAAATAAATAAAATAACAAAACAAAAAAAATAATACAAACAAAAAACACAATAATAATAAAATAAAAAAATAATAATAAAAAAATAATAAAATAATACAAAAAAATAATAAAATAAAATAATAGCAAAAAAAATTATACAAAATACTAAAAACATAATAAAAAAATAATAAAAATTAATAAAAAAATAATTATTGTGAAAGTGTAAAAAACTAATACAATAAAATAAAATAATACAAAAAAATAATAGTAATAATAAATTAAAATAGAATAAAAATAAATAAAATAATAATAAGAAAAATAACAATAAAAAAATTTAAATAATACAAAAACAAAAAAAAAATAATAATAAAAATAAATAAAATAATAATAAAAAAATAATAAAAAAAAAAAAATAAAATAATAATGAAAAATAAAATAAAATAATAATAACAAAAAAATTAAAAAAAAAACATACAAAAAAAATTTATTGTAAAAGTGTATATTAAGATCGTTAATTGTGGTGAATATGTTGTAGATAAAGTTGGTAGGTTGCCTATTTTAGAAAACGAAATGAATTTATTATGTAAAGCAAAATTTTTGACATTTAGTACAACAAAAAAATTCGACGAAAGTACAATTTTGAAAAACTGGTAAATGAGTGATATCTCGATAACGACTTATTAAAATTACACCAAACTCGGTACACATATTACTTCCCATTTTATTTACAGCCAACAGAAATATTATTGAGGTCCAATAAAAATTTATTTATTTTGTTACAAAATTTATTAAAGTAAATGGAGTTTGGTCCGTTCTCTGGATTGCGCCCTTACGAAACAGCAGAAAAATTCTCTACCTATACAAATATTTTTTTTCCATTTTGCTTAGAATTTCTAAAACTATTGAGACCTATTTTGGTTTGTATAAATTAATTTTTAACAAATGTTATAAGTTCACATCTACCTGTGGAAGCTGCATTACCTACGTCTGCCGATTTCGTTACAATATTTGATGAGTAAATTTCCATCCGTTCATCAGCTGTTACAAGCTATCAACCCATTATATTAGCTGATGCATGCAACTTACCAGTTCCTCGCCGCCATAGTTAAATACGCAGCTGGCAATCCGTCGGCTCCCGCGGCTTTGTTGTTCTTTAACCGCGTTATCGCTATTCTCACCTCGTCATGGTCGGGTGACGGAACGACAGTTCCGTCGACAACGATTAAGGTATCGGGATCTTCACATTCTCTATGACATGCGCAACTGTCACTATTTAACAAGTTCGAGAAGTGTTCCCACCATAATTTAAGTACGTTCTGGATGCCAGTCACCAGATCGCCGTCTTTGTTCCTACGAGAAATCGCCCGGGTCTTGAAAACTTCTGTAAGCAGCCGAACTTTTTGGTAGAAGTTTCGGGCGTTTTTCCTGTTGGCCAGCATCTCAAGCTTCTCGCACTTACATATGTATTTTGGCCACTTGTTTCTTCATTCTGATAATATGTACCTACGTCTCGTTTCCTTTTTTAGCTCCCAGTAGTGATCCCACATAGTTCGCGTTGCGCCTGATCGCAGCGTTGCTCTATAGGCAGCATATTTTCTTTCTGCGGCAGCATGACATTGCTCGTCGTACCAATTGTTTTTTCGGCCTCACCGAAATCCGATTTTTTCTCCGGTGGCGGTACGTATAGAACGAGAAATGTTGCTCCATTGCTCGTGCATGGAGGATTGTTGGACAGTACTCTCAGAGAGTAGAAGTGAGATTCGAGTGGGGAATCTTTTGGTTATCTGTTGCGATTGCAGCTTTTCGATGTTGAACATTCTTTGCGTAGGTAGATGTACGGTTTTTGCTGCACAGATACTTGTGCGTATTTGGGCTGCAACGAGGTAATGATCCGAGTCAATGTTGGGTCCTCAGATCGCACGTACATGTAAAACACTAGAAGCATGTCTTTCATCGATCTAGTTTTGCGTTTTTGGATCAGAAGACAGCCAGGTAGCTCGGTATATATTTTTGTGCTGGAGTCTACTGCTGCAGAGTACCATGTTTCGAGCCTCGACGAAGTCGATCAGCCTCTGTCTCTTACCGGTGTTTCGCTGAACTTTCGTACTGTGGGACAAAAATTTCCCTCCCTTGCATTAAACTTGGCAAGCATGATTTTTAGGGGGTACCGCTCATAGGAACGTTCCACTCGCTCATAGAAGCAAATTTTGGTCGCATCGTCCTTCTCTTCCGTCGAGGCGTGAGCGCCAATAAGCGAGATGTTGAAAAATCTCTCTTTAATGCGGATTTTTGCGAGACACTCGTCCACCGGAAGGAACGAGAATACTTGGCGACGAAATCTTTCTTCCTCTATAAATCTATATAATCTATAAATCCAACCTTTACATTGCAGCTATATGTAGCAGACCTCGCAAGGTCCAATGCTCTTTTTGCCTTGCCCCATCCATCGCATTTCTTGAATGGCAGCGAGGTTAGGCTTTACTCTCACGAGGACATCAACCAGCCGGGCAGAGGCACTTTCCCAATTAAAGTACCGGACATTCCAGGTGCTTGTGCTCAAATCATAATCCTTAGTGCATTTGTAGGGGTGGTCATCAGAGTTTTTATTGGGGGAGATTTGTACGTGGCGGGTCTCAAACCCAGCGAACAACTAAATATCCTGGGAAGCTTCGCCTTCTCACATTAGCTCGCTCTCAAACGGATAATCGAGAGCTACCCAAAAGATACCTGGGCGATGCTCGGAAGTTTTGAGTCGTCCTGGCCACTGCCAAAAGAAAGGAAATCAGGTACTTTTGCCACTTGCGTTTCAATCGAATGAGAATATATTGGCAATTCTTGTTTTTTTTGTGTTCACGTTTTCAAAATTTACATATCAGCGCATGCCACGTTGTATTTACGGATGTGTATTTTATGAACTCAAGTATTAAATTTGATTATCGATCACTTCAATATTCGCATAATATGGACTCATTTAAGTGATAAGCATTTACACATACATACATACGCGAATCTGTATTTAACGGAGTTGTAAAACAAACTAAATCGTTAACAGAAATGCTCTGGGTCTAAAGTGCATTTCCACTGAAAAATAAAGCCAATGGAAAAGTAAGACATACATAGCGAAATAAATTACTGTGGGCATACATATCGGCATACATGAGTATTTATGTGCAAGTAATCCGGAATATATATTCCTGTCACTTATTCACCAAAGAACTGTTGTACCCTTTTTTCCCATAGCTGCATATACATCCATATACAGTAGGGCGGGTCGATTTAAAAATGGCTCATTGCTCTGTGAAAATCGTATTCTAGGGATCAAAATAAGAAACTTTGCCGAAGGAACCATACCTCTAAAACGAATTCTGATGTCCCCCAATTTGGGTCGAACGACAAATCCCACTTTGACCCATTTAGAGTGCTCCAATCGAGTCCAAATGTATGACCGACCCCCACTAACTTTGGACGGCCGATCCACCCATGCCAGTGGCACACCCCCTAGAACTCCCCTGGGGGGTTCCCCATACAATCATTTCAAAATATCACCATTTTTGGCCTTTACATGAGAAAAGAAACTAAAAAGTTCGACCCAAATTGGGGGACATCAGAATTCGTTTTAGAGGTATGGTTCCTTCGGCAAAGTTTCTTATTTTGATCCCTACAATATGATTTTCACAGAGCAATGGGCGATTTATTTGCCTCCCCACAAATCGACCCGCCCTTATATACAGGGTCCGACACTCGAAGTGTAACCAATTAAAAAGGCCAAGAATTTAGTTTGGAAAATTACTTTTATTCAATTCATAGTAAAAAAGTGTGAAAATAATACAAAATTAAGAACCAATTTACTTTTGCTCGATATGACCACCTTTTGCCTTGACTATGGCCTTGAGACAGTCCAGAAACGAATCGCCAGCTGCCCGAATGCGACTTGCAGGTATTTTGGCTCATTCGCGGACAATACCTTTTTTCAGCGGCTCGAGACTGGTGAATCTTTTAGTGCGGACTTTGCTTTCCAAAATGGCCGAAAGAGAATAATTTATTGGAGTCGCTTTTGGTGAATCTGAGAGCCATTGTGTGAACGTTGGGAAGTTCGGAACGTTGTTTTTTAGCCATTCGTGGTTCACTCGAGCTTTATGAGACGGCACCGAGTCCTGTTGAAACGTGCATGGTCTGCCACCGAAATGTTTGTCTGCCCACGGCTTCAAAGCAACCTCCAGAATACTTTTCCGCTAATATTTCGCATTCACCTTAACGCCAGGCTCGATGAAAATGATTGGAGAGCGCCCATCTGCGGTTACACCGGCCCAAACCATTACCTGTGGCGGGTGCTGCCTCCTGGTGGCCAATGGATGACTCAAATTCTCGTATGAACGGTCGGTCAAATAAACCCTATCGTTTTGGGAGTTTACGAATTACTCAATTTGAAAAATTTTCTCATCAGAAAACACAATGTTCGGAACCCAGAAATTGACCGCTTTCGGCCAAGCGAGCAACTCCTTCACTCTCTCAAGTCTGACTTGTTGCTGCTTTGGTGTGAGATCATGCGCCTTTTCGATCTTGTAAGGCTTGACTTTCAGCTCATTTTTCAGTATGCGGCAGATGCTACGGTCAGATATTTTCAGTTCGTTCGCCATTTGATGGGCACTTCGTCGGGAATTTCGCTCAAGTCGCTTCTTCACTTTTTGAACCATTGCACGTGACGTTGAAGTCTTTTGATGACCCCCTCCATGATGTTTCGCGATGCTACCAGTCTCATTGTAACGAGTAATGGTGCGATAAACAAAAACTTTATTTTATTATTATTGATTGGCTGTTTGTGCACTGCGAGCTGAAAAGATGTATTGTGCAGCCATGTAGCCTACTCAAACAGTTTCAGGCTGTTAATAAACCCTAAAAATTCTGTACGCTTAATTTCTACCAGGAGGTTTGGATCTATAACCCCATTTTGCAGGTAATTTAGTCTGCGTCGTGCCACTGCTGGGTAATCGCATAGAACGTGTTCTGCTGTTTCTTGTACCTCTTTGCAGAGCCTACAGGAATCGTTTTCTATTACACCTATCTTTTTCATGTGATAACTAAGTTTACGGTGTCCTGTTAGTAGTTCAGTGCAAATTTGTATGTCCTTTCTGCTTAGGTTAAGCATTGCTTCTGCCTTTATCCGTTCTGGATCTATAAGTCTTTTCGATTGAACAACTGAGTTTCCTGGAGAATTCCAGTTTCCTTTCCATCTTGTCGTGAACTTTCAGGTACGAAGAGTTCAAGATTGAACCCAAAATCCTTACATGTCCTGTAAGATTGCCTTCTTGGAGATGGAATAGATTTGGAAGCCTTAGAGCTGCACTGATTGCCGTCCCTTTGGCTACAAGATATAGTGGAATGAGTCCAGTGACCATTGCTAAAGCCGCTGTGAGGCATGTTCGCACTGCTACCGTTAAAACTTTAATTACTTTAAGGTGCTAAAGCTCACGAAGAAACGCTGGTTGTAATTTTCCAGCCAACTATACACGACACTATTACGTTCTTCTTTGTCCATTACTGACTTTCTCGCGTTTACACTTCCGCGCTTGTAAAAAATACTCTGTAATGTCTTTTAGCCAACTAACAGATAGCTGATGTCCGTACCCCTGCATCAGCTGCGCGAGCGCACAGTGGTTCCGCCATAGGACATTGGATGAAAATAGTCATGTTAAAATTATGCAACAATATTTAGCTAAATGTTAGTTCATTAGTCATAGTAACTTAGAGTATAAAAGAAATTTCAACTGCACAAACACTTCACTTAAAATTGTGCCTCCAAAGTAAGAGAATTTGAAAAGTGATAGTTAGCGTGGTCTCCGCTCCGTACTTACGCAGTTCCGGGAAGTGTTATTTTTCTAAGAATTACTGTGTTTATGACCTGTTGTACAATGGAAATTCAAGTTGAAGGTATGTAAAACATGTTGAACGTTTTCTTATCTTTTTTAATTATTATTTGATGGGTTTTCAGACCGTACGAAATACGTACTTTAAAATTTCCCATTTTTTTTTTTTATAAGAAGTTTGTAAAGTTTTAACTAAGTTCGCACGAATTCGCACAAATGAAACATACATTAAAATATTCTTACATATGTCCTCTTTAAGGAAAAATAGTTTCCAGCTGCGATGACCTGCGACTGCGCTTGATATAGGGTCTAATCTGTACCTATGTGACTCATTTACGAGTCAATGTTAGATTTGTGGTGCGACACCTAAAGAAATGAATGACGTAGAAAAGTGTAGAAACAAACAAGTAAACTCCAGTAGATTTGAATTTGGTTTATAACCCCTGCATTCTTAGATTAGATTTTTTGAATACTTTATTCATGTTTCTTAAAGAATCGAATTTAAAAGGTGGCAAGCACGTTCATCTGAGGAAAAAGCACTTTTAGCTAAGAGAAAGGAATTCGTTCAGAGGGAGTTTAGAGAACAATTAGGCTTGATAGTTGACAAACCACGAAGTGGAGGAAGTGGCACCTCTAATGAAGGAAATACAGCACGAAAATTTTTCCTTCATTCAACCATATCATCCGAAATCACAGGAATAGACAAACACGTTATAGACAGATGTAGTTATCTCCTACAATGTCTTTCATCTGGTTTTAAAATTAATTCGAATAAATTCAAAATATACGCACTAGACACTGCTAAAATTCTAGTTAGTAAATATTCATGGTATAATTTACCTGCATCAGTTCATAAAGTGCTCATTCATGGGTCGGAGGTAATCGATCATTGTTTATTATCAATTGGAGAATTATCAGAGGAGGCAGCTGAATCATGTAATAAATTAGTGAAACAATTCAGACGTGATAATACCAGAAAGCACTCAAGAACTGTAACTTACACGGATCTTTTACACAGGCTTCTTCTTAATTCCGATCCATTTATATCTAGTCTACGAAAATTACCATGTAAAAAGAAATCTATGATGTCAAGAGAAGTGTTAGATTTACTGAGTTAAAAGTTTTGTATTTCTAAGTACATTAACTTTTTGGAAAGTGAATATGTTATTATTTTCATAAATAAGAATAAGTTAACTCATCCTTTCGGAATTTAATGTTTTTTTCTATTACTGTTTATAATTTAAGATTTATGCAAAACCTTAAACGGAAAAAAAAATTTTATGTAAAAAATGTGTGTACCTAATTTTCCTTTGACTTTTTATATTAATTATATATTACTTTATTATATATTATTATTATTATATCTTATATATATTCTTATTATATATATATTACTTTTTATATGTCTTAATGTTTTTTTAACAAATAAAAACATTTATCAACTTAAAAACGTACTAAAAAGTCATTTATCACGCCAAAAGTTCCTATGACCGCTCTTCCTACGCAGCGGGACCACTGTGGAGCGGTCTGAAGTTGGTTACAGTTCGAGTGCCGGACCCTGTACCTACATATGTATATACATATTTTCCAATAATTCCTAAGTGTCATCAACATTAAGTGCTAATTGATTCATTCATTTAAAAACAACTACTATTGAGTCATTACTTACTTTTTTATGTGCTGTTTTCCTTTTCCCGTAGGTATTTTCTTTCGTGAAGGTCCCGTGTGGAAGGAGCAACGTCGCTTTATTTTACGCTATCTTCGTGATTTTGGATTCGGCCGCCGCTTTGCTGAACTGGAATTAGTCATTCAAGAGGAGATAACTGATCTTCTAGATCTCATACGCAACGGCCCCCGCTATCCACATGAGCACGAATTATCTACGCCGGGCGGTTATAGAGTGTGTGTCCCAAATGTGTGGAGCCCATTTACATACAACGCCTTCTTTCACATAATGATGAACGAGCGGCGACCGCGTTCCGAACAAGCCGAAGTGTTGCAGCTCATCAAGATGGGAATGCAATTTCAACGCAAAGGAGATGATTATGGTAAAATGTTGAGTATTATGCCTTGGATACGACACGTATTCCCCAGTTGGAGCGCCTACGATGTACTAACAACGGCGAATAAATTTATTTTTGAGTTTTTCGAAAAAATTATAGATCATCACATTGACACCTATGATGAGAATAGTGAACGAAATTTTATCGATTTATATATCAAGCAGATGAAAGTAGAGCATGAGCAGGGCCAGACTGACGTTTACTATCGCACACAGTTCATATTGGCTTTGGTGGATTTCGCCTTTCCCGCATTCACAGCGATTGGCGTACAATTTACGTTCCTGATACAATACCTCCTACTCTATCCCGAAGTGCTGAAACGCATACAATCGGAAATAGATGAGGTGGTTGGTGGTGGGCGCTTGCCAACGCTTGAAGACCGCAAGCATTTGCATTACACAGAAGCTGCTATTCGGGAGGGTTTGAGAATTGAGACTTTGGTGCCTTCGGATGTGCCGCACCGAGCATTAGAGGACACCGAACTGCTGGGTTACAAAATACCAAAAGTAGGTTTTCGATTCGGCGATCAATAATTAGCGTTGATGGTTTATGACATTTTTATTTTTATTTAGCACACTATTGTAATACCCAGTTTGTATGCATATCACGCTGATGAACGCGTCTGGGGCGATCCGACAAAATTTAGGCCGGAACGATTTTTGGATGAGAATGGAAAGCTATCGCTGAAAAAGGACGTATCACTGCCTTTCGGCGCAGGTAATACTTTTGAATTCCTTTAAACACTGTGACCGGTTTTTAAAATTACTCACTGTTATTTCACTGCCGTATAGGAAAACGACTTTGTGCTGGAGAGACTTTCGCGCGAAATATGCTATTCCTCATAACTACAGCGATGTGTCAAAATTTTAACTTTATTTTGGGGCCAGGTGATGCATTACCAGATTTAACGAAAAATAATAACGGTTTAATTATCACACCATACGATTTTTGGTTACAATTGGAGGAAAGGAACTAAGAGTGGAGAAAATTTATTTATTTATAATTAAAAACGCCGAGAAAAAAATATATAAAAATGAATGAACTTTTGTGTTATGCAAATATATCTATTAAATGTATTTTGCGTTCTGAAACAAAAAAAAATAATAATAATAATAATTCTATAAAAAAATATACTAATAATACGTTCACATATAAGTAGATCATCTACGTTTCGTGTTTAACTCCCAATCCATAATTAAAAAGCGAGATTACCCATACACAATTTCTCTCCCGAAAACTGAGATTATAAAATAATCCTAGATTATTACCAATATTTTTTTTTTTTAATACAACCCTGTGTGTTCTGTGCAATAGGTCATTATTTTTATGAATGTAAAGAGTAACATCAAAGTAGAAACTAATTAAAATAGTTGCCGTTCATGATGGAAAGAATAATGAGATGGCGTCTATCGTGGTACCGTTACTTTGCTCTCAGGAATTTGACAATGAGCGACGTCGTATTAGCACCTTTATGCTCAGATTATCAATTTCTTAACATGATTTAGCTTTTTTTTTTGGTATTTAGACTCGGAGTTTTAGTCCTATCTTCATGACATTTTTCTAGTCTGTTCTAATAAAAATGTAATGTTTAAAATTTTGTGAAATATACATTTTTTTAAAATTAGTTCAAGGATTCACTCAGTTTTATTTAGCTTTACTTTCTTCAACATCTGGTCGCATGGCCCGCGATTGCGGTTACTGTTGGTGTTCTTCTCCTTCCACCAGTCAAATCTCTCTCTCTCGCTACTGCAGTGTTGCCTAACTTTGGATATAAAAACGCACTAAAATGCCCATTTAAAGAAAATAAAATACCAATTTTTTATTGAACTTTGTGTTTTTTTTTTTAATAAATGTGTTATGGTTATGTATAATTTATTAGATGCGCAACTAAGTTCTCGCTATTTTTTTTATTTTTTTTTTTATGAAAATACAACTTTATTCTGAAAAAAAAAATGGTTACAAGTGAATGATTGAATGTATTGCCCATCGCTAGCTACAACTTTTTCCCATCTCTCTGGTAGATCTCGCATACCGTCGCGGTAAAACTGTTCATCTTTTGAGGCTATCCACGGATCAAGCCATTTTTTGATGTCTTCATATGAATGGAACTGCTGGTCAGCTAGGCCATGTGCCATCGATCGGAACAGGTATTAATCGGACGGCGCAATATCTGGAGAATATGGCGGGTGGGTTGGGATTCCCATTTCAGTGATTCCAGGTAGGTTTTAACGGGTTTGGCAACGTGAAGCCGAGCTTTGCCATGCTGTAGAATCACTTTTTCATGCCTCTCCGCGTATTGCGGCCGCTTTTTGCGCAGTGCTCGGCGAATTGCATGAATTGAAGTCGATACCGATCCCCAGTGATCTCCAGGTTTCGCTTGGTTTTAACAGTTCATAGTAAATAACATCAACTTTGTCCCCTCAAATACATAGCATAACCTTCACAGCGTGAATATTCGGCAGAGGCGACGACGAACATTGAAGCATGACCGGGCAGTCCCCATAACTTTCTCTTCTTTGGATTGCTGTAATGAATCCATTTTTCATCACCCCCCACGATGCGATGAAGAACACCCTTCCCTTTTGCCGCTGGAGCAGTTGTTCACAGGTGAAAAAACGACGCTCCACATCCCTTGGTTTTAACTCATAAGGAACCCAATTCCCCTGTTTCTGAATGATTCCCAAAGCATGCAATCGCTTGGAAATGGATTGGCGGGTAACTCCTAATACTGAAGCTATTTCTTCTTGCGTTTGACACGGATCCTCATTGAGCAATGCCTCCAATTCAGCGTCTTCGAAGGTTGTTGGCCTTTCTTTCCGCGGACGGTCGTCAACATTAAAATCACCGTCTTTGAAGCGACGGAACCAATTTCGGGACGTTGTTTCATTTAAAGCAGCATCTCCATAAACTTTTTGTAGCTCTCGATGCGCTTCATTGCCATTGAAAGAGGAATGAAAGAGGAAAGTCAACAATTCCCACATATGATGAGTAATCGGCACAACAAAATCAGACATTTTCACAAAACCAAAACAAAATAACTAATGCCTCGAAGCAGTTTGTTTACCATATGTCTAAGCTTGGTTTACGACGTTTAGGTTGTGTTAGAAACGACTAGCACACACTGCTGGCGGCATCTATTGACAAACAGCGGCAACTTAGTTAATAATTTATGAGTTTTTTGTTAAGAGAAACTTTTTCGTTAAGAAAACGACTTTTCTGCTATATTTGAGGTTATGTAACAAGATGAGGTACTCTTTTTGTAAAAATGTCTTTATAGTTTTTTCAGTATTTTCTGGTATTTTGTCCTTAGTTTTACTATGAATACACTTCTTGATGCCCTATGGCCCACTAAGAATTGAAGACCGGAAGAAACGATTACACCTCTATGATTTTAATTCGCGTTCAGTAAATTCAAACGCTTTTCAAATGTTTAAAAAAGGTTTTCAATGAAGAAGAGTTGATAGAAGATCCAATATGCTTGCATAACCTTAAAACGAGTAAACATTTAAATTTGCACTTTCAAAATATCAAATTTTATAAGAACCAGCAAATTTTCATTAACACTAAAATCTTTTTAGAGTGACCTTTTTTAACCTTCTTTTGATTTATGAACAGTTTTTTTTACTTACAATTTCGGTAGCTTTAAATTAAAAAAGAAACAAACACCAAACTTAAAAACTTTCGCATTTTGAACAACTCAGCTAATGCGACGTCACGCACTCTCTGATGGATGCAATCTTGTCTCTATCATTCTTGGTTGCCGGCAAAGAAAACAGGTTTGTAGACAGAATTCTAATGAAATGTTTGTATGTCCATAAACGCTTCGCCCTCTTATTACTTATTATAAAATATAATATCGAATTTCGAATGCGTATTACTGCCATAATTTTTTCAAATCTCAGTAAACGTCGTTTATGGATTTCCTCCAACTGTTTATTATAAGCAGCCAATTGCGCTATTAATTAGCTATACTTTATGCTTGCCTTCTTTTCATATCATTAATAATCATTAAACAACCCAAAAACTCGAAAATATTCCACCAAAGCAACTTCTATGAAGAAAAAACTTTCAAATCAGTATTCACAGCTGATTGCCAATTTTTGAGGCAATCTGCCATATGTGAAAGGGCAGTTTAATTTTGTGGATTTATTGGTAATTACTGCATATGTGAACGTTCTTTAAACCGACGAATTTTTTAAAGTCTAAACAGATGTGGCGCTACCCAAGGCAAATCTATTCAAGGTGGTTACATTCGAGCAACAACAAAATTTATTATATTAGAGTTGTAAGGGAAAGATAATAAAGGGTGGTTAAATTTCAAGGGCCGATGTTGAATGTGAACCACACCTAAACGTCAACGACACCGTTGGACTTCTTCCTTTGGGGTTATTTGAAAGAAAAGGTGTACTTCGATAAGCCAGCAACAATTCAAGAACTAAAGGATGAGATAATTCGGCAAATTAACGGCATAGAACCTCAATTATGCCTCAGCGTCACCGAAAATGTGGACCATCGGGTGAAGGTGTGCCGCCGAGACCGCGGTGGCCATTTGGCCGATACTTTATTTCATACGTAATTGAGCCATACCAATATTATCATAATAAAGAGAAATGACAATAATTTCCTAAAAAAATTCTATTTTATTCAAAATCAACACCGGCTCTTGAAACTTAACCACCCTTTAGAAGAATGGAATGAATGACAAATAGACAAAATTCGTTTGACGCGCATTAACAATATAATAGCAATTTTCCGTCATTTCGTTTTACTGATATTTCTAAATTAAAGGCGAATGGAAGAAGAGGAAATCAACTTGACTAATCGCATCACCTTCTATAGATACTACGTGACACTAGCAATCCGGTAAAAAAAATCTACGATTTGCGGTCTATACAAACCTCTTTCTAGAAGATACGGTACGTTGCGGTAAGAAACTATACCGGAGTAAACATTCTACTGTTTATGCTGCAAACAGTGACCGACGTATCATAGTCCCTTACCGCAGCCCCTAGAGAGCACAAAATTGAGCAAAACTCTTACCGTAGAGAAGAACTGCATTCTTTTAGTTACATATTTACACAATACATCGGTTTGTGTGTGTATGTGTTTGGTTGTATCGGCACAATGTTGCCATTGTTACTTTTCCTTACACAATTTTTCATTGTTTAATAAACCAAAGCCAAAAACCAACAAATGCAAATACAGGTAGTTCATTTATCTACAATGAACATTATTCAACATTGTTTTTAAGTCATTTTAACAAAAATTAAAATTTTTCCAAGTTTATTTTGTAAATGATTTCGAAATGTACTGTTTGGCAACACTGTGTGGTGAGAGAACAATCAGCTGACACGGTTCTAAGGGAATTCACAAAAATCCTACGATAAAATCTACGATACTACGATACGGAAGGGAAGTAATTTCTCATTTACATGAGGCTCTCATTAGTTTGATCGTAACAGCTGACAGGGGACTGCGTTTAAGTCGGTGACTGTTGCACGTCGGTGTTAGTTGTTGACATTTTATTGTTTAGTTTACATTTTGTTTTTTAGTTGATTTTCAATTCTTTAGTTGTATCTGCTTACAAAAAAATGTTATCAATTCGTTATCTGTGCGCGAATGTTCATCAAGCTACAATTGTGTTTTGCAATCCTACATCAATATATTTTTCATACCGTACCGTACCACTTTAATGGTGCTCACACTCACCAACGCAAACGTACGCCCGAATCAGCTGACACGATAAATCTGATGAGAGCCTGATTTAAATGAATTCTCACCACGCTCCGTTCCGTAGTATCGTAGCTCGTTGTTTCATCGTCTCAGCTGATACGGGCGTATGGGTGTACGATTGCGTTGGCGAGTGTGAGCACCATAAGGGCATCTGATTTTTATTGTTGTCAAATACGATCTTATACCGCAAAGGTAGTACCGTATCCCTTTCAGAGCGCCTTTAATGGGATGGTTTGTTGTGTGCTATTGTAAACGGTTTACTTCGTGATAATAAGAAGAGGCACCAAATTGCAATTTTAACGTTGGCGGGCTACGAAAAAAATTATTATTTTACAATCAATTTTAGCAATTATTTTTCGCACAATGGGTGAAAAAGGTGCAGTGTTGAAAACACTAGCGAAAAAATTATCCGAACAGACACGAGTCGGTCATGTAGTGGAAGTTCAGGTGAGGACCTATTCGTGTGTATCCGATATACGTATTAATAACGGACTTTTTTTTTGTCTCTATTAGGATATCGAAGATTCAATTTTTTCTCCATTTTTCTCACCTGTACAAACGCGACAGCAGCGAAAAATAAACCAAACTCAGATACTCGAATTCCCAACTAAACGCCAAACAACAGGCCCCACCGCAAAGTCTAGCGGGTTGAAAAAAGAGACTGCTAAGCCAGGCAATTCGCCTAAAAATGTCGATATTGCTGCTACAACAACAACAACAACTAAAAAGGTCAAAAAGGAGTCTGAAAGTACCATGAAATGGGAGCCGAAAGACTGGCGTTTGATGTTGGATAATATCCGTATAATGCGCACTGTCGACGCACCTGTGGACACCATGGGATGCCACAAATGTTCGGATGATAAGGCAGATGAAAAGGTAGATAAGAGTTTAAGCAACAGTAGATATACCTTAACACGTACATACATACATACATACATTTAACAGACGCAACGCTTTCAAAAACTGGTTGCCCTAATGCTCTCAAGTCAGACGAAAGATGAAATCACCTTTGATGCCATGCAACGCCTGAAAAGCAATCAAATGACACCGCGAATGATTGCAGCCATGGAGAGAAGCAAACTGGAGGAATTACTAAAACCCGTATCATTTTACAAAGTAAATATAGGGACACATTTGTAAGAATTGCATAACATTAATTTATTTACTCTGTTAGAACAAAGCGAAATATTTACAATTGACTTCGCAAGTACTCATCGATAAATATGACAGTGACATTCCAGGCACCATCAAAGAATTGGAAGCATTGCCAGGTGTTGGTCCGAAAATGGCACATTTATGCATGTCAACGGCATGGAATGAAGTAACGGGAATAGGCGTAGATGTGCATGTGCATCGCATTACAAATCGTCTAAAGTGGCTGCCTAAGCCTACAAAGGAACCCGAACAGACGCGTGTCGCATTGGAATCGTGGCTACCACGAGATATGTGGCCAGAAGTCAATCATTTGCTAGTTGGTTTCGGCCAAACCGTTTGCAAAGCTGTGCGTCCACGTTGCATGGAATGTTTGAATAGTGGCATATGTCCAGCTGCGCAATGTAAAAATGTAGTTAAGTCTTTAAAAAGTGCTCCAAAAATATTATTGATGGACAATGATGATAGTAAGGATGTGACAGTCACAAAAAGGTCCAAATTGCAAAAACCAAACAGTTTCAATTGAAAATGGCCGGTAATTCGAACGCAAGTTTGAGCAAAATTTCTGCATGTAATTCCTATTGTTTCAATCATAAAAATCACCTAATTCATAAAAGAAAATAAAACACAGAAAAATGTTAATTAAAATACATTTGTATATTGATTTGCCGTATTTGGCAAATAGTCTTCATTTCTCCGGGCAGATTGCATGAAAAGATATTGACTGATTGTTATAGATTTGTATTACATAATTGCCGCCAAAATTAATATGACGTAATTTTTTTATAATTTTTATTTCATAAAATGCATACAATTGCTTGCATATTTCAAAAATGGTTTGCACGCGTATTCGCCAGGAGTTTCTGCAATATGTGGAGTGGTATTATAACGCGGATGATGCTGTAGCTTAGGGTGTTAAGTATTACAGTTCTTGGCTATTCTTCGTCTCAAATCATAAATAAACTAAACCATTTTTAGATAAATAAATACGCTGAAGGGGGATTGCTTTGATTGTGGTATACCGTGTAATGGTAAAATTCCACCTAGACTGACGTATACTTAACCTGCACGCCTACTACTTGACCTACTTTTGCTTCGTTTCTTGATCGGTTACATAGCGCACATAAATAACGGGATTAGGCACACTTGCAGGCGGTTCTTCGAATTCATCCATATAGGAGCAGGCAATGGCTAGAGTGCTGCCATCATGACTGAAGTTTAGTGATGAGATTGACGTATCATATTGATGGAACTGACAGAGGCGCTTTTTGTTGAAACCATCCCAAATATTCACTAAACAATCCGAGCCGCCCGTCGCAAAGGTGTTGTAAACATTGTGAAAACTTATAGCGTTTACTGGGTAAATGTGTTCAATGCTATCCTCTTTATTGCGATGACACTTGAAAGCAAATTTACGCTTCTGTACTTCTGGATCAGGATCCAAATATTCGACAGCAACACGTCCCTCAATGGAAGACATCACATAACCCTCCTTATTGGGAAACAAACGTATGCAACGTGTTTGATACTTCAACGATGATTCGCGCTTCATCATATACTCTTCCATTTTGCGCAGATCCCAAATGAGTACTTTGCGATCTGAGGTGGCTACGACAATTTTCTCATCATTTACCGACATTGAATACACTTTCCCGTTACTTTGTTCGTAGGTGCCGACACAACGCTTTTCCCGCATATCCCACAACTTGATTGTTTTATCCCAGCTGCCAGTTAGTATACCATTTACGGATTCAGCGTATTCAACACAACGTACTGCATCATCGTGTGAGCCAACAATGTTTTCGGTGTGCGTATTGACATCGTAAAGGCGCAACTGTTTGTCGAGTGAGCCACTTACAACATGCACAATATCCTAAAGATAAATACAAATTAAGCAATTTTGTGCACGTTTTATTGGCATATTTATTGCAATTACTCACCATAAAGGCGACATCCATTACGGGCATGTCCTCGACGAACTTCTGTCGCATGGCATTGTTCACGACATCGTAGAACCGCACCGTTCCATCCCAGGCGGAAGCAATGAGATATTGATTTGTTTTGGGCCCAAATTTTACCGCCGATATAGCATCATCTGGGGAATTGTTTAGTTTCACTTCTGTTGGACGCATAACTCAATTTATTTTATGAAAAAGCCTTCTCGGTTAAATTCCTTTGCGTAAAACAAAAATAATGTTTGCTTCTGCTTCTTCTTTCGTGTATACTAATTCACCATAGGCGAGCAGTTGTTTTCAAAATGCGCCATTACGGGTTGCAGCGTACATGCCAAAACGATGTTGCCACCAGGTCGAAGTTTTGATATTATTTACAGTAGCTGACTAGGAAATATCAGGAATGATACGAAATAAATTGACTAGACAAAGTTAAAATACCTTCACATAGGCAGTAATTAGCAATAAATCCAAAAATTAATCTACCCTTTCACATATGGCAGAGGACCTCAAAAATTTACAATCAGCTGTCAATACTACTTTGAAGGGTTTTTCTTCATAGAAGTTGCTTTGGTGGAATATTTTGGAGTTTTTGGTGTGTTTAATTATTATTAGCGATATGAAGAAAAGACAAGGAGAAGAAATAGCTAATTTAATAGCGCAATTGGCTGCTAATAATAAACAGTTGGAGGAAATCCGTGAACGACGTTTATTGAGATTTGAAAAAATTATGGCTGTAAAAAGCATTCGAAATTCGATATTATATTTTATAATAAGTAATAAGAGGGCAAAGCGTTTATGAACACACGGTTTTTTCTTTAAACAAACATTTCATTGGAATTATGTCTACAAATCTGTTATCTTTACCGGCAACCAAGAATGATAGAGACAAAATTGCACCCATCAGAGAATGTGTGACGTCGCATTAGCTGAGTTGTTCAATGTTCCCAAGCCATTTGCTTTTCGCAATAAATTTAGTGCTTTATTATACCCAAAATGCGAAAGTTTTTAAGTTTAGTGTTTGTTTATTTTTGTTTTTAATTTAAAGCTACCATAACTGTAATAAACTGTTTCTAAATCAAAAGAAGGCTAAAAAAGGTCACTCCAAAAAGATTTTAGTGTTAATGAAAATTTATTGTTCTTAAAAAATTTGATATTTTGAGAGTGTAAATTTAAATTTTTGCTTCTTTTAAGGTTATGCAAGAATATTGAATCTTCTCTCAACTCTTCTTAACATTGAAAATCTTTTTTACACATTCTAAAAAGCGTTTCAACTTACTGAATGCGAATTAAAACCATAGAGGTGTAATCATTTCTTCTGCTCCACAATCCTTATTGGGCCATAGGGAATGAAGAGGTGTATTCATAGTAAAAATAACCAGAAAATACCAGAAAATTCTGAAGAAACCATAACGACATTTTTACAAAAAGAGTGCTTTATCTCGTTACATAACCTGAAATACAGCAAAACAGTCGTTCTCTTAACGAAAAAAGTGCTCTTAACAAAAAAACTCATACAATATAACGATTTATTTCTGTTTTCTCCGACCGGTTGAAGACTCAGAGTTGCTTTTCACATTACTTGATGACAATTGAGTTGTTTACAAGCAACATCAGGCAAATAACAAGCAAATAATATTCGATTTGCGCAGGAAACCTTGTAAATTTCATATAATTTAGAGAGCAGTTTTTTTTTGGGGCAACGAGCTGCAATATGTTGCTTCACTAATATAGCAAACGAAAAGATTTCACTACAAAATTTTATTGTAACCACAAAATGTCAGCTGAAAACCGTTCCGACGCAACAGTGTTTTCCGTTCACGTCGCAATTGTGTTTAACTCTTTCCGGCGCATTGAAAAAATCGCTAAAAATTAAACACAAAGATATTTTGATTTCATTTATTCGAGACATTTAATGAAGGAAATGTAAAAAAAAAATGTTTATCCTTGCAGGATTTTGTACAAGGATGTGGGCCGACTTTTATACCATTGCGCATAGAGTGCGAGGATTACTTCTGAAACTCATTGAGTTTCTAAGTTTTTGTTTTGCTGAGGCAAAGTGGCACATTACAAGTTGAGCACACCCACTGAGTCCTTCTTTGGTGGCGCTTGCTGCAGTACGCTCATCTACGTAAGGTTGTTCTGACTGGTTGGTGGGATGACGAGGATCGTAGGCTTGGATCTACATACGGTTTGTTTTTCTTTATGCGGACTCTAGCTTTTATTTTTGGTTCCAAGTGTAGGTGGTGAGGCTGAACTGCATGTATTGAAATTTAATCAAGTTTGAAGTCCTTAAGGGGTAAGTGGTACCCTATACTTTTAGACCCACTTCATGGTCCTTCCCAACGCCTTTTTGATGTCCTTCTTCTGCGAAAAACCGCGAACGCGAACATGCGTTCAATTTTACAATAGGTGGAATTCCGAATTTCTGCCTCAATGGTGGCAAGGAGTTAGTAAGGACATCTAGCAAGTACTTAAATGCTGACTTGTTTAGCCTGTAATATTGCCAAAACCTAAAAAATAAGAAATTAAGTTAGTATTGCAAAATCCCATTAGCATTTTTTGTTATCTCACATTGAATCACTTAGCTCCAAAGGGTTGGAATTGTCCCTTAATCGCCTCCTGAGCACTTTCACGTTCAAATTTTCCTCACGCTCGCTCAATAATAACCTAAGCGCAATACTATACATATTTATAGGTATAGATTTTGAGGTATATTTTTACTTTATTTTAAGGAAATATACGCTTGCTTACGAAATTAGCACAATAGAAAGTAAATAATTTGTTCGCAATCAATTCACAATAGAGTATATCAGCTGATTCGAAGTGAAATTTTGTTCGGGCGAAATTTCCGATAAGGGCGAATCAAACAATTGACAACTGCAATATCAAGAAAGTGAAAAAATATTCGGCGCCACCACTTGCGGTCTTTTCTATTCAGCTCGTAGTACTTCTTTAGCTGATCTAACTTGTCAACGTTATTTATTTGCATATTATAGTCGTGTATTATTTCAGGCTTTTCGATTGCTTTGACAGAACCATCGCTTTGGCTTTGTTGTACCTTTACAAATTTACTCGGATCATGAAAGTTAGATAAATTGTAACCTCTCTTTTGTCAATCCACTTCATAAAGAGTATACCAGAATCATAGTCGCCCCGTTTTAACTGCTTACCAGGTCTAATATCGGTAGGAAGAAATTTTCTATTAATTCGCACTGTTCCGCAGCCATTTATCAACTCCTTTTTCAGTTCAAGAATCAAGTTCAACGAAGTGAAAAAATGATCGAAAAACACTTTATGGTGTTTCTCCCTAAAATCAGTAGTTAAGACGAGAACGACTCGTTCTCCAAGTTTTTTTCGACTAGATCTCCTTTTTTACCCGTATATATCTCGAACCGATGGACATAAGCGGTGCTATCACACAACATCCAAGTTCTGACCCTCTTTTTATTGGCTTCTTCAGCATATACTGGATCAAAGTTGATCGTCCTATTAAAACAGTTTCTGTAGAATACAAATCTCAGCGTATCTTAAAAATTACCTTGAATCTTATCATTGATTCTTCTACCGTAAGGTGCTCGCCAGGATTGAAGCACAGGGAAGAACAACTGCTTCTAATATGCCTTGACGGTAAACTTCTTTATTGATTTTGATTCCTTTGTCAATGAAAATCAGAGGAGTCTTGCCACTGATTTTTCGGTTGTTGGAAGTGTTAATAGTTCGTTTTCTTCCTCTTCCAAGATGGCCACCTTCACTACTAAGCTTCATAAATCGTTTGATTGCACGAGAAACCAATGACCGTGCTTCCGTGCTATTTCGCTGTTGCGTGCTCCTACACTCAAAAAATTTTATTGGTAAAACTAACCGAAAAACTATGTTAAAAGGCTCCAACCTATAAATATGGGTGAAACCAACCAATAGAAAATAGTTAGCAACCCTTACTGAAGTTGTGGTTAAAAATTGTTAATTTTACCAAAAAAATGGTTGAAATTTAACAATGTGAAATTGGTTCACTTGACCACAAAAGTAGGTTCGTATGGCTCCAACCTATAAAAATTGGTAAAATTAACTTATATTAATAGTAATGCCCACCTAACCACAAAAGTTGGTAAAAACTAATGTAAAAATTGTATTGTTATCACAAAAATTTTAGAATTAACTATTTTTACTGTTACATTACTATAAAAATGTATTGTTACTGAAGTTGTGGTACATAAGCAATTAAAATTGTCAAAGTAGTATTTATACTGTAATCCTACAATATAAATTGTGTGATAACAATATTAATTGTTTAGTATTACCACAATTTTAGATACAATAAAATTTTTGTAGAATAGTTATTATACAATTAGAATCTTTATAGTTACATTTCTACTCTATATCGTTTTGATTTAAACATCAACGTTGTAAAGATAAAAACAGTATTTGTATTTTATTCAGGAAAATTTATTTTGTTTTTTTTTTAAATGGATTGTAATAAAAATAATTCATAAAAAGTAACAATGTTGGAGATTTTTTTAAGTTATCCCTAACAGTCTTTAAGATAACGTTTTAAACATAAATAAATAAGTGTACATACAATTAAGAAAAAGGTTAAATCAGAACCTTTTACAAATCTCTTCGAGCTTTTTTAATGTAGTTTTAATCACAAGTTTTCAGTTTTATAACTAAATTATAATTATTCAGTAATCTCTCTCAGATACCTTTATATAAAAAAAAGTACATTAAATTTTTTTTTCAGGAAAAAACCCCTAATTTAAAACCCCTATGTCTCTAATTTAGTTTATTTTTAACAAGCTACAAAACTGCATACTCGAACTTTAACTTATATTATTTATTGTATTTATTATTTACATTTTTTATTGTATTCGTGAATACTTTTACTAGGAATTTGCGAACTTGTTTTAGAATACGTAATTTTTCGTGAATATTGCAATTTTATGATGCACAATTTCTTTTGACGTTCACTGTAGATATAATATTTGCATATGTATATACTCACAATGGAGCCGCGGTACCCATTAGGATCGTGAATAACTTTAGAATAAGAGCTCGTCTTTCAGGAAAGTCGTGTCTACAGATATTGTATCGCAGGCTTTGACATCAGAATATCCCTTAAATAGAAAAGTTTTATTTTGTTTACCGAATAAAATTCAAATTTTATGTTTGTACTTACATTTGCGATTTTCCATTGCTGAAGCTTGAAACGAAACTCCACTTTTTCTCCTAACTTACGTTCCCGGAATAAGTATGTCAAGTCCTGCTCTTCCAAATATCTTAGCCGTTCAAGTGTTATAGATTCATGTACGATTTGTTAAAATATTACACACTAGCAAACCCGGCCCCCTTCGCTGGGCACACTAAAATAGAATAGATATGGTTTAGAACAGAAAATATATGATTTTCATATTATTTATTTCTTTATTCTTTATTCAAGCGCTTTGGCATAAACAATATTTTTTGTTTTTCTATTTGTTTTTGAGTAAATATAAAATATAAATTGAAAATCAGGAAAAAAGAAGATTGTTTTTAAATTTCAAATCAACGCATATGAATAAATAATCGTCTTTTTTCCTGATCATCCTTGAATTTTTAGTTTCAATTTATATGTTTTATTAAGCATTGGAGCTTTTTTCACCATTATCCACTTATATTTTTCAAAAAAAAAAAAAAAACGAAAAAAATTGTTTTTTCCACGAACACATAATTTCATTCGGATTTCACATTAAATTCTCAAATTCCGTAAGAAATTATTCACTGTTCCAAAATCCACTCCAAAAAAATTCACAAACAATTTTTACATGTTGCACTTAGGTTTTTTCCTTATGGCATCCAAATCAGAAAGAAATATTGACACATTGTAACTCACACTGTCAATTTGACAGTTCAGTTCCGCCCCAAGCGTTAAAAAAGTAAGCGACATTATGGCTGGCTCAAAAGAACGCTGTACCCGTTGCCACTGCTCCGAATTACAACCCAACTTTACGAAACCCATTTTCAATACTTACTTAACAATGTGCATAAGTTTGGTTTAATTCGGTGCAAAGACACGGCGGGTCCACGTTTTAGCATATATTTCGAGACCCTAGTCATCAAAAGGTATGAAAATTACCCCGTATTAAAGCACTTATCAACAGCTTTCATTTGATACCCATATTGTACATACACAACCAAAGGTTACCCGGGGCCACGTTTTGACCTATATCTCGAGACCCCAGTCACGGAGCGGCATGAAAAATACTCTGTCCTAAAGCATTCACCAACAGCTTCCATTTGATACCCATATTGTACATACACGTCCGAAGGTTACCCGGGTCCACGTTTTGACCTATATCTCGACACCCTATCTACCAATAGGTATTCAAACTATACGGAAATCATCTTCAATACCTACTTAACAATGTGTGTAAGTTTGGTTTAATTCGGTGCAAAGACACGGCGGGTCCACGTTTTGGCATATATTTCCAGACCCTAGTCATCAATAGGTATGAAAATTACCCCGTATTAAAGCACTTATCAACAGCTTTCATTTTATACCCATATTGTACATACACAATCAAAGGTTGCCCGGGTCCACGTTTTGACCTATATCTCGAGACCCCAGTCACGGAGCGGCATGAAAAGTACTCTGTACTAAAGCATTCACCAACAGATTCCATTTGATACCCATATTGTACATACACATCCGAAGGTTACCCGGGTCCACGTTTTGACCTATATCTCGAGCCCTATTTCCAAAATAAAATATAATGCATGTTACTCGTGGATCATGTAGCTTTCGAATGGTGAAAGAATTTTTAAAATCGGTCCAGTAGTATTTGAGCCTATTCATTACAAACAAACAAACAAACAAAGTTTTCCTCTTTATAATATTAGTATAGATTTACTTAATAAGTTCATTTCATTTACAAACAGAAATCGATGCATGCAATTATTTTCACACTTCTTATATGAGCAATAAAAGCAACAACACAACCAAAGCCAAATAACGGAATGGTTGCATGATGCCGTTACACCAGCATTTTTGTTAATTTACAAAAGTTATTTTTAATAAACCTACCTTTTAATGTTTGTAAAATGTAGCAGAATCCCCAAGAGTCGAATAAAGATTCCAGTCCATCCTTTTCTGCAGATTGCAAAATATTATTTTCCATTTTTATAACTTGCACACACAATTTACATTCAACCGGCTTGCTCAAAGTTTTCAACCAACTGATTGCAGCGAGCGTCGGCGAAGTTCCGTTACAAACAATAACAACAGCAACAACATGGTCCGCTTCTATTATTGCAATCGTTTATTTTTTAACTGCTGTATCAATGGTTAGTTAGTGGCACAATTTGCCACTGTCAAAATAACCTATTGAAATTGTTAAAAGGCATTTTCAAGGAGAAATATTTTAACTGATTGGTACTGGTATAATTAACCAAGGTTTATGGTTGATTTAGTTTTTTTTTCAATGTACAATTTTATTGTAAAATTAACTAAATAAGATCAGTTAAATCACACTAACAAAATAACATTAGAAAAAAAATACGACTTACGTAGGTTAATTTTACTGAACAAATAGTAAGTGAAGAAAGTAACAATTTTTGAATTGGTTAATTCTACCATATTTGTTGGTAAGAAAACAACAACAAAATGTAAGGAAAATTTTAACTTTTCAAACAGTTAATATAACAAGCTAAAATTGTTAAAATTACAGCAACAAATTATACAGAGCGCGCACTAACCGAAAAAAAAATGTTAATTTGACCAACGTTTGCAGCTAGCTGAGAATTTTTGCAACAACAATTTACATGGTAGTAAAATTAACCACGGAAATTGTTACATTTAACCAATGTTATTTTTCTGAGTGTAGCTAATTCAGAGCTATAATAGCTGACGGACTACTTGACATCTTTACACAAAGTATTTAAAAAGTGCTGGAGAGCTGAACAGATACGAATACTTTTTTTTGTACTTCAGATCACAACAACAATCACAAAATAAGAGCATTCGCTAAAAAAATTTTACATTCATCTAATTGCGCAGAAAAGTTTGTATACAGTTACTTTTTGTCACCCTGAGTAACTACAACTTTATTTTACAATAATTTTTTAACTTTTTACAGATTCTTTTTTCATAGTACTTTGGGCCACGTGACTTTTTATATATGTAGTAATTTTTGTAAAAGAAAATTTCATTAAATAATATTATAAAGTTTAAGTACTAATAAACAACGTATAGATTTTTTTATATTTATTTCTATTGTTATCCCTTCTAAAAACAGTTTTTCTTTTAGCGCATTTTTGACGCTGCTGGGCGTATGTACCGACCGAATTTTCCGACAAAAGTGGAGCAGCTGATCACCACCTGTCAATCTGTTACGCGCTGTGCCGCTGCAGTTCTGTTTCGGGCTTAATTTGAATAAAAAATAAGAAATAAAAAAAAAATCCGTGCTTGAACGACCTTTAAAAGGGTATTCACGAATAATACAAATATTCACATTTTTCTATTTACAATAATAGTAATATTCCTTTATTTGCTGGAAAAAATTAACACCAACTTCTAAAAACTACACATACCTACATAATTAAATCAACTACATTTATTGATAAATTGACACATTTAGTTATAATACCTAAACTAACGAGAGTAAATAACTTCATATACCTGTGTGTACTCCTCGATTATATACACTTTAAGATTCACAAATAAATACTATACACAATACATACAGATGTGGACTTGTTTGTATACGCTAAAGTAACCTTTCCTCCATGAAAATGTTCAGAGAGTAAAGGTACAATGGAAGTATTGGGGTTTTTGGTATTTTTGGTTTTTGTTTTTTGTTTTTGGTGGTGACAGTTCGACATAGGCAACGCAGTTTTGCACATGAAATTTTTATTGCTTCTCAATTTGAGCTACACTTCTAATGGAGCGCAAACTTCTCGGTGACTGATCAGTCTTTTGTTTTGGCGCGATTACCTTTGAGCGCCGGTTTGCCATTTCCCATATGCTTCCAAGACTCGGGGCTTTCATTGGCAGTGCTGAGGGTGATCGCAAATTGAGCAGTATAATAAGTCGACATAATGAAAATCTGAAAGGAAAAAAAACAAGAAAATTATATGAAACAAGTAAGGAGTGTTCGGGTGTAATCGAACTATACTTTATGTGTATTTATGTAAGCCAGGCGTAAGTTTTTTTCAAAAATGTTATACAATCGCACTAATTTTTCTCCTATCGGAATCAGGAATAGCATTTCAACCAAGTTTCTTTAACATATAAGGTGAAGTTCAAAATAAACCAGACTTAGCTAAAATAGAAACGACAGGAGCTTTGTTGTGATAACTTCGAGTTTATTCATTCGAAATAGTCCCCTCTGACCAGGATACATGGTTTTGCGCGGTCTAAAAGCTTTTCGAAAGAGTGTTTCAGGTCATTGATCGGAATGTCGTTCAGGATGTCGGTACTAGACTTTTCGATAGCCCCTACGGACGCTAAACGTTTTCCTTTCAAGGCCAAATGCAATTTTCCGCATAGGCAGAAGTCACAGGGAGCCATATCAGGCGTATACGGTGACTGATTGATGGTTGAAATGCGATTTCTAGTCAAAAAATCAGTCACAAGAGTGGTCATCGATCCGATGGTGCATTATAACAATAAGCGCCAGCTTCCTCCTTCGCGGTATTCAGGGCGAATTCGACGAATGCGATGTCACAAACGCTTCAAAACGCCAAGGTAGAAAATAACACTGTCGAATTGGCTCGTTGGCACTAGCTCTTTGTGGACAATTCCCTTGAAATCGTAAGAAAAAATAAGTATCGATTTGATTTTTGACTTCTCCAAACGCGATTTTTCGGATGGTGGCTCGTCTGGGGCCTTCCATTCGGCACTTTGACGCTTAGTTTCAGATTCATGTTGAAAACACTACGTTTCATCACCAGTTCTAATGTTGTAAAGGAAGTTTTCGCCTTTTCTCGCCTCTTCATTAAGGTCTTTCGAATGTTGAATTCTGAGCTATTTTTGGTCCTCAGTTAACTTGTGTGAAATTAAACGTGCACAGACCTTTTGTAAGCCCAAATGACCAGTTGAAATGCGATAAATTGCTGTTTTGGAGATATTCAATTCGGATTCCCTGAATTTCAAAGATGATTTCGGTTCATTTTTAATAAAGTTACGAACAATTTTGATGGAGTTTTCGATGGTTACTGATTTTGGGCGGCCCGGCCCGTACGTTCATTGTCATTTATCTCCTCACAACCATCTCTGAAACGTGTAAACCACTCATGAACTCTGGCACAAGATAGACAATCATCGCCATCAACTTTTTTCACCAATTCAAGTGATTCGGTAAACGTTTTACCGATTTTAAACAAAATTTGATATTAGCTCTTTGTTCGAAACTCATTTTTGTGCCGATGATTCAAACATACTGACACTTTAGACGCAATAACTTCGCTTCCACTGAAGCGAATGTCACCAAGCGTTCACTGGCAAACAGCGAGCCAACTAACTCATTAAAATGATGGCGCCATCAAATACATTTTTATGACGCCAGTCTTGTTTATTTGGGACTTCACCTTGTATAATATAAAGTTCTTCAACTCTCCCTCCAAACGCTTGGATAAATTTCTGGTCTATGTGCGATCTACAGTATCAGCCAAGTCCAACCTAAACTAACCTAGTTGACGGTTGGACAGAAATAGTAAATGCTCATTCCTTGGGAGGTTGAAAGGTTTGAGTGACAACAGGCAAAGTAGCTTTCAAAACTTAACTAGCCGGATTCACAATGGTTTACTTCTTCATTGGCGCGATAACCGCCACTGAGCTGTGATTTAAAGGGTGTAAGATCGATCTGCTATTGTTTTAAGCACTTTGCTATTTTGCCTATCAAATTGCCAAGCTTGTACGTTGGTAGCTCGTTACGTAGCAGTTGCTTGGCACGATAACAAAAGAACTGGCAAGTAACGAAGGAATAAGCTTGGTGTGAATACCCCTATTATAATCCAAATACTTACTCTTGAATACGGCACCGAAATCAAGAACATATTAATGCCGATGACTATATCGGATATGAGAAAAAGCATTGCACCCACAGCACAGAATGTGTCTATAAATCTGGAACTTTGGAGCGCGCGAGCCAGTGCACGCCAACAAGTGGTCAGCAAGAGGGCAGTATAGATAGGAAGACCAACAGCGAGTACGGCGTCAAGACGTTTGAAAACCACCGAAATACCTGAAAAAGAAGGTGAACATATTTTAAAATGGAAAAATGTTTAATAGGGGAATGACGAAATTGCATTTAGTGTCAAGAAATTAAAGTGTTTGCCTAATAATTTTATTAAATAATATTTGGGGGGACCGAAAAGTAATGTCGCTTCTGCGCATTCCAAAGCTTCTTTACCATTTACGAGCTCATTGCGTAATTGAAAGTCGTGCCAGAGACACTTCAAAGTTAAAGTGACTGATTTAGTTGTGGGGCGTAAACTTTAAATTTTCTTTCGCCATTTTTAGTGGGTGGCTCGCCAAATACCAGAAAAGATTCATATCCGCCATTGCATGCTTTTGGAGATTCACAAAGGTGGCAATGCAACAGTTGATACCAAAAACTTTGCGATGTTTACCCAAGTGCCTGAGATGTTCGTAAATAGCTAAGCTGGTTTTCTAAGTTCATATCAGGTAATTTTGGTCTTTCCGACTCACAGCGGCCAGGAAGACCAACAACTTTAGACAACAACGTATTAAGGGCAGAAGTGGAAGAAAATCCGTGTTAAACAATTCTTCATCTTCTTTCGATTGACAATCCTGGGTGGACCACTTCTTACAGTCATCTGCAATCTATGCCATTTTTACGGGTTGTCACATTGATCTTATATTATATTTCATGCTGAAATTCTGTAATAATTGGCCTGGTCTGTATGTTATTGTTGTTGTATCAGTCAACTTTGCCCGGCAGTGTAGTGTAAATCCCCGGTCGTTTTCGTGTAGCGCATCTAACGGTAGGCCCGGGACACGTTGGGTCCAGAGGGAGAGGGGTGTTAGATGAGTGGGTTCGATGGGACTTGCTACAGTATCCAGAACGTAATTGTGCCAAGGTTTCGCGGGACTCTCGCGGAAGTTGGAGCTGTTCGTCTGTAATGGGTGGTGGTTGGACTCCGATGACGGTATTCGGGGGTCGAGAGCTTAAGAAGGTGGTAAAAGTCTGAAAGATGAATGTCGTTAATTGTCTGTCTGTACACTGTCTGATCCAATAATTCACGGTCTGTTTTGTCCTGGACAGGTCTATATCGTTGGGTTCGATTATCAATCTTAGGCTGTTGTTGCCGTTTCGCGACAATTAGTTTCGGGTAGAAGGTTGTCGGCCTCGTGACCGTAGTCCGTCTCCGGACGGTGTTCACCTTGCTTTATTTATTTCTTACTCTCCCATGGAATGGTCCATACGATGATAGCGTACCCAGTCTCGAGTAAAGGTGGATTAAAGAAACAAGAAAAGCAAGGATATTAATAGCGTGAGAGATGAGAAGCATCACTTCGTGGGATAGACTATCAAGTTGCACATTACTAGCCTTTCGTGGTGTCAAACAATTGAGAAACTGTCAAATAATCTTAATCAACCTTGGTCGACCATCGAAGAACATTTGTAAAAAATGTGTAAAACAAACTGTGAAGGTGCTTGGGTTCCACATAAACTGTCTGAAGAAAACAGAGCTAGCCGATTCACGACATGCAACTTATTGCTTCAATGGTACAATACAGAACCGCTGATGAAAAATGGGTCCGGTATGATAATCCAAAACCCAAAAGGCAGTGGCGCTTTCCGAATTAATCGCCCCGAAGGACCGTTGAGCCACCTCTGGCGTGAGTAATCTCTGGTCTACCATAAGGCCCCTGTCGAACTCGACGAAGCACAACGACAAGGTGGCCATCACCTTTAACGGTTGCACTTCGTCGGACCCGTAGAGATACGCATGCTAATTTAGTCGGTAATTCATACTGCATCCTCCGACCGACAGATCCAAGCGTAGTTTCACCAGACCGCTGTACACATTGACGAACAACAGTGCGCCACTTGCGTTCTCCAGTGATGAGGTTCAGGGCGCCATCAACAAAATGAAATCATCTAAAGCTTTTGGCCCAAACGGACTAAACATGCTGATGTTGAGAAAGCTGGGTCCATTGGGAGTGGAGTAACTCACTAGGGTTTTCAATATGTCTATGGTCACTCTCATAATACCTGACAGAGAGTGCTTCCACTACTGAAACCTGGAAAACCCGCCGGCCAAGTGCATTCTTATCGGCCTTTTACTCTCCTTTCCCTAGTAGTGAAGACTCTTGAAGCCCTCCTACTCCCACTCTACACGGAACACCTGACCCCAGCCTCACATCAGCATGGCTTCCGAAGAGTGCACAGTACCACCACAGCACTCACCGTCATAAACACTCAGATTAACCACGGGATCAACCAAAACCGTCCCTGCGAGAGGACTGTCCTAGTAACGTTGGACCTAAAAACAGCTTTCGACACTGTTGGCTACGCTACGCTACTAGATGATATTTTACAGTCGACACTCACGCCAGGACTACCTGAGTGCTCGTCATTTACCGACGCTATTTCTCTAAACCATGGAAAATAAAGCAAGGAGTTCCACAGGATGGTGTCCTTTCACCCTTGCTTTTTAACTTCTATATCTCGAAACTCCACCAGCCACCAGAGGGTGTCTCCCTTGTGCGCCAAAGCAAACGACTACCCGCCTTTCTCGCTTCTTTACAGCGAGGAACCTTCAACTTTTCGCCACGAAGTCTACGGCGACTATCTTCACCACCTGGAAAAAGGAGGTCAAACTGCAACTTAAGGTAAAAGTCGATGACACACCAATTCCGACTGTTAATAAGCCCAAAATGTTGGGAGCTACCTTCGACAGTTTGCTCTCTTTATCAAATCGCTTGCCAGCAGCACTTGGGGCAAAGACAAAGAAATTTAAGGCAATAGGCTGGACGGTTTCAAACTATGCTGCGCCTGCCTGCAACTATACTGGTCAAAACACTGCCATTAAGACTGCGACAGGATGTCTTGATGTCCCCACTTCAACATCTACATGACGTGGCCCACATGCTCCCTCAAAAGGAGCATAAGAAAGTGCTCAGTAAGCAGTTCCTGTTAGGGTGTTACCGCACCCACCCATGCAGACACCTGCTTGAGCCTGAGTCGTCTTCCAGGCACGTCAGGAGGCACCTCCTCAATTACGCGGACGAGATCCAGGACAAAACAGACCACCAATTACTGGATCGGACAGTTTACAGACAGACAATTAACGACATTCATCGGGAGACTCTTATCACCTTCTTAAGCTCCCGTCCACCGAATGCCGTAATCACACACCTAACCGCCCTCTCCCTCTGGACCCAACCTGTTGAAACAGCAAGTATCCTGGGTCTACCTTTAGATGAGCTAGGCGAAGATAAACGGTGATTTACACTATACTGACAGGGCAAAGTTAATTGCTACAACAACAACCGCTAAGCCAGGTATATATCTGGAAAAGGCACTTTTGTGTGTTTGAGAAATAGTCCGTTTTGAATGCAGACCTTTATTGTGAACAGTTAGATCTAGTAAATCAATCATGAATGGAAAAGTATCCAGCGATTATCAATAGATAAAGAGAGACAGCACTGCGCAAGAAAAACACTGGAAGAAATGAATGGATTGGGGTTGGAGGTACTGCCTCATACACCACCCTACCTCGCCCAACATCACGATTCGTCATCGGATTTCCATTTATTCCGTTCAGTGCAATACTTTTTAACAAATAAAAAATTTCAAAAGTTGGTTGATATGAAAAAGGCCATCTCCAGATATTTTTCTTGAAAAAATCAATTGATTTTGAACGATGCAGCATTGAAAACTTGCACACTAAATGGCAAAAGGTTGTTGCCAACGAGGATGAGCACATCACTCACTACAAAGAAAAACTTGTAAAAAATTTATTCGAATTTACACTAAAAAAAACTTGATTATTTTCCGGTCCCCCTAACATTTAATAAAATCTACGTAGTTATAGCACTTTTTATAGCCAATAATTGGCATTTTATTTTAAGTGGCATTTAAACTCTAAACTTTTTCTATCAGCTCAGCAACTAATTAGCATTCAGAATTCTCGCAATGTTACTTTTCTTATTAAACGTCTACTACTTACCCACTGCACCTAAAATGTACAAAGTTACACCGATGGACAGCTTCAGTGGTTTCCAACCGAACGCTGATATGTACCAGATATGACCGATGGCAAAAGCACCCATTCCTTGAGGGAAAAGATTAATGCTGAGCAATGCATCACCGGCGCATGAGCCGATTAAGCCGAGCAGTATGCGTTGTGAGCGTCTGTAGCTACGCAAATTCAAATAAACAAATTTTAAGCTAGAATAATAATGAAGTGGATATTAAATTGGAGGGGGAAAAACTTACGCGGGCGTAAGCGCGAAACCCTTTGCGACAACATAGAACATCAACATTCCAATGGGCAGACATTTCAGCGTTGTCGTCCATAGTTCGCCCTTCGGATCTTGTACGAAAGCAAAATAAATAACAACTGCATTGAAAAATGGCATCAGTTTTAATATTTGCGTTTTAAGCTGAAAATCACAAAAGAGAAATACAACTTTAATACGTATAAAATTGGATACAAAAGTGAAATTAATTTCCATAAAAATATACTCAATCACATTCGAAACTTGATTTTACGTTGTATATTTTCGCCATCATTACGAACAAAGCTCACTAATTATAAAGGGTGATCAGATTGGAGGTAGTTTTTCCAATAGGGGTTTCTTGACAGATCACGCGTGACTACTGTCAAATATATAATTTCTTCAGTATTCATTGACAATTTCATGATGGAAAGACCTACGCCTCAGCAACGTTTACAAATCGTATAATTATAATACGAAATTAGACGCTCTGTGAAAAGTGTTAAACGCGCGCTCAGGCCAACTTATGGTGTCCAGTGAGGAGGCCCACTTGTGGCTTAATTGCTACGTCAATAAAAAATTGCCGTATTTGGGCTGAAGAGCAACCCAAAGCCATTCAAGAACAGCCATTGCATCCATTGAAAACAACCGTTTGATGCGGCCTATGGGATGGAAGAGTCATCGGCCCATATGCCTTCAAAGACGAGGTTGGCGCCAATGTAAAGGGAATGGCGAACACTAACGCGCCGCGATCAACGACTTTTTGATGCCGGAAATTGAAGCATGTGATTTCCACAACATTTGGTTCCAACAAGACGACGCTACTTGCCATACAGCCCGTGAAATAATGGATTTACTACGTCGTCGTACCGGTGAGCAATTTGTCACTCGTCTCGGACCCGTGAATTGGCCACCAAGATCGTGAGATATCACATCTTCGGACTTTTATTTGTAGAGGCATGCAAAGTCTAAATGCTTTGTTTATTCACAAAGCTTCGATTGAGGTATTGCAAGGCAACATTACTAAAGTTATTGACGAAATACCGACCGAAGTCCTCCAGCGAGTCATTAAAAATTGGTGTTTACGGATGACCGAACTACGTCGCAGTGGCGGCCAACATTTGAAAGGGATTATCTTGAAAAAATAATTAAATTAAAATCTATATCTCTAAATTGATAATCCTTAATAATGTCGGCCTTAATTTTTTTCTTTTTCACTCCTCTCGGGAGTATACGGCTTCGACAAGACTCAGTCTTGCATTGGTTTCGTTAATCTATTTTGATTTCTGACAGGGTAGGTGATTAGTCGGATTAGTCTATAAGAATATTCTTACGAGACATCCTGGCATGGCACTGTTTGTCCCGGGCGCCGGGTGGCATCAGAACCGAGCCAACCTTGTATCAGAGGTCATCGCTTTTGTCAGGCAGTTGTTGGCTGTTGGTCGTTCATAGAAATGATATCCTCAACAGGTCTTGGACCTGGGTTTGGTTCCCAGCCAATCCATCCAATTAGGAAGAAATCTTAAAGCTTATCCAACTTGGCAACGAAGGTCGCTTTACCAATGATTGGAAGATAGTCCGAGTTTGCGAGATCACAGCAAGACTATGCAGTTTTTGTCATCAATAAAGCTGCGCTTCTACCTCCCGCACACTGTGGCGGGGTAAAAAGTTAAGGCATTTACGCCTATTAGCTTCTAGCTCTCGCACACTGTGGTGGAGTAATAAATTACGGTTTCTACTCTACAAGCTAGGCAACACCTTGACCGGATGTGCTGTACCAAATATGGCGGAGTGAGATAGAGCAGGCACGCTTGCACTTTCTCCACCAGATCTAAGGGCCATTTTCCATGTGGATGTGTCCAATACGGTAGGCTATACATGCTCGGTGTCCGCCTATGTCTGCTCGGTCTTCAACCGCTAGGCTACTTTATTGGAGGACCAGCTCTTGGTGTCGGAAACAGAGGAAGCAAATTTTAAACTACTGTCACTGCTGTAATTGAAGACGAGATCCTAGGGGAAATGGAGATTCATCTCCGAGGATGATGCGGGACCTATAGATTAACTTTCAACACTCAAGCATCCGTGGCCCTTTTTAAGCGCCTTTGTAACTCAGAGGAGCTCTTTGTTATCCAATAATTGAACTCTGATGCCGACCCGGTGCTGTATGCAGGACTAAAGCTTGTATTTATATTAATCGTAGTCTTTCTAGTTTTCAGATCTCACAAACCAGTGAAAAGAGTATGGTGCATGTCAGCACGAGGATAGAAAGAGTATCCATCTGGCTGATGTTATCATATTTGACACATGACAGCCAAGATTTCCTCTCTTCTAGACTAAAAGATGTGATAAAGAAAGACTATTGCACGACCATCTCCGTCGTAGTTCAGGCGCTAAATCGAACTTTTACCATTTGGCGCTCTAGCGACACCAACACTCGAGGTGAGACACAGCTTGAATTTGTACTAAACTGTAATCTATCTAGAAGGAGCAAGCCAACTTTTGCACATCTAACTAAGAGGAAGTCATGGATATCAAGCTGGTCTTCAGAACTCTCTTAGATAGTATCAATAACTGGCGTTTCTCCAAAAAGCCTTCCTTCCTTGATAGTCTTTATATTTCGTTTAAGCTACCTCTGAGAGCTCCCAACCTTTAATCTAAAGGAAATAGCAAACAGATTGACTGGGCATAATACAAATTATCGCAGTCAGCCGTACTCCACAAGCACGAATCTCTCAGTCTATCGTTAAGAGCTGATGAAGCGACCCATTCCAAGACAAAGTCTAACGTCCCTCGATGAGCTTGACTTGGTATATTTTATTACCAAAATATGTACGCTGCTTTCATTTAGTATTCTTAAGTCCATTCAAAAGGCAAAAGGAGACCACACCGGTGGAGCCCGGAGATCTTTGCCTTGAAGAGGTACACACGGAAGACGTTTAATCAGCAAAAAAAGAGGATTTTGGCACGTCTATAAAGATGCAAATTTCAAAAAATATAAACCATCAGTAGGGTAGCCGTGAGTGAAGAACGATGGCCCGGTCTAGAATGCTGCAGAACTGCAAAGTATTTTGTGACAAGCCAGAACAGAAAACTTTCGGACTTTCTTCTTGGAAACTTGGAAGAAAAGGCGGTCGGTTGATGGTCGGTCTTATCACGGGATGCAATCTCTGGGGTTGGAATATGAGCACCATTGGAATCATTGAGGACCCGATTTGCCTGTCTTGCTTAGAGGAGGCGGATAGCACTGAGAATTTTCTGTGTGAGTGTCCTGCATTTGCTACGAATTTTGGGTTCCGATGTCATGAGAATGAATAAAATTCGTTCTCTCAAACTGGAGAATATTTTCGGATTTACCAAAGAATCTGGAAAATTCTCACAGGACTGACTACCTCTATTTCTCTATTCTTTCCGATTTTTTCCCTGTGCTACTTCTCTCCTTTCCTCCTCCTTGACTATCTACCCTTCCAGTTTCCAGAGCTTTAAATACAATGGGCGTTTTAGCCTGAATGTTTTAGGATTTACCAAAACTCTCGGTGCTTCTTGGCTCGACTTTTCAAATTTCAATTTCAGACGGAAACTTTGAAGAAAGCTCTGAAGGAAATTGATTTACGGAAAATATGATATTATCGAAAAATCTGATTTCCTCAAATTACATCCAGAAGCCAGCGCCGACTGGCCTCTTTATGTAATGAAATACTTAGAATCCGCAGAAAATCCAAATATTTCATATTTCCTTAGAGAAACGAAGTGATTGTACCACTTTGGGAATTAGAGCATTAACCTTGAGACCAAACAAATAGTATCACAATGGGCCTACAGGCAGAGGTGTGCCTTTCTAGAGTGGTAACCAGAGTAACCAAATCTAACCGTCCGAAACCTAATTCGCTCCAAATACTGCGAAACACAAAATCGTCATAAACTTGCAAAACGACATTGCATTAATTATTTTCACTGTTGCTAGCTGACAATTTTTATTTCGGTTAACTAACCGACAGCTCACCTTCCGATAAATTTAATCAGAAGTTAATTGGCAGATGTTTGCTAACCAGGCCTTCAGAATTTTTTGTGTTTTAGACATCTAAAGATTATAATTCGATTAAGAGCACTCACATTTTTCTTTGAATTTGATTTGCATTATTGCATATATAAAAATCTACACTTTCGATTTACGCGACTTCTCTGTGGAACCTGTCTTCAGTGCACATAAAAAGGGGATGAAAGTTTGTGCGCAATTCCACAATCAAAATGTTGTATTACAATTTGTTCATTGCCACAGGCACCCAGCGTGAACAGAACAGAAAAGCTGGACAGCGCGACGGGGGGCGCATAGTATAAGTGATGCGAGTGCAATTTGTAAATGGCAATGGGAAATTGTGAAAATGCGCGCACTCACCTGTCACTCGCTTCGATAAATTATCATGAATGCATACGAATGCAAAGTAATTGTAACAATTGTTGGTTGGTACATTTGTCAAACAATTATCAGGCCAGTTTATTGGGTGGGGCGAACCAATTCGACCTGACAGCAACTCTGTAAAGCCCTCAGATTCGTGGTAAGTAAGAAAATTGTATGGCGCGTATTAGGAGGGATCGATTTGTAAGAGGGGAAAGTTTCTATTTAGTTATGAAATAAAAAATAATATAAAAAAAATATAAAAAAATAATATAAAAAAAATAATAAGAAAATAATAATAAAAAAAATTATAAAAAACAAATAAAAAAAATAAATAAATGAATAAAAACCAAAACAAAAAAACAACAATCAACAAGCAATACTGAAAAATAATTATTTTCAAGTTATCCGATTTTTCAATTTTATTACATAGTAATTTTTTTTGGGGATTTTTTTTTTAAATCGTTAGTTCGAACTAAGAAGAATTGAGCTTCAGGTCCTTGAATTAACCTTGAGTAATAAAAATAAATAATTGTACTGTTTCAAGTCGGAATGTTGACCGCAATTGACGCATGCCAGGTATGTACGTACTTACTACAGGTTCGCCCATATTCGACGGACCCGTCTGGCAACCCTGTATCTTTTGACAGAGACGTCAGATTGCTTAATGACATACCGCGTTGGAAACGTCAGTCCAAGCAGATTTTTACCATGGAACAGTACACGCCACGTGAGCGCTCCCAAATTGTTGAAATTTACATTCAACAAAAGAAGTCAATTGTGAAAACTCAACGCGCATATAAAAAATTAAATAATGTGAAAAGTGTGCCTTGTAAGAACACCATTAAACGTTTGTACGAAAGGATTTCGACTGGTGATGCTCTTTCTAATCGAAAGAGGCCAAATCAAAACCGACCAAGGCGATCGGATGAGAATATTGCTCTTGTACGAGCCACTGTTGAAACGTCGCCAAGGACATCTCAAAATCGCCGTTCTCAGCAGTTGGGTATTGCTCAGACCACTTTACAACGAATTATCCGCACTGATTTGCATTTATTCCCGTATAAGATTCAATTGACGCAAAGATTGTTGCCTGCGGGCAAGCCTCGTCAATTGGAATGGGTCCAAAGAGTCATCGAAATGGCTGAAGATGACGAGCAATTTTGGAACAAAATCATCATGTCCGATGAGGCTCTTTTCTTATTGAATGGGACGGTAAAGAAGCAAAATTGGCGTATTTACGCCACTGAAAATCCTCACGAAATTCAAGAGGTACCTCTTTACGACGAAAAAGTCACTGTTTGGTGCGGCGTTAGTGCGAAAACGATTATTGGGCCGTTTTTCTTCGAAAATGAAGATGGTCAAGCTGTTACCGCCAATCAGGAGCGTTATCGCGATATGATAATCACTTTTTCGTCGAAAGCGTATGAGGCAGTTCTGGCTTCAACAAGACGGCGCTCCACCACACACAGCTCGCCCCACAATCGATTTTTTGAAAAAATTGTTTCCTCGTCGTTTGATGTCGAAAAATGGCGATTTTGACTGGCCACCGCGTTCGCCCGATTTAACGCCACCTGACTTCTTCTTGGGAGGATATTTATGTAAAATCAAAGGTTTATATTAATAAGCCAAAGACCATAGAAGAGCTCAAGAACAACATACGTGAGGAAATAGCCGCTATTCCAGCCGAAATGTTAGCTAAAACTATGGAAAATGCTGCAAAACGGGCACAATACGCCGTACAGGCTCAAGGCGGCCATTTAAGAGATATCATATTCAAAAAGTGATGTCAACAAATCTACTTGAACCCAATAAAATGATTATTATCGTCAACATAACAAAAATTCTGTTTTTATTTGATTTAAAAAAAAAACACGTGTCCGTCGAATATGGGCAACCCAGTAGGTTGTTCCTTAAGTTTTGCTATTCGATCAAAAAAACACAATTTCATGGTTTGGAATACTCTTTATTATTCAATATAGCCTCCCTGAACATCAATACACCTGGTCCAAAGAGATTCCAATTTATGAATTACATCCCTAAAGCGAGGATCTGGAATCAGGATCAGCTGTTATGACCTCATCATTCGATGAAAAACGCTTTCGACGCATGCATTTTTTTTTAGGTCTGGAAACAGATGTATGTCGCTAGGGGCCGAATGTGGTGGACACTCCAACAACTCGAATTTGAATTCATGGATTCTAGCCATTGTTTTTGCATTTTTTTTAGGTCTGGAAACAGATGTATGTCGCTAGGGGCCGAATGTGGTGGGCGCTTCAACAACTCGAATTTGTATTCATGGATGTTAGCCATTGTTTTTGATTTAAAAGAACATTTTTATTTTGCAAACGGGGTCTTTTTTCACGAATTTTTTCTTCATCTATTCTAAAAGATTACAATAATATTCAGAATGTATTGCTTTACCAGTTTGCAAGTAATCGACAAAAAAAATTCCTTTCTTCTTCTTCTTCTAAATTGGCGCGATAACCGCTTACGCGATTTTGGCCGAGCTTATCAAATTGGACACACCAAGTGAAGTCAAGTCCTTCTCCACCTGATCTTTCCAACGCAAGGGAGGCCTTCCTCTTCCTCTGCTACCAGCAGCTGGTACCGCATCGAATACTTTCAGAGCCGGAGCGTTTGTATCCATTCGGGCGATATGACTCAACCAACGTAGCAGCTGGATCTTTATTCGCTGCCCTATGTCTATGTCGTCGTAAAGCTCATACAGCTCATCATTCCATCGCCTGTGATATTCGCCGTTGCGAACGTGTAAAGGTTCAAAAATCTCCCGCAGAATCTTTCTCTCAAACACTCCAAGCGTCGCTTCATCGGATGTTGTCATCATCCACGCTTCTGCGGCATACATTAGGATGGGCATAGGATGGGAATATCGAAAATCGAATTCAACTCATAATATGGGCCATTTTGTTTTTCAACGACGAGAGAGGACTTTACTGCTCAGTTGCCGACTTAGTCCAAAGCAGCACTTGTTGGCAAGAGAGATTCTACAAAACTCCTTTCGCATGCCCAAATACTGACGCTTACACCTTCTTGGCCGATTTCTGGACACGAACTCGCTTCGGAACCGAATTACCAGGCTCACACCTCTTTTTAGTCTTTTGTTTTTATTTGGAACCATGGTGATAGATCCAAGTCTCTTCCATAGTGATTAATCGATGCACAAACTCCACTTAATCCTTTGAAAACGCTCTAAATGTGGCTGAGAATGTTGCATTTCGAATTTGTTTTTGTTCCATTGTTGGCGACTGAGGCACCTACTGTGCGCGCAGCTTCGCTTCAGTCAAAATATTGCTTGCACTGCCCAATGAGTTGCCTAAGGCTTCTACTAAATCTCTTATAGTCACTCGTCGATTTGCCATACAATATCCTGTATTTTTTTCTAGGATTTCTGATGTTGTTGCTGTGTTTGGATTTCAAGGCTTGTATGACCACGTTTAAATGCAGCAACCCATCTTTCTACTATACTAACTGATGGAATTGATGGCGAAAAGTCCTTATGTACTTTCAGCATTCGTTCATAAATTTTCTTTGCTTTTAAACCTTGCAAAATAAAAATTCAATCATTGCTGGATACTTGATTTTTTTCCAATTTAGAAAATACTGTGAAACGTTGGTACAAAATGGCTTGTAATCAGAGAATGAATAGACGGATTGTAATGAACTGCACATACGTTGATATGAAGAGTGTACCAATATAACAACAACAACAAATATAGGCTAGTAGCAACGATCTCTCTTATCGACCCGCAAAACTTATTGAACAGCCTAGTATTTTAACATCCGCACTTCAGTTATTGTTTAGTCACTCTGTTTTCCTGTTTAAATTATTGGATTACGTTCTTCAATGTCACAAAACGGTGACATATAAATTGCCTATCATCAGTGTAAACACCTTAAAAGGCAATGCAAATGGCAAGGCTTAAGAGTTGTTAGCATTAATTAGCAGCCAACTATAAGCAAAACCACGGAAAGGAGAATTGCACCACTTTAAGGATATTTATAATAAATTAAACACACTGCAGTAGAATTGATAATTGTAAACATTAATAATTTAAAAACTAAAATACAATAACTACCAACGCCTCATTATGGGCGACCGCTTTAGAAAAAAATTATCTTATCAATTGAAGATTAACTCTGTGGTAAGACTACCGTCTTTTTCCGTAAATAAGACATCCTCCGAAAATAAGCCCTAACGTGATTTTCGGAACTTTTTGTAAATTGGGGATGTCTTAATTTACAAAAGGTTCCGAAAATAATCCCTAGTTAAAATAACGTGACAAAAAGAATTCGTTAAAAGATGCTGTTGATTTATTAAGTATACCTAAGTAATAATATATAAGGAGTTTCCTGTATGCCGCGATGTCTGAATTTGGTATCCCCACAAAACTAATACGGCTATGCAAGATGACGTTGCTGATCACCAGCAGCGCCGTCAGAATTGGGAAGGACCTCTCTGAGCCGTTTAATACCAAACGAGGTTTCAGACAGGGTGACTCGCTGTCGTGTGACTTCTTTAACCTGATGTTGGAGACCATCGTACGATCGGCAGAACTTAATCGCTCAGACACAATATTTTATAAGAGCGTACAGTTGTTGGCGTATCGATATCATCGGTCTTAACAACCGCGCTGTTAGTTCTGCCTTCTCCAAACTGGACAAAGAGGCAAAGTGAATGGGTTTGGTGGTGAACGAGGACAAAACGAAGTACCTCCTGTCATCAAACAAACCGTCGGCGCACTCGCGTACTGGCACCCACGTCACTGTTGTCAGTTATGATTTAGAGGTTGTAAAGGACTTCGTATACTCGTATATATAACAGCCTTGAAATCCAACGGAGAATCTCTCTTGCCAAAAGTGCTACTTTGGACTAAGTAGACAATTGAGTAGAAAAGTCCTCTCTCCGCGAACAAAACTAACACTTTACAAGGCTCTGATCATGCCCGTCTTAACGTATGGCGCAGAAGCGTGGACGATGACAACATCCGACGAAGCGACGCTTGGAGTGTTTGAGAGAAAGATTTTTGGACCCTTGCACGTTGGCAAAGGCGAATATCGCAGGCGATGGAACGATGAGCTGTATGAGCTTTACGACGACATAGACATAGCGCAGCAAATAAAGATCCAGCGGCTACGTTGGCTGGGTCATGTTGTCAGAATGGATACAAACGCTCCGGCTTTGAAAGTATTCGATGCGGTACCAGCTGGTGGTATAGGGTGTTTTTTTAGAGGTTAGGTTTTCAAGATGAAATAAAACGTATATAATTTAATGTTATGGCCAAGAATTTAGCTTTATTATAAAGATAAGGGTTTGCCATTATGTTTTAAAAATGATTTCGGGCAAGTGGCCGCCGCGGCTGGCTCGAATAAATTCCAGCCGAGAGACCCAATTTTCGACCACTTTTTGCAGCAATTGGGGCCGTATGTCAGCAATAACGCGCCGAATATTCTCTTCTAAGACGTCAATCGTCTCGGGCTTATCTGCGTAGACAAGCGACTTCACATAGCCCCACAAGAAATAGTCCAGCGGTGTTATATCGCACGATCTTGGAGGCCACGCCACAGGTCCACGGCGCGTGATAATGCGCTCACCAAAAGTTTCCTTCAATAAATCGATTGTTGCGTTGGCTGTATGGCATGTAGCGCCGTCTTGTTGGAACCAAAGGTCGTCCACATCAACATCGTCCAATTCAGGCACGAAAAACTCATTAATCATGGCTCTATAGCGCTCTCCATTGACTGTAACATTATGGCCGGCTTCATTTTTAAAGAAATATGGACCAACGATTCCCTCTGCCCATAGAGCACACCAAACAGTGACTTTTTGAGGATGTAACGGCGTCTCAGCAATGGCTTGTGGATTATGTTCACTCCAAATGCGACAATTTTGCTTATTGACATACCCATTCAACCAAAAGTGAGCTTCATCACTGAACAAAATTTTCTTCGATGCGTCGCGCGAACCGAACCATTATTTTCGTAATAAATTTGCACGATTTGCAAACGTTGTTCAGGTGTAGGTCTATTCATTATGAAATGGCAAACCAAACTGAGCATAAATCAAGTGACAGCTGTCAAAAAGACCATCTACGAAAAAAGTAGTGCCAACTTGAAAACCTAACCTCTAAAAAAACACCCTTTAGTAGAGGAATAGGAAGGCCCCCTCTGCGTTGGAAAGATCAGGTGGAGAAGGACTTGGTTTACTTGGTGTGTCCAATTGGTGCCGGTTAGCACGAGAAAGAAACGACTGGCGTGCTTTCTTAAACTTGGCCAAAATCGCGTGAACGGTTATTGCGCTAATTAAGAAGAAGAAGATTAGTGGCACCAGCAAAAGAAAAGCGGTGACCTCGGTAATAGCGCAGACACATGAAATTTAGCGAAGTCCTCAACCATCTGTGCGATCCTTCTGGCAGCAAAATGTGACACACAGACGGCGCTCCAAGCAGTAAGAAGGCGTTGTTTCTAAGCAACGACAGGTTGGCATTCCCACTACTTAGAACTGATAGCGGAATGCTAATCACCTACCCTACTAGAAATCAAATAGATTAACGAAACCAACCAAGAGAAGTCTTGTCGAGGCCCTATGCTCCCGAGAGGAGTGAACAAAGAAAAAGAAGTAAAGAAATGTCTTAACTATGGGGAAAGTTTCTTGTGGCAAAGACTAAAAGTTGCTGCATAACTGGGCTAAGGTCACTTCTGAGAAAACTTGGAACATTGAGTGCTTGCGGACAGTATCTAATAGATTTTCAGCCAAACAATGGAAGCTTCGATTAATGATCGATTTCTCCCACTTACACACATCACAGGTCCATTTACCTTACAATTATCAATTTAGTATTATTTTATACATAAATACCAAGTAGCTTTAAGATATCGTAGATCCTACTCGAGTGTACTTTACTTCTGTTGCATAGACGTGGTTGTTGTCTGATTTTATTAAGTTTCAATTCCATGCCTACTGAGGAAAAATGCAGTGTGATAAAGTGAGTGTTTATCTTTTTTTAAATTGAAGGCGCCACATTTATTTTCCAAAATTTTTGACATTTTCTTTAGTAGATACTAAAATATCGTAGATTTTGCATTTTAAAAATTACCGTTATATAGAAGGTTGGCGTGGCTATTATCCAATTCTTCATCTCTTCAAGCGCATAATTTGAATCGAGTTTCATTGAAATATTAAGTCAAATAAAAAGTTCTAACCATCTAAGCTCTGGGAGCCTCCGGCGCAACATTCGCCAAGTCTAGGATTTGGTCCGATGAGAGCAGCTCATAGTGAATGAATCCCCCCAACAACACAGCAAAACTTGTTGGCAATTATTGAGCATTTGGCGTTCGTTTGGGTCTCACCATTTGCCCACAATTTTCTCAGCTGTTTTTCTTTTATTCCATCACCAACTTCTTAACGTTTCAGCAAAAAATCGCTTACATCAATTCGGTCCAAAAAGTTATTTTTTCTGGGTGTCACATTGAGGTTCTTCCTTAGATTAGTCTTATACACATAGTTCCAAAGGGGGTTTTCTGCTCCTTCACAACAGAATAAGTTCTTACATGCCGATGCAATTCTACGATTTTAAAGATTTTATCGCCATTTTAGTTAATTAGCCTTACATACTGTGAAGACTGTTCCTATCCCCCACGTCTATAATTCGACGATGCTACTATAGCAAAAGTAGTCACCCTATCGGAGGATTTATTTTTCCAAATGACGTCGTACGTCCATTATATTTGACACTTGCGAACTAGACAGCTGCAGTATACAAATATACACCATACAACAAAAACAAAATTCGATGATTAATTTTGTACCATCTGTTTATGGGGTTTATCAACAGCAAACATTTCTTTGATCACCTGCTTCGACTTTTTACCTTAGTTTTAGTAATACTGCAAAATGTATCGAATTGTATTTTTTTATTTCGATTCCGGTTACGAACAGCTATTATGTAACAAAACTGTTATACCCGTAATAACTAATTGTATAGCGATATAAAGAACCAATACTATCACTTAATATTCATATTGGTTTATTTTTCCACATATAAATCTTTTGGCGGCCGGAGAGCCTATAGCCACCTTGGTCACCTTTCCCCTTTGCTTGTACATAGAAGGTAAGTGTAGCTATGCATTGACGTAAATGCTCCAAAAACTTTTACTTTCATTTGCTCTCGTGCAGAGCGAGATGTAAGCTTTTATCTCAGCGCAGCATGAAAATAGTAGTTAGCACGAATAACAATAACAAATGCTGGTGCTCTCAGGTAGGAGACAGCTAGGAGAAAATTGTGGTACAGCCATAATGCTCGTACATAGTAAAGAAGGGTCAGCAGATACAAAAAATATTTGCTATGTATTTTTTCGGGGCAAAGACATGATGTGCAAATCTGCGACACCAAGGTCAAGGGCATGAAAAACGCAAGTGCATATGCCAATTTGAGCCTTGATTGTGGAAAAACGGTACTATGCAAAAATAATAACAAATGATGTTACGCAAAGCGAACAGAGCCTAAAAGAAAGCACACATACGAAAATAATTCTGGTTATTGGAGACAAAATCCAATCAATTTAATGTTATCCGGCGAAGGGGGAAGTAAAATGAAATGCAATAAAATTATAAAAGATAAAATAAGATAAAATGAAATAAAAATAAATAATAAAAATGTAAATGGAACAAAATAAAATAAAATTAAATAGAATGTAATGCGATAATAGAATTAAAAACGTGAATTATAATAATAACCTTTATAAAATAAAAAAAAAATGAAAAAAAAATTACATAAAATTAAATTAAAAAAAAAAAAAAAAAAAAGAACTTAGACATTGCTTCTTTGGAAAGGGCGGAAACTCTGCAATTCACCATGCCGTCAGTGCAGATGATGATAAATTTACACCTCTCAGAATGATGCACGAGTTTAACAGCAGCAACACTACAACAAAAATGGACAAAGTTGAATAATGGTCTCGAATGCCCCTGCATGGGGTATATTACAACAAAATAAAAGGCCCGAATGTCGACGCGAAACTGTCGCATTTATGGCTAAACAATAAAGGAATTTTCGCGGACACAGAAAGTGCTATATTTGCTATGCAAGATGGAGTAGTACCCACGCGAAAGTATGTAAAGTACGTCATCAGAGAGCCCAATGCTCCGGCAGACATATGTCGTAGATGTGGTGACCACGGTGATACTCTAAACCATGTTTTAGCTGGGTGTACGCTATTAACAAACTCCTTCTACCTTAAACGGCACAACGATGTTGCAAAAATTATACACCTACAACTTGCTCAAATGTACGATTTTCACCGTGAGAAAACACCCTATTACAGATATGTTCCAGAACCAGTGCATGAAGATCAGACATTGCTTATATATTATGACAGAATAATCCTTATGAATACCACAAGAACTCATAATAGACCTAACATATTTGTGGTAAATAAAAATTTCAACACTGCGTTTGTCCAATTGAACAAAAATATCCATAAAACGTACACAGAGAAAATCAGCAAATACTCCGATTTGGGGATTACCATCAAGCGGCAGTGGAAACTCAGAAAGGATCATATCGGCCCCGGACTCATTCACGTAAATCTGACGAAAAACCCTCAAGAAGCTCACATTGGAGAAGCACCTTATCTATGACCTTCAAAAGGCGGCTCTGCTAAATTCTTGCCACATCATAAGAAATTTCCTTCAGTAAATTGGTAATACATATTTATTGTTACAAAGTACGATGGTATAAGAGCCTATTTAAAATAGTGTAAACATCTGACTTCCAGCTAAGATGCCGACAAGTTGTGTAAGTGTATCCCAAAGAATGGGATGTTTGGACAAAATAAAATAAAATAAAATCAAAATAAATAATATAAAATTAAGGAAATCAAATTAAATATATTAAAATAAAAAATATAATACGATAAATTAAAATAAAATTGAGATGAATTAATACAAAGTAAACCAAAACAAAATCAAATACAATTAAATTAACTTGAACTCAATTTTAAAAATGAAATAAATATGTGAAATATGACGAAATAAAATAAAATAAATAAAAATGAAATAAAGAGAAAAGAAATATACTAAAATAAAAAAAAAATAATAAAGTCATATTTAGTTTACTTTATTATGAAATAAAATAATATAAAATAAAACCAAATAAAATTAAACACACAAAAATGGATATATAATTATATATATATATATAATATACATTAATTCTTAGCCCAAGCCTCGGATATTATATATATGGGGCATTCTTCGCCAACCGGACACCCCCATCTGCCCAGAACAGTTTTTATAAAAAAAATGTTTCCCTATGCCGAAATAAAAGCTTATGTCATGTACTTTTATTTGTCATGTGGCACTCTTTAAATATTCAAGATGGACCTACTTTTCTAAAGGGATTAATGCATCGATCTCTTCTCGATTTTCCCGACATTTTTTAGGCGATAATAGTTCTGAAAAGATTTATTTTTAATAGTTTATTCGTTTAGACTTTTCTATAATTTGTTCAAATTATTTCTGTACCGTTTGACATGTGAAATACATCAAGAACTAGTGCTGTTAATGAAACAGTCGAACGTTGCACCAGAATCTCTCTCTCTACTTTTCTTAACAAACTACTTCATTTTTTTTGGTGTTTTCCAACATATTTGTCAATATTCGTCGTCCATCTTGAATATTTAAAAAGTGCTACATGACAAATTAAAGTACATGACATAAGCTTTTATTTTGGCATAGGGAAAAATTTTTTTTATAAAAACTGTTCTGGGCAGATGGGGGTGTCCGGTTGGCGAAGAATGCCCCATATATATATATAGTGGCGCGTACACCCCTTTTGCGTGTTTGGCCGAGCTCCTCCTCCTATTTGGGGCGTGCGTCTTGTTGTTATTCCACAAATAGAGGGACCTACAGTTTCAAGCCGACTCCGAACGGCAGATCTTTCACGGAAACTCGAACTTATGTTCTCTCTGAACTCCGAATGACAGTCAGGCACCAACCCATTCGGCTGCGGCAACCCCGGATATTAATCCATTAGAAAATTTATGGGCATATTTAAAGAAAAAGTTGCAAAAACCAAAATTTTCAAAAGCCAACAGAGCTCAAAAACGTTGTTTTCTACGAAAGCCACAGGATACCCCAGGACTATGACGTTAAAAAATTTATTGTAATAGAATTTAATATAATAGAATAGCATAAAAAATTTATTAATTTTATTAGAAGCAGACTATTTTACCTTTCGAGGTTGGGCTTGTAAGCCTACATATGTCAATAATAATTTTTTTTGTCCAGATACGGAATAAATAAATACATTTAGAAAATACCGTTTTATATTTTTTTATACTTTCATTAAAAGAAAGCATTGAGAACTTTGATTTTTCGAGTGTGCCAATACTTTTTTGACTCACTGTAGATGCTCGGGGTAGACATGCAAAGCACTGAATCACATTTAATTTTTTTAAATATGCAACTTAAAGCTGTTAACTGTTAATGTAAAAAGGCTTTGTGCTTGAAGTGTATATTTTTAAAAAAATTTTTTATTCCACTTGGGAACATAGGGCTTCGACAAAACATTTATATCTTCTTCTATTAACTGCTGTTTCCTTTGCGACATCCCACGTTTGGTTAACTGCTTCTAAATCACGAAGCTTACAACGCCTCCAGTTATTTCGTGGATGACCGGGTCGTTTTTTCATTGAAGATTCCATTTTAACGCTGTTCTGCTTATACTTTCCTTGTTTCGTTCTGAAAGTGCACCCGATCCATCCTTCCATTACTTTGAAATGCATATAGTTTTTGCTTTTTATTTTTGTATTATTTTTGAACGGAGTTCATTTTATTATTTTCTACTATTGGCTTATAAATTATTTATATTAGTCTAAGAAAATCAAATATTGAAAGAAAACCATGAAAAAGTACATATCTGCTTAAGTAATGTTTGAATTTCGCATGATTAGTAGATGTCACAACACTTTTTTGACAAACTGTAGGTGCTAAGTAGTCGTACGAAATGTATTCACTTTATATTAATAACCTTAAAATTTCGAGAATATTTAAATATAATATTTTTAACGAGCGCAACAAATGTAATACACACTCGCTTTATAACTGTAAATACAAAAATTAATAAATAAAATTTTTCGTACAAAAAACCGCTTCTCAGTCGCGCCACAATTGCAAACAGTTCAACACAAATCACAATTATTGCTTCTTAGTAGTTTACGAGTGCCGTACCTGCCATGCTGCGCTATGTTTTACTGTGCTATGGCGAGAGAGGCACGCAACTAAGCGTAAGGATTTATGTAAAAGTACACACTAAAAACACACACACACACACATATTTCAGTCAAATTGCAAAGCGACAACTAAATTTGCGAAATATTTGCACAAGCATTTCAAGTGCTTAAGCGCTCGGCTCAGCTCATTTGCATAACAAAGGAGGGATGCATTTACTCAATTACCGTACGCTTAGAATTTGTTAGAAAATGGGATAAATAACAAAGCAAAAATATATCTAGAAGCGAGAAAGTGCCGTAACGAGAATACCAACGAACAAATCATGGCATCTATCATAATAAATAATTGCGTATACGTAGTGATAGACATTTTTTACGAGTCTTTGCGTGCACACACACATACATGAATAAGTATAAATAGACAGACAGACAAAAGTTTGCGTGGCGCAATGCAGCGCGGCTTGAGCATGATGAAGTGACGAAAGATAGCGAAAACCAGCTGTGCTGTGCAAGTTCTATTATCAACAGTGCGCACAAATACACATACGCATGCAGGGTAGATTATGCGGCGATTTTGTAGGGGTACATGTGTACTCGCATATGAAGGTATGCACCTCATCAGTTTTATACCCCTAGATACATACATACAAATGTCTACACTATTTGTATCCCAGGTAGTTATGAGGTGGGCGAGATAGGCGACCAACATGGCCGAGAGTTTTTGTGCATGAAAAATAGGCAGGAAGCGTTGGGTTGTTTCCTACTGAGGACATTTAACAGCGAAAAGCTTGTTTTCTTTTTTTCATTACCTTTGGCCGCTAATGATATACATCCGGTGCAGTTCAGAAGCGGATACCAAACTGGTTGTCCAACAATATAAGAAGAAGAAGAGGAAATATTGGAAACAAAAACTTGGTGCATCTTTTAGGAAATTTTCTGATTTTATTTCGAAAAAATTACATGGTTCTTAAGGCGATTTACGTAGGGTGTAAACATTCTCAAAATTAAGGAAGTCACAGTGACATTCTTCGGCATGGTTCGCAACTAGCGGCGAGAGAAATAAGATCTCCCCTCTTCGGTGTTCTCTCAAATTTGTTGCTACCAGTTGCGAGGATGATAGATACCAGGTTTGCTCGTTAGGTATGGGGAACAAATTTTTGAAGGGAACTTTGGATTCTACGCCATTCGTTTTGTGTTTCACTAAGCTAAAGCTAAATTTTGCGATAATAATAATGGTCTGCTAGGTAGTACACCTCTAAAGATCGATTCAACATGCTACCAGTTGTAACATTTGTTCGAGAGGATGAATGCACGCGATCGCGTTTTGTCACGCTTTTCTTACATTTTTTTTTTACTGCTCCACTCAAGCGGAGCAGCTGCAGTCGGTATCTAAAGTCAGTCATGCTTTCAGAATGACTACAGAATAATAATCAGTTTAATTTTTTCGTTTCAAGTGTCCTGAAGAGCCAAACTCCTGTTGAGAAGCCATCTATCTTTTTTTTAAGACGCTTACTTTGGTGCCACACAACTACAAAAAAAATATGTAAGAAAAAAAAATTGTTTTTATATACTATTTGATGCCAATAATAACATACTATGGATAATATCAAAACGATCGCATTTTATTTTCTTATGAGTATGATTATGAATAACCTGACTACTACTTTAATATATGAAACGGCCTTTACTTCACCAAATATCGAGTGTTCTTTTAGGGGCGTGAAAACTATTGATATCGATAACTATGGTTTGACAACTGAGAATGACAAAGTGTGTTGACATTTCTGTTTGGCAAGTATCATGAATCCTTTGACACTTCTATATTGTGGAAATTAAAAAAAAAAAAAAATAATTGGCTTCTCCACCTATTTGAAGTGTGCGTCTTGTTGTTGTTCCACAAATGGAGGGACCTACAGTTTCAAGCCGACTCCGAACGGCAAATATTTTTTTTTGGGGAGCTTTTTCATGGTAGAAATACACTCGGAGGTTTTCCTATTGCCTGCCGGGGGGCGACTGCTATTAGAAAAAATAGGAGGGTAATATGCCGGATAGCATCTTCAAAAAATAACTACCAACTAATTATTATAATAAAAACAAAAATCATTCCAACAATATATCTGTTTCGTATTATCATTTTAAGTTCTCAAGCTCTTAAAAAGCACCCGATACAAACCAATTGGGCCTCCGTGACTCAACAACGTGGAAAATTATGCGAAATATAGCTGGTGCAAGAATTGAAGCCGAACGACCTACCGCAACGCAGAATTTTTGGTGAATGGGCTCTTGGAAAATTGGCCGAAGATCCACTTTTTTATCGAAAAATTGTGTTCGGCGACGAAGCTCATTTTTGGATTAATGGGACGTAAATAAGCAGAATTGTCGATTTTGGAGTAAAGATCAGCCAGAAGAATTGCAAGAGCCAAATGCATCACTGTTTGGTGTGGCTTATGGTCTGGAGGTATTATTGGGCCGTACTTCTTCAAAGATGCTGCGCATCGTAACGTAACTGTGAATGGTGAGCGCTATCGTGAAATGATATTCAACTCTTTTTTGCCCAAAATTCAAGAGCTTGACTTGCATGACATGTGGTTTTTGCAAGACGGTGCCACATGCCACACAGCACGCGTAACAATGGACTTGCTGAGAGGCGAGTTCGGTGAACATTTTATTTCACGTTCGGGACCTGTCCATTGGCCACCCAGATCGTGCGATATAACGTCTTTAGATTATTTTTGGTGGAGCTATGTTAAAGCTCGTGTCTACTCAGACAATCCTGCTTCAATTAATGCATTGGAAGACAACATTAAAGCATTTATATGTGAGATACCGGCCGAAACATTGGAAAGAGTATGCCAAAATTGGACTAAGCGGATGGACATTTGAAGCTCATTCACGGTCAACATTTGCATGAAATAATCTTTAAACATTAAATTATATCGATTTAAATAAAAACTGCATGCATTCTTCTGAATTTTACGTGTTTTTTCTTAAAAAACTTTTCTATAGCTCTTAAAAAATTACCCTTTATTAGTAGAGGTAGACATTGATGACTTCGATTGATCAGGTTTAGGGTATTAAATTTTAGTTTTGGACTTATTGTAATGCCCTATCCAGCTTTCATACCCTATCACGATCTGTAGAAAAACCCCTGCCTTTTCTTGGTATGTAAGGGGAAATTGGTATGTTGAAAATTGCCTTCTAACGTCTCTCGCCGTAATTCGTGCGATGCCTTATTTCCTAGTTTCAAGTGTCGCATGACAACTCCAGTTTATATAAAAGTTATTAACATTATATAAGCTTGATTAAAAAAAAATAAAAATAAAACAAAAATTAAAAATAAATAAAAAATAAAAAAAATAATAAATAATTGGTGCGTACACTTCTGTTAGGTTTTTGGGCCCGCTTCTGTAGGGACCTACAGTTTTAAGTTTTTTTATGAGGAGCTTCTCCAAGACAGAAGCGCACTCAGATGTTTGCCATTGCCTGCCGAGGGGCGACCGCTATTAGGAATGACTTTTTCTACCAGTTTGCTGATTCATGCACGGAGATTCGAACCTACACACTCCCGAATGGTAATCATGTACCAACTCAATCGGCTACGGCGACCAGCGTGAAGTTTATAGGGTGCTGAATTTTAATCTGGGACTGGAATGATATATTACTATAACTTTTTTTATAATTAATATTCCAAACAATTTTTGAGGAGCAATTTTCCTCCATAATTATTATATTTCCTTGACAATCTTCCACCATATTGAACTTGTTTTTTGCATTTTCCAAATCCAAACTCAAATTTGAGTTCAGTTACTTTTAGAAATCGAGTAGTCAAAAAAATCTACCCATTCTAAAAAACTACCCTTAATAGAGTGTAAAACCTAAGTTCTTTGTAGACGAAAAACAAAAAATGTCATAAATTATAATTTGTCCACCAATAAATTCCATGACCAGCAAAGGACTTTTAATGGCCCTCCCCCAAATAATAAATTAATCAACGCTACTCCTTCGATGGTGGAGCAGAATGGGAGAGCCTATTTGTTTTCGGTTCATATTTGCAGCTACATAATTCGTAGCAAATGCAGTAAATCACCCGCGCGCTTTGTTGAATTCGGCCAAATTTCCCTGGGTGGGGAATGTGTCAATAAATGGAAAAGTTACATATTAGTCCATGCACATTAAGCCCATATGTTGGCATATACGAGTATATTTTGTAGGCACACCACACACACACACACACACGCACATGTGTATTTGCTTGCATGCTTGTGTATAGTTGCACATGTGGCGGATGAATACTTACAAGATGCATTGTATCAGCCATGGCGCCTTTTAGGCACTCTACTGCTTCGATAAGCTGTTTTTTCTTTCCGCAGGTGTTGCGCAAGTTTTAAGCGTTTTGTTTACAAGAAATTTTACTATTCACGATTTTACATTTGTGTTTTACATTTTTCATTACACCACTTTCGCCTTGTTACTCAAGTATTGGCACGATCTTAAAGGTGGGTTCAACTTGTATATAAATACATAGTTTAATGTGGTTCGAACTTCGTAAATCACCTAAATTAGGTTTTTATTATTCACTTTCGAATATTTATTGCTTATGATTTTCTGATTTCTCTGGACAAAGCCAATGCGTCGGGTGCACGAGAACAAAGAAAGCAAGCAAACGCATATAAATATACCAACAAAAAAGTTATTTGCACAAACGATTAGCCGCCCCGCCAATGTGCGCCGTAATGCGGAGTCCAAGCGAAACTGAAACGTGCGAAAAGCAATTGAGTATCTCCAAGTTTGCCAAAACAGATGAGCACCACCGCCGTATTTGTAACGTGTATCAACGACGCCAACAAAGTCCACGCCGAAGTCGATGCCAATGCCGATGTCGACGCCGAAATCAGAGCGCCAACGATGATAAGCGAACGAAAAAGCAAAGTCAAAATCAACTAGCATTGGACGTCATGTTGTCGATTTGACAACTGGGATTTGGAGCTTAACAACGCTTACAAGTATACTAAATACATATTCACTAGCTACATAGTATTTACGTACATATGTATATATGCAGTTACACACTACTCGTATACATATGGAAGTATGTATATATGCACTTACATACATACCTACCTAGATGTGTGGGGCTGCTGCTGAGAGAAAGCTTTTCCCCAACTCAGCTGCTGTCGTTGTTTGTTATTTAGTTTTGTTTACACACAATCGATAGGCGGGCGGTTGGTCGCGAAGTCTACGCGTTGTCACGGGGGGTGGCAAGAGCTTTTTATGTTTATTTTTATCAAAATTGTCCATGCTTGCATTTGTCGCCATGCAACAGGTTGTTATATGTTGATTGTTGTGTTTCTCGTGCTCTCCATGCTGCAGAGGGAGCAGTGAGCTTAATGAGCGTAAATCGGTTAATTGTTGTGAATGGGGTACTGAGTGCATGTGAGTGTAGTGCTTGGTATAGGTTGGGGTTGAAAATAGCGATAGGCGGCAAGTGGTGATAGTTGCGTTAGCTTTGAATAGAAATCGATTATTATAGAGTGAATATGTAAACGACTTTTTTTCTTAATGTTACGGAATTTTTTTGTTGGCTGATGGTAATAGTAGAAAATATTTAGTTAATCATATGAAATATTAGTAGTTCGACTTACTACTGAATTAAATTGTTGATTAAATTTTCTTTTAAATAGGCAGCTGAGAGTACATTTTCTTAACAAAAACAAAAACTAACGAACTTTTAATAAATAAAAAGAACTTATTGTAGCATCTTGGGAAAATTTTTGAATTCGATATACGGGTACTATTCCAGCATTGCCATTCTCTAAAATTCATAACTATGACATTAACAAGTATATATTATTATTATTATTACTCTTATTATTTATTAAAATATAATTTAAATTATAGATTAATCTAATATAAAAGCTCTAGCTACCAGGGCTATCGGCTTAACAAGTCACTTCATCATTTTACAATATTCTCAATATTTTTCATGGAAAATTTTTTTTTCGCTAATTTTTTATAAAGTTGTTGTATCAGAAAAACTTTATATTCAAACCAGAGTTTCCAACCTTGTACAAAGGATTTCCATTTTTCAATGCAATGCAAAACGTCATGTATTTTTATAAAAGAAATTTCAAAAAATCAGTGCGATTTCTTAGCGGCTTCAAACTTACACTTTGTTATGCTAAAATTGATGGAGCTACAAAAGTACAGGGTGGGCCAAATAAGACCTACTAATATTAAGTACAAATAACTTTTTTATTTTTTGACATTTTTATTTTTATCTTTTTGTTGGTTATAATTGAATTGTTGGAAATTTATTATGGAACCACCAACAACGACTACAATACGCTATTCGTTTTACACAATTAGCCACACAAATTGATTTTTTAAATAATATTTTGATGTCGGATGAAGCCCATTTCCATTTAAATGGTTATGTCAACAAACAAAACTGTAGATTATGGGGCTCTGAAAATCCAAGGGCAACATACCAACATCAGTTGCACCCATCTAAATGTACTGTTTGGTGCGGTGTTATGGCCACTAGCGTTATCGGTCCATATTTCTTCGAAAATGAAGATGAAACGCCGGAATCGATTTCAGGAACTTCTTACAGAACATTGATTGAAAACTTTTTGCGGCCAATGGCGGGGCAGTATCCTATTCGTGGTTTCAACAAGATGGAGCAACTGCGCATACTGCCAGGCAAACTATGTACCTGCTGCGTGACATTAGTAGGTCTTATTTGGCCCACCCTGTATATATTAAAAACGTTTAAACAAAATCCGCCATATGGTCTGCTTATTAAAGAAATTACATGCATATCTCATAGTGGGATACCAGTGATTTCGTAAATAGCGGGCGTATGGTCATACACAAGTTGTCCAGATGTCTAGAAACTCGCAGTCAATGAAATTACATTTGCCCAATGACCTTATTTGTGCGTGACTACCGTACGGAAGTGCGCAGGTTCGAAACCCAATTGATAGAACAAGTGTTTTCTATTAGTGGACGCTCCCCGGAAGACAATGGCAAATCTTCAGGTGTATTTCTGCCATAAAAAAGTTCCTCAGAAAAAAACTACCTGTCGTTCGAAGGTGGCGGAAAGCTGTATGCCCGTCCATTTTCAAATAAGACTTGGAAGACTACAACTCAACTCAAAAAATTAAAAGACATTCAGTTATCATCGCAATATGTGCGAATCACAGCGATTTAGAAATCTCAAACTTTCTTAAGCGCGTCCATTCATTCGTTCATAAAGTTCGCCGTGAATTGGAAGCATCAGGCGGGTGAGTCAGAATCTGTTGCAAAACGCAAAAAACACGAAGAACGTTCTGACACTACCCGATCTACATAATTTATTCAACAAGTGCAAGCCATCATTGCCGATTAGCCTTCAAAATCAATTAGAGTCTTCATCAATGAGAGTCTTCAATGTTTCTGAGGGTCTTATCCGTCGCGTTGTCCGCAAAGATCTTCGGTATAAATCCTACGATATGCGCAGAAGGCATTTTATGTCGGAGCAAACACGAGAACAGCGAGTTATCCGATCCAAACACCTTCATTCTACGACGGTCGATTTTACGTCTGGAACAAACCGGATTTATATCAACGGGCAGAGACTATAACTCCAGTCGCATTTCACATACATGTATAGGGAATGTTACAACAAAAACAACAATAAAAATGCCTTATAATCAAAATTCAACAGACTGAAACGCCTTAGTTAGTGTTATGGCTTTTTTTTTCTGATGTAAAAAAGTTTTACCAAGACAAAAAGAAGAAGCCGCAGAAGTGACCAGAATGACAGATGGCTATATTCCAATCCTACAGCGGTGCTTTTTGTCATGCACACGAAGTTTTCAGCCACTGTTATGGTTGTTGATAGAGGTTGGGAGCACCAAAGATCACTCCTTTACTCAGTAATTTGGAGTGGTTTTTGTTGCATATATCGAGGTTCTAGAGACAGTAGTGAAACACTGGATTGAAAGTGTACGCAGTGACAGGTCATATATATTTCAGTAAGATTCTGCTCCTTCACACAAAGCGGTGGCGACTCAAGATTGAATGACTGAAAGTTTGCATGACCAGATAACACCGAACTTATGGACGCCTAACTCTCATCTTAGTTCTCTGGATTATTACAGTGAGGATGTAGTTGAGTGTGAATCCAATAAGCACCCTGATGCTACCGTTATGGACAATATGAGTAACGAGCATTTGATGCGGCCATGCAATCGTTTCGGCACTCGAAGCGAGAAGTTTATTGCAGCTAATAGAAATTTTAAGGAGTGAAATGAAGGACACATTTTTCCCATCTCTCAGGTAATTTGTGGATGCTGCGCCAAAAAAATTGACTGTCTTTGGTCGCAAACTAATCATCGAGCCATTTTTTGGCGTCTTCGAGAGAATTGAAGCGCTGTTCGGAGAGTGCGTGGCCCATCGATGCAAACAAATAATAATTGGAAGGCGCCAAGTCTGGTGAGTACGCCGCATGCACCAGCGGTTCCCAATCGTACGTCTTCACCAATTCCCGGGTCGCTCTTGTTCGATGTGGCGGTGCATTGTTATGAAGTCAGTTCATGCGGCACCCATTTTCCGACCTTTAAAATCAAGCGCATGTCTTTCAAACGTTTGGAAATGGGTTTTTAGGTCACTCCCAACTGCTCTGTTATCATTTCTTGCGTTTGATCATCATCTTCATCCAACAATGCTTGCAATTCGACGTGCTCTAACTTTTTCGGAGGCCGGCCATGGTCCTCGTTTTCCACGCTAAAATTACCACTTCAGAATTTTTCAAACCACCTGAACCACTGTGCTCTACTTAGAGCATGCCCACCATAAGCTTCTATAAGCATTTGATGGGCTTGAGTAGCGTTTTTCTTCAATTGATAACAGAAAATCAACTATGTCCGCAAATCGTAGTTTGAAGGCACGAAATTCGACATTTCTAAGAGCGACAAAAATGCATTGTTGTATGAAATGTAACAAACAATTAACTGAATATTGTTGACAGATGACAGACGAAAAAAACAAGACATTTGGGAAGGTTTAAAAATAGTCCTCTACTCTCAAGTTTACCTCTAGTACCGTACGCACACTTTATATTATGATTTTATTCGATGAGAAATTTGCTTTCGACTTGAAACAAATGGAAATTTATACTATTTACTGAACCATTAGGAGCATTTACCTCCTCGGAGGGCTCAAAAACCTATTAGCAGACATAGCGATTGCCTTTCGTTGGGCTTGTAAAGTATTTCCAGTTCAATGTTTATATGTAAAAAGTTGTGTATTGCGTAAGGCAATAAATGGTTGACTTCTTTGTCGCAAATTTGGCAGTTGGGTGTCGTCCGAGGGGGCTTTTCTTTGTAAACAAATTACTTAAGTGAGTCTGCATGCTTCAAATGACCTCACTTGGGGTTTAAGTTTTCAAATTTGCTTTTAGATTGTTTTTTAGACAGTAGCAAAAAGAAAATAAAAATTATAAATGAATAAGATATTGATTGAAAATTTTCAGCTATTTAAAAAAAAAAAAAATAATTGGCACGTTCCCCGTTTTGGGTGTTTGGCCAAGCACTTCCTCTTATTTGTGGTGTGCGTCTTGATGTTGTCCCATAAATTTTTTTTAAATAATACAAAAAAAAAATTAAATATTGAAAAAAAAAATATTACAAAAAAAAAAAAAAAATTATATTAAAAAAAAAATTTATATAAAAAAAATATTGTTTCAAAATTTGCAGCCATTCAAATTTCTCCATTAAGGGGGGGGGGGGCGGTGGGGGGTTAGGGTTTAGCGCTAAAAAAAATACACTTTTTTTTTTAATTTTTTACAGAAATATGGCTTAAGATACTTTAATAAAATCAGTTGCATGTTATTGTACATCTTTTCAATAAGTTTTTAAAAAATATTAATAATAAAATATTGACAAATAAGCCCATGACAGAGTTTTTTTGGAGATATGTTTTTCGAGAGGTGCTCTGCGGTGCCAATCGGCATTCGTCGTAGAATCATCTGAAACTAAAAAAGTCGAATTTTTCAGTTAAAGTATGACGTAATGCTCCCCCCTACATTAATAAAAATATTTTTTTTTCATTTTTGTAGTTTTGGTGGCAAAAAAACGTAAAACGAGCATTTTTGGCGAAAAATTTCGCCATATTTGTAAGTGAAAAACAACCTTAAAAAAAATAAAAATAAAAAAAAACAGTGTAGGGGGGAGGTATTTTTGATTTAGAAAACGTGTGCCAAATTTGAAAAGAATCGGTTGAATAGTTTCGGAGTTGTGATTGGCACCGACTTTTAAGAAGTCGTTTCGGGAAAAACGCGTTTGAAAAAATGACTCTGAGAAATTATCGATGCTCCGCATTCGAGGTAGAGTGCCTACAAAGGCTATAACTTTGAGAGTTCTGCTCCGATCCACTTAAAATTTTGACACAAAATTCTTGAAATGATTTACTATAAGATGAGTGAAGAAAAAAAATTTCGAATTTGTGACCCTACCCTCCCCTTAACAGCTTAGGACACACATTGACTGAAAACTTATCGGTTATCGATTATCGATTATAGTTCTAACTAATCATACTTATCTTAGAGAATGCTCTCATTTTTACACACATACACACACACATTCATATACAAATCTACTTCCTCTCTATTTACTATTTATTATTAATAATAAAATAATTTGCATCCAAAAGCTAAACACAAACTATCTGAAGTACTCGAAGTTCCACGAACTTAAGTGAATTTGCGCCGAAGCTAAGCCCATGCTTGCAAAAAGCTCCTACACACAAAGCTTTAAAGCTGCCAGGACATGGGTAGGCATTCGCAGCAATTCAGTAGCAATTACTCCTTCGTTAAATACAAAACAAGTTGTCGGTGTGCACGCATAACGGCACCATTAACATTCGGTTGCGCCAGCAGCACCACTTTGCCTTCCCACACAAAGGCAAACAACGCCTGCATTGCTTTTTTAATCGCATACTGCATTCAAGGTAAGCGTTGCAGTGTTTATAGTAGGATAATTCGGTTGTGGATTTTTTGTGAAATAGTTTACAAAATAATTTGGTGAACTTGACTAAAAAAATACAAAAAAAAAAAAATGCTTAGCTAGACAGCCTCGAAGAAAAATGTGTATTCAGTGCAAGTTTTCGTTTTTGGGATACAGAAGCCGAATCGGCCAAGTGACCGACTTGGATTATAACCCGAGGTCAATGAGAGGCAGACAATTGCAAGGGTGGAGAACCAACAACAACAACTGTAATTGTGTGAAGTGCAAACTTGTCAGTTCTATTGCAGCTGCATCAAAAGTGCCGATTAGTTAATGATATATGGATTAGTAATGTTTTTAATAAAAGTAGGAGAAAATAGCAGCTATTTAATTTGTATTTGTTTGTTTATTCAGCACTTTCAACAATAGTTACTTAAAGGCTGCTAAGAAAATGTAAATTATTTACTAAGGCTGCTAATAGAGTTAACGATAATCGTTAAATGAATTAAAAGTAAAAATAAAAGAGATTAGTAAATGCATTCGTAATTACAAAAAAAATGAACTATAATAAAAGTCGTGTTCAAACTACACTCACACTAAGAGCTTTGTGGGATCGCCGTGGTCCGTTGGCTTGTGAATGTTTACCATTCGTTAGGTCTGGGGTTAATATTTTCTTATAACAGCCACATCGATAGGCAATGACAAGCCTTTCAGACTGTTTAATTTTTGATTTTATTATTTTATAATAATACATTTTGTGTTACATTATTTCTTTTAGCAAGTAAACTGAATAAAAGTTGTTGTTCAATTAAAAAAAAAAAAAAAAAATAACTGGCGCGTACACTTCTGTTAGGTGTTTGGCCGAGCTCCTCCTCCTTTTTGTGGTGTGCGTCTTGATGTTGTTCCAGAAATGGAGGGACCTACAGTTTCAAGCCGATTCCGAACGGCAGATATTTTTATGAGGAGCTTTTTCATGGCAGAAATACACTCGGAGGTTTGCCATTGCCTGCTGAGGGGTGACCGCTATTAGAAAAATCTTTTTATTAATTTTGCTTTCACCGAGATTCGAACCAACGACCTCTCTGAATTCCGAATGGTAATCACGCTTCGGCTACGGCGGCCGCCCGTTAGTTGTTCAATTAGTTACTTTTTTTTGTAAATTTAATTTCAATTTGTTGTAAATAACGCACACACACACACAAACCAAAATATAACATAACATAACATTACATAACATAACATAACATAACATAACATAACATAACATAACATAACATAACATAACATAACATAACATAACATAACATAACATAACATAACATAACATAACATAACATAACATAACATAACATAACATAACATAACATAACATAACATAACATAACATAACATAACATAACATAACATAACATAACATAACATAACATAACATAACATAACATAACATAACATAACATAACATAACATAACATAACATAACATAACATAACATAACATAACATAACATAACATAACATAACATAACATAACATAACATAACATAACATAACATAACATAACATAACATAACATAACATAACATAACATAACATAACATAACATAACATAACATAACATAACATAACATAACATAACATAACATAACATAACATAACATAACATAACATAACATAACATAACATAACATAACATAACATAACATAACATAACATAACATAACATAACATAACATAACATAACATAACATAACATAACATAACACATAACATAACATAACATAACATAACATAGCATAACATAACATAACATAACATAACATAACATAACATAACATAACAATGTAAAAATGCACACAACGAATTGCAGGATAGGTTCAATCAAATAGAGAGTGTACGAGTATACCGTACCAAATGTAAAGGAATTGAGGAGAACTTGGGAGCAATACTAAATAGTTTTTATTTTGAACAAAATTGAATAAAACTTCACGAACTTTTTACGCAACATTAACTTATTAACCTCACCTAATCTAGCCGAACTTAACTTATTATGTTTACATACTCGTATGCCAACAAAATCACGCAATAAAACTTCCCTTATCTGCAATAACCTCCTCGATTCGGGTACGGAAACGATTGCATGGCCGAATCAAACGCTCGTTACTCATATTGTCCATAACGGTATTAATTGCAGGCTTCAGAGAAGAAATGGTGTTATGCGGGTGCTTATTGGTTTCACACTCAACTACATCCTATAATAATCCAGAGAACTAAGGCAAGATTTAGGTGACCATAAGTTCGGTGTTATCTGGTCATCGCTTTGTGTGAAGGAGCAGAGTCTTACTGAAATATGTATATATGGGCTGTCACCGCATAAACTATCGATCTAGGGTTTCACTGCTGTCTCTAGAACCTCGATATATGCAACAAAAATCACTCCAAATTACTGAGTAAAGGAGTGGTGTGGCATGACATGTCCTTTGGTGCTCACACCACCTACCAACAATAATAACTGTGCCTGGAAACTTCGTGTGTACGACAAGAGGAACCTCTGTAGGATTGGAACATAGCCATCTGTCATTCTAGCCACTTCTGCGGCTTCTTCTTTTAGTCTTGGTGAAACTTTTTTTACATCAGAAAAAAAGTGCAACATCGCAGACGCTTCAGGGTGCTTAAGGGGTTACATGGGTTTCGTTGGTTCCAAAAAATGATTTATTTTTTTGGCTTATTAATTTCTACAACATCTCAGGAATATTATCCTAAATTTTCAAGTCGATCCGAATAATAAATTCGGAGATACAGCCTTTGCAATGTGTGTGCTCCAAGCCACTTTTATTGTTACTCAAACTTTAAGCGCGTTTTTCTCGGAACTGTTTTTTCAAAGTCGGTTGTCAAATGTTCTCGAAAACTACTCAACCGATCTTGATGAAATTTTACACAGGTGTTCGAAATGCAATTTACTCGTGCTTGAACGAAGTATTTTTTTTTTTTTTTTCAATTACAACTACTTAAAAAAACAAAATGTCAAGCAAATTTGGCCGAAATTTTCATTTTTTTTGGAAAAATGTCTGCCAAAATTCCAATTTTTACTTTTCTTTTCTTTCCTTCGTTCAAGCTCGAGTTTATGGTCTTAACTAAAGCACTTATTTTTGTTTTTCCATTTTTGATGAGCCTGTCAGGAGTTATGCTGACAACCCGGACGCACCTTTTTTCGAGTGGTCACCGGAAATGACGTCACAATGGAGGAGTTTTAATTTTTTTTGTTTTTTGAAAATTTCAGAAATTATTCTTTAAATATGTATTTATGAGACAGAAAAAAGTTTGAATTAAATAAATAATTTTTTACATAGAAAAAAAATTTTGAAAATAGGCCTTTTTTTACCCGACGAAACCCATGTAACCCCTTAATTTTGTTTATAAGGCATTTTGATTGTCGGTGTTGTTGTAACATTCCCTATACATGTACGTGAAATGCTGCTGGAGTGACAATCTCTGACCGGATATAAATCGGGGTTGTTCCGGTAATGTAAAACTGACTGTCGTGAAACGAAGGCGTTTTGATCGAATAACTCGCAGTTTCCGTGTTTGCACCGACATAAACCCTCTTCTGCACAAAGCGTGGGATTTATACCGGAGTTCTTTATGGCCGATTCGACGGAAAAGACCCTCAGAAACATTAAAGACTCTAAGTGATGAACACTTCAATTGATTTTGAATGATCCTCGTCAATGATCGCTTGCTCGTTTTGAATAAAGTCTGCAGATCCGGCAGTGCCAGAACGTTCCTCGTGCTTCTTGCATTTTCCAATTTTGCATTTTCCATTTTTGCTTCGCTGCCTAATGCTTCCAATTTACGGTGAACTTTATGAACGAACGAACGGACGCACTTAAGAATATTAGAAACTTCTTCATCGGTGTGATTTGCATTTACAGCTACGATAACTGCAAATCTCTTCATTTCTTGAGTTAAGTTGTAGTCCTCCATGTCATATTTGAAAAAGCGCAAAAAGAAAAATAATGGATTCGTGATATAGTCACATATATGCATTTCCTCAAATACCGTACGCACCCTGTACCTCACATACATTTGTAATTTTCATTTATAAATCTTCTCTATTCAGCGTTAAATTTAAATGAAATTTGAAACATTCGGTTGGAAAAAATTATTTTCAATTTATATATGAAAAACTACGCGCTTAGAAAAAAGCATCTCTTTTATATGCAATAAAGGCAAACACAGATAATATTTCATTTATTGCCTTAAACTGCATTTACATACGTTTGCTAATACTTTTATTGCATTCATTCGTCCTTTATTTTGTCCCTGCTCAGTGCCAACGGCAGAAAAAAGCATTGAATACTTGATTGCAGGTCAAATAGAATTTTTTGTGTTGCTTCTTTCACAGCGCATAAGCAAATATGTTTTGTTACTGCACTTCGCAATGGAAAACAATGTCAAATAAAAAATGTGATAAAATGCAGCAAAAGTTACACACACACACACATTTCGCTGCTACATAACAGCAAACAAGTGCACATTGAACTTGATGAGCTGTAGCAGCAGCCGCCACTTCTACGCCAAGTCATTTCCCCACTATCCCCATGATAGTTTGCTTGTTAGACTTCTACTGCCAACCTACCTTGCAATGGTGACACACTGGCAGCGCTATTGAAGTACCTTTGCACCACCCGCTGATTACCTTCCTCTCGGTCTTCATATTTAATCACTTATTGTTTTGCGCCTTTACTTTCTTGCTTTGTTTCGTTTTTTTTCTTTCTTTTTTTCCATCTTCCTTTTCCCTTTCGAAATAGAAAGCTTTACTCAGCTACATACATTTCTACATACAATACACAAACTTTGTCTCATATTTTCCTTGTTTGTATTTCAGTGTCAAGTCGTCAGTTGTCGGCCCATGCCTTACGAGCGTATGTGTGTGTAGTTGGTTATAGCAGTGGACAGCATTGGCGTATACGCAACACAACATAATTGGCGGCGCGCATAACTACGAGTACATAAAACATTTATACGTACGCGGAAATTTCATTTGTTAGACATTGAAGATGGCTTGTCCGTTCTTTCGACGCAGCGATTCACTGTCGCGACAGCCATCGGTTTGTGCAGAAACGACTAACAACACTTGGCTGTTGGAGGATGAGGAGCAACCAGATGATGCGTTGACACTGACGCATTTGCAAATGGCCATACAGCTGCTCACAGCACCATCGGTAAGTGGAAGGGGAAAGGTGTAGATATAAAAAATAAAGAATAGCCGCAGGGTGAGCACTTGGCAGCCACTTTTGCAATAGGAACATAAATTGAGCGGCAGAAAATACGTAAATGCGTAGATTGAGATGGGGAACGAAGTTATTCGGCAGTCAATTAGCTGAATATTTACAATAAAATTGCAGATAAGTAATAGAGCTGTGGTACTGTGGTAACTACTGCCTTGAGTGTCTCGAACAAACGGATATAAATTTGTGTGTAATAAAAGTTTGCCATAAAGAGTTTTATCCCTTTGCACTTAAGGCCGTTTACTCGTGGACTAATTAGCAGCTCGAAGCGTTTCGTAGCGCTTTTGTTGAATTTCTTACCACTAACTTAAAATGATTACACCCATTAAGTAACACATAAAACTTTTATATTTTAATATATATTTACGAAGATAATTACTTAAACATTAGTCTTTCTAATTTTTGCTTGTATAATAGTTGTATGCCTATAAATACTTTACACAGCACAAGGGGAATTTATTACAGATAATGGCATCCGCAGATACGTTAAAATATACCTGTATTTTGTTTTTGCTTTTTGAATTCCCCCACGTCAAAATCAGCATGCGCTCCTCCACATTTTCCCTATCCCCTCCAGGAATGCCAAAAAATGGTTGTTGTTGTTGTTTTAACAGTAATAGAAGCCCCGTCAGTGTAGGGTATAATACCGGTCGTCTTCGTCTGGCTCATTTAAAGGTAGGCCCAGGCAACATGCTGTTTCGACGGGTCGGGTCCAGAGGGAGAGGGGTGTTAGATGAGTAGGTTTTAGAGGGCATGTGAAAAGGTGGCTAGTATCGTGCGGGGTATCTTCACATGCCGGGCATATGTTTGGTATGTCGGGGTCAATTCTGGATAGGTAGGACTTTAACCTGCTACAGTATCCAGAACGTAGTTGTGCCGGTGTTACGTGTGTCTCACGGGGAAGCTGGAGCTCTTCATCTGCAATAGGTGGTAGTAGGTCTCCGATTACGGCATTCACTGGACGGAAGCTTAAGAAGGTGGTGACGGTCTCCCGGTGAATGTTGTTTATTGACTGTCTAAATACTTTCTGGTCCAGTAGGTTTCGGTCAGTTTTGTCCTGGAGTGCGTCAGCGTAGTCAAGGAGGTGTCTCCTGACGTGCCTAGGAGGCGGCTCTGGCTCAAGCAGGTGTCTGCAAGGGTGAAACCTACGGTAGTACCCCAGCAGGAACTGCTTGTTGAGCAGTTTATTGTGCTCCATTACAAGGGAGCATTTGTGCCTCATAGTGAAGGTGTTGAATAGGGGACATCAGGAGGCAACCGGTCGCTGTCCGAATGGCAGTATTTTGGCATGTCTGTAGCTTTATCCTCTGCGTGTTACTAGTTCCGAGCAGACAGGCGCAGCATAGTTTAGAACCGGCCAACCAATTGCCTTAAATGTCGATAGCAACATTTCTTTGTCTTTGCCCCAAGTGCGGTCGGCAAGCGACTTGAGGACCTTGTTGCGATTTTGGACTTTACTAGCAATTGCGGTTGTATGCGCAGAGAAGCAGAGCAAACTGCCAAAGGTCACATCCAAAATTTTGGGATCGTTTACCGTCGGAATTGGTGTGTCATCGACTTTTACTTTGAGGGGCAGTTTAACCTCCATTGTCCAGGTGGTAAAGAGGGTCGACGTGGATTTAGCGGGGGAAAGTTGGAGATTCCTCGCAGTGAAAAAGCGAGAAAGGTCGGTGAGACAGTTGTCCACATTGGAACACAGGCCATTGATGTCATTGCCCGACGCCATTATCGTACAGTACTCAGCGTATGAGACAAAAAAACTCCCTCTGGTGGGGTGGAGGGGGGGGGCTTCGAGATGTGAAAGGGTGAAAGGACACCACCCTGCGGTACACCTTGCTTAATCTTCCTCTGCTTTGATATTTGGTCTCGAAAAATCACTGACGAGTGACGACCGCTCAGGTAGTTTGCGGACCACCTCTTCAGCCCAGGCGGGAGTGTCAACTGATAAATATCAACTAGTAGCGTGAAATGTATCGAAAGCTTTCTTCAGGTCCAACGCTACAACGCAGTCCTCTCGCAGGGGCGGTTTTGGTTAAGCCCGCGGTTTATTCGGGCGTTTACGGCGGTGAGTGCAGTGGGGATGCTATGCACTCGTCGGAAACCATGTTAATGTGGGGCTGGGGCCAGGTGTTTCGTGAAGAGTGGGAGTAAGAAGGCTTCAAGTGTCTTCACTACTGGGTAAAGGAGAGCTATCGGACGATAAGATTCCCCTTGGTTGGTGGGTTTCCCAGGTTTCAGTAGTGGGACCACTTTCCCCGATTTCCACTTGTCAGGCATGATGAGAGTGGCCAAGGACAGATTGAAAACCCTTGTGAGAAATCCTACTCCCAATGGTCCCAGGTGCTTCAACATCAGCGCGTTCAGTCCGTCAGGGCCAGTGGCTTTTGAGGATTTTGATTTGTTGATGGTCCCCTGAACCTCATCACAGGAGAATGCAAGTGGCGCACTGTCGACGCTTGACCCTGTCGAGCGGAGGATGCAGTATAAAAAGTCGGCTGAAATAGCTCGCGCATCTCTTCGGGTCCGACGAAGTGCAACCGTTGAAGGTGATAGCCACCTTGTCGTTGTGCTTCGTCGGGTTCGACGGGACCTAACGGTGGACCAGAGCTTACTCACACCAGTGGTGAGGTTGCAGGTCTTCAGGTGCTCAACCCATTTGGTCCGCTTATGTTGTCCTTTACCCCGCTAAACTTTTTTTGAAGCCCAATACACTTTCATATTTTTTTTCTAATATTTCACTTTAGATACTATTTGAATCATCAACTATATCAGCACAATCTCATCAGTACACAAATGGCAAACTAAACACACAGATGTAGACAAAAGAAATAATTTTGACGTTATTGGGCGGATGACAACACTTGTAACACACATATAACACACATAAATCCGCCTTGACACAGCGCATTGAATTTCCGCGCTAAATAAAGTGATGGCCCCTCTTCCCTTGGTACATTAAATCATGTGGTGAGCGAGACTCATCTCTTAAGTGCAAAGGCTTGGTATAATCATATTATACTCTTTGGGTAAAGAAAGTCAAATAGAGAGCTGTTGTTGTTGTTGAAACAGCATAAGTATCCCCCATACATGTACTTAGAGCCGACTGTCGTGGAAACGAATAGAGAGCTGCCGTTAAGTTCACTCCTACTTCCCCTACTTAGCGAGTATATTTCCAACACGATTAGCTTTGACGACCCCAATTTGTCACATATTATACTTCTTGTAAGAGTAAATATGCTCTTTTTGAGAGTTTAAACATATTTTCATTCCGAATAATTGATAACGCTATGCAACAAAACTTTAAAATGTCGAGTAATAAGAAAATACATACTCGAAAAACCAAACTAACATTAATTTGGACTTAAAGTGCGAAAATCCATTTTGCGAGTGTCTTATAATTTTGAAATTTCTGATTTGACTTTTAACTTTTATTTGACCCCAAAATAAGAGTATAACACATGGGCTGCACAAAGAGGACACCAGTTTTGTTACATTCAGCTATTTTCCAGTTATTACTAACCTTAAAAAAACAGCTGTTAAAATTTCATGATATTCAATTTATTAGTTCGTGAGTTATTGTGCTAAGAGAGACGCTACTTTTGTTATTTTCAAAACAATGGATCAAAAATAATTTCGTGTTTTAATTTTGCACTCCTTCTTAAACAACAACAAACAATAAAACGATGGTTTGCTGTCTTCAAATGTGGTTGTAGAGACGCCAAAGATGTATAACGCAGTGGACGTCCAAATGAGGCGGTAACACTAGAAAACATCAAAAAAATCCACAAAATCGTTTTGAGTGATCGAAAAGTGAAGTTATGTGAGTTAGCTGACATCGTAAAGATATCAAAGGAATGATTTGGCTTGATATTGCATGAGCATTTGACTATGAGAAAGCTCTGTTCAAAGGATGCCACGTTTGCTCACTTAATGCTTGTCTGTAAACTGTTTGCCCCAGTACTTTAGTTGTGTTCGATCCTGGATCTCGTTAGTATAGCCGAAGATATGCCTCTTGACTCGCCTGGGAGGTGGCTTGATCTCCAGCGAGTGCTTGTAGTGGTGGTTTCTGTTCACTCTATAAAATTGGATGACACCGGATTGATCGAAGCCTGCTTTGTTTTTTTTTTTTTGAAAAATCACTTGCTTTAAATGCAATTGAAGGCCCCCTTTGACTGCGTAAACGCAGTGCAGCTCAAACAGACGGGGAGAATACTAGGAGCGGTCATTCAATTAAAACCTTTTACTTATTATTTAAAACATTTTCCTCAAATTTTTGGAAATAAAGAAAACGCCTGGTTTGAGCTCTAAAATTAAAAAAAAAAACTACTATGACAATTTCAGTACAACTCGGGGTTCACTGCTTTTTCAAAATACTTGTCGATTTCACCGCCACTTAGTAGGCACAAATACATGCAAAGGTTTTTTAATTGGCATGGGTCGATATGGACTGGCTGTGGGGGTATGTAGTTTTGGTGGCGTCTGTGAATTATTTTACAAAGTATTCAGCCACTGATGACGAAACACAAAGTGTGGTCGAAATTAATTGAGATTTATTAACCACAGTTCCCTAGTATTTGTAATGTAAACATAATTTGTATAGTAAACATAATTTTTATTTAGATGATGCTTTCCATTTCAATTCAACCGGGCTACTCGGGTCATGTTCTTCGATTTCGATGTAACTTAAATATGTTGCTCTCTGGTCAAAATAATGAGACACGTATTTTTTTGTTCGCCCGAAAAAAATTTTTTTCAAGAGTTATCGGCAATTTTGTTTTTTGCCTCAAACTCGATTTTTTTTAATTATATAAGAAAAAAATTTTTTGAAATGCCCATAACTTAGTCAAAAATGAACCGATTTTAATAATTCTGGGTTCAAAATGATCGTAATTACTTACACAAGCGACTTCATGTAGAAACAATTGCAAAAAAGTAGTTGAAAATTTTTTATTTAGTAAAAAAGAAAAAAAATTGAAATTTTTTCAAAATTCAATATTTCAAAAACAGCATTTTTTTTTTTATAACTTTTTCCAAATCAAAAAAACATCTCAAACTTTAATTGAGTTGCATGCCTAGTAGCTAAAATACGTTGTCAAAAATGAACCGATTTTAATAATTCTGGGTTCAAAATGATCGTCATTACTTACACAAGCGATTTCTTGCAGAAACAGTTGCAAAAAAGTAGTTGAAAATTTTATATTTTGCAAAAAACAAAAAGTGCGAAGCAGGGTGTTTACTCAAAAATTCATTACTCAAAAACAACGCATTTTAGCTACTAGGCATGCAACTCAATTAAAGTTTGAGATGTTTTTTTGATTTGGAAAAAGTTATAAAAAAAAAAATGCTGTTTTTGAAATATTGAATTTTGAAAAAATTTCAATTTTTTTTCTTTTTTACTAAATAAAAAATTTTCAACTACTTTTTTGCAATTGTTTCTACATGAAGTCGCTTGTGTAAGTAATTACGATCATTTTGAACCCAGAATTATTAAAATCGGTTCATTTTTGACTAAGTTATGGGCATTTCAAAAAATTTTTTTCTTATATAATTAAAAAAAATCGAGTTTGAGGCAAAAAACAAAATTGCCGATAACTCTTGAAAAAAATTTTTTTCGGGCGAAAAAAAAAATACGTGTCTCATTATTTTGACCAGAGAGCAACATATTTAAGTTACATCGAAATCGAAGAACATGACCCGAGTAGCCCGGTTGAATTGAAATGGAAAGCATCAGATGGAACATTTTTTCAAGGTAACTTTTTGCATATTTTTCTATGCATTTAATGCATTTTTTTGCATTTAAATTCCACCTCGCCTACCCAACTCCAATTAGACAATGCTATGGCAAATATTTATAGAAAATGTCAAAAAAAATTTTTTAATAAAAATTAGTATAAATGGAATTGCCTTATTTCTCGTGCAATAGTAAAAACATGATTTAGATAAGTCAAATATTTATTTCAAACTAATATATACTCGCATTCATATGTGAGTAGCTGCTTAGAGTTTCCCACTCAAATAAGCCATAAATTGACAACTGCGAATTGCCTAACTATTTTTGATATCTGCCCAAGAATATACAACTTCTCTTTGCATCATACGAATATTTCAGAATGCCGATCTCAATACCGCTGTTACAGCGCTCATCGCCAAGTACAGCCATAGTTGGCCGAAGATTTCAAAGTTGTGAGTAAAATGAATCTTTAACAAAAATCAGCTAACATTTACTTACAAAATTTTCTCCCTTCACTTTTTTAGGCGCATTGATTTGGACACTCTGAAAAGTGTTCCCAACTATGATTACTTAACCGACATTCAGGAAATATTGTTGGAAATGGATGAATCGAGCGCCAGTGAAATTCTGGTGTTGCTCGGCGAGGAGCTGATCACTTCTTGCTGCACTGGCATTATAGAGCGCGCTTTTCGCTGCCTCGGCACTGACCTGCAAGAGTTTCTCGGTTCGTTGGATGGCGTTTACGATGTGCTCAAGCTGCAAGAGGTAAAATATTATTTTTGCAAACTATTAAATATTAATTGCAGGTAAGTTTTCTTAATTATTGATCGATATTTATCTGCGTGTAAATGATGAGCAATATTTTGTTCGGATTAGGCAAAAATAAAACGGCAAAGAGCTTGATGGGTTTCTTCAAAAAAAAAACTTTGCAGAATGAAATATGAAACTTCTTCATACAATTTCTATATTTATAGATTATTTAATTAATTTTGCTGCACGAGTTTTATTTACACCTAATCTATTTGATGGTACAAAATCTGAACGGAGGCGCAATATAGTCACGTGAATGTAACTGCTATATTTTTCGGTTGTACTTTTCAACTTTAAAAGGTTATCAGTCTTATGACCTCAACTGGTGCATACTTTTGTTTTTTACTTCTTCCCTGTCGCAAGGTGGTATTAGTTCACAAATATAAGTTCTCTTAGTGAGGTTAAAGCACGTGAGCCCTACTCGGGGCAGGGTTGGAAAAAAACATTTTTTTAAGAGTAAAATATCGCATTTTATTGAGAAAACAAAAACCAAAAATATGTTTTAAACAATTTTATTGGGTATGGGAATAAGTTTCTGTCCTTTCTTAGCCAAAGTTACGAATTATTTGAACAATTAATATTAAGTATGTGCCATTGGAAGCTACAACTTTACTCTATCTTTCAGCAGCAGATGGATTCCTCTGACGAAAAGTTCGAGTTCTTTTGACTTGATCCATTCATTAAGCCAGTTTGCGATGCTCTCCTAAGAAGTGAACCGCTCTCCAATAAGGGCTGACTGCATTGATCGGAGCAGATGGTAATCTAAAGGTGCAATGTCTGGGTAATACGGCGGGTGGGACAAGATATCCCAATTCTATGCCACTAAATATTTCTGCACCGATTGGCTTGGCGTTGTCAAGCAGCAAAATCAGTTTGTCGTGTTTACCGTCCCATTCCGACCGCTTTTCTTTGAGAGCTCGATCCAGTGATGGTTTCAGATGGTTTAAAGAGTTCATAATATATGACACCTTTCTGATCCCACAAGATGCAAAACATAACCTTTGAAGCAGAAATATTTTTTCGCTGTGGATGGACCTGGTTCACCTGACAGGCTCCAACATTTTCGGCGCTTAGGGTTATCAGAATAGATCCATTTTTCATCGCCAGTGATGATGGGATCAAAAAACCTTCGCTTTTCTGCCGTTCAAAAATCATCTCACACGGCACCAAACGTCTCTCGATATCCCTCCTCTTCAATTGATGTGGCAACCAGTTACCTGCTTTCGGGACCAATCCCATCGCGTGCAAACGTTTATCCAACTCTTTAGACGTATCATCAAGTGTTTGACAAGCGTCTTCATCCCTTCATCTAATAATTGTTGTAGTTGAGTATCATCAAATTTTTTCGGAGCCCCTTCGGTCGTTCGATCTTTATCACTCACGTCGAAATTGTCACTTTGGAAGCGTCGAAACCACACTTTACAAGTTGTACTTGATGGAGCGTGATTACCGTAAATATGCATCAATATACGACACGTTTCAGCTGCTCTTTTCCTTTAAAGGTAATAATGAAGCATCTCTTCCCGCAAATGCTGTTTTTTCGCGACGAAAGTAGACATTTTTGACATCAGATAAAAAAGAGGATCTTTACGCTTCAAACGAATGTTAACTACTGCGGCTGAGACCTCACATATACACCTTCAAATCACCAGTATATTACTAGAGCAAGCACAAAAATAGTCTTAGCAGTGACACCTCTTTTAGGAGGTCGGAAACTTATTCCCATACCCAATAATTATAGAATTCTTTCGAAGTTAAGGGTGAATAGAGTTCATAAAAGATCTATTAGAAGTTAAAAATATGGGCAGACTTCGTTAAATGTCACAGAAAAAAGCTATGAGTTGCTTTCTTAATGAACCCATTACAAATCAGTAGGTAGTCATGTGACGTCCAGTTTGAAGTCCAATGTTTTCTATACTACTTAAAAAAAGTGTAATTTAAAAAAAAACTAAAGTCTTCTGTCTATAATATCTTATAAATTATGGATCATAATTATTTTTAAATTAATAAAATATATCAATAAAAAATAACGCATCCGTCGACCTGCACACAGCGAGTGCTCCAAGGTAAAAGAACGAGTTTTCTTCATGCGCTCTTCTTTGAACGGAGCCCGTTAAGTGCTTACAATTAAATTACCCCGCTCCCATGTGTGGTGTTTTTTTTTAATTAAGTGGCCGAGCTCCTCCTTCTATTTTTGGGGGCGATTCTGAGCGATTTTTCGAATTCTGACCCAAAAATGTTTACCATTGTGGCAACCAGACTGAACGGACGACCCGATGGCAACCCTGACAATAACAGGAATATAAAAACGCAATTGAACACGAAGAGTTTTGATCGAATCGCCGGCGAGTACAGACGTGTGTATTAATTCGCATTACAGCAATTTTTCCTTAAATCTAATTAAATCCTAATTTTAACCTAAGTATTATTGTAATTAAAAACTAAAAATAAAGATACGTTTTACTGAACCGAAAACAATCAATTGCCACTAAACCCACAACCATTAAAGCGTAATTTTATATGTAATATTATTGTCATCATCATCGTTTGGCTTCTTGTGAGCTTTGTTGACGCTTCCTTCCAGTTCTATTAAGGGGGGAAGCTGGTCTAGAATTTTGAAAAAATCGAAAAATTTTTTTTTGTCTTAAAAGGTGCTTTAGGGTCTTAGAAATAATATACCAAATGAGGGATGCCAGCAAAAATGTCTAAATGCCCAAATTTTTCATTCGACGGCAGTGCCTCGCAGGTATGCCCCGAACGCTATTTACAACTTTAAACGCGTTTTTCTCGAAATCACTTTTTTTAAACTGGCCGAAGACATAACTCGAACAAATCTTTACCGATTCTTACGAAATTTTGACAATACATTCGAAATACCTTTCTCCGGAGACGTAAGTAGGATTTTTTATTTATTTTACATAGTTTTTTTTTTAATCAACAATTTTATGTCGTTCTTTATAGTGAAAATTGTAACTTTTTGTTCAAACGTGCACCATTTCGCGAAAAAACAAAATATCGAAAAAATCCTACGTACGTCTCTTTCTGTTGTTATATAGAAACTAAAAAAATTTTATTTTTTGATCCAGGACAAAAATTAAGGAGTTTACGTCTTCGGCAATGGACCCACTAGAAAAAAAAGCGCCTTAGGAGAACTGCTGGACAGCGGCCATTTTGAAATTAATTCAGACGAAAAATTTTGTATTTGTACCATGAAAGCTATATTATTAAACCTATTTCACAGATTTTCGATTGATTCCTTTGTTGAGTCAAAATAAATTCATAAAATATGCCCATTTTTTGCGCTCTAGACCAGCTTCCCCCCTTAAACACAGAACGGGAAAAAATTGGAGTTAATAAAATATGACCAGCCCAGTTTCTGAATGTTCGCTTTAGTGCATAAATCAGCATTTTCGAGTAAAACTGGATGTTGGTACAGAGAAATTTCCGGTTGCCATAATTCAAATTAAATATTATTTTATGATAGAAAATTATTAAAGACGTTTTTATTTATTATTCTCTAGATGACCATCACGCGTTGCTAGTTATTTAATGTACGAGGTGTTATTATTAAGTAACGAGACTGACGGTGTAAGACATTTCATTTCGATTTCAAGCACACTTAGCATTATTTTCAATGTACTCATACATCCCTCCTCTACCCATGCAACGTGCCATGCGAGTCTTTCATTATTCCAAATAGTCGCGGATGCGTTCTTTTGGATGCCTTCTTTTGGATGCCTTCTTTAGGATGTCTGCTGCCTTTTCAACTAGAACTTATCGAATCTCGATAGAAGTTGCAAAGCGCATAATCCGGTTAGTTAAGCTCAATTGGGAAGCTGAGAAGCTGTACTTGACTAGTAACGTCATGACAAGCGATATGCGAGAAATCAGTCGATTCCAATATTCTGGCCGTTCTTTCTTTACCCTTTCACTGAGAATATGAAAATGATAGGTAGGTGAAATGGTTGAAATGCCAATCTGGCACTCTGCAAATAGCACTAAAGCGTCGTTTTGATACCATTATGAGATCCAGCCAGAGCTGTTGATGTAATAGAGAAGATTGATGGGCTTTAGGTTGCCGTACTGCCCCACGCTGTCAAAGAAAGGAGCACAAAGTGACCTCAATCGTCTAACCGCCAAACCGGTTACAGAGAAAGTTTTCAAAGGACACCAGAGCTTCTGCAATATGGGTTAAATGGTAAACCTAGCTTTTCTGCGTCCTCAGTCTATTGTACTGGGGCTAAAGCGTTTTCGAAATATCACATGAAGAAATGGAGCTGCATCTCTTCTGCGCTTTCCTGAGAAATAAGTTGTGCAATTCGCCTTTAAAAACAGTCAGTGGAATGCCGGTGATCGGGTAGAAAGTCTCTGAGACTAATTTAATTGACCCCTTCCTGGCAAGCTCATCAGCAATTTAATTTCGCTCTGTGCTCTTATGTCCTGATATCCAGATCAGAAAAATGTTACCTGCACAGCCAAGAGATTTGATCTCTTCCTTATAGGAGTTTACTAGTTTGGTTCTGCACCATGGCGTCGTCAGAGCCTTGATCACGACTTGACTATCAGAAAAAATGTTAATATCTTCCTCGCTCCCACGTTCCCTAAGCATTTTGCATGCCTACAGGACCGCAAAGGTTTCTGCCTGAAAAACACTAGGAGTATTCGGCAATTTTAAGGAGATAGATGAATGGGCTGATTTAGAGAAAACCCCTGCTTCGACTCCCGATTTCATCTTGGAGCCATCAGTACCCTTCGTTCCAATGCTGCCTACTTGAAAAAATTGCCCTGACACGACCCTAAAACTCCAGTTTGCGGATAGAGAGATCTGTCGGAAACTCCACCATGTTCCTAGCGAGATTGCTTCCAGAGGCAAACCTGCTTTAATCTGATTGCACTGGGAGCAGCAATGGAAATAACGTAAAAGTCGATGGGTTGTAAGTGCATGCCGACATTTAGGGCAGCACTGAGGCAAGTTCTTATTCCCTGTCCTTTGCACCCTCCCCAGTTTAGTGATATCATAGCCTTTCCGAAGAGCTTCTTGCCAAACCAGGCACACTTAATTCGCAGAACCTCTACGAACCTGTGGCTTGAGTACCCATTTTTTGCCGAACATAGATTTGCTATACTGGCCTTCCTTACCCGATTTTCAAAGCAGGAAAACATGGTTATTTCATTTTGGAAGTATAAATTGTGGGTGCTTATATTTTTTGGTAAATAACGCCAGTTCCGTTTTGTCAGAGTATGAAGGTTGTTTTTTGGTATTTGTGTTGTTGTTGGGACAACTAGCAATTGCAGCACTCAGATTTAGGCCCATTGCAGTACACTCGGACTCCCTTTTAATTTTCTTCAAATCTACTCGACCTCCGAAGAAATCTGAGTAGATCTAGTGTTGCCGCGGAGCCAAGGTGGTCGCTTCTTAACACATCAGTGCCAATGATATCAAACCTGACTCGAACGAAGGCGGGACAGACGTACAGGAAGTGGTCCGCCGTATCATTCTCCTCTTCACAAGCTGGGCAGAGTACACTGCTGGAGATGCCCACCTTTTCCATGTGCTTTGCCCACAGAAAGTAGCTCGTCATCAGTCCAACCAGCTGTCTGCACTCCCTTCTGCTTAATGACAGGAGGGCTTGCGACAGTCTATCGGACATGATAGGTAACATCAGTTTAGTCCATCTGCATCCCCTTTCAGCCTTCCAAGCTCGCTTGTGGGTTGTAGTAACCCATCTTGAAACACAGATGAGTAAAGCCATGTCAAGTGATCCTCGAAAATTTCACTAAGTCACGGATTTGAGCGCAAGATGTCTCGTTGTGTAGTCAAAGTCATGTTAACGCTGTTCTATAAATATTTCGCGCAAATTCCAATTTTAGCAATTGTTATTAACAATCAAAGTTTTAAGCAAGATTAAATTGAAAAATTAATTACTCCAAAACTACAATAGATAATGACGTGAAATTTTGCATACCAGTCAAGTATTGTCTGTACTATTTTTTAAGTGTTAATAACTCTTTTTATTGTGACAAATAGATAAATAAATAATAACTTTTTGTAATCAGTTGCATTTTTTCATGTTTTCTTCACGCTGTTAAACAATCGGACTTACGAATAATTGTGCAACTTACAAAACTGTCAATATCTCGGGAATGGAGTAAAAGTACAAAATTCTAATTTCAGATTATTGAAGGTAAACGTTTTCCGCACAATTATTCGTAAGTCCGATTGTTTAACAGCGTGAAGAAAACATGAAAAAATGCAACTGATTACAAAAAGTTATTATTTATTTATCTATTTGTCACAATAAAAAGAGTTATTAACACTTAAAAAATAGTACAGACAATACTTGACTGGTATGCAAAATTTCACGTCATTATCTATTGTAGTTTTGGAGTAATTAATTTTTCAATTTAATCTTGCTTAAAACTTTGATTGTTAATAACAATTGCTAAAATTGGAATTTGCGCGAAATATTTATAGAACAGCGTTAACATGACTTTGACTACACAAAGAGATATCTTGCCCTAAAATCCGTGACTTAGTGAAATTTTCGAGGATCACTTGACATGGCTTTACTCAGATGCATGCATTCCAAGAGTAAAGTGCAGTTTTATTCTGCTGGATTCCACGTAGACCTCAGAGTCGTGCTCGGTCCTGGAGCCATCCGTGTCAATGCGAAAACAGTGTTTGCCGGGCTCATTTTCAGAGTTTGACCACAACTGAGCCTCTGGCAGCACTATACTGTGTCTCTTTTCAAGTACGACTCTTATAGGCATGGAGTCAAGGGACATGGAGAGAATCGTGGTAATTTTTACTAATATTTTGACTTTCAGAAATCTATTGAAAAAACCATCATTGCTTCGAAATTTGATTTGCTCATTTAGTTCTCGTTGGAGTTGGGCTCTTCTAAGGTGCGCATTGGCGCTCCATTTCTGGATCACAGGTAAAAAATACTCTCTGTTACTGGGTTTGCCCTCTTCAATAGGTTTGGATCACTTTCAAGGGTATGCAATGTGTTTAATTTTTGCAAGCTTTTTGTTTTTGTTTTTCTAGCGAAATGAAAAAATACTACTATAAACGAATACTACAGTTATATTGATTTATTTACAAATACGGGAGATACAGTTTTTGTTTTAAGAAAATGAATCTCGCTAAGCAGATTTCGGTTGTTGGCATTAGACGCATGCGTATTTCTACTGTAGCAGCATCAGCCTCGTTATTTGATAGACTCACCTCGTAAACAAATATAAAAAAATACTAAAAAAAATAGGAATGAATTACCCCCTTCAATAAAACAAGACAAATGGTTTTCTGTTTTTTGCACACGCAAAACATTAATTTATTAATTACTCCCACCTTTCACCACTCAGGAGGACGTCACTGACACCGGTTTCGTGTGCGCCGGCGATGGTGAGCTAATATTCACCTCCGAACGTCCCGTAATCGCTTGGCTGCTACTCGGCTCACTAAAGGCTTTGATGCGTATGCTGTTCAACGTGCAGGTCAATATCAAAATAGAGCCTGTCGAAGGCGATTCGCGGCGTTACCGTTATCTGTTTTCGCTGGTCAAGGAGTACACCGGCTCATCGATGCCATTGCACAGCAGCCATGTTGAGGTGGTCAAAGTGCCGTGCAAACTGCCGGCACAGCGACATAATTCGAGCAAGGCCGCCGATTTGGCTATGAATTCGCATACCTTCTGTAAGGCGTTCCCTTGGCATTTCATAATGAACGAGAAATTGGAACTGATGCAGTTGGGTAAGTTGTTGCAAGTAAATGAATACCAGCTATTTATAACATTTTGTATAACCCTAGGACGCGGTTTCAGTAAACTATATAAGCCACATATGGCTGAACACGGCTGTTATGCCACAACTTATTTCGATTTTAAGCGGCCAAAAGGTTTGACCTTGAAATTTCGCGATATTGCACGCCGTACATATACACCCTTTTTGATTGCTCTGAAGAGTCCACCCAATGTCACTGAGTTCACAGCGAAGGTAAGTGGGAGGTGGTACCATAATAAATACATAGTTTATTGATTTGAGGGGGCATTGAATTTTGTAATTAAGAATTTCGAACTGAACTGTAAAATATAACCCAAGCAATAAAGACCCGGAATGACGCACATATGGGCATACATACAAACATTGCTCAAAGTTTGACGAAGCTTCTTTCAGTTTATTGAATAGCCAGAGGTCTCAGGAAAATAAATCAGGCAAATTTAGTAGTTTCGACACTTAATGGAGCGCAGTTTTGGCTGAGTTCTCTCAAATATTGAATACGAAAAGAATTATCTCGCCCCAAATGTGGAGTTTTTACAAGTTGTTTCAACACAAATAGCTTCACGCAAACCTCGATACGTTGACGGTAGTATCATCAACCTAAACAAAGGTAGGTAGGTAGGTTGACCTGGCTGCCTGAAAGCCATCCCATACATCTATTGGTCCTTAGTAATATCAGTGGGAGCTTAACCCTTACGTTTCCTTGCATTAGGTTTCTTCTAATAAGCCCGCGTCTTTTGCGAATCTAAGTAAACTCTGAAGCTCTAACCCCAAGAGACATTCTAACCTCTCATATTGTAGAGCTCCTAAGCATTTCATTCGGGTTCTAACTCATGCAGGGCAAGAACATAGAAGGTGTTCAAGAGTTTCCCTCTCCTCTAGTTCATTGCAAAATCTGCAGCTATCGTTGTTTGCAATTCCCATCCTGTATACGTGTGCCCCTAACAAATTGTGGCCTGTCAGTATACCTACGATAGTTCTGCTTTCCTTTCTAGACCGGGCTAGTACGAATCTGGCGTGTTTATCTGCATTCTGTGCACACATGATTTTCGCGGTTTTACGAGTGTCTAGATTATTCCACCTCCTTCCTATCCGTGTTTTCATGTGCGTAGCGATGCCATTTAAAGGTTTCAGTATGTCGTTTTCATGTTCGAATTGTCTTTAAACAACGCTTTTGGCAATCTCGTCTACAATTTCTTTCCTGCAAAGCCCTTATGTCCGGGTATCCAATAGATGTGTAACCGTCTGTCTGCGGCACTGTCTATGGCTTTCCTGGTCCTAAGAACGTTTTTAGATGAAATTTCATATGAGTTGATTGCCTTTATTGCCGCTTGACTGTCAACGTATATATGTATGTACTTATGTTGGAGTTGCTCGATGTCCTTGCTAGTGCGTTTTCTGCAGCTTTTCCTACCTCAAAGACTTCTGCTTGAAAAATACTGCAACGATCAGGGAGATTAATTAGCCGCCTGATGCCCAGCTCTGCCCAAGAAATCCCTGCACTTACTCCTTTCATCATTTTCGAGCCGTATTGGGCTTTTTCACCCCTCTTCTTCTATTTTTGTTCGGAAGCTCTTCGCCCAATTGTATTTCGGAGACATATATTGGGTTTTTCAGTAAGAGCGCTTCAACTTTTTTTTTTGAATAAAACACAAACGGTTTGACTTTTTTAACTAATTTTTTTTTTATTATCGAGTTTGAACATATACATTTAAGTATGAAATTCGATTTCTTTTGCATGACCACCGCGTGCACGTTTTACGAAGTCCAATCGTTGAACCCAATTTTCGACCACTCTTTTGCATAAATCGGCCGAAATTCCAGCAATTTCGCGTTCAATATTGGCTCTGAGCTCACAAATCGTCGCCGGCTTGTTACTGTAGACCAATGACTTCACATAACCCCAAAGAAAATAGTCTAGAGGCGTCAAATCACACGAGCGCGGCGGCCATTCGACCGGTCCATTTCCGGAAATAATGCGCTCATCGAACTTACTCTTCAACAAATCAATTGTAGCGTGTGCTGTGTGGCTGGGGCCACAAGCTGTTGAAACCACATGTCGTCTAAGTCCATACCATTCAATTGCGGCCAAAAATAATCGTTTATCATGTCGCGGTATCGATTTCCATTCACAGTAACGTGGCGATCGTTCTCGTCAACGAAAAAATATGGGCCAATTACGCCGCCGGCATGTAAACGGCACCAAACAGTGATTTTTTCGGGATGCAACGGTGCCTCATGAATCACGTGTGGATTGCTTTCTGCCCAGTAACGCATATTTTGCTTGTTGACAAAGCCATTGAGCCAAAAGTGAGCTTCACCACTGAAGATGATTTTTTGGAAAATTTATAAATTTTCATAAAAAATTTGCACGATTATTTTCATAAAAAATTTGCACGATTTGCAATCGTTGCTCAAGTGTGTAGCGTTCCATGATGAAATGTATACTAATGAAGTTTACAAATGACAAGCGAAAAATAAAAAATATTGCGTCGTTCGCCCTCCCTATCGGAAAAAAGTTGAAGCGCACCTATTGAAAAACGCTGTACTATATAGTCCGTATTGGTCCGATAATTCATACCTATTGAGCTATATCATATTTTACAGGTAAATTCACCCGTTGCGTTAAGTCTTGCGGCAGATGTCGTAGCTGCTAGACCTTCTGTCGTAGCTGCTAGACCTTCTGCCGCAATATCAATCGGTGTAGGTTGAGTATTCTTTCAAGTTCTGCCGTAGGAGTGGTTTTTAAGTGCACCTGTCGTGCAAAGTGCACCAAGATGTTGAATACTTTCCATATGTGTTTTGTGTGTCGGTTTTCTCAATGCAATCCACCACACCAGAGCACCATAGAGTAATATTGGCTTTACTACAGCTGAGTAGCACCAATACATTATTGAAGGAGATAGACCCCATGTAACTCCCAAGCTTAGTGCGTTACTGGCCTTTTTCTTTCTCTCCAATTTATTGTGCTTCCATGATAGTTTGGTATCCAAAATTACTCCAATGTACCACCTAAACAAATATTGCTGAGAATTATACAAGGTGGCGCAAAATTAATCACCCTATCAGAAGATTTATATTTATTGCAAAAGTCGTCGTACGTCAATCATATTTGACATTTGTGAACTGGACAGCTGTAGTATACAAACTGACAATCAATGAAGTGCGTAAAGGTCAAAAAAGTCTCAGAGACCTCCTACCCGGTCATCGGCATTCCCCTGACTGTTTTTAAAGAGGAATTGCACAACTTAAATCTCAGGACAGCGCAGAAGAGATGAAGCTCCATTTCTTTATGTGCTATTTCGGAAATCCTTTGGCCCCAGTACAATAAATGGAGGACTCAGAACGTACTGGAGACTGCATGCCATGCAATTTACAAACTCGTAGCTGTGTTGGAGAGAATCGTACGAGCCGCAGAACTTAATCGCTCAGGCACAATTTTTTATAAGAGCGTACAATTGCTGGCGTATGCCGATGATATTGACATCATCGGCCTTAACAACCGCGCTGTTAGTTCTGCCTTCTCCAAACTGGATAAAGAGGCAAAGTTTGGTGGTGAACGAGGACAAAACGAAGTACCTCCTGTCTTCAAACAAACAGTCGGCGCACTCGCGTATCGGCACCCACGTCACTGTTGACAGTTATAATTTCGAGGTTGTAAAAGACTTCGTGTATTTAGGAACCAGCATTAACACCGATAACAATGTCAGCCTTGAAATCCAACGTAGAATCTCTCTTGCCAACAAGTGCTACTTTGGACTAAGTAGGCAATTGAGCAGTAAAGTCCTCTCTCGACGAACAAAATTAACACTCTACAAGACTCTCATCATGCCCGTCCTAACGTATGGCGCAGAAGCTTGGACGATGACAACATCCGATGAAGCGACGCTTGGAGTGTTCGAGAGAAAGATTCTGCGTAAGATTTTTGGACCTTTGCACGTTGGCAAGGGCGAATATCGCAGACGATGGAACGATGAGCTGTATGAGCTTTACGACGACATAGGCATAGCGCAGCGAATAAAGATCCAGCGGCTTCGTTGGCTGGGTCATGTCGTCCGAATGGATACAAACGCTCCGGCTTTGAAAGTATTCGATGCGGTACCAGCTGGTGGTAGCAGAGGAAGAGGAAGGCCTCCTCTGCGTTGGAAAGATCAGGTGGAGAAGGACTTGGCTTCACTTGGTGTGTCCAATTGGCGCCGGTTAGCACGAGAAAGAAACGACTGGCGCGCTTTGTTAATCTCGGCCAAAATCGCGTAAGCGGTTATCGCGCCAATTAAGAAGAGAAGAAGCTGTGTTCACGGATCATTGGACGATCGGCACACACCCGCAAAAGCTAGGCTTATCATTTATCCCCCATTGCCGAAGCTGTGGTGAATTTTCAGAGAACGACACCTTTGAAAACTTTCTCTGTAAATGTCCGGATTTGGCAGCTAGACGATTTAGGTCACTGGATGCTTCTTTCTTCAACAGCCTGGGATAGTACGTCAACCTAAATCCAATCAATATTCTCCATTATATCAACAGCTCTGGTTGGCTGTAGATATCTACCTATTGGAAGTATCAAAGTACCTTAGTGGTACTTTAACTATTTCACCTACCTACCAAAGGTCAAATTAAAGATTTTCATTACTCAAAGTAATTTTGTTATTTAGTAAAAAATTTATTCAAAAACCAAATTCGGTGATTGATTTTGAGCCATCTGGGTGACAGGTTGAGGGAACGGACAGGCGTACGTCAAGGCTGTGTTTTCTCGCCTAAGTTTGGGGGCGGAATCACCTGGGGTCTGCAGGGCCAATCAACTGCACTTGACTACGCGAACGATATCGGCCTGTTGAGCCATAGTTACTCAGATATGGCATCTAAACCACTGCAGTAGCAACGAGAACCCAATTAAATCTTAACATCTCAAAAACGAAAGCTGTGCGCATTAACGAAATGTGGCACCCAACTGGAAGATGTGCAATCTTTTTGCTATCTGGACAGCTTTTCGCTATGTCGGCATCAGTCAGTTCAAGTGGAGGCATCATTAATCGCAATAAAAAGCCATTGGCAGCGGTTCGTTTCAGCCAGTTTGGAATGCTTCATTAAATATATTCAATTCAAACGTGAAATTCTGCCTGCTGTGTGGTTGCAAAACCTCGAATGTATCAACAGCTGACAATATTGCACTGAGCATTTCCATAGATCGTTGCGCGAGGAGAATCTTGAAAATATTCTGGTCAAACGTTTTATAAAACGCACCAATACCAATACCTCCTTGAGATACGAAAAAGAAAATGGGGCTGGATTGGCCATATCCTGCTCAGAGTAAGCGGGGACCTAACAAGAATTGCCTTTGACTGAAACTCTTTCGGCAGCCGTGTACGACCGAGACCAGGAAATACCCGGAGATGACTTCTAGAACTGAAAATCCGCTCAATAAATCTGAGCTGGGGTGAAGTGAAAGCTTTGGCGGACAACCGACGAAATTGGAGAAATCTGATTGTGACAACTTGGAAATTTATATTCATAAATGTATATTTCATTCAAGTGGCTGCCTTGGCTGGCTTCACAGTAGCGCATCCTGTTAATCCAGTTTTCAATTACCTTGACGATGATTTCGGGCTCTATCTGACAAATGGCTTGCTCGAAAGTCCCTTTAAGGCTCTGAATCGTTAATGGATGGTCCCCCACCCACAGAAAAGTCTAATGACGTCAAATTGCAACTCTGAAGTAGCTAATTGATTGATTCGAAGATCGACTGTGGCATTGGCTGTATGGAATGACACGCAATTCTGCTGAAACCATAGATTGGCCAAGTCCATGTCTTTAATTTACGACCTAGTAGCGCTCATAGCTAACGAGAATGGCATTTCCAGCGGCATTTTCAAAGAAATATGGATCATTGATGTCATCGCTCCGAAATCCGCCCTAAACTGTCACTCTCTGAGGCTTTTTAACTATTACTTTAGGTTATAAGCCGCCGAGATGAAAATTCGCTTGGTCAGAAAATATGATTTTGATTTATGTATTTTCAATAAATACAACATTGACTCCGAAATAAGTTCATAATATTTTCTAACGTTGCTAAAGCCTAAAGCGATTCATTTCTTTCCGCGGAGATAGAATACTGACTATCTTCCATAATAGAGCTGTGGATATAATGGAGAAGATTAATGGGATTTAGGTTGGCGCACTTCCCCCGGCTGTCGAAGAATGGATCACCCAGTGACCTTAATCGAATAGTTGCCAAACCCGGACATTTCCAGAGAAAGTTCTCAAAGGTCTCCTTCTCTGAAAGGTCCCATAACTTCTGCCATGGGGTTTAATGGTAAACCCAGTTTCGCAGCTACGAGTTTGAAAATTGAAAGGCATGGAATCGCCAGTACTTTCTGAGTCCTCCATTTATCATATTGAGGCCAAAGGGTTTTCGAGATAGCACATGGAGGCATGGAGCTCCATTTTTTTGCGCTTTTCTGAGAAATAAGTTGTGCAATTCCCCTTTAACAACTGCCAGGGCGACGCCGATGGTCCGGTATGAGGTCTCTGAGACCAATTCAGTCCCCTTCCGAGTAAGCGTATTTCCCTCAATGTTCCTAGATCAGAAAATGTTTTCTGCCCACCTAAGAGATTTGATTTCCCTTAAAGGAGTTGACTAATTTATCATGGGGCATCGTCAGAGACGTTATCGCTACTCGACTATCGGAGAAAATGTTAATATCTCCTTCGCTCCCACGTTCCATAAGCATTATGTATGCCTGCAGGATCGCAAAGACTTCTGTCTGATAAACTAGCAGTATTCGGCAGGCTTAAGGAAATAGATAAATTGGCTGACTTAGAGAAAACCCCTTCTCAGACTACCGATTCTATTTTGTATCCGTCAGTGAAGGCAGAGGTGCAAGCTTCAGTGCAGATTTTCCCCTTGTTCCAATCCTGCCTACTTGAAAAAATTGCACTGACACGACCCTTCACGTGAGATCTGTCCGAAGTTCAGAGAAATACGATGTTAACGTGTGAATTTAACATATTTCTATTAAAGCTTAATTTAAAAAAGACCCTCGGCAGAATAAGAAATACCAGACCCGGGTGCCTAATCGAAGGTTCTTAAAAAGATGTCCAACGGAGGATTAAATTTGTTCATCGTTGAAATTTTGTGGTTGAATTATAGGAAGAGTTAATTATTAATAAAGAAAAACCCTACACATTTTCTAAATAAATTTTCGCATTTTCAGGGACTAGAGATCAAAGGCCAAATGGTACATTGTCCCGAATCCAATTCGCTGCTCTTCATGGGCTCACCATTCCTCGACGGTCTGGACGGACTCACTTGCAATGGGCTTTTCATATCGGACATACCGCTGCACGATGCCACACGCGAAGTCATTCTAGTGGGCGAGCAGGCACGTGCCCAGGATGGTCTGCGTCGTCGCATGGACAAGTTGAAAAGCTCAATTGAGGAGGCAAATGCCGCAGTTGCCAAGGAGCGTAAAAAGAATGTCAGCTTATTGCATCTAATATTCCCAGCCGAGATTGCCGAGCGTTTGTGGTTGGGTGCCAGTATCGATGCTAAGACCTATCCGGATGTAACCATACTTTTTAGTGATATTGTCGGCTTCACGAGTATTTGCTCGCGTGCTTCACCCTTCATGGTGATCAATATGCTGGAAAGTTTATATAAAGATTTCGACGAATTTTGCGATCTCTTCGATGTCTACAAAGTGGAGACTATTGGCGATGCCTACTGTGTGGCAAGTGGTTTGCATCGTGCTTCGATCTATGATGCACACAAAGTGGCATGGATGGCGTTGAGGATGATCGAAGCTTGTGGCAAGCATATAACGCATGATAGTGAGTAGATAGGAACTGAATTGTAAATACATTTTTTTACTTAGCTGCGAGGTGGCGACACTAAGTATGAAGCGAATAATTTAACATACATTCATATAATCATATAATACAAAGTGGCGCAAATTTAATCATTCTATTGAATGATTTATAATTTTTTCAAATGGCGTCGTACGTCAATCCTATTTGATATTTCCATCACTTCAAAAACCAAATTGGATGATTAATTTGCGCCACCATGAAATAAATAGAAAAAAAAAACGGAGTACTCTTCCTCAGATTAATGTACTTTCCTCAAAATTACTCAATTTTAAATTACAACATACAGGGTGCGCCATCTTTTACGTCGGTATGAAAACATTGACTAACTTTGAAAAAAAAAACAATAACTGATTTGTATGATTGAGGTATTTTTATTTGGTTTGGTTATTTACGATTTATTAAAATTACAATTTTGAATACAATATCAAACAAGTGGCCACCTTTATAAGCAATCACAAACTGCGGACTTTTTCCGGCATTTATCATCACTTTGTCAGGCATTTCGGGTTGTATAGAGTGGATTTCGGCACGAATATTTGCCTTAAGCTGGTCAATAGCTTGCGGCTTGTGGGCGTAAACCTTACTTTTCACATAACCCCACAAAAAGAAGTCCGGGGGGTTAAGTCAGGTGATCTGGGGGGCCAGTCGATGCCGCCTCTTTTTGGTACTAGACGTCCCGGGTCTTTTCGTTGCAGAAATTCAATTGTTGTATTGGCAGTGTGGCATGGTGCACCGTCTTGTTGAAACCAGTAACCGGCTGAACCTTTCTCACGCATTTGCGGGCAGACATAATGAGTCAACACTCATCGTTATCGGTTTCTATCGACCGTTTCGTTTGCTCGGTAAAAATATGGCCCAATGATGGTTTTGGCGCAAATGCCGGCCCCACAGTTACTTTCCGGCCATGCAATGGCGTTTCATGGATCTCGTGTGGATTCTCAGTTCCCCAAATGCGGAAATTTTGTTTATTCACGCTGCCAAAGAGGTTAAAATGTGCCCGTCAGTCATAAAAATTTACTTATAAAAATTGGGGTCAGTGTCAACCATTAGAGCGACTGTTTGACCGTATTCCAAGGGACGTGAATGATCTGTCGGCAATATTCTTTGTGTCAATTGCACTTTATACGGAAACAAATTTAAGTCATCATTTAAAATGCGCCGCTTTGTAGTTTCACTGACGCCAAAATGCTGAGCGCGACGTCAACACGACACTGTTGGCTTCTGAGCAACGCTCTCCCTCACTGCTTCAACAAGTTCATTGGAACCTCTTGATCGTTGATGAACGGCATGTTGACGATCTCCTACTGTCCCGTGCTCAAAAAAACTCGACACCAAACCACGAATAGTATTGTCAGCCGGTGCCTGTTTGCCCCGACACTTTTTGCGATATGCGCGTTGAGTTAGAACAATAGAACGACTATTTTCGATGTATAGCGTCACTATTTCAGCGCGTTGTTTCGGTGTAAAGCGATCCATCGTTGAAATTGTACTGAATTGACGTATCGAAAGTATGTATGTTGAAGGCGATAGGTTGGTAAATGACAAAGATATTCAGCGTTTACATACCGACATAAAATATGTCGCACCCTGTAGATCTATGGTAATGGTAATGGTTGTACGGGTTAGGCTAAGCCTTTATGCACTACGACCAGATCGATCTATTGAGCGCCCCTAAGTAGTTAATTTTAATTATATGAGGAAGCGAACCAGCTTCTTAGGAGGAAGCTTTTGTAGGTACGAGCCCAGGATTCTGTGCCTCCTGTGACCTTCTGCTTCACAGTTGGTGATCAAGTGTTCCATGTACTCCTCTTCATGGACCTCTTCATCACAGCAGAACCTGCATAAACTAGTGATAGATATTCCTATTGTATTGAAATGTTTATTGCAGGCAAAGTGGCCTGTGGCCTAAAAGTACCCCACAGATTAATCTGAGGCCCTTTTCGTTTAGGCTTAAAGCAGATTTTACTCTGTTGGTATTAAAGTTCAGGAACTTTTTGCAGTGATTAAGGCCATTTGTGACGTTCCAGTATTCCTTAGTTTTTATTTTGGGCCCATTTTTTGGTTTCCTGTTTTAGGTTGTTTTTTGTTAAAGTCGAAAAATGGGTAAATGGCGCTTCTGCCCCTTTTTCGGCATAAAAGTCTTACTTCTCGTTTCCTGCGTGCCCCTAATGTCCTGGCAGCCAAATCAAGGAAACCTGATTGAGAGTTGCCAGTTTCTTGCGTGCATTGATACACTCTATAAGGACTTTTGAGTGGAACGCAAAGCTATTTGAGGCTTTGAGGACTGCTTGACTGTCCGAACGTATTTTAATTTTTACATTTTCGAACCCTCTTTTGGATACGATTTGCACCGTTTCCATTGTGGCGAAAAGCTCAGCATGGAAAATTGGAGTATCTGTACTCGGTGTGAAAGATTTGTGTAATTTAGGCCCCACTATACCTGTACCTACACCCTGAAGCATTTTGGACCCATCTGTACGAGGTGTGTTCAAAAACTAAGGTGAATTTTCAAATTTCGCAGGCTACGTACATTCGATTTTCAATTATTATTTTTCTTTATGTTGGTCGTCTCGAAGATACTCGGATGTTCGGGGTTTTAGCAATATACGAGGTGTGTTAGTTCGTTAGTGAGAGGCATAAAACAAGTGTTTTATGTGTTCGGCGATTTTCTGCTATCGAAAAAATATGGATCAAAGAAGTTGCATCAAATTTTGTGTGAAGAATACTCGTGAGCCAAAAAGAAAAAAATGCTTACAAAGCTTTTCACAGAAGGTCAAGAAGATGCTCTGGACGCCCAAGCACATGAACAGCTGATGAAAATGTTGAGAAAGTGAAGAAAATTGTTATGGAGAATCGTCGAATCACAATTAGAGAAGTTGCTGAGGATGGCGGTTTATCGGTTTATCGGTATATCAGTTGGCTCATGTCATGCAATCTTTTCGGGCATGAGGCGTCTGGCAGCGAAGTTTGTTTCAAAATTGCTGAATTTTGACCAAAAGCAACATCGGATGAGCATCGCTCAGGAATTGTTGAATGACGTCAAGGATAATCCAGATTCGTTCAAAAAGGTCATAACTGGTGACGAATCATGGGTATATGATTATGGGCGAAACCAAAGCCCAATCATCCCAATGAAAGAGTCCAGGAGAGCCAAGACCAAAAAAAAAAAAAACACGCGCAGTGCGATTAAATGGACGGTTTTGCTCAGTGTTTTCTTCGATTACTATGGCGTAGTACCTCAGGAGTTCTTACCACAAAGTCATACGGTAAATAAGGAGTATTTCCTTGAAGTTATCCGCCGTTTGCGTGAAGCAATACGAAAAACAAAAACGCCTGGAATTGTGGAAAAAATGCATGGCTTTGGCATGATGATAATTCACCTGCCCACTCGTCTTTGCTTGTGAGAGATTATTTGGCCAAAAACAGCAACGTTATCATGCCTCAGCCACCGAATTCACCAGATTTGGGGTCTTACGACTTTTTCCTGCTCCCAAGATTGAAGAGATCCATGAAAGGACGGCGTTTTGCGACGATTGAGGAAATCAAAAAACGAATCGCTGAGAGAGCTTAAGGACAAACCGAAAAGTGCATATCAGAACTGCTTCGAGTATTGGGAAAAACGCTGGCACAAGTATACGAGTATTATATCTGAGGGGGTCTACTTTGAAGGAGATGAAGTAGAAATTTATGCATAAATAAATATTTTTTGAGAAAAATGAAAATTCACCTAATTTTTCGAACACACCTCGTATACCATTTTTGCGTGTCATCATGCAGCCATGTTGGGCTAGTGTTCCACTCTTCCCTAGACGGGAAGATGAGCTTTTACTTCTTAATAAAATTGAATACGGGTTCCGTGTGGTCATTCGCCTGGGCTATGTCTGCTGCATGTTCGACTCTGTTTAGAATATTGAGGTGTTCAATAAGATCTCCTGGTTTCAAATTTTCTTTCATATCAAAGGAGAGTGCTTGCGTAGCAGCTTCCTCTTGTATGGCTAAGTGCAGCGGTGGTAGATTTAAAAGCACTTCCATCCCAGCATTTGGGGTAGTTCCCATAGCCCCTGTTCTACTTAGGCACGTCAGCATTTGTAGTCTACACAGTTTTAATATAGCAGTAGCTTAATTTTTTTAACCCACCATACCAAAGCCCCATATAGTACAATAGGTCTTACCGTTTGGGTGTCGATCCAGTAAGTCATTTTAGGGTTCAGACCCCAGGATTTTCCCAAGAGTTGTTGTTCAAAGGTTTTCGTTGCCTTCTTTATTACATTTATTTGTATTGGGACTCCCAAGTGAGTTTTGGATCCACGATAATTCATAGATATTTAACCTCTTCCTTTAGAGGTACCTCATTTATGCCTAGGGTGGGCATATTTAGAACCCCTTTCCTGGTAAATGCGATAATAGTGGTTTTAGAAGGGTTGATTGATAGTCCCTCTTTTTTATACCACTCCCAGGTTATATTTAAGCATCCTGCAATAAGTCCTTTCGTGGTTGCCATTAATTATTATATTAGAAATGTCATCTGCATCCCCCCTTGTTTTACACCCTTTATTTTCCCGAAACATACAAGCAATAGGGCCCGTAAAGGTCAAACCAAAGATTTCTATTACTCAAAATATTTTTTTTTCTTTTCATTTAGTAAAAAAGTTATTCAAAATTGGATGATTAATTTTGCACCACCTTGCTAGAAATAGAAAAAAATCGCAATATTTTTCCGCACATGTCATTTGATTACCTCATTGGATACCTAAGGGTGGTCGAATGCAGTGACCGTCCTTTGTGGTCGAGAACCTTTCGCTAGAGTCTCGGTCGACCACTTCAGGTAGGCGATAGAGTTGATAGAGTTGCCCCACTACCTAGGCATAGTTTAATTTTAATCGCTGTTTTGTATTGCGAAAGGGCTTTTCTCGCTCATTACTATGCATTTTTTTTGGCAGTGGAAACGTCGGTAGAAGTTGTGTTAGCTGGGGACTCAAAAAGCTCATTCTCAGTTGTTGTGTTTACGGTTGCATTATACCCTTCTGTGCGTCTGTCGGGCATTATTAAAAACGCGTTTAAAATGCCTGGGCGTCCCATTGTTTGAGGGTCTGGAGGACGTCTCAAAAGCGGATCTCCCAGCTCTGCTTAGATTCTCCAAAAGCGCTGACATCTTACATGATATCTACTTTCAGTATTCATAGAGGTCGGTCTCCATCTGGTATCGCTAGGGACCAAAAGGTCTATGCGTGGCTTAATGCCAACCAGGCTAACCTAACCTATACCCTTAGCAAAGTGATGCCACGAAGAGGAGTTTCAATGGGGCAAACTATTTACGATGCACTCAAAATTACTAACTTTTCTATTATAGATTTAATAAATAAAAGTTTCTTGAATTCCTACTAAATACACAAATTCAACCCTGATTTCCTTATAGTTTTGGCATAAAATAATGATTTTTAATATTAATAATAATAATTTGTGATAAAAATAATTATTTCGCACAATAGATCCTTCAGGTCGCAGTGCTAAATCCCCTCATAATAAAAATAGTAATAATAGAAAAACTATTTAATTTACCTACGCAGATCAGGAAATCCAAATGCGCATCGGCTTGCATACAGGCACCGTATTGGCCGGAGTGGTGGGCCGTAAAATGCCGCGTTACTGTCTCTTCGGGCACAACGTAACCATAGCCAATAAGTTCGAGTCAGGCAGCGAGGCATGCAAAATCAACGTCAGCCCAACAACAAAGGAGTAAGTTTAGATTTCAATAAATATTCCATAATTTCACATGCTAATCATGCGCATTCATTTTTTTCTCACAGTTGGCTAGTCAAATATCCTGGCTTAGAGTTCGATTTAAAAGCACGCGATCCTTCTTGTCTACCCAAAGAATTTCCTGATACCAGCGGCGATAAGACATGCTACTTCCTCGAAGGTTATTGCCATCCAACATTGGGCGATGAAGTGCCATTGGAGCAACACATCAGTGAGGCGTTGAAGTCCATTGCGGAACAATAAAGAGCGTAAAAGCAAATATGGGTTTTGAAAAAGCTCATTCCTTATAATTATATAAAAGATATATTTTTAGCAAACAATAAGCTGGCATTAAGGTGTCACTCAAGAAAATACACTCTGAATATTACAAATATATAAAATGTTGGTTGCTCCTCAATATGCACAACCATTTTTGAGCTGTTCAATAATAAATAACTCAATAATTCGTGGCCATAGCCCAAATAACAAGCATAAAAAAAGAGAGTTGCATTTTTATTGCGGAAAGGATTGTTTATAAGAAATCGGGAGGGAATAATGAATATTTAGCAAAAATAAAATATTTTATGAATATTTTTAATAAGAGGTTTCCAATAGGGAGCAATCGGTTTAGACAGGCTTTGGTGCCGGGCGATGTTATATTCCATACACAATGAATGGGTTTTTCGTTTATGACTGAGACATACTCAACATAGGCAAGCCCTTATTAAAAATCCCTTCACAATCAATGTTGAAATACAAAGGGATATACGAGTACGAGTATAAGGCTGCAGACAGAGTGGCAGACGGATTGCTTGCGTTGCGGGCAAGCTGGCGAGTGTTCATAGAGAAAGACAAACAAGATGTAATAACTGTTAAAATGGATTCGTCTTCAAATGAGCTATTTTTTCTAAACAAAACCCTTTTTTAAAGTTAAAACTAAAGTAAAAAAAAACAATTCACGAAATACAGTTTACAAAAATTTAGTCATTTATTGAAAAAAAAAAAAATGTCAATAACACTCCGGGCATGTCCGCTGAGATGGTAAGGCAGATTTCTAAATGGGCAATGTTATTGCTAATTGTTTATTTGCTCACTATTTTTGGGGTAGTTGACGGTTTGGTATCAAACCACATAAACCACACTCCAAACTTTAAGAAAAGTAACCCTTTATCTGGTGCGCGGCGAACGATTAGCAGAGGGTAACCACCTTAAACGATGCGGGAATCTACGCACTAGCATATGCGGACCTTCGCTTATGAACATCTATAGAAAAGTACGGAAAACTCTGGCTATGACTGACACTTGGTGCTGTGCTAATGGGCTATCGTCAAACTCTATCAAGACTGGTATTGTCCTCTTTACCAGAAGGAGGAAGCTTTATGGACTCTTTCTGCCTAAGCTAAAAGGAGTCACAATCCAGCTATCCAAAGAAATTAAATATATTGGAGCAATCCTCGATAGTAAACTCCTTTGGAAGACACACGTTGAAATAAAGACATCCAAAGCGCTGACAGCCGTTTGGCAGTACAAAGGTGTCTTTGGGAAAATGTGAGGCTTTCGACCTAGCAAGATCCTATGAATCCTATGCATCAGTGGTCTGGTTGAACAGACTCTCTCTCGTGGAAGTCAGTAGAACGTTATTGAGACTACAACACTCTGTGGCCATCTGTTGCACCGGAGCTTATCTGATTACTTCAGACCCGGCATTAGATGCACTGGTTAGTCTACCACCACTTGATGCTTTCATCCAAGAAGAGGCCTTCTACAGGCTGAAATACAATGGGAATTGATACGGCTCCTGTCCGGTATTCGACAACAGATAAGGCATAGGCTTTGATCCAACGATCATCTCCATGCTCGTTGACTCCGAACCATTAAGAGTCGTACTTGAAAAGAGATACAGTGTAGTGATGAAAGAGGCTCAATTGTGGTCAAACTCTGAAAATGATCCCGGCAAATTCTGTTTTTTCGTTTTCATCGACGGCTCCAGAACCGAGTACGGTTCCGGCTGTGGTGTCGACGTGGACTCCAGCGAGACAAAACTACTCTTTACTCTTGGAATATATGCATCTGTGTTTCAAGCGGAGGTGTAAACTATTTAAGAAGCAATGAACTTCAAGGGTAGTTTGGTCCTGTAAATCCGGGCTGAACTATGTGGGTAGACATAATATCCTGATGCTAACATGGGTCCCGGGACAGAAGAGAAGGATGAGACGACGGACCACTTTCTGTGCGTCTGCCCCGCCTTCGCTCTAATCAGGCTTGAGGTCTTTGGCACTGAGGTGTTAAGAAGCGACCACCTTAGCTCCTTGGCACCACAAAATCTACTCAGATTTTTTCGGAGGTCGGGTAGATTTAAGGAAAATTAAAAGGGAATCCGAGTGCGGTACAATGAACTTAATATTGTCTGAATGCTGTACTTTCTAGTTTGTCCCGACAAAAAAACCCTTCCCCTGTACGACACCTGGGGACCAATTTGAAAATGAGACAGAAACCCATTCGCAGTATTTTTTAATCCAAGATACTTTATTTAAATTTTTCTCATTTGCCACACAATGGACCCTAGAGGTCTATGTACGAGTAATACCGATGTGATTCATAAAAACTGTGTGCATCGCTTTCTTTTTTGACCCCCTCGACGTGATTTTTTCGATCTTGGTTCATTCGGAACTCTCTACTCACTCGCCTGATGTCTGGATTGCGTGTCGTACTCATAAACCTACGTCTCGCCTCCAATAATGATGCGTTTGATTAATGTTGAGCTGAATACAGCCTTGGAAGTCATGAACTCAAATCAGTTGACTTAGGGGGGAGTCACCTGGCGGTTGTTCTGGGAACTTTTTGATGAAGTTGGTATACAAAGATTTTGATTTGTGTTGCATTTTCTCAACTTTTCTTGAGTTGAATTTTTAAGCTACAGACAGAAATGATTAAATATATAATATAAGTACATATATTTGGCGCCTATATCCTTTTTAGGTATTTGACCCGGGGTGTTTCACCTCTTTCTGGGGTGCGTCTTGATGTTGTTCCACGAATGGAGCGACCTACAGTTTTGTGCCGACCCCAAATGGCAGATAGTTTTTTATGAGAAGCTTTTTCATGGCAGAAAAATACTTGGAGGTTTTCCAATTGCCTGCCGAGGGGCGACCGCTATTAGTAACAACTTAAAAAAAACTATTAGGTAAAACTCATTTTGCTATTTCATGCACAGAGATTCGAGCCTGCGCACTTCCGAATGGTAGTCACGCTCCAAGCCTTACGGATACGCCGGCTGCGTTAAATGAAAGGAATGATTAATAGTTTAAGTGTTTACTGCTTAACAAGTGGAAAGTGCTGAGTTCAGTTGTTTGGTCTAAAGTTTATCAACCTTCTGTTGACACCAACATTGCTCTGCTAAACAAACAGGCTATAAATTTATGAGCAGCTGATAGCAATGGTAGAATTTTACGAGAAAATCTAAAAATTGATAATTTGTGTAGTTGATAAAAGGTCTTTCAAAAGATGCATCTTGATGTTGTTCTAAGAAAAAATATGTAAAAATTAACACTCTTTCAGGTCTCACTATTTTTATTCAAAATACGGCTCTTAAAAATTAATAATTGCATCATGCATGTCCACCCTAAGCACGTTGCCAGGTAAAATCCTAATTGTTGATAACGTCGGGATACGTTGCTGAATGTTATTCGGCCACACTTTGCACTACACCAGCAATATTCTTAACAGCACGTCCAGTTTTTGGTCTACCACTACTTTTTCTATCCCCAGGCAGAATCAGATTTTTCACCAACCTTTTGAATTGCTGACGCATTCCGACGATTATTTCTATTTTGCGATAAGTTTTTGTTTTGTTCATGTTTTATGTCCATCGTGATAAATTGTACATTTATCTGCTTGACAAATATCAAATATGGCATAAAAAAAGGTATCGTCTGGGAATTATTTGCTTCTGACATCTAGGCATCACTTTTCAAAGACCCTTTAGAAACAAAAGAACTGCTATTGATGTCTTTAATAGTTGCCCTTCATTATGTTCTGGCTGCACTTTGAGTTTCTTTATAAAAAAGAGTCTCTAAAAGATTGAAAGAGCTGTTGACGCAGAGCAAATTGAGTAAAGTTTGTTATCTGTCCAAAGTACCGAAATAAATAAACTTTCTCAAACAGAGACCCACAGAGTATATTTTTCGAAAATATTTTTTAATTATTAATATATTTGGCTATTGATTAGATGAACTCTCATTTAAGGTTATCAAGCGTGCTATGCATACGAGTACCTATATAATTTTTTTCGGAGTATTGCTTAGCATTGTGATCCTAGCCTTTAATGGATTCAATCGATTCATGAGGCTTTGCTCTCAACGCCAAATGCAGTTTTGGATGCCAAATCATGTGAATACGGGGAATGATGTAACGAAATAATTTTCTTTTTGACAGAATTTCACTCACAACTTTGGCCGATGCCATTGATCTTTTGATCGCTTGTCAACTTGTGTATGATAAATCAGGAATTGAGGTAACAAAGACCTACAATGTGGTCTCTACTCTAACACAATACGATTCAAAGCAGCCTGAGTAATCCCCAATACCATTTCAATGATTTCTACAGACGGTGTTTTATCAATTCATTTTGAATGAAATCACTTACTTTTTAGATGATTCCTGGGTATAACCCATACCGTACACCACCTGTTCATACATACCTAGTTTTTCTCTGCTCTATTAGCTGGTCTAAGCTGAGAGAGTGGTGTTAGTAAATCGAATAAAGTCTGTTAGGTCCTGCTGAATGAGATTGAAGCCGGTCGGAATCATTCTCCTGAAGCAAATATAACTTAAAACTGGACATTGAAATACATAATGAAATGCAGTACCTCGCCGTCTAGGCATACATTACACAAAAACGAGTCTCTAACTTCTGTGCAGATTAAGCCAGCAATGACTCCTCAATTATATTTGCCCAAACTCAGCTAGAAATTAATATTTAATAAGTTAAGGAACAATTTAGACTGTCGACCCTGCTGACTTAAAGTTCATTTTGCTTCTGTGAAAATAGACGCCTGATAGTCACCTTGTGAAAGGCTGAACTGCGTCTCACAAACGGTGGAGGGAACTCCTCCGTCTGAAAGCCTAAAAGTCAGTGCTGTTGCCACCAAGGAAATAGAGAGTTGAATACGCTTGGTGGCTGAGAAACTTTTTGAGCTACAGCTGAAGTCAATCAAATGCCGATCCGTGTAGAAAATAATCATCAGACATCAGGTCATCATAGCATCACACTAACCATTGAAGCAGCCGAGATATAGAATCACATTTAATAAAAAAAAAAAATTTTGACCTCACTAAAAGTGTGAATTAGACTCTCATCTGGACGAATATCACTTGCTTCGTATACATTTATGTAATCGATATGTACCCAGTTTGCTAGTTATTAGGTCTACTAACCCATAAACTTTCCAACTGTTAAATTTCACAAAGTTTTTCTGTGCTCACGAGCCTCTTTTTTTTTTTGAACAAAAATGCCCCTGCCGAAAACATTCATAATTTGAAAAATACTTATTTATCAAAACTTAGTTTATTAATTCATCGAATTCCATTGCGCTTATCTACTGTTTTTGTGCTTCTTCCATCCTCTTCTTGATGAAGGCTTTCACCTTTTCACCAACCTTGCTGGCCATCAGACACTTGTGACCGCGATAGGCCCACACATCAGCGCTGCTACCCTGTTCGTTCTTATCCGCACAACCCTGTGCAATGGCCAATACCTCAGCTTCATCTAAATCCATTTTGAATTGCTTGGCAACGCGGTCGGCATGGTAGCCTTCATGTGCGCAGAAGATGCCCAATTTCTTGGCAGTGCAAAGCAAATATTTGCGCACTGGCTCTTCGTCGGGGTATTCAAAGTTCTTCATCTTTTGGATGTCTTCTTCGCTCAGCGGGAATTCCTTGATGCATTCTTGACGGATTTCCTTGATATCGGCTGCTGTCTTCACCTTCCATTCATCTTCGGCGTGCGCCTAAAATGCGAGAAGAAGTTAAGTACTTTTCACTTACGATCCGCTGGCCACTCTTGTGGCATGCATACATACCAGTGCAACGATTGCAAGGATCGCAATAATAAAATATTTCATTTTGATTTTCGTGTGCTTGTGTGACTTGTTTGACGTCTTCACTCGGAGCAGAACTGAATTGTTGAGTCGTGGTTGCCTCATATTTATACATTCAGCTGAGTTGGTGAGTGGTTTGTGCATCCAAACTGAATTCGGCAGCTCGTTCGCTGACCGATAATCATTTCCATCGGTTTACTCTCAATAAATATTAAATATTTAGAGCGAGAATTTTAGTGTTTTGCTTTATTTGTTTGTGTATACAGTGGCTGAATATTCAGTATGTACAACATCTTATCATCTTTGAATTTACTATAAACTGGCTGCAGGATTTAATATTAATAAATACTTTGCTGTTTGTAGTTCATGCGGGTCAAAAGTGTACCTGATAACTTTCTTTTGTGCAGTGATAATTAAATACGTAAGCATGCGTACATACATACATACACATGCACATTCCCTATGCACGTTGAGTGTTGCCTAAAGAAGCAGCGATACCCGCTCTTCAATATTACAAAATAGAAGAAAATTATTTTTTATTAAACTTATAACATTCCAGCCTGTCTAGTGGAATATTTACCTAGTGGAATATTTACGCATTCTCAAGAAAAGACAGTAAAGACTATAAAAGCATCAACAATTGCAAACACGAACAAAGAACACGGAACTCACTTAGACTTACAAAAACGAGTATACGGCTACCTACGGGCACTGGACTATTCAGTAACACTGTGATTTCTGGGCTAACCTATAGCAGCTTGTTAGCCTAAAACCCCTCTAATCGTGGTGGAACCGCCACCTTAGGTATAGCAAGCGAGGAATAGCATTTCCAAGAGGCGACCGCTCACTATGAGACAGAAGTGGTTTGAGCCGTTCCTCACATGAAGACAAACACTGCGATGTGGAATCAGGGCAAAATGCTTATTTGAAGGCGGTTTTTGTACGCCTTGTATGTAGGAATTCTCGGGCGTTGTCATACAGGGTTTGATTGAAAAGTCATGCGCCTTATTTTTTTTAAGCAGTTTTATTAAACTTTTTCGCTTGTACAACTAATATTCTTCAAAATAGGACCCTTGAGCGTCAATACACCGCTGGTAGCGGTCCTTCCACTGCAGGCAACATTTTTGAAACTCATCCGACGGAATCGCGTTCAATTCGGCTGTCACACTTTTTTGGATCGCCTCGATGGAGTCGAAACGCCTCCCCTTTAGCTTTCTTTTCAGGCGCGGGAACAAGAAAAAGTCCGGATGGGACAGGTCTGGGCTGTAGGGAGGGTCGGGAAGAACCGGAACCCCCATCTTGGCCAATGCAGAGGTGCAGAGGAAGGCGGTGTGCGCCGGCGCATTGTCCTGATGAAGGGCCCAATTGGTACACACTTTGTGCATTTCAAGTTTTCCGGTCACGATTTCCCGCGCATTGTAATAAGTTAAATTTAACTCTTCACTGATCTCACGTAGACTAGCACGACGGTCAATGTTCAAAAATTCACGAACCCGGTTCACATCTTCGTCTGTTTGCGTCGTCGAAGGCATTCCAGATCGCTGTTCGTCTTCGACGTCCTCCCGGCCTTTCTTGAATGACTTGTGCCACCATTTTACCTGAGCACTGGACAGAGATTGGTCCCCGTAAGCCTCCTTGAGTAGCCCAATGGTTTCGGTACTCGTTTTGTTTAGCTTTACGCAAAATTTGATCGAGTAACGTTGCTCCAACGATCGCTGCATTTTCGCCACTGCAAAATCCTAACCCATTTTTAAAACAACTTTCACGCGCGGAGCGATGTTGACTGCACCGCTGTTGCCAGCGAACTGGGTCCAGTTTCTAGTGGAAGGGGAAGGTCCAACGATCATTTTACCCCTCCTGCCGATTCGGTTGATCGCTTGGCAGACGCTCCGCGGGGGAAGGCTCATTACTTTTCAAATCAAACCCTGTACTCCAAGGCAAGGCCAACCCCACACATTATTCCTATTCCTGTTTGAAAAAAAATCGATTATTTTTGCGTAAAATTTTTGAGCTAATGGCTTTAAACTGTTTTATGGTCCATCTTTATTGTCGGGGCTACGACTATTAACATGCCGGTCAACTTCTATTATTTCTGTGATTTTGCCGACATTTCGAAATTAGAGATAATTTTATTTATTTTGTTTCATTTCATTTCTCAACATGAAATACAAAAAAGCGTTCATTCATTTTATTGTAATGCAAAAAAACAGAGTAGTCACGCCGCAGCTTAAATTATAGTTAAATATACAGTTAACCTCTGGTAATATTGACGGTTTAATTGTGTAAAACAATTCACTGGTTTCACGTGAAGTTATTTTTTGGCCCTGAAATATCAAATAAAAAACGTTTTCTAATTTAGAAAAATGTTTCCAATTTTCATAGGAATGAGAAGCCTTCGCATAAAAACCTCTCTCTCTGGCGTTTGAAGGCTGTGGTCCATGTGGTTATTCCATTGCAGGATAATGTCAAGATGCTCCGCACAAATTGGAAGAGAAGGCTGGCCCGGTATAAACCTATTGTGCAGTAGTACAAAAGGAGCGTTGTATCAATTTTGTCAGCTAAATAGTTTTCATTCATGGAGGTCTTTCAGCAAACTAAATAATTATTGACTTATATTTTGAAAGTAGAAATGTGCGACAATTAGCTTTTTAGTGTATTTATCCCCTTATCAGGCATTATTTAGTGTTCATGCGGCTCCCTTGTGTTAATAGACACGTGAATACAAATTTATTATGATAAATTTTTAAAATTTTTATGATTTTTGTTGTTCTAATTCAATTAATTAAAAGATTTCCTTTGATTTTGTACTGTCTATACATAAGAAATATACCTCGAGATGTGTATAAAGGTAACTCAATTAAAAATTAATTAATTATTGATACCAGGTGGCGCATAATTAACCATCCAATTTTATTTTTGTATTACTTTTTTTCTAAATAAAAACAAGAAATAATGTTGAGTGACAGAAACTAGTGATAGTCAACTGAAACATAGATAAAAGCCGAACACGAACCCTTCAAATTTGAACCTTTTATCACATATGAGCCCATATACTTATGGTATTGCAGTTTTGATTCAATTTTATTTCTAAATTAATTATAGATAAAATAATAATATATAAAATACATTAAAATAAAATAATTCTAACTATTTCAATCCATCTAATATATGTTTAGCAATAATAAAACGGATAAAAATTGTCTGTGATTTTATGATATTTCGAAATAACCTCACTTTTGTACAAATGGGTGAAGAAGCAGAATTGACGTGCAAATGATTCATTTTCAAACGAACAAAGTAAAACGTAAATACTTTTGACCACAAAAAAACTATCATGGCGTCGATGGATAATAATTTTGCCCCGTTTCATCTATTTTCTATTAGATTGGGGAATAAGTTCATAGCGTTTTTATATTTTCTTTTCTTACAACGATTTGCTGTTGGCAAAGGTAGGTATTTATTTGATAGAACTCTTTCTGCTATACAAAACTATGTTAATTGTATTTTTGATATATTTAATTTTTTATTAGTTTTGAGGGTTAGAAATGGAATACCCGAGAAGAAAAATCAACAGTTTCGACAACAGCTCTTCTCTGCTCTTCATCGAGGTCAACAAGATGCCGAAGCAGCCCGGGCGGCGTGATTGGAGAAGGTGTCATGGGCGAGTCTTCAGTACGCAAACGGCTTACAAAGTTCAAAAATGGCGACTTTGACGTCGAAGATACGGTCCGCAGCTACAGACATTTTGAATCCTGGGTGTCTCGCGAACTCAACGAAAAACACAAAGTATGTCGCCTTCAAATTGCTTCTCAGCATCTCGCCCGCCATCGAGCAACACGCGGTCATAAACAGAGCTTTTTGTATCGAATCATCACGGGAGATGAGAAATGATGCCTGTGGAGATCTGACAACGCAGTTGGCTCTGACAGAAACGCAGTTGGTTCTGACAGCAACGGGAGCAAGGCAGTGTAAGTGGGATTGTAAGAGGAAGAACGGATGTAATTGAACGGGATAAGAAATAAATGTTTATTAAAATAAAGAGTGTTCTCTTATTATTCGGCTATTGATAATCTGGTGGTAAGAGTGAGTCGTTACAATGCCTATACATCAATATGCAGCAAAGAAAGGAACGGGTGGCTCCAGGAGATTCGCCAAAGCCGAGAGTCAAGACGAATCTTCTGGCGAAGAAAATCATGATATGTGTTTGGTGGGACTGGGAGGGCATGGTGCATTGGGAAATGCCACGGTCAACAAGAGCTCTGCATTGCCTAGCTACACGCGTAAATGAGGATATTCGATTGAAAAGACCTGATCGACATGGTCAAACCATACTCCTTCTCGACAACGCCAGACCCCATGTTACACAAGTCGTAAAAGCCACACTCGAACAGCTCGAATGGGAGGTCCTTCAGAATCCGTCAAAATATGTGCCTATATGAATACGATACTATCCCGAAATATTGAAGAGTCCTTGCATAAAAAAGTAAGCCCACAAACAGTTCGTAATTGTCTGTGTACCGCTGGTTATCACAGCAGAGTGGCACGTCGCAAACCCTACATTTCAGATGTGAACAGAAAGAAGAGATTGGAGTTCGCCAAACGCTATATAAATGAGGCAGATTTTTTTTTGAGGAAAGCGTCATATCCAGTGATGAGTCGAAATTTTATGTTTTCGGAGCAGATGGCCCTCCAGAACTAAGTGAAAAAAATCTTATTCCCACCGTCAAGCATGGAGGAGAAATTCAACGGTTTGGGGGTGCATAGCTGCATCAGAAGTAGGAAAAGTGGTTTTTATTGATGATGAAATGAACAAACATCTGTACTGAAACATTTTAAAGAATAATTTGCATGATAGTGCCGTTAAACTTGGAATGGATGCTAAAGGGTTCTTGTCTCAATAAGACAATGACCGAAAACACTCATCTTATCTCGTGCAAGAATGGATTATTTACCACAGTAAGCAGCTTAAAACTCCACCGGATCTGACCCCAATTGAGCATGTCTGGGAGCTCTTAGAAAGGAGAATCAGTAAGCACGAAATAGCATCAAAGGCGTCATTCAAGACAGCTTTAAGTGTTGAGCGGGAGAAAATTGCAGCTAATGAAACTAATGCATTGGTAAAAAGTATGCATCGACATTTGGAAGCAGTTTTTAAAGCTAAAGGCGGCCCAATAAAGTACTGAATACTCGTTTTTTCGATAATTTTTTTAATAAAATATTTCTTTTATGGCTATGTACGAATAATATTTTTGCATAAAATTGTGCCTTATTTCGTTATTGCCTTAAGTTCTCTAATTCTAGAAAATTGAAAGTGTTTGTTCCTTAAATATTGAATAAAAATGTTATTCTTTACGAATATATCAAAATTTTGTTCGTTTGTATACATTGTGCTATGTATCACGTGTATTTGGTTATAAACTGTCAGTGTACGAATAAATTGTGGGACCACTGTACATGTAAATAGCAAAAGAAAAAAACAAAAGAAAAATTATTTGGAGAGTTATACATTACGGCGATACATACGGAGAGATATACTTTACGGCCTCCATTGCTTGTCTATTTGTAAACTCCAGCTATCTAGTTTACAAGTGTCAAATATAATTGACGTACGACACCATTTGCAAAAATTTTAAATTTTCCGAGAGGGTGATTAATTTTGCACCCCCTTGTATTGCCTTACAATACCAAAAGTATTATAAATAAGTTAAAAAACGTTACAGGCGAAATATCGAGTCTAATCAGATGTATTGACCAGCAAACTCTTAACTTTAAGGGGTTAGGGGTAGTCAGAATTTTCAAAAAATCGATTTTTTTTGCATTTTCTTAAAGTATAATGTTTTAAAAATATTGTGTAAAAATTTGAAGTGAATCCGACAAATACTTTTCAAGTTATTCAACAATTAACAAAGGGCGCTCGGCCGCTCCGGAGCCGATATCAAAACTTTAAATGCGTTTTTCTCAAAACTATGTATGTTTTTCAAACTGGTGAACACTGTAACTTAAAAACCGCTAAGTAGATTTCAATAAAATTTATACAGCTTTTGAAAAACATAAAAAACTTGTGCCTGATCGAAGGATTTTTTTTTTTTCAAAAACTTCGATTTTTTTTTAACAATTAACTGTTGGTTTTTCTTTCTAAAATCTGGAAAAAAATTTCTGAGGCCGCCATTTTGTTCATTTTGAAAAAAAAAAAAGCTTCGATCCGGCCCGAGATTATCTATTAATAAACCTAATTTCTCTTGTCTGATTGGTTTTGGATGAATCTGCAAGGACTTGTGATGTTCACCGCAAGGGACTTCTGGAGAAACGGGCTTCACATAAACAGCGATAACTTTTGCAATTATTAATTTTTTTTTTGAAATTTTGGTGAAGTCAAGTTAAACCATGATGTTTTTATGCTATGTTTTTTATTTTTGTTAAATAAATTAATTAAGTAGCAAAAAAAAATTCGTGAAAATCATCATTTTTTCGGGCCTCTGACTACCCCTAACCCCTTAAAGAAAGCCAAGTGTAAAGGGAGAAAAAATCAAAGTGTCATTGCTCCCATAGATCGGTTTTCATCTGCACTTTCATTATCAAGTAATTTTAGTATTCTAAAATTATGTCACTAAAACTCAAGTCATGTTATGGGTATGCACACACACACATACCTGTACATCTGTATAAAAAAACAAAACAGAAGATGATTAACAACAACGAACGGCTGGCTGTTTTTCTGACTTGATCCGCTCACACATATATATGCACTTTTCTTTGTTGTGCAGTTAAGCGCAGAAGAGTAAGTAACTTTCATCTGGAGATTAAAAAGCAAGAAAATCAACCAAAACATTCCATATATTGCATACATACATACACAAGAACATATTCACATATTTCATGTAGTCATTCGATTATTTAATAGACTTTTGTACTGTACATACATAAATATATGTCCACAAAATATGAATGTGTATGCGTGCACCCTGCAGAGAAATTCACTGCCAACGAGCTAATGCGCTTCTAAGTAATTTTTCTTTCCATACACAAAGATAAAATTAGATTTTTGGTATCACAGCCACAGAAGGGCACTGCGAGCTGGAAGATTTGGTGTATTTGGACATGTGAAATCAAGAAACCTTTTGTTTACCAAATGAAGGCTAAGCGGAGATTGATAATAGCTGCATTCTCAAAAGTCGTTGCTTTAAAAAGAAAACATAAAATGTGTTCGGATGTTTCATTTCATAGTCTTCACGAAATAGTCGGCATTCTTTCTCAGTAGACAGGCCCAATCGATTGAGAAAAATGCTGCTAAAGTGACACATTAACTTATGCGGTTAGGGGTAGTCACAGGCCCGAAAAAATGATGATTTTCAATAATTATTTTTGCTAAACTATTGCTTTATTTTACAAAAATAAAAACATAGCATTAATACATCATGTTTCCACTTGACTTTAGCAAAATTTGAAAAAATAAAAAAAAATGTATAATTGTAAAAGTTATCACTGTTTGTGTGGAGCTCGTTTTTCCAGAAGTCCTTTGCGGTGATCATCAGGTAGACTCATTGATATTTCTGTTTTAATCAACCAATAAAGAAAGGAAACATTTGTTACGAAAAGAAATTTAAGAGAGCTCCTGCTACTAATGAGCTTATCAAAAATATTTAACGGCAATTTAGGGTATCTAATAATAGTCACTTCTAGCGGTATTACGACACCGTTATGAGCGTTGGTCTATATCTCCATCTGAAATATTTATAGTATAATGGCAAAAACACGCCCCTTCCATTTAACAAAAACCTTGATTTCAGATCTCTGTCTACACATAGGAGGGCTGCCTTTTATATTTGCGCCATTGAAACACTAATATTTTCGTACAGCTGTAATTAGATATTTTTATCGAAAAGTTTGGTATTTTTTAACATAAATTTTTACATAAACGTTTTCACTTACGAGCTTTATTTGAGCCCTTGATTTTGAAAGTCGACTAAGTCAAAATTTTTAAAAATCGAGTTTATCAGCTACTTGTTATCTAATCCTAATGAACTAACATAATCTGAAGAGATTAGCAGTATGCCATGAAAATTAACTCGTAAAATTGAGTGTATTTTTTGGTTGTTAAACAAAATACGGAAACTGTTCATTTTGATAGTCGACTAAGTCAGTTCGTTGAGAAATTTTGGAAAATAAATAATAATTTTGTAATGCCTTCAGATAACGATTCAGGTATGATCAAGTAATCATTTAAATGTAAAAACGTACTATTTATAGTTAATTGTAGACATTGTACTGCGAAGAAGTTTAAGTAATGCTCCCAAGAAATGGAAACGAATAAGAGCAATATCGTCTTCAGATGAATCAACTGATACTGTGAAAGTGAATTCGGAACCCCTACAAATGGAAGAAATCAACATGAAATCAAGAAAGAGGAGCCGAAATCAACTTAATTATGCACAAAATATAAGAAAAATGAAGAGAAATAGTGGAGAGGAATATGAAACAAAAAAGTCTAAGCATGTGAGTGGTAAACTTTCCGTTGTTCCAAACAATGTATAAATGCAATTGCATATGAAGATAGGAAAGCAAATTTTGATTTTTTTTGGAAATTAGTAAGTTTTGAGAAACACAATTTGTTTCTGCACGGTTTGGTTCGAAAACTATCAATAAAGCAAAGACGACCCAGAAATGAAGAAGGATATATGAGAAAATGTAGTTATAAGTATCATATAAATTTACGGAATTCAGAAGTTTCCATTTGTAGAACTTTTTTTTTGGATACTTTTAAAATATCTTACGGAAGATTAAACGGTGCCTTAAATGATAGAAACTAAAATAAAAAAATCGAATTATTTATACATACCTGAGCATTATTATAATTTAATAGAAGTATGTAAAAAAAAAACATTTTTGGTGGTACAAATGGCTCAGAAAAATTTCATTTCGACAAAACAACTAAAAGATTCAACGAATAATAGAAAGAAAAATACCAATGGAGAAGCTGTGTCTTGGCTAAAAATTCAATGGATCAGATTTCTAAAAAATTCTCCATATAAGATGTTTAATAAAACTTCCTTAGATGACAATTCCGAATTCAAAATATTAGACCTCTCACCTAAAATAGGAAGACCTAAAATATACAAAAATATTGATTTGCCTCCATTGTACACAACTATTAGACCAATAACAAAAGAAAAACATAAAGATATGATGGATTTACTACCCTATATCCCACAAATTTTTCACAAACACTTTACTTCCCTAAATATGTATTAACAAATAATTTACTTTGTTACAATGAAATGAGTTTGAATAAAATGTTAATTACTAATAAAAATGTTTCCTTGGAATAAGTCATTTATAAAGTCATTCTGTTAATTTTGAAAGTCGACTAAGTCATTTGCAACCTTTCAAAAGCACATATCCAGTTAAAAATGGTTATAAATTTCACAACCATAATAAATTCTTGTTTGTTGGCACTACTTTACTGTCAAAAAATCATTTTCCATAGTGCAAAAATATTTTTTAATCCTTTAGAACGCAAAACTCTAATTATCTCGAAACAAGGAAAATATGACTTAGTCGACTTTCATAATCAAGGGCTCATTTGTTCTTTTTTCAGTGAGTTGAAAAATTTATCTGGCGCAAAAGATGGAATTAACTCGTGAGAATTTTCGTGCGATGACTCATTACGATTTTCGATGCGGATGGGGTGCATTGATCAACTTACTTCGACTGTTGGCGTTGAAGCACCGTACATAACCATTGAGAAACGCTGGTGCCACGGCCCCCAACGTTGTCATCAATCCTGCAGAATGCACTTACTGAAGGCTGTGCGTCAGTTGATAACGCAAGATAGTCATGTGACATATCGCCAGGTAGAGCCATTCTTGAGCATTAGTGGGACCAGCGTACATTCAATATTGCATGGACATTTGGTCGTCAAGAAGATGTGTTTTCATTGGATACCGCATAATTTGACAATTGTCTAAAAAAGGGCTCGTGTCGATTGCTTCAAAGAAATGTTGAAGAAATTCCGACGCGCTGGTTCAAAATGCGTTTAAGACATCGTAACAGGTGACGAGTGCTGGGTCTATGCGTATAAACTGGAAACAAAAAAGGATTGGATGGGATTAATCTAACAAGAGTTGTTTGCGGAAGAAGCACCTCAAAGCAAATGATCACCTGTTTTGTGGGAAAACGCGGTCATGCCGTAACTATACGAGTAGGGGAACATAAAACAGTCAATTCTGAGTGGTACACAACTATTTGTTTGCTAGACATTTTGGGAGAATTAAGGAAAACCAACAGCCGAAAACGAATAATCCTTTACCAAGGCAATGTGAGCTCTCCCGTATCGACTCACACAAGAGAGCTTTGAGTAGTAATGGCTCATCCGCCTTATAGCTTTACAGCCCATATTTGGCACCTATTGATTTCTTATTGTTCCCGAACATCAAACATGAAATGCGAGGTCAACGTTTTTCAACACCTGAAGAAGTGGTTGAAGCCTTAAACAGCTCGCTTTTGAGGTAACCACTTCTAAGTGGGAAAAGTGCTTGGAAAATTGGTTCAAGCGAATGCAGAAGTGTATTGAATATCTTGAAAATGAAGCCATTGAATCCATTTTTATAATTATTTTACTTTGTTCTCATTATTGGGCGCAAAATATAAAAGACAATGAGAAATTTAAAAAAACGAAGTGGTGGACCAAAAAATAAGCAAAGAAGGTTCATTATATTGAGGTTTTACTACTCTTAGTTGTATTGTTCTTTTGACTTTCGCCTGTTGTTGCGAGCCCGTAGGTATTGGCAAACCTTTCCTTCCTGTTTTCATCAAACCAGTTGCTGTATATTTAAAAATGAATGCATTTTTTTGCTAGTGGTATGGAAAAATCGAAATGTTGATGAAAGGTTTTCTAATGGAGGCAAACGAAAGGTGGAATTTGTTTGCCTTGTTCTTTTGTTAATAAATCGATTATTATAAAAAGTTACTACTTATGGGGTTAGGGCTAGTCAGAGGCCCGAAAAAGTGATGATTTTCAATATTATTTATTTTTTGCTACTCAATTGCTTTATTTTACCAAAATTAAAACATAGTATTACCACATCATGTTTTGACTTGACTTTAGCAAACTTTCAAAAAAAACAAATACATTAATAATTGTAAGCCTTGCGGACACCATCACAAGTCCTTGGAGACTCATCTAAAATCAATTGGATAAGAGAAACAATATGACGGCCTCAGGAAATAGTTTTTCAAATTCTCGAGAAAAAACCGACAATTAATTGTTAAAAATAAAAGAAATTTTTGAAAAAGATCATTCGATCAGGCACGAAGTGTTTTTCAAAGGAAGTATACATTTCAAAAAATATAGTTTTAAGAAAAACGCATTTAAAGTTTTGCTACCGATTTATGTAGAGTCCGGAGCGCCCGGGAGCGCTTTGTTAATTGTTGAATAGCTCGAAAAGTATTTTTCGGATTCACTTCAAATTTTCACACAATATTTTTAAGATATTATGCTTTAAGGAAATGCAAACAAAAAAATCAAATTTTTTTGAAAATTCTGACTACCCTTAACCCCTTATAAAGGGATTTCCAATAAGAGGTGTTATATTCATAAAAGATCAATGGTTTCGTTGCTTGTGTGGCACGTAGCGCCGTCTTGTTGAAAATAAACGTTATACAGATACCGTCCAATACCATCCAATTCCGGCCATAAAAAATTGTTAATCATCTCTCGATAGCGCAGTCCATTCACCGTAACTGGTGCTCCAGCTTCATTTTCGAAAAAGTAAGGTCCAATGACTCCGCCGATCCATAAACCGCACCAAACCGTCACACATTGGGGATAGAGAGGCTTTTTACCAATAACTCTTGGATTTTCTGAGCCCCAGATCCGACAATTTTGGTTGTTCACGAAGCCACCGAGGCGGAAATGGGCCTCATCACTCAAGATAAATTTCCGATGGAATTCCGGATCATTTTCATGCATTTCAACGACCCAATCAGCAAAAACACGACGTTGTGGATAATCAGCCGGCTTGAGTTCTTGTGTTAACTGGACTTTTTAAGCCTTAAGACACAAATTTTTATGCAAAATACGGTGTAATGACGTTTGTGGAATGTCTGATTCCAAAGAACGACGAGGAATGGGCAAACCTGTGTTTTCTTCAACACTTACGGCTACAACAATAATATTTTCGATTTTCGGCTGTTCTTGAGCGACGTGCACGGGTTTTATTCTTCACATCACTAACTTGTCCCAACAGCTCGAGTTTTTTCACCAATTTATGTATTGCGATCCGACAAGGTGCTTCACGATGGGACCAAAAATGTTCGAGTTTTACGGTCCGTCTCTGCCGAATTTTCACCATTTTTATAGTGAATTTTAATTCGTTGTTTAAGCAAGTATCGTTCCATTTTTATTAATGGCGTAGTTTCTACTTGTCAAATATCAAAAAATGACAGCTTCAAAAGTGACATCTACCAAAATTGCGGGCTATTCAAAATAACACCTGTTATTGGAAAACCCTTTCTTATGTATTTATTTTTATTTGTTTCCTATCAACATGAATTGATATAAATGTTCATGAACCACCCCTTTAGATAACAGCGCCATCTCGCACTTACTAGGCGGTGTGGTTTGCGTACTTGCTAATGCATTTTTGTTAGTGATTTCGAAATTCAGTATTCGAATATGTATGAGAGAACGTAATTCTTACGTTCTTCGCCGCTGAGTGTATTTCGAAGATGCTTTAATTTACGTTATAATTTTTATTTTTCGAACTTTATTTGCCACTTCTGAATAGTGAGCGACCGAACATTAAGTTTTAAGGCCGAACCAAGTCGAACCGAACTTATTCAAGAGCCCAAGCGATAAAGGAGTAATGAATTAAAAAATTCAGTATTTTCATTTAAAAAAATACAGAAGAAGATATTAATCGCAATAATTTCAGCTCATAACAAATGCTTAGGTTTGTAAAAATAACAAAATAATTATTTAATACGCATAGTTCACTAATTGTTGTTGCTTATTCAGGTTGTAAATCTATAAAATATCTCACGATTTATTTAATTCCTTCCATAAATTTTAGTTACAAATCTGTTAATATGTATTATTTAAGAATGTATTTAGTATTTAAGGATCTATCCAAATTTAGTTAAGTTACGGTTTCTTACAATTTTAATTCAGCGAAAAAGTTCTATTCCAAATTGGCGGAAAAGCTCAAAAGGGGAAACATCGCCCAACAACACTTTTCAATGTAGTGGCTACGCTGTTGCCGTATCTCTTTTTGTTTGTATCAACAATTTTATACTAGAGGTACTCAAATTTCGCTACTTTGGCGATTTGCTACTTGGTAATTCGGCAAATGAGCTATGCTCTGAGGGAACCATGCAGAGTGAACCATACATTTATGTGAGTATTTTCCTTTCGAAAGTTAATATTTGTGTTATGTCTCTTTAAGGGTCCATACCTCGAAATCGCACGTAAGGATAGGCACGCTGAGCGACTTATCTATGCAAAGTTTCTGCACTCTTGTTAGCAGTCGCGCTGAAAAGAGTTTCATATGCAGGTCACTTATGGCCATAGGTGCTTCGGCATTGCTATTGATGATTATGCCTAGGTATTTGAGTTGGTCCACGCCCTCGATGCATGCGTTCATGATAGTTAAAGAATTTCTGAGCATCGGATTTTTTGTGAAGTACATGCATTAGTTTTCTCTATGTTTATGCGCAGCCCTACATCTAATGCTTGGTTTTTCGATTTTTTGTATGCTCTCTTCAGTTCAGCTTCACTTCGAGCTATACGGGCAATGTCGCCAGTATGCGCATACTTGAGATTTCTTGTTGAAAATTGATTCTCCAATACAATTATATGTAATCATCAACTATAATTTAAAACAAAAAACTAAAAATGCGAAATATATGTAGATAGAGAAGAAAAATTACTAATCAATTAATAAAAAGCGCTGCGGAGCAAATAACTTTGGTTGAAGGTAAATAAAGTTGAATTGTCGACGAATTGTATGAAATTCGCCGAACAGTGCATATTTTATATTCAATCCCACATAGTTCTATCTACAAATTATTACATACTTACCTCTTTTCTTCTTCCTTCTTTTTGATATTTCAAACTTAAACTTCGCGCTCGGACATTAACTGTAAATTCTTAAACTGCTGACTGTTATTTTGCCAACTACCGATCAAATTGCCAAGCTTGCCGCCGCGGCGCTTTCGTTGGATTTACAAAAACGAAATGCACTTAAAAATGCCAAGTAACGATGGAATGAGCTGGATACGAAGACCTCCATTGTAACGTGAACAAATATTTTATCGACATTTTCACATTGCAAGCGGCACCATCTACCAATAAAGAGCTCACCTGCACCCTGAATACCCTCTATGAAAAAGCAGATATGTATTGTAAAACAATTTTTTCGACAGAAAATGTGGGCTTTGATACCAGCATTCAAAAAATGTTACAAATACTAAAAGTTCATGCAATTTTTGAAAAAATAATAGTAAAATGCTCGCCCAAAGTTCGGCTTATTTTGGCCGAAGCCGAACCGAAACTGAAATTTTAGGCCTTTTTTTCGCCAACAGTTAGCAAGTGGCGAATAGATGAAGCAACTGGTATAAATGAATATAAATTGGCAACTCTGGAATAGAGCTGCCTCAAATTACATGGATATTTAACATCGCTTCTTAACGGCAGATGGTTTTTTATGAGAAGTTTTTTCATGACAGAAATACACTCGAAGGTTTGCCATTGCCTGCCGCGGAATGACCGCTATTATATGTATATATCCCTCACCGTGGGCGGTTGGCAAAAAAGCCTTTATCAACGACCTAGCCCCTTTACGGAAAGATAATACTCCACACGCCGTTTAAAGGCCAAGTTCTTCGAATCTATCGCAGACTATAAATTTAACGGGTGGCAATTGGTTTTTACTGACGGGTGGGATCCCCACACTTCTTAGGCAGTGGTAAAGGAAAATCAGGAAGTTATGACGTACGGCCTTCTATTTTAATTCTGCTCCATTTTCACCGCTGAAGCAACTGCTATATTACAATCCGTTCAATACTGCGCCTAAAGCGAGGGTAAACACATAATTTGCTCTGACAGTTTGTCCTGTTTTGAAGCCATCCAAAACCACAACAAGTCAAGCAAAATCATCGACTGTATTACAAACATACGAGTACTAATTTCCCATCGGAGCAGCATCAAAATCATGTGGATACCTGGGCACTCCGGCGTCCAGGGTAACACACCGACAGATAAAATTGCCAAGGACATTTCCGTTACACCAAGTCATCCTACCCAGCGTCATATATCGACTTATTCATGAACAGAAGCAAACAAAGTTACTTCGTGAATGGTCGTCTTATAAACACCATTATTCGAGCATTAACTCTAAACGTATAAAACCTGCCTATCCATCATCGGTACCACCCACCCACCCCATTACCTCATACACACGGCTCCGTATTGGACACACCACAATAACTAGCGCGTATCTATTACAGGGTAGTATATCCAACACCTGCCCCTTCTGCCAAGCCACAGTTAATGTGCATCACCTACTGGTATCCTGCCCAGAAATTGCTTCTCAAAGGCATCACCAATTCAGCAACACCTCTTCAACTTTTAAAAGATGCCACTGAAGATAACATAAAAAAAATGTACACATTTCTAAAGGACACCGACCTACTCCGTCGTATCAGATCCAACACACATCACCAGCCACCCGAAAGCCTTTGCTGCTGGCGCTGCGCTTGCTTGAGTTTACTAATAATTTTATTATCATGTAAGCTTTTAAAAATAAAATAAAATAAAAATATAATGCGTGCGCCCACCCTTTTGGGGTGTTTGGCCGAGCTTCTCCTCCTACTTGTGGCATGCGTCTTGATGTTGTTCCTCAAATGGAGCGATCTACAATTTCAATCCGACTCCGAACGGCAGATATTTTTTATGAGAAGCTTTTTCATGGCAGACCGTTTCGGCTACCGTGACCGTTATTAGGATACATTTTTTCTTTAGTTTGGTGTTTCATGACCGGGGTTCCGAGCCTGTGCACTCCCGAATGGTAGGCGCGCACCAACTCATTCGGCTACAGCGGCCGCCGACGGCAAATCATATGACAAATGAAATAAAAATTTCGAGATGTATGACAAGGACTGAGATCGAAAAGATGCACATAGACTGTACATTTTTTAAGCGTAATGTAACATTTAAATCGTCGTATAGTAAAGCCTGTAATGTACGAGGATCGTTAGAGTGAAGTCTTGAAGAAGACGCCGAAATGTCGATTCTTCATTGTTCTCAACTGGTTGGCCTTTGTCATTTGACTACGTGGAAAATGCTTCGTAAGGCTTAAGTGCTTATAAAATACAGCTCATGCAAGAATTGAGACCAAATGCCCATCGTTTATGTCGCATTTTTGCTGATTGGGCTCAGTTAGATTTTTATTCAGATTTATTGAAAAAAGTTGTCAAAAATTGGACTGATCGAGATTTTATTAAAAAAATAAATATATTACAATATAAATAAATATGTTATAATAAAAAAATTCATTCCACCAATGTTTCTGTTTTGTGTTATCATTTTAAATTTAATCGAATTTATCACTTCCTTATTTGCTTTCTAGAAATGTTACTAAAGTTGTTATCTAAAAGATGTTAAAAAAACGTCCGCTAAAGTAATTTCTGAAATCTTAATATAAAGACAAGTTTCTTCAAGGCCGCCAGTTTTTAGGATAAAAGTGCCTTAAAACCTTTTCTTATCCAAATTAAAACTGCACCTTCGTCTGTCTACACGCATCATTATCATCTCTATGCCACACTTCCTGCAGTCCTACTCAGCATCAGAGCAAACCATTTAATTTCATTGTAATTAAATTAAAATAATCGGGAATCGAATTTCAAGAGGAAGTGCATACGAATATACGAATATCAATTGCAGTGCTCGATACGAAAATCAATTTCGTGCTGATTTCGTGTGATTGACGTCGAGTAAATGCCAATATGTTTGAGTACAGCAGCGAAGTGTTCAATTTCAAAGCAGCCTAAATGCAAACGTGTGATATGCCGAGCAGCACAAATTGGAAAAGAAAACCCAGAATCACTTTGTAGCCAACTGCTTAGACGTATGAGTGTGTGAGTGTGTGTGTTTGCGTGTGAGTATATCATTGCAAAAATGACAAGAACAAAATACGACACCATCTTTGTTGCATTTCCACCTTTTCTCCTTCAGCAGCTAATAACCTCTCGGAAATATTTGTATACTTTGTGTTATTCGAAGCCAGTTTCTTGTATGCATTCGAGTGTGTGTGAGTGTGTGTGTGGACATATTTTGTATGCATGCCATGGTATAATCGACTATTGAGGAATTTATAACAATAACAATAACAATAACAATAACACTCTATTTACGGCAACTAATAAGGGTGTTAATTCAATAAGAGTTTCAAATGTTGTGCAAAAAAAAAACAAAAAAAAAAACTACTTACTCGTATTCGCATATGAAAGAATTTATTTTTGTTAGTGCTTTATTTGCTGATCTGTTTGCTACCTTTGACCTTTTTGTCGTGCCCTGCTTTTGAGATGCTAATCAATGCTTTGTTTGCCCATTTATGGGGTAAATACTGTTTCCGATATACGAGTATGCACTCCAGAGTAGCCGTGCTATGATGCAGCACACACATACGCACATACATGCATGCATGCATACGTACCTACATAGGAGTATAATATAATATTAACGTGCGCATAACCGCCCCGGATTGTATGCGTCGAGTGTGTAATATTCCACCGGTTGACGCCCATTTCGCGCCTTTCCCCGGCACGATACTGTTATTAGTTTTTGAAGACAATAATTTCTTTTATTTTTATTTTTTAATACTAACTGAAATGTCATTTGAGTAGTGACGTATGTATCTATTAAGTTGAAATTTGGCCTCTGCCTTACTTTCGTGAGCGAATATGCGGCACTCAGCAAAGGGTGGGTACTACGACTGCACACATACATATATTCGTGTGTATGTGTTTAGCTGTGGACATTTATATTCATATTATTCGTTACCTCTTACTTTGATTTTGATTCAAATATGTAAGTATGTGTCTCTTGTGATGGGGTATCCATTTATCCCATTTGATATGCCCTCAGGTTAGGCCAGAAATTGTGCGACAACATATTTTTATTCGTATTCCATTTTAATTTCATTAAATATTCCAGCTGTGAGTTTTATTTGATTTTTATTTGGAAAGTTTAAACCCCTGGCAGGAGTTATTATGTATGTAAGAGCATTTGCGATATTTACTTACTTAGATATATATGTATATGTACATATGTATGTATATCATAAGTAATAATCGATTACTACGAATGTGGTATTAAAGAAAGGCGAACCAAGAATAGAAAATAAAATAAAATAAAATAAAAAAAATAATAAAAAAACCCTACGAAACCAGGAACGCAACGACAATAGATGAAAAAATTCAAAGATGGTCTGAAATGGTTGTTCACGGTGTATACCGAAAAGACTTGCTGAGCCCACATGTCGACCAAAAAATGTCGCACTTATGGCTTACCAACAGGTCGATATTTGCCGAAACGGAGGGTACCATTTTCGCCATACAAGATGGTGTGATTCCAACGAGAAATTACATTAAATACGTAATGCGAGATCCAAATGCCGCTGCAGACAGATGTCGAAGATGCAATAGTCGAAGTGAGACATTAGACCACGTGCTAGCAGGATGCACCACACTGGCAAACTCTATGTACCTGAAGCGACATAATGACATCGCGAAAATAATCCATCTAAACCTGACGCAGATGTACAACTTCAATCCAAGCAAAATACCGTACTTCAGATACACCCCAGAACCTGTTCAAGAAGACTCCAACTACCTTCTATATTACGACCGAACAATTTTAACAAATGCCACAGGAGACCACAACAGGCCAGATATTTTCCTTATTGATAAATCCCAAGCGACTGGTTATATAGTTGATATTGCTGTTCCTCTAAACAGAAACATGCAAAAAACATATGCAGAAAAAATATCTAAATATTCAGACTTAGGCATTGATGTCAAACGCCAGTGGAAGCTAAGGAAGGTGCACATACTACCAATTATCATCTCAGCCCACGGACTAGTGCATAAAAACTTAGCAGACAACGTCAAAACTCTTCAACTTCCAGAATATTTAATTTTCGACATGCAGAAAGCAGCTTTACTCAATTCTTGTCATATAGTCCGAAACTTTTTACAGTAAACGTTTTTTTTTGTTAGTAAATTTGTTAACTATTTTGTATAATATTTATATATATATTTAATTGTAATATTTTGTACCTGTTATAAATTATTGGCTTGCAGCTAAGCTGTCGCCAATTAATTTAAAACACTCCTTTTTTGGAATGCAATAAAAAAAAAAATAAAAAAAATAAAATAAAATAAAGTAAAATAAAACCAAATCAGATAAAAAAATTAATTATATTGTAAATAAATAAATAAAAATAAAAAATAACTCTATAACAGTAATTGCCCAACACAGTAACCTTCATAATTGGAAAGCTCCAGGCTGCGACCAAGTACATGCGTATTGGTACAAAAAACTAACATGCACGTATGAAAAAATCCCCGAACTATTCTCAAAAATAATCACCGGCGCAGAAGAAGCACCACATTTTCTCACCCTAGGCACCACGTTTTTGATTCATAAGGGCGGAGAAACTAGTGATCCGGCAGCATATAGACCTATCACTTGTCTACCCTTAATCTATAATATCAGATCCTTACATCATGCATATCGAACATGATATACGACCATGTTCAACTGACCGGCGTTCTTGCGGAATAACAAAAAGGATGCGTCCGAGCATCACAAGGGTGTAAGGAACAGCGAATTATAGATCAAGTAATTCTGGGGCACGTGAAAAAACAAAGCCGAAACCTGTATGCAGCATACATTGACTGGCAAAAAGCTTACGATTCTTCCCCATACTCTTGGCTAATAGCTGTGCTGCAGTTATATGGGGTTAATGAAATAATAACATCGTTCTTACAAAGGATAATGCAAAACAGACTTAAGCTTCCAGACTCTCCCCGTGCATGCTACACCGATGAAATCGCAAACCGCAGAGGTATTTTTCAAGGCGATTCGCTTAGCCTTCATAATAAGTATGAACCTCCTCAGCGACATGCTTAAGAAAACGGGCTATGGATATGGATTAAAATATGGTGATGCCGGAAAGTTAGCAATCAACCATCTCCTTTATGTAGACGACCTAAAGCTTGTAGCCGAGTACAAAAGACGCCTCCATGTACTTTGCAAGACAAACCTGAATGACAATAACCAGATCAGAACTATCAACTCATTTGCAATACCTGTAATTTCGCATAGTTTTGACAACTGAATTGAACAACTTGGAACGCATGATGCGGACAATAATGACTAAACATAAATGTCATCAAACTAAAATCTCTGTGTTGAGATTTGCACTGCCTAGGAAAGAAGGAGGTAGAGGAGCAATTGACGTTGGAGCTTTGCACGACAAGCTGATCTTGAAACTTAGAAATTACTTCTATGGAAAGGCTGGAAACTCTGCACAGCACCATGCAGTCAGTACAGCTTATGAAAAATTTACCTCTCTCAGAATGATGCACGAGTTCAACAGCAGCAACACTACAACAAAAATGGACAAAGTTGAGTAATGGTCACGAATGCCCATACATGGCGTATATTATAGCAATTAAAAGCCCGAATGTCGACGCGAAACTGTCGCATTTATGGCTAATCAATGAAGGAATTTTCGCGGAAACAGAAGGTGCTATATTTGCTATGCAAGATGGAGTAGTACCCACGCGAATGTATGTTAGAGAGCCCAACGCTCCGGAAGACATATGTCGTAGATGTGGCGGCCGCGGCGAAACTCTAAACCATGCTCTAGCTGGGTGTACTTTATTAACAAACTTTTGCTACCTTAAACGGCACAACGATGTTGCAAACATTATACACCTACGGCTTGCTCAAATGTACGATTTTCCCCGTGAGAAGACACCCAATTACAGATATGTTCCAGAACCAGTGCATGAAGATAAGGACATGCTTCTCTATTATGACAGAACAATCCTTACGAATACCACAAGAACTCATAATAGACCTGACATATTTGTGGTAAATACGAGGGCGGATCAATAAGTCCGTGACTTTTTGTATTTCTGACCTCTTTACTGAAAAAGAAATACTGCTCCTGTCAACAGGCACCTCTCAGTTGACTCCTGTCAAAATTTGAACGTGCTGCGTCAGTTAGTTTGTGTTTTACAGCTACC